>CAOKZL010000686.1:0-741102 GCA_948472985.1 Iguana delicatissima
GGGAGATGCCATAACCACAAAGGGAGGTTATCAATCAATTACTGCACCATGTTGGTGCTATGTGTATCCATCACCCAACCTCTTGGCAGAAAGAAACAACCTTCCCATCAAAAATTTTTTTGGGGAAGCAGCCCCCAATTGAAGCCCATCATTTTAGACACCCGTGACATTATGGAGAAAGCCATGGTCAAGGGGAAGACACCAGAACCCGTCGATTTTAGTGGTCTTCCGGGGCGTACATTTGTCATGGGCACTTTTTTTCAGTTTGTTTTTTGGGAAATTTTCACGGTCCCAAAGAAAGGTCTGCTTCAGGGTTTGGGGGAATTTTTTTTTAAAGGGATTTTGGGGCAGGCCCCCCTTTTTTGGAAGGGGTTTTTGTACAAAATGAGAATTTCTTCACGCTGTCTCTGAGCAATGTCAGAATGGGGTGGACTGAGTTTTTGTCTGTTTTTGAAGAATTTTGTAAAGTTTTCCCTAAAAACTCCCTCCAGTGATGAAAAGAACTATATAACTGGGTACTCCTTTTATGCCATGAAAAAAGAAAAATTTATGGAAGTTAAAATTTAGCATCTTTTAAAGCCTTGTGAGAAACTTATTGGGGCTGGCCTTTGTAGCTCAGAGTTAAGTAAGGAAAAGCAAGAGGATTTAAATATCATACTGAACTGTCTTTCTCAGGGTCCGTTTGCTTTTTGTTCCAGTCTTGGGCGGGCTGAATTATCCAGACTATAGTGATTATGAGGATATGAATCATCACTGTACATATACTTTTTAATGATGCTTATTTATAAGAGACATTTCAGCATTTCTGTTTCCACCCACCCCAATGGTTTCCTTGCAGGTGGTTTTTAAATTTTTCTTCAACCCACAAACAGAGAAGAATGGGGATTTTGTGGGGACTCTGGCCTTTTACTATGGCAGTTATTGATGGCCCCCAGTAAAATTTTTAAGCCCTGAAATTCAGAAGGAGGTCTGTTGGAACCCAGGTGTTTGCTTAACTCATCCCAAAAACCAAAGGTTCTATAACCATCAGAAAGATAATTTCTGTGAAGGCTTCTAAAGCCTCATTCAATAAAAAAAGCACAAAAATTCATTTTTTGCAAAATATATCTGCCCTGTGTAGAGTAGAGGTAAAAGAACGGGAAAATTTTTTGAAACCCCCAAACAGTCCCATTTGCCAAAAACCGGGGGCCAAAATTAAGGGGAGTTGGCAAAAAAAAACCGGTGGAAAAAAAAAAAAAAAAGTTGGGGCCAAGGGTCAAAAAAATTTTTTTCTGGAAAAAGAGCCCCCCTTGGGGGAATTTTTCACCCCCGCTTTTAGAATTTTTTTAAAAGTTTTTTTTTTTAAAAAAATCTTTTTAACCCTTGGGGTTTCCGGGGAAAAACTGCTCTTTTAAATTTTTTGGGAAAAAAAAAGGGAAGGGGGCCTTTCCCCCTTTTTAAAAAAGAAAACCTTTACCCAAAAAACCAATTATTTTTTTAACAATCTCCCCTTTCAAATTTTTTAAAAATTTTAAAAAAAAAACCTTTTAAAAAAAGGGCAAAATTTTTACCGGGGAAAAGGCTTCTGGTAAAAACCTCCCCAGGTGGGGGGGAAAAAAGGAAAAAAAAAGACTACATTTGTGTCCGTATCCGTATAATACTTAATGCTTATTTGTTGTCTCCACCTGGGAGGTTCACAGAGATTTTTCCCATATTTTGTTTTTTTAAAAGGGTTTTTTTTTTTAAAAAATAAATTGAAAGTAGATTGTTAGTAATGTGTTGCTAAGTTACACATAACAAGAAACCCCCTTTTTTCATTTAAAAGAGCAGTGTCAAAAAGTTTAGTTTTTTAAAAAAAACTTTTAAGTTCTAAACGGGGGTGAATTCAGTGGCTCTCCAGAAGTTGTTAGACTGCAACTGCCAGCGTTCTTTTCCACTGCCTATCCTGGCCAGGGTTTTGGGGGGGATGGATTGAAAATATCAAGAGGGCTGCCTGTCTTTCACCTCTACTCTACACAGGGCAGATATATTAGCAAAATGAAGACCTGAATGGTGGCTTTGTGCTTTCTTATTGAATGAGGCTTTAAAGCCTTCACAGAAATTATTTTTTGGATGGTTATAGAACCTTTGGATTTATTGGGATGAGTTAAGACAACACACCTGATTGCCAGACCCTCCTTCTGAATTTCAGGGCTGACCCGGGTTTACTGGTGCCATCAATAACTGCCATAGTAAGAGGCCAGATCGTCTCAAAATTTTCCCATTTTCTCTGTTTGTGGGTTGAAGAAAAATTTAAAAACCACCTGCAAGGACAACCATTGGGGTGGGTGGAAACAGAAATGCTGAAATGTCTCTTATAAATAAGCATCATTAAGAAAAATATATGTACAGTGATGATTCATATCCTCATAATCACTATAGTCTGGAAAATTTCTAGCAGCCCAAGACTGGAAGCAAAAAGCAAAAACCCTAGAAAGACAGTTCAGTATGATCATATTAGAATCCTCTTGCTTTTCCTTTACTTAACTCTGAGCTACAAAGGCCAGCCTAGAAAAAGTTGGTCTCACAAGGCTTTCAAAAATGCCCCTTTTTTCACTTCCACTCAATTTATCTGTTCATGGCACTAAGAGGAGTCACCCAGTTATATAGTTCTTTTATCACGGGAGGGAGTTTTCAGAATGCTTCACAAAATTCTTAAAAAACAGACAGAGAACTCAGCTACCAGGGCCACCATTCTGACATTGCTAGAGACAGCGTGAAGAAATTCTCTTTTTGGGGACAATCACCTCTTCCGGAAAGGGAGCCTGCCCTAAGGAGGCTCCTTTTAAAAAAATTCCACAAACCCTGAAGAAAACCATTTCTTCGGGACCGTGAAATTCCAACTAAACACAACTGAAAAATGTGCCCATGAAAAATGTACCAAACCCGGGAAGACCATAGGATGCAACGAATAATACAGGTGTCTCCATTGACCATGGCTTTCTCCATAATGTCACAGATGCTGCTAAGATGATGGGCTTCAATTGGGTGCTGCTTGCCCAGAAAATTTGTGATGGGAAGGTTGTTACTTGCTGCCAAGAGGTTGAGCTGATGGATACACATAGCACCAACATGGTGCAGTAATTGATTGATAACCTCATTTGTGGTTATGGCATCTCCTTAAAATAAAGGAAGTTTCATATAAAAATGGGAGCATTTCAACTTATTGTCAGGAAGGGGCTGTGAAGAGTGTCACCCATTTTTCGTGATTTCTCCTCTTAACCAACCCAGAAATTATATAGTTTTGTATGCCAAAATCTCTTCATTTAAGCCCCAGAATTTCAAGGTCCTCAACCTCAAAAGCGAGGCTAGAGAAATTGGGGCCTGACATGTGGAGACGAACTGTCGAATGAACTAAAAAAAACACTGCTATATGGTTACATCAGCCAACCATCTGACAGTATCAGGCAACTTCATGTATTCACATGTATTGGAGAGCAACAGAGGAACACAGAGATTGTGGTTAGGTGTTCAGCTGCAAGCAACCAGAAATAATTTCCCTGTCCCTACTCCACCCCTAAATGTCCAGGACACTCAGGAACTTTTATCTTCAACCTTATCTGTAACCCTTTCATGTTTTTCCACTGCTTCTTCTGTCTTTTTTTTTTTTAAAAAAAAGGAAAAAAGGCACTAAGGTTGAAAAAGACTAGCTGCAGAAGGACTTTTAACTGATAGCATGAGGAACTCTCTATCTGGAAGCACCCAGAGAGTGAGCAAGTCAGGCAGAGAGCTGAAGCCGCTCTGTTCTAGATCTCCATCTGTGATCTACTGAAGTCTTAATCAAAATTGCTCTCATTTCTGAGCCTTCTCTGGGTAAGACTGACAATTCCTAGACTACAATTACAAAGACTAGAACTCAAAGGGATAGCCAGGAGGAGATAAAAAGTCCAGTAGCACCATTGAGGCTAACTTTGGGAAAAAATTTCTAGCACAATCTGTCATCTATGAATCTGAAGTATAAAAGTTCATGAGCTTTTGCTTGAGATGTCTTCTTTCCAGGTAGTCACAGAGGTGCTAGTGGGCTCTTTTAAGCGATAGAACTGTTCTCCTCAAAAAGAACATGCAGGTTTTCCGGCTGCCACACTTCTTTGGTAACTTCACAAATGCCAGAATGTCCATTTTTTTGATGGTAAAATCAAATAAAACCCGAAGTAAGGAAGAGAATGGACAACTGGCTTGTCAGAAAGAATGAAAAGTTATTTTTCTGCCATGGATTTATCAGCTTACCCTTTCCAAGGGGGAAAAATTTTCCCAAAGTCAGTTTGTACAAATTGAAACAGAGGATAAACTTGTCTAAATGCTCCACAATCATATGCATATTCAAACGAATATACACAAATTACGTTAATTATTACATTCTTATTATTTCAGTGCTTTTGTTTACATTCAAAAGCACAGTATCCCTTGAGCTGTAACGGTTAAAAACTTTCTTACAGCACAGTTCCACCAATTTCAAATGAACCATCCCCAAAGTACTGTAGCCTTATTTCAAAAGCAGGACAGCTTTACATGCTCTGGTTTTTCCTGCCTCTGATCCAAAGAAGTTTTGTTTCTCTCTCTCTCTCTTTCTGTATGCATGCGCACCTACACACACACATACACACACACACACCCCTCATCATCCTCGGGGCAAAAGTGCAGTTCTGCTTTTGCTGGTTCCTTGATAAGGTGCAACACAGCTTAAAGGCAACATTCATCAGTCTAAGCTCCTTTCATTGACACATGCTTTATACAGAGCACTGAGTGCAGATGTCCCTCTCACCTTTTGGCTCCGTAATTATTGGCTGACTCCTAGCCTCTGGCAGACATAATGGAAAGCTTGGTTCCCAGGATTGCACCACTGATCGATATAGTCATTCGAGCATGTCCAGATCATATTATTCATGGCATCGTAGCACGCACCTGGACAAAAAAAGGACCAATAGCTCTATCAAAGGTTTATCAAGAGGGATCTGTGATGTAAAAGAGCAGGAGATGTACAGAAATTCACACATGCATTCTGGGTTGGTAACAACTCTTCTGTACCTCTTATATACACCAATCCAGAGCTGAGTGCAGCAGTTACAGACACAAACACATACCTGCTCAACATTGAGATAATGCTGCCTCTTCCTTTCTCTGAGCCCTTCTTATCAATGGCTTGGTCCTGAAGCTATCACTCATACTTACTACTGAGCACGTGGAATGCTTCTACACCTTCTGTAACATCCTAGCAGGTGAGCCAATGGGTAGGGAAGCCTGAACAGCTGCAGAATATTTCAAAGACCACAACCTTCTCAGCATTCCAGTTTTTACTTGTTTCCCACTTCATCTGATTTGAGAGCACAGGCTGATAAAAAAAATTTTTCTTGGCAGAGCTACATGCTTTAACCCGATGCCTCATTTGTTTCTCCACAATTACAGCAATCATGCTAAGAAAATTATTCAAAGACAGTGTTCCCTTTGCAAGTAGTTTTACAGACATCACTATCACTAAAAGAAAGGAAACAAGAAATGGAATGCCCGGCCCTCTCTCCATCATGACCCTTCTTGAGCTAGTGAGAGAAAGAACCCTAACCTTCTGCCATCACACTCCTGATGGCTCAACTGCCACAGTCCAGCTAAGACTCTGTGTGAGCATATGGTTTCAACTCTTTCTTTTTATACTTATTTGCTGTTAAATGCCTTGTGCTCTAAATGTTATTGTCCTGCTCTTCCTTTGGCCAGTTACTTCTAGCACTTCATGAAAAAGGGTGTGTCTCAACTACATATCTGTTTAAACATGCAGGTTTCTGGCTGAAGAAATATATAATCCGGTCCGTCTGAAGCATTATTGGCATTAACAGGTTGATCAGAAATGCACACTCATTCCTTACCTAAGCCAGGAACAAGAGCACCGCGTCCAAGGGAGCTTCCAGCAGCATCGATAAGATCTGCTCGGCTTGCAAACTGCCCATCCGATATGTTGTACACCAAACTAGAAGCCAGAACTTTAAAAAAACAGCCTGCCATTAATTCCTTGACAGTTCACGCATTTCTTTGAGCTATGCATTAAGCACAACTGAAGCTTAAACATTATGTCTAAGCTTACTTTCTGACCTTCTTAACTTGGCTTCTAAAGAGACATGGGGGTATGAACTGGAAACCACACCTCTTGTTTTCTCCTCCTGTCCAGACTTTTGGGTGGGGAGGAGAGAGTGTGGCTGGCAAAGCAGTAACAGGAAGGACCTCTGCATATGTTCTTGGGCACTCTCACTTCATCTTCCCTTCATATTTTGGGTACAACTCTCTATTGCACCACATGCTTCCCTCCCACTTTTCAGCCCCACAGTTCACTGGCAATCCCACCTCTCTCCACATCTCCTCATTATCAGTTTATCTGTGTATCATTTTCCCATGGGAATATCATGCTCAAAGCAGCTCACAATAACAAGAAAAAAAAAATACAGAATTAAATACAGTAACATTTGCAGGTAACAGAACAATTATGTCAACATTTAAAGAGTTATAAAACAGGCTACATAGTTTGCATTAATAAAATCACACTGAGATTAAACAATCTCTGCATCATTCACACCAAGCGTAACAAAAGAGAAATACCTCTGCCAAACAATCCAAAATAGCAGCAAAAGTAATACATAATATAGCTGTCTTTGTAGTGGGAGACATTCAAGGGATCCCAGCCAGCTGGGAAAAGGCCAGACAGAGGAACGAGAGCCAGAACCATCACAACAGAGCAGCCAATGTTCTATCCACAAGTTGTGCAGGACTGGCATCAGAACCAGGCACATTGAAGCCAGGGGCCAAATGAGATACGGCAGGACTATCTTGCAGTCTCATGATTTTAGTGACATTGCACATAAAGTAGAGACTGGGATTTGTCCTATTCCTTCCGTCAAGGAGAGCAAGTGAATGACAGCAATTGAACTCATCCCTCTCTCTCACTGCACTCTGTTGCTTCAGGGCTTTTCTCTCCCCAAACCCAACTCATTGCCATTAATAGAGAACTTAGGGGACAAAATTGGCAGGGGGAAAAATGTTAATTTTCAGGTAAAGGTATGGTTTCAAAGCAAACAGGGCAGATACAGAAATGGCTTCCCCTGTAATGTTGTTCAGTCCTAAGCCCTGAAGTGAAAAATGCCACAGGGCTCAAAAATGGCTGGCCTCAACATAGCTAGGAATGGAGGAGAATGGCAAAGAGTCCAGTAAGGGACTTTGCCATTCCTGCAAATGAGCAAGTTGGGAGGGAGAAAGAAATCAGGCTGGTGAGAACCTACTCTTCAAAGATGACAGCGCGCTGGTTCCACCGAAGAGAGACCGTGTGGCCGAGCTGCCAGAGCCACCTGGGGGTGGGACTAACATCACCAAATATGTCCCACACGTATATATCGGAGTCTTCCGTAGCATTTTGAGAGGCAGGCCACAACTTGTGTTCGCAGCTGGGAAAGAAAGAAAAAAAATAAATCAAAAAATAAGAAGCAAAAAAAGTTTATATCAGGAAACAAAACCCAAGTCTGAGGACAATATCTGGGTGGGAGGGCCAGTGAAACTCAAACCCTTGCCACTTAGAATATATAGGAGTTCACCAAAGACATGCCCTTCACAAGCCATCTGAAATAAGGAGACTGTGCATTTCAACTGAGAAGAGGAAGAAAGAAATGCTCCTGGAGTGTTTTGCCCCAGACAATAAGAGAGGCAAGACTGTAAACATGTTGGAGTATCATATCAAAATAACTGAAGGGACAAAACCAAGGTGACAAATTCCCTCCTCACCTGCTTGGTCCTCTTTCAATGTATTGGAGATGGTGGAGCCAGTAAGTGCTGCCAAGGCTGCTGAGGGAGAAGCCCTGTACCTTGAAAGCCTGCTCAGAAGCATCTCGTTGATGCTCTTTGCTGAGTCTCCCTCTTTTCTCATTAGTATAATGCGTTCCTGGAGGGGATTGGCCACACAGACGCCATCTTTCATCTAGTCCAATGAATCAAAAAAGACACACAGCTTTAACTACTTGGGGAAAAAAAATGCCCCTCAGATCTTACCTATTCTCAGAGTAACAGGGTTAAAGGGGCAAAGCATTAAATCCACACAGTAGCACAAGCTGCCCACCCCAGCTGTGTACAGCTCTGAGCATAAGGCAATGCGCACAGTGTTGGCTTTTGAAGCTCCGCTTGAAACAAACAAAGGGCTAAATGTATTAGAAATAAAATATTAAAACAAAATATAAAGAACACAGACAACAGCAACTAAATGCAAATGGGAGACTGTACAGGAACCCTCAAAAGCCGGTTTCAACAGTCTTAAGAATAAAAATTCTAGGGGGAAAAACATGCCAGGACAAGAGGATCTTTAGCCAGGTTCCTCAAGTTTAGAAGACATATAGCTGGAAGAACCTCCCTAAGCCCATTCGGCTTAGCTGCAATGGAGGAAGATATGGTTGGAGGCTCCTGCAGACTGGGTCTCACATGGGTACGAAATCCCTAAGAAAGCCTGCTGGGCATATCTCAGTAATAAGATAAGCATGTATGGGTGCAGAACTTGGAAGACTCAAATTTAAATTCTTAGCAGGAGGGTCTTCTTGGCCACTCCAAGTGTAGCCTACTCCTCTGGACTGCCATGAGAATAAAATAAAAGTGTTCTTTCTTCTCAGATTCATCCAAGCTGGTTTTCTTGCAGCGTCCATCTCTTTTTACTGAGAAACCTTTCCCCACAAGTGCCATATCCTTTAGCCTACATGCATATGCATAGGTTTTTCAGACATTAAATGCCACCCTTAAAAGTAATGTTGTGTTACTAGGAAAATCAGTAAGTTACTTTGCTACTGTGAACATGTTACCTTCAAGCTGTGGTTTAGGGCTTTAAAGGTAAGTACTAACAGATCCAACTGGCCTTGGAAGTCAACGGGAAGTAAATAGCTTCGAATCAAGTAATCTGAAAGACTGTCTCCTTCCATATGAGGCTGCCTCAAACCCAAGGTCATTAGCAGAGGCTGTGTAACATAGCCCACTGCCCTGTGAGGCTAAGCTGCTGGATACATGTGGCACAGCTTTCTCTGTAGAGGCACCCCAACCACAGAATTCCACCCCAAAAGAAGTCAGGCTGGCTCCATCCATGGTAAGTTTCTGGCAGGCAGTGAAGACTGCATTGTTTTGCTTGGCCTTTAGATCTTAATATTAGGGGTGCCTGCTGTTTTTTAAAACTGCCTGTCTGGTTTTAGAACTATTTTTAAAAGAGAAACTTAAGCTTCTTAAAATTGTTTTTTAGTTGTATATTAATGGTGTGTTTTATTTATTTGCATCACTTCAGAGTCCCCAGTAGGTTGATAAATACAGTCAGCCCTCCACATTCACTAGGGTTAGGGGCACAGGACCCTCGCAAAAGAGGAAAAATTGCAAATATCAAAATGTGTGTGTCTGTGGGAAGGGGGCTGAGGCACGGTGAAGAGAATGGGCACCCAGCATCCAAATGATGTCAGTGAAAGGAGAAGAAAAGAGTGGGGGCAGCATTGTGGCCCTATACTTCCTCTCTCTTGATTGTTTCCTTCTCTGGGTATGTGGAGGGGGGCATTAGGAGAAGAGTTTTAGTGCTGAGAAGTTGGGCTGTGATCCATCCTTAGCTGGCCAGGCAGTGGCTGGTGGAGGAAGAGAAGGAGGAAGACCAGAGGCAGGTTGTTAATAGGCTGCACGGCCTGATCGGAGCTGCTGAGAAGGAAGCCTCTACAAGAAAAGAAGAGTCTGAGGCTGCGGGGCAGGGGGAATGGTTGAAGAAACCTGCAAATAATTAAATCTGTGAAAGTCAAACCCACAAATGTGGAGGATTGACTATAAATGCTTTGAGTGAATAACTGAATGAACAAACAAACAGGTAACCAGAGGCTTTTTTTAAAAAACTTGTATATTATGGCCAAAACAGGCCTTGCTAGTCAAAACAGCTCTGACTCCTGTATTCTGCACTAATCAAAGCTTCTGGCCATCTTCAGCATACTACACATTACACTAATCTAATGAAGAAATATCTAGAGTATGAACCACGGAGGCCAGATTATTCTTGTGCAGGAGTGACTGCTGCTACAAGATGTGGAAGGAAAAATGGCTTAGCAAATTGACACTGCTCCAAAATGAATTTTAAAAGGTTGCTAGCTTTAAGTAGTATTCTTGATCTCAGTCTGCCCCATTATCTAGGGAACAGTACTCACTGTTAGTTCAAAGACATCCATGAAAACAGAGTGTCCCTTTGGCGTTTTTTCATTCAAGCTTGCAGGAGACCAGATCCAATAGAAGTAGGTCCCATCCGAAGAAAGATGGACAGTGGTCATAGTGCTGCCTACTGGAAAGTGGTCTGCGGGCATTTGGACAAGTTGACATACCTGCACATGACACAAACACAAGCAGGCCAGAATGGGAAAGATGAGATGGGGTGGGGGGACAAAAGCCTTGTTACAAAAAGTGATTCTGGAAGTATTACAGCTTATTCAGTGGTTTAGCAGAAGGCTGGCTGACATACTCATTTAATTTTTCTGTTTTGCAGAGATTTGAAGAACAATTGTTTTTAAAGAACTCTTTTTTTAAAAAAGTGTGCCAGAAACAGATCTTTGTTTGTGTGGCCAGCTGAGATAATTAGAGAAAAAAGCACTCACTATTTGCCAATTCTTGTTCATCACATCTACAGAAATGTTAGTAAGGTACAAAAATATTTTATTCCAGTAAGTATTCAAGCACTCTCTCTTATTGGCACTAAGAATTCTTCCCCTAATGTTTCATTTTATTTCACTTTTTCAAGACTGAGAGAGCCTTGGCTCAGAGAGAGAAGATATCATGTGCAGTCTCCACCATCTCCCAGCAGGGCTGGGAAAGACTCCTGTCTAAACCTGAGAGAACCAATGTCAGTCAATACAGACTACAGTAAGGTTGAGAGACTAATGGGCTGACAGGCATGGGGCAGTATTAAGCAACACAATTCCCATTTGAAACAGTGATGTGAATCATAACATTTGGACTAGCAGTGAAACAGCATGTAATGCGTAAAAAATGACCTACAAGCTTTCTGAAAATGCCTTGCAGACTCCAGTCAGCATAACTGCTATGTTTTGAGCTTCTATGTAAAGGTTCCGGCACAGTTCATCTATGATATGAGGGGGAAAAAAATAGGCCCAATCCCTTGAAATCTTTTCACCTCCTCATCCTAAATTCCTGTACCAGCACAACAGCTTGCAAAAACACATCCAACATCTCCTCTATACCTCAGGCCCAAAATCTTGATCCAAAGCATTATGCAGCCACAGCAACTGATATACCACATGCTAGTAACTTCTTTGGTGATGCAATGAGCCTTAGTATTGGGGTCATGAGTCACTGTTTCAGCCAGCATACAACATTTTGCTGATCCACAGATATTATTGATATTGGATTCCTATCCTTCAGAGAGAGACTGCTACTGAGTCATCTCCGAATTACGCAAGGAAAATTTTATTCATTTTATTTACTCAGAACAGTTATCAGAATCTAAGTCCTACTTCTACACTATCTTCTAAAATTTCCCAGGCTTTCCAAAGACAAATAGAATCATAGTAAATACAAATGAAAAGATCACATGATGGCTTGTTTTCAAAATATAGGATAGATCCAAGAGCTAACAATACTTTTATTTCTGTTTTCACTTTACCTGAAGGGTATTCTGGTCAATGACCTGGAAAAGGGATTGAGGTTTGTTATCAAAAGAGACAGGCCTGTGAAGGAGTTTGCCATTGCCGAAAGCAACCCAGCCTGATTCCAACTCTTCGTTACGGCAGTAAACAAAACCTCTGGAGGGGAAAGCAGAAAGCAGAAAAAGAACATTTGAAAAAGAACATTACTGTCATATCCTGAGTTCTTTAATCACACAGGGTGGTCACAGGTCTTCTAAGCATGTGCTTGCCCATTCACATGCGTCCAATTCTGGGCACCCCAATTCAAGAAGGATATGGATAAGCTGGAGCAGGTCCAGAGGAGGGCAACCAAAATGGTGAGGGGCCTGGAAGCCATGCCCTATGAGGACAGACTTAGAGAGCTGGGTATGTTTAGTCTGCAGAAGAGAAGGTTGAGAGGGACATGATAGCCATGTTTAAATATTTGAAGGGATGTCATGTCGAGGAGGGAGTGGGCTTGTTTCTCCTGCTCTTGAGACCAGGACAAGGAGCAATGGATACAAGCTGCAGGAGGGGAGATTCCACCTGAACCTCAGGAAGAATTTCCTGACAGTCAGGGCTGTCCGGCAGTGGAATGTGCTGCCACGGAGTGTGGTGGAGTCTCCTTCGTTGGAGGTTTTTAAGCGGAGGTTGGATGGTCACTTGTCGGGAGTGCTTTGAGGGTTTTCCTGCATGGCAGGGGGTTGGACTGGATGGCCCTTGTGGTCTCTTCCAACTCTACATTTCTATGCTTCTATGATGGCAAACACAGGATGGGGGCCAAAGACCAGTTCTTTTCCCCACAATTGACTTTGGTGAGCTCTGCTGTTTTAAGCAGCTTTCTTTCTGCAAAATTCACCCCCCACGTTAAGGCCAGGCCGAGGGGACAAGCTGCAGAAAAGCAATGAAGTGCAACAAGGTAAGCAGGGAAAGGGCTGGGTTTCCACACACCAACCCCCAGGCACCTCTTTAGAATCACAGAATCCTACAGCTGGAAGGGACTACAAGGGCCATCTGTCCAATCCCTCTGCCTTGCAAGAATACACAATGATGTAAAAGTAGATCTGCTCTTGGTTAATGTCTAGACAGGACAACCAAGACTGCCCCATATCTAAGATGACCCATGAACACAGCCTAGGCAGAAAGAGACAGATAGCCATGACACCATAACTTTCAACAGTAGTCCATCAAGCATTCTCAATTAAACAACAAGAACAACAGGGAAATGCCACCAGCGAGCCTGATGGGGAACAGCAGAGCCACATCGGCTCAAGGCAATTGTTAAGGTACATTTGTGTACTAATTGTTTCAACTGGGGCAAGTAAACACTTCCTTGGACGAATCACTTACTGGTCCTGCTACTTGAGCTGTCCTGTGATCTTGCCAGGTAAAATATTTTTTCACAAGCCAGTCACAGGTTTTGTACTTCCCTGAACTGGTCTCTGGAGAGACTGCTGAAAATACAAGATGGCTCAAAAACCTCCTGTATTAACAAACAATATGAATGTAGGGTAGGGTCCATCGTGAGTGTAGCTTGCATGCTGCCTCCTGACCCACTGAGGGCAGACACAGGAAGCAGGGGGAAAAAATGCAATTCTCACAGGAATTTAATGAAGTCAACGGTCTCTTGGAAACTGTCTCTAGTTTAGCATCTTGTTTTAATTTATAGATGTTTTTGCCCCTGTTGTTTTACTTTTAATATTTTTACGCTGGTTGTTAGTTGCCCTGCAGCACACCATTAAAGGCAGAAGAGCTGGATGCAATTATTTAAACAAACAGGTAAACTAGCATCACTTTTATTTCTTCTCTCCACTTAAATCTAGAGAAGTTGTTTTAGTTCTAAGTCATTGGCTGGTGTCAGTGGAGGACTGAATGAGGGCAAACAATTTGAAACTTAATCTAGATAAGCCAGAGGTGTTTCCAGTCAGCTGAAAGGTAGTTCAAAAACCAGGGATGCAACCCACTCAGGTTTGTATTTTTGATGGATGCAACGCCGAATTCAGATGCCCAGGAACTTGCTTGGCACAGTAAAAGCTAGGGAGCTATCTAGAGATGTCCGATCTGACACATGTCTGTAATTAATTTGTGTTCCAATATTATTACAGTGGCCCCTCCTCATCCATGCTCTCTGGATGTGCGAGTTTGAGCATTTGCAACCATGTCACACTCTGTAGGCAGGGATTTGGACACGGACACACTAACATGGCCATGTGCATTTTGCAACCACTGAATATAATGGAATGCAAGCATTTGCAACTCCCATTAATCCTGGGTGTTTCTGGAATGGAACCCTGCATACACGAAGGGGCCCACTGTATTCATTTAATTGTGCTCTAGTAATAGAATTCTTTGGGATATTTTTAAAAAACATTTTGCAAGCTCTCTTATATCCCAGCTTTGGGAGAAAACTGGGATATAACTGAAGTAAATGAACAATTCATGACACAGACACACACGCCACCGTGAAACAAAGAAGGAGTATGCAGAGACAAAGAATGTGCACGTCTAGCTCTTTAAGGAATTTGTCTGAACAGGATGGAGGAGTAAAGATGTTGATCTGCCTCACAAATTTGGGGTCACATTTGATACCCATAAACACTCTAATTCTTCATCATCATGATTGTGCCCTGTGGCTGTTTACACACATACACACATTTGCCAACATTAGACTATACATCTAATTACACAGAAGCTGCTCAGTCTTTTTTCCAAATCTAAAAAGTTACAAGAAACTGTTAAAAAAAACACAAAGGTGACACAAAAGTGCTTTGTAAAGTTTAAAGCAGCAGACACCAATCAGAAAAAAATCCACAAGCTAGTCTCAATATTCTATTCAGAGACTATAATTATTTTAGACATGTCTCTCAAAATCATTCACTGCCTGACATTTTAAAAGCCAATTATGCTAACAGGCAATATAAATTATTTGGGTATTCAACAATGCTGTGGCTTACCGTAACGTGCCATGTAAGCCAGATCCTAATTTGCTTATTCCTCTGCCAACTGAGTTTGTCGTATAAAGATAAAGTCCATCTACTGCAAGGCAACGTCCTAAGTCTGCATCTGGAAGAAAAAACAAGTAGTCAGAAAGAGAGAAGGTATGCCTCTCCTGTGCAACCTTTTGGGACAACACAGAAGACCTTTGTCTACCTTGGTCAGGAGCAGCCTGCTTCATGCGTTGATTTCACCCAGCTTACTTACTTTCATTGGACCAATATGCCCACAGAATGTTTACATATTTCTGTTTCAGAGAAAAGGTTTGCTTCACACTCTAGTCCAGCTTTACGCTTGGAGTACTACGTCCTGTTTTGGGTGCTGCATATTAAGGAGAACACTGACCAACCTGAGAACATCTAGAGAGCAACAAGGATGGGGGAGGACAGAAGATGGAAGGGGAAACATTACAGTTGTCTTCCAATAACCAAAGGAATACCACATAGGACATAAGGCAGATGGGATCTCTCTTGCACCAGAAGGCTAGACTAGACACAAAGGGTAGAAGTTGCAGGGAAGATTATTTGGTTTAACATTAAGAAGAGAAACCTCCTAAAGTTAAGAGCTCTTCAAAAACAAAACTACATGCCTTGGGAGGGGATGGCCTCTATTTATTAGTGGTATTCAAGAAGCTGGGCAGCCACTTGTCAGGGACTCTACAGAAGTGCTTGTGAAAGATTCCCACAATGAGCAGGAGGCTGGAATATATGATTTCCAACTCTAGCATTCTGTAATTTCATATAGTTCCTTGCAAACAAGCAGCCTGATCTTAGTTACTCAAGCCATCCGAACAAATGCACAACCCATCAACTATTCGGCCTCCTTTTGATAGGCTGGCAGTGTTTTAAATAATGCTCAACTGAAAAGACGTCCTTCTCTATGAAAGAAACACACACACTCACTCCCTTCTGATATCAGATACCATTCTATTCCAAAGCCTCAATTGGATATACATACCCATTGTCCTGTACAGTAATGGCTATTCTTATGGTATAGATCCTCATGTAGTCAGAACAGCTTCACGCATGAATGAAAGGAGGCTCAGTGGTACGCCAACGTTTACAAAGAATTTTAAAAAATCTTTAGAATCAAAAATGTAAATGGTCAAATAAGGCCAAAACAGCTCAAGGGGGACTAGAAATGCACAGTGCCTACGAAATGCTGGCCCATCCAGGAGGTGGCAAAGAACAAAAAAGTGAAAGTAGCGAACATAATGGAGTATACTGGAAGCTGGCATTTTGCTGCATGGCCCACATGATATACCACAATCACACTTCTAAAGATGCAGGCTGGAAAACGAGATGCCTACTCATTTCCACAAATATGGGATTTGACAAATTAAAGAAGATTTGCTGTTGTATTTGATATCCCTTGTCCACGTGGAATTGCATTCTACATGGCAATAAAGCCTTTCGGCTGTCTCTGTGGAACACCTGGCATACTTGGACATAGTTTCTATCTATTCTTTCAACATCTGACATGCATAATTTTAAAAGCAAAGCAATTGTAATGCAAATCCCTCCCCTCTTGATATTTAAAACCATGCAATTCTCACCTTTATTTTCTGAGCTGGAGCCCGGATTGGCATCAGGTGCTGGCAACATGTCCTCAAAACCCCAGGATACCATGTGCTTGCCCCCAAGCAAACAAGAGGGAGATCCAGGTCCTCCTTCCAAAAGCAACAACCTTCAAAGTAAATATAAAATAAGATGTATATACAGAAAAAAAAATGCTTCTGCGGGCTATACTGAGGGACACATCTTCAGAAACTGGGAACTTATTTTTATACAACGTCTAGATTCCCCCACATGGCCACTGGACGTAGTGGCTGGAATGTTCTGGGATCTCAGGAACAGCACTTCCAAATTCCTGACAACTCACATTAAAATAATTTATTACAGGTCTGTAACTGGTTTTAAAGAAATGGCTGAACTTGGCTTTTTCAATGGTTTCCCTTCTATTTCCCAGGCTGTGCCAAATCACTGAACAATCTCAGCGTTGCCACATGGATTTGTTTTAATGTTAGCATGTGAGCTATAGAACCTTTCCCAATCTGATGTCCTCCAGATTTATTGAACTAGCACTCCCAGAATCCCCCAGCCAGAGCTTTGAAGTCTTCCTTCCTACCTGTGTAGCACATCAGCCACAGGCAGGGATCCCAAGTCGGTTTGCTTCTGTAGAAGATGTACTGTGTGAACAAATGTTTTCAGTGATCCCCTGTGGAAAAGCCAAAACACAGAGCAGCAGTCACTCCCTGAAAACTCTGCAAGACTCTAAGCAAGAGCAAGAGGTGTTTCTGAAAAAAACTACGGTGAAGCAAAGCCTTATCTGGTTAAAAGTCTCAAGATAGCTTCTGAAAACAAACCACTTACTTTGCACCTCACAAAAGCATAGCCTCATTAGCATACACATCTTTTGGAGTTATTTCAACTTGCGCTTCATTTTATAGAACGAGGCCTATTATGACCTGGGGCTTGATATTACATTATATACTAGAGATCTATTATGTGAACTTTGAGGATTCAAAGTTCCCAGACAACTTAATTGTACGAGACATTAACACTTTCCTGAAACAGAGTATGGAGGCTTTTCAGGTGCTACTATTATTTTGGGCAGATGACTACAATTCCCAAAGGATCCCCAAAGGGACCACCCCATCTGCATCTGTTTCCTTCTTCACAATCTAGAGCCACTTGCTCAAACCCACAATTATTGTGGCATGGAAGCATCTGCTGGTGATGACTCTTAACGATTTGCATCCACTGGCACAGCAGTTACACCAGCAACCAAACAGGTTGGCAGCAGGGATCCCACTTGCACCAGTCAGAACTGCAGATAACGCACAGCCACACAGTGCAGAGTGTACAAAACATGCTGAGAAACAGCACAGAGCTAGCATGAAACTTGCAGAAAGAGTTGTAAGAATGCGGCTAGAATGATATGGAAAGAGAGAATCAATGCTGGTAAGCCCTCCTTACAGGGTAACACCATCAAGGGTAGTCAGATTCAAAAGGTAAGTTCAGCACTATCACTTCATAAACCATCACAGAATTTCTGCATGGAAGAGATAAAAGGAAGCACAATACCACCTCAGAGAGCTTCCTCCACAACCAGAAGAAAAACTTAAGGCATAATCAATTCAAGGGACAAAGCCGAGAAAAATAATTAAAAGAAACTGGCTTGGCTGATGCCTTGAGGTGGCATTAAATAAAAGAAACATGACCTACGACTAGTAGTAGAGGCAACTAGAGCCTACCAGATATTGGTATAAATTCCGCAGCTTGCTACTCCATTTCAGTATATGTTCAAGTACACACCACATACATTCAGTACACACTGTCCTGTTACAATCCAACACATAAGCAAACATAATTAAAATAGGATGGGAAGAAGAAAAATAATCTGAAATAACACAGATCTGGAACTACTAGATTCTGAATAGTCTGCTAGAGTTACATTGTCTTTTCTTAGACAAGTACTGAGATAAGTAAAATATTCTGGAATGCTAGCTGCAAAAGAAAAACCTCCACATTTTCAAAGAAGATCCACTTTTAACAGGACTCCAGCAATCTATTTTAGAGTAAGATTCAGAAGTAGGGCCTCCTTGGGAAAGGCACAGATTCAAATATGGCACCCTAATAAAAATAATAACGTCATTTTTGTTGTTTTTGCATATTAAACCTTTTGTGTCATATATGAGAATGCATATGTTGTCCTTTCCATGGTTATAAATCTTGGACAATCCATTTGCAGCCTTTAAAACAATTCTTTAATAATATTTAACTTTAAAATGAACATTTCATATAGCTTTTTTTATTAGTTGTACCTACCTAGCAAGACTCCTTATTGAGGCATGCAAGCTGATGTCATAACCATTTGGAACTGGAAACAGTTCCGGGAACATTCTCTCTCCATGTTTTACACTGGTCTGTGAGCCCAAGATTATGATAAAGAGAAATATCCTACATACAGCTCTGGGCAGATCACTGTGCAATCGGGTGTCATTGTCCAAAAGATTGTCATCTGTACTGCTTGCCCTGCCAACAGCACTAGTGGGGTATCATTCAGTGGAGCTTAGTTTCCCATAAGACAATCACGTTACAGAATTCAAAAATATAAATGTGCTCTCCTCCAGACAATGGTCTCTCTCTCTCTCTCTCTCTATACACACACACACACGTGTGTGTGTGTGTGTATATTATTACAGTAAAATGGAGAGAGGGGAAGTCATGCTTAAAATATAAGTTCAGTTACACAAAGAATGTACACTAGAGCTCTATTAAACTGGAGAGAAAAGAAAATGGAAAGAGGAGGTTAAACAATTTGTAATTGACTGAAAAAACACTATAAGCTTTGGTCCAATCTACACTGTAAGTGGTGGGGAATACACAGTTTTCCTGATGTCGTTGGACTGCAACTCCCATTAGCCCTAGTCAACATAGCTAACAGTGAGATCTGATAAGAAATCCAGTGCAACCACATCTGAAGGATGACATGCTTCCAATCCTTGCCACAAATGTGTGTTATTTTTTTGCAGATATTCTGCTTTACTTCATGATCCTAGTTTTTAGTATTACAGTTTTCAGTAAGTAGCGAAGAATATTTCCAGGCTTAAATTCTGATGACTTGAGAGTCTTGTATGCAAAGTATTGCCCAGAATATTTGGTACAGCTTTACAACAAAGATGAAGACAAGTAACTCAATGAGAAAGACTGTGAGAAAGACCACCACCACAGAACTACATGACAGGTAGGGTGTGTCAAATTGAAAATATTACATGGAAGAGGATGCGAAAATAATGGATTAAGCAAGCCTAATTTTCAAGATAGGCAACCTGTATAAAATGAACACAGTGCAGGATCACAGAACTGCTCACAAGGAATGGTGAAGACACACAGAACACATATATCTCCAGGCTGTGTATCAGGATTCCCTCATACTTTTTGGGAAGGATGATGAACCTTTCAGAACAATACAGGTGTATGAGAGAGCACTGGTGATGCAATGAGACAAGCTTGCAGAGAGAAATGAGGATGCCCAGTGTTTTTAACTGAGTGCAAAAATGCTGAAATGGAAACCATTGAACATACCAGGACTTTTAACAGGAAACTTAAGACCAGTTGTCTAAACTGGTATCCCAAGAACTGCTTGCTTCAGCAAAATACAATTCTTAATGATGATGATTTGAAAATCATGGAATTATGGTTCAACAAAAAAAAGTCTGGAACGGGAATCAATATACAGCCCTCAAGCCCTTCAGAGCCCAAAATATCTTTTCTCTGGTTAAAAAAAAAACCCAACAACCTCCTATGGGTAAACTACAGCTCTAGGGACTGTGATTCTCCTCGATAACAAGAGGTCCCTACCCCCATATCTTGTTTGGGTAGAAAATCTATGATCTTTTATCAAAACCAGAAGCAAGGGTATAGAAAGTGATCTCATGCAGCATCTAGAGTGTCATAAGGACAGAAAAATGCTCCCTTGAATTTCCCCTCCCCATTGTAACCCAAAGAGAAGTAAAATGGGAGACCACGAACCCATTAACACTACACAAATATAGTGGTATATTCCATTTCAGCTGCCATGTCAACATCCTATGGCAGTGGTTCTCAACCTGTGGGTCCCCAGATGTTTGTGGACTTCAGCTCCCAGAAGCCCCAGCCACTATGGTCAATTCTCAGGGCTTCTGGGAGCTGAAGTCCACAAACATCTGGGGCCCACAGGTTGAGAACCACTGTCCTATGGAATCCTCTAGTTCAGTGGTTCTCAACCTTCCTAATGCCGCGACCCTTTAATACAGTTCCTCATGTTGTGGTGACCACCAACCATAAAATTATTTATTCATTATTTACAATGCCCACCCCGGCAAAGGCCACCTTGTCGGCCAGGAATGGGGGGGCAGGCAGGGAGGGAAGAGGAGCCGCACGTCTCCCCCGGGAAAAAACTCCGAGAACCCCCCCCGGGCTCTGCTCCTACTTCCCTCTCGTTTCCGCGGGGGGGGGCAGTGTGGGAAAAGTTTCCAGAGTGTCGACCCTGCCCGGGGGGGGGGGAATCCCAGTGCCTTTGTCTTTTGCTCCGGGTGTAGCTCACCCTCCCGGAAAGCGCCGCCTTACGGCCCCCTGGCCCTTCCGCAGCCCCCCACTCTGTGGTGAGTGGGGCAGGGGCTGTGGCGAGGAGGGGGCCTGCCCCCCGTGCTGCCGCCACCCCCCCCAAGCTGGCCTGTCATACCCCAAGCTGACCTGTCATACTTCTCCTGTTAGCAGAGAAGGAGAGCGATTTCAGTCCCTTCTGAACAGGGGGCAGGAGGACGCAAGCACATGGCTCGCGCTTCCGCACCACCACTCCTGGGCCTTTTCCACATGTTACCTTATCGCGGAGGTGGGGGGGTGCCGTTCGCGCAAACAGGTTCTTGAGCGAGGTGCTCTCTTCGCTGCTCCTTCGTCCCACAGCTGGCTTCCTGGTTGCACGACCGCCTCACCCCTTCCTCCCCCAACTGCAGCCTACAGCTCCCAGGCTGCACTGCGGAAGGAAGGGGCGGGGCGGTCGCATGACCAGGAAGCCAGCTGCGGGATGAAGGAGCAGAGAAGAGAGGGCACCCCCCACCTCCGCGATAATGTAATGTGCGGAAAAGGCCCAGAAGTGGTGGTATACAAGCGCGAGCCAGGCGCTCGCGTCCTCCTGCCCCCTTTGGCGGGAGTGTGTGCAGCCGCACGCGCTCCCGCCAAAGGGGGCAGGAGGACACGAGCGCCTGGCTCGCGCTTGCGCACCACCACCGAGGAGAGAATGGAGCCTAAGACCATCGGAAATATGTATTTTCCGATGGTCTTAGGCGATCCCTGTGAAAGGATCGTTCGACCCCCAAAGAGGTCACGACCCACAGGTTGAGAACCGCTGCTCTAGTTCGTAGTTTGGTAGGGGATTATCATATATACTCAACTATAAGTCTAGGGCAGGTTTAGGGAATCTGCTATGACTGGTGGATAAGTCGACCCCCTCAAGCAGCATGGACCCTAAAAAAACATCCAGATCTCCAGGGAGCCTGTGCTGCTTGGGGCAGGGAGAGCTCAAGGGAGCAGACTGTCACAAACTCCTCCCAGCTTGAGGCACACAGAGGATGGCCACTCAGCTCAGGGGAGAAGTAAAAAAGCCCTAGAGGTCCTCAAGCCAGGAGGAATTTGCAATGATCTGCTCCCTTGAACACTCCCCACCCCCAAGCAGCATGGGCTCCTTGGAGGGTTTCAGACCTCCTGAAACTCCTTTTTGGCAAGTTCAACTTTTGAAAATAATCATTGACTTGTGGATCAGTCAACTCACGTTTTTAAGCTTGATTTTTTTTGACTAAAATTTTTCAACTTACAGTTGCGCATATATGGCAGTTCTCTCTGGCGGTTAATTCTAAATGTCCCTCCCTAAACTGCTAGTCCCAGGATTCCATGGGACATTGTCATGGCAATTAAAGTGGAACCATAATTCTATAACTGTATATTGTGAATGGCTACCTAGACCAAAAAAGAGCCACCTTTGCCAGTCTACTTGGGATTTTTGATATATGTAAGAAAAATCAGGAAAATCTCCCATAATAAACTTTGGCCAGTCAATCTCAGTGCCATTCTTCCGTTTGAATGGACACTCATTTGTCCAGTGAACTTGTATGAATGCTGGTGACAGTGGCAAGTTATGAAGACTGATGACCACAACCCAAGTACAGCAACATTCAAAGGTTCCTTCCAGGGCGCTAATGTAGCTGTTCTGCCACAAGCAATAACCAAATTTTCTGGAATCAACGTATTATCCAAAGTCTCTTTTGTCAGAAGTGACCACTCGCAACCAAGCAGGCCTGAGCTTCCTGATTCATTTCCTGTACATCAGACTAGAACCTACTATAGTACAGCACTGACAGTAGAAACAATATTAAAACTCAAGGAGACAAAGGGGGAACAAGAGAAAACATACCTCTGTTCATGATAAACCATTTCAGAAAACACTGGTTTATCAACTGAAGTCTTCAAAAGATATATGTAAAAACTTCAAATGTTACCACATATTAGCCAAGATTCTACATCTGCGTTTAGCTCCACATGTATAGTCTGTGTCCTCCCAGCATCCGATAGCCGTCAAGCCTCAAGCAGTTGGGGAGGGAGGGAGGGAGCAATTCAGACTATAGAGAAGCAGGTGGTCTCAGGTCCTTTGGGGGAAAAATGAAGCTGCACTCACAAATGGAGTATATCCACCTTTCCCTTCCCCTGGGATCCCACAGCAGGCAGATCTCCATAGTCTGAATTGCCTCTCTCTCTTTTCCATCAGAACCAACAGACTAGGGGCCCAGACTAGGGCTGACAGTTGTCAGGTGTCAGACAATTTGTACGGAGTGCCAGGGCAAGAGAATAGACCTCCGCACCCTAACAAAGAGGAACCCAGGTATGCATGAGTCCCTAACAGGATACTGGCCGTTATGTCCCAAGGTGGTCAGCTATGTGTTAGGTATAATTTTAGACCTTTACTTACAAGGGGTTCTTCTACAACCAGTTACTCACCTGTATAACCTTTCAACTGCAGACCTGCCAGCTCCACCTGAAGCACCTCTCTACAGCACTGCTACGAGTATCACTTAGGGTTAAGATCTAAATCCAGGTCCTTGGACTCTCTGACCTGAGCCACTGAAATGACTATTAGAGCAGGCCTCGAGTTTAAGAGCTGCCCATGACTGCCTCATCCAAGCCAGCACAATGCCATCCCTCCAGTACTGCTGAAGGCTGAGACAAGAAAAAAAGAGGCCCCAGGATCACAAAGCCAAATATCTGGTTCTGTGCACAAACCTGAATATTTTTTGCTGCTGTTTAGTACAGGTCCACAATAGTTAAATGAGGAAAAACATCCTCGTTCCTCCCCACTTCTCCTACCTTGCACAAGCCAAGGCAACAAGGGCGGCAGCAGCATTTTCTTTTTGCTTGTGTGGAATCTGTTGGCCTGAGGTGGATGTTTCCTCCAGCCATGAGCAGAGCAAGGATTCAATGCCATTAAGACAGTCCACCGGCTCCTTAGTCAAGCTCAAGGGCTGGCAGTCACGAAGGCAAGTCAAGAGCACCTCGGCAGTTATGTTACATAAGGAAGGATCTGTTCTACTTTGGGACTCAATGAGGGGAAAGACCAAGAGCAGCCCCATCCGGGAAGTGAATGGTGCCTGCTCCGGTTGCTGCAGCAGGCCTTGCCGCTTGAGTAAGGCCAACGCCTCCTCATCCCCAGAGCTCTCCCGTTCGTGCTGTTCCTCCAAGGCAAGCTGGCGCTGGGCATTCCAAAGTCCACGCAGAGCATTCAAGCGGTATTCCAGCAGGCGGGCATAGGCATTGCTCTGATTTCCACAAACAGAACGCAGGCGCTCTGACAGTTCAGTTGGATTCTTGGTTTCAAACGTTAAGATCTAAAGAAAAAATGGAAACATTCACACTGAGGAAGTAACATAACCAGGTCACTTTTAGCAGAGCCTTTGCATGTCAAGGTGCACTCTTAACTCACTAAACCTGTGCATACCTATGATATCGAGGGGAAAGATCTGCACAAGACAATAGGTTTCTGATGGAAGACACATCTAGTATTTGTAATTTGTAATTCAAGAGCGACAGAACAAATTGCAATCTTGAGCCTAGCTCAAGTGACAGAATTTTCTCTCCTTGTGCTCTACAATTTCAGCTGTGAGATTTAAAGCTGCACCTTTTTGCTTACTTTTCAGTATATCTTTTCTTTCCCTTGCCCCTTCCCTCAGATACAGAATAACACAACATTCTTTCTTCCTCTTGAGAACAAGCAGTGCAACTTCAAAGAAAGAAAAATATGTAGAAGAAATACACAGAAGAATCACAGTCAGCAGTTCTTTCCTTGTTTAATTAGCAGGTCTCTCCTTTTTAAGGAACTGTTGTGGCTAACAGTCTTGTTGAAACAGCTCCATCACACAAATGTGCACATCAATGACGACAGATGCTGCAGAATAACCACTCCAAAATCTCACTTTGCTAAATACCAAGATCCCACTCTTTGACCTCTCCTGTTGAAATACAGAACATCCCATGCTTTGCCCAAACTAGCCTCATTTCCTGCGACTGACCAGACATCATTCATGATTCAGCTATATCATTTAATTCCTAACCTGGGGAACATATGCAAGCTTCACTTACCTGCTGAGCTTATTAGCTTTACCGTAATGCCTTAACTGCTGAATAGCTGAAAGTCACCACTAAAGAGGTCTTTTTTTCCTGCTATTGATTCCCCCACCCACTCTGTCTTCTGCTCAAGTAACAGCATGCAACTTACATAGCCAACAGCACTTTTCTTAAACATTTATTATAAATTTGTGTTGCACAGAGGCACTGTTAAAGTCAAATCACCATCTGGGTAGATCAAGAAGTCTGGATAATATTACAGTCACTCATAATGGGCATCTAATATTTCTGAATTTACAATACTTCTGCTTTTTTACTTTTTGTAGATGAGGTTACATGACATATAATACCATGGGGGTTTTTTCCCCTTGAACAATTTTAATGGCATTTTGGGCTATTTTTAAATCATTTTCAAGGACAAAATTCAAAATGCAACAAATAGGATTACGCAGAATGGATTTCAAGGATAATTAACCACACAAACGTCAGCTGGCGTACGCTCGTAGGCAGGTGTTACAAGTATTGATTTAGCAGTGTCCAGAACTCACAATTGCTTTGTAAAAAAATAAAATAAAAAAAATTAGGCTTTCAGTGTTACTAATTTTCAGTGGCACTTTACATGTTTTAGGAACAGCCGTTTTTGTCAAAGAGTCTGACATTAATATTTGCCATTTTCTCTCCCCAGGGTTCTGCCCCCATAAAACTGTTTTTCACTGATGCTAATCAACTGTATTGTGGGACACGCCTGTGCACTCCTTCATTTGCCACATGAGCCCATTCATCTCTTCCAAGCAGGTGTTGTTATAAGTACAACTCACGCTGGCCCAACTTAACATGAGTGTGGAAAGGCTGAGGAAATGAAGGCAGCAACGCACCCAAAGTGGAAAGCTCCAGTTGCTGTTTATTCAAAACATTTATATTACAAATACCTTATTTTTAAATATTTGTATTCTTGCTCTCCAAACTGCACTCCACTGGTGGAAAAAAGGAAGTTGAACTAACAATTATGTGATGTCAGCTAAGACAGCAACCCATTACTACCTCATGGCACAAACAGCAGGCTCCACTGCTGTAGGCTCTCTTGCTACTGCACACAGAGAAATCCTATTCCAGGGTGGGAAGAATGCAGCCCTCCAGATGTTAGACGGCCAGTGTTGTATATTGGTTGTATTGGACTGTGATGCAGGAGTCCATGGTTCAATTCTCCACTCAGCCATGGGTGCATCAGACATTCTCAGCCCCCAGAAAACCCTGTGATAGCTTTGCTTTAGGGTCATCATAAGTCAGAAAAGACTTGAAGGCACACAACAATAACAACCAGGTGTTAGCAGTGTCCAAAATGTTACTCCCAGCATTCCTCACTAATAGCTATGCTGGCAAGGGCTGAGAGAAGTTGCAGTTCAGTAGCATCTAGAGGGCTGTCCAATTCGCGCCCCCGCCCCTGATACACCAGATGCTGAGAATGTACTCTTCTGGTGAAGAATTACACGCTCAATAGAGTGGCCTATAAGCCACTCTTTAAATATAAACATGGTATATGAGAATCTATTGGTATGCAAATTTTCAGGCTACACAGAACTCGCCATCAGACAAATTCAACACCAGTTTCATGATACTTCAAGATATTAAAAATACTATCATCCGCTGGGAAAATGTGATTGCAAAATTAGTAAGTTTCTATTTCATTTCACATTTTAGTTAAAGCTATGGCTAAGCACCTTTAAACTCTGGTTCTAACACTGCTCTAAATAAACAGCACTTTGGTTCATCCTGAAATGAGCAAAGCAGCAGTTGCTACCACTGCTATGAGTGGTCCAAAGCAAAATGATTCCCTGGTGACAGTAACACAGCCCAATTAGTGGGTGTATATTGTGTGTAGCAGATAAAATGCTTTAGGCTAAAAGAGAAAAAGAAAACTTTCACTGACCCACTTTGCCATAAAACAAGGGAAAGTGGTGATATGAAGAAGAAACTTTGGGGGAAATGCAATGAAAGTTACTTTTCTTCACAGACGTCACGTGTGCAAACACTGCATTTTTGCTTGAAACATGGGAAGGCTATGCATTAGACATGTGCTGTGTGTATCACAGAAAAAATATCAGACAAAGCAACATCACAAACTGAATTATGCTTTTGCAACACTTTGAATTCAGAGGACAACTGACACCCCTTCTCAAGGTTTATCTGCAACTCACTGTGCCATCACTAGGGTCACAATCCAAGCATCTGCCCACAATTACCCAAACTATGTACGGTAAGCAAAACTCAGTGCAAGGGGCCCTGCACAAATTCTGAGGGCAGTAAAGACGATATTCTATAAATGATAAGGGGCCCATTTAGGAGTACCATAAACTTCATCTTAACCTGCGAAGCTTTTAATTTCAAGAATCTATGGTGAATATTGATGGCCCAATGGTCATGAACAGCCAATCTGTATGTACACATTTTTATGTACTCTGGGCCAAGTACATATTTTGGCAGCCATTTGGCATTGGATTTATTCATTTTAATTTCTTAGGTCACGACTGCGCAACTGTGGCTCTCCATATATTATGGGCCTACAACTTCCAGCCCTAGCCAGCATAACTGATGGTGAAGGATTATGAGAGCTGAAGTTGAAAAACATTCAGAAGGGCAGTTTCCCACTTCTGCCCAAGAAGTTTAGCCTTGTGTGGTCTGGGGGATTTGAAGAACTGCTTTCACTCACACAACACTGCCTATGTACCAAGAGCAATACCACTGGGCCTTCTCAAGCCCTGGATTCAACTCCCACTCCCTGTCACAGATTCACTGAAAGGCCTCAGGCTTTCACTTCACTGCCTGTAGAACAGGTGGACTCCTGACCTGTCTACCCTAAAGTGTTCAGGGCCTAAACACTTTTTTAAAAACTACAAGCTTTATATCACTGTTAAGTTCAGAGATGCATGAAATTGAGATCAACTTGTTGAGAGACATAAAGCTGCATTCTACATCACCATGATACAACTCCTAAGAGACTAATCCAGTTTTCCCTCAACACTTTATTGACAGAGTTACATCCCACTGTTCAGCCATGTGCTTCCTACAAAACAGTTAATTTCATCTTAAATTTCTTCTGGATACATTACTCATTGCTTTATCTTCATGAAGTTCCACACCAAGCTGAAATAAGCCAACTAACTTTGACAAAACATACTCTACCCTCATCCCTAACCTCGGTTTGGAATTCCTTGGGTACTTCTCAGGGTTTCCTTAGTGAGATGTTCAGTAGTGATGGACTTCACCAGCACCAAAATTTGACTCACTAGGCCCGACAAGACTCATTAGCCTAGGAATATGCATCTTCAGACATTTCTTACAATTCTTTGCAGAACACAAGGTGCCTTGGCAAAACACACACACATACACAGATTATACTGATAATCCCAAAGTGTTAAAATCTTTCACATTTCTGAGACTAGTAGGCTTTAATACAGAGTCAGTTTCTGGCTTTTGTTTCTGTATTACAGACAAATCAGAATTTTCAGCGTGCTATGTGGCAAATCAGAAACCCACATATTAAGCTCCCTGGAACACAATTTTTAGATTCTTTTAAAAAACAAAATACATACTGCATAATTTAAGTCTGCTCTCAGCCCAACCTGGAAAGAACAGCAATTTACTAAGAGGTATATTTTTAGAACAGTGCCTAGGAAGCAAAAATTGCAACCATCCAGTAATGATAATGCACATTAAGATTCATCATTACATAGATCAAAAGAACTAGGGAGCTTGAAAACAATCTTATCAAGAGCAGGGTGATCTCCTTTCCCCATTTCTTCCTCTTTCATTCATTTTCTGGGATTAAAGAGTCCCAAAGACAAAGCATATCAGTGGTTTGAATGAGTTCACAATCATTACAGTGTGTGAGACAGTAACTGTTCCCAGAAGCAAAACTAACCCACTCAATTTTTTTTCTAATTGTTCAATAAGGAGAAGTGATATGTCTACATTTCATTCAGTTGGAAGTTTGCAAATGGAAGCTTTTGCCTGAGATTTAAGCTACTATAGATGCTGTTCAAATGCCAGAACAGTTTCCCTGGAGCTCTGGCAGGATCCCAGACCCAGCAATGGAGCAGGAGACTCAGCTATGCTCATACGTTTCAGCTAACATTCACTGCACAAGTGGCAGCTCATTGGGACACATGCTAAAAAGGACAATGACATGAATATGAGGGACAGAATTCTTTGGAGAAGACTGAAGGACAGGACTTAAAGAGCTGTGCTGAGGATGCCCAGAGGCTGACTGAGCAGGAAGTTTACTTTTCTACTCGGGGACATTATGAAGAAGCTGTTTTTGAAATTTCCCTCCATTTTGAAAGTGATTTGTCATGGCGTGGGAAGACTGCTTGCTCTGTGGATGCACGACACTTGCTGTGTAGCTGTTTGGACCCAAGCCAAAGCCTCAGTGCCGGCTACTGACTGTACTGTGGCAACACAATGCAACAGAAAGCTAATGTACCAGACAGGATGGGTAGAATTCGGGCTGGTCAAAGGGACCCAAATTCAAATCCTGCCTCAGCTTGCTTGGTGAGCTAGGACCAGTTATCATCTCCTGACCTAACCAGCTTTATACAACTAGTGCAAGGATAAAGCGTACATGTGGGACAGCCAGTTCAGCATCTGGAACTCCTTGGGCGATGGGCAATACAGTACATTAATTAAATAAAAATGTTGGAAATTGTGTTTTAAATATGTTTCTAACTGTTTAAATCATTTGTAAAATAATACTGTTTAATTCTTTTCTTTAACTTTTGTAAACAAATGTCGTAGATTAATCTTTTTAAAATTATTCTAAGCCACCCTGAATCCCATCCTGGGAGAAAGGCAGGATATAAATTTAATAGCATAAACAATATGTTTTGCATTAGTGTCAGTGCATTAAAAATATTTCCCAAAATGTTAAATATCTGTTCTTTTTATCTTTTTTTAAAGTGTGATGGAGCAATTTATTTTGTAAGATATCAGCCTTCAGCAGACTTGCATCTTGCACAATTATCAAGTCATTGTCATCTCCAACTTGGCCTCTATATGGAAATACGACTTCCTGGTTTCCTTCTGTAAGGACTGCTTAGTCATTAGACATAAGCACCTATCAATTAGGTTCTAATGAAATAATGGGTACGACTACATGCTGCCGCCCAAAACAAGGAATGAAAATGAGGCCAGTTAAGGAGTCACCACTTCCTCTCTGTCTATCTTGCACGACCGCCAAGGTGTATCACCGGTGGGAACCTCCAAAGAAGGATGTCACCCTGGTTAGCAGTAAAGGTAGCTTTTAAGGAGTATGTATCCGAGAAACAGCCAGCCAGCTCCAGGTAAATATCCATAGCTGGTTTTGACTGTCAGAACAATGTTTAAGGCAGTAGAGAAAGCCACTATTCTTACACACTGGTGGAAGGTACTTGCCTGCTCCTTGGAGAAAGCCTTCGGTCCCCTCTGATTATTTAAGACTGCCAAGACGTAGTAGCCTGGGTTAGTTGGTCAGTTTTGCCCTCTCTTTTAAGATCACATCTGGTCCAAAGGGTTCTTAAGATCTAGTGTGCACACAAAGCTTCCATGTGAACAAGGACTTCCTCAACCACTTTAATATTGGAATGGCTCTGTGTGCATATGAAAATGGTCTGCTGAAAGGAGCAGTGGAATCCTTGCTTCTACGGGAGCATAATGTACACAATTAAGCTCCAGCAATGCTTTGTATAGGATGGACAAACTCTCCAGGGCGCGTATAAGTGTGGTAGAAATGCAAAGTGGGGAACAGAAAGACACACCAATGCATAACAAGACAGAGTGCTGAATCTCAGTGCATGGACAGAGAGCTTGTGGACCCACTGAACCCTTCCAAGTGATGACTAAGTCTCCCATGCATAGGGAACACAGTGGCCAGCTCTGGTACGTCCATCATCAGGTGCTCAGCAGAACAAACACCCTCTGGCTCACATGCCAGAGGCAATCAGGCTTACCTGACAACCTCAGTAACACTGTGATCAGAACTAAGCACAAAGCGGCTGCTGGCCAACTTCCTTGCTCTGAACACAGAACCCAGCAGAGCAGAACTGAATATTAAAAGTGACTTCATATACATTTTGATGTACCTATCTGTTCATTACAACTGCTGAAAACTCATACTACTGAAAACTAAGAAGATACTAGCACAGCACAGTTTTGAGGGATGCTCTCAGTGCTTGAGACCTAGATAGCTCCACATACTATGGAGTGCTCAGGACCAAACATACCATGTTCATTTTATATATTATAAACATTTATACCCTGCCTTTAAAAGTACAAGCCTCTGCAAGGTGACTAACATAAGAAGTAAAACAATAATACAGTAAAATGGAACAACCTCCCCTCATAAAAACCAGGAAAATAATGTTCACAGAAACCCTTACAGAACAGAGTAGTCTTTCAACTCCACTAAGAAGGTTTTAAAAAGGAGCATGATGGTTTTTCCCAGGGAGACAATTCTACAACTGTGAAGCCAAACTTAAGACACTCCATCTCTGGCCAACCTGATCTCCCCCGCTAGAGGATGAGACAGCATGGCCTCTGAGGCTGATCTTAGGGCCCAAACTAGACTCATATTAGTACAGGTCCAAATTAAAGTGTGGGCTGTTTCCTTTTCTCTGGTATGGGAGCTACCAGTATATGTTATGCACATTGTGTGACGTATGAAAGAATTTCCAAAAAACAAGTAGAAGTTGTCTGGAGTCCAACAGATGAATAAAAACAACACATGGCTGGAATAGAAACAATCTTTAATGGACCAGTACTGGTTCTTTTCCAGTAGGGCTTCAAATGAACAGTCTAGTAAACAGCTGTTGATTCTAGATTACAAGTATATAACAGAACACAGCTGACATTTGACACACTGCCTAAAAAGAACTAGCTCATCTTAGCTTTGCAAAAAAGAAGGCATGTCAAACCAGGGTAGGCCATTTCTACTGAATGTTTATTTAACCACTGGGCAGTCTGAGCATTCTAATCTTCACAAGGGATTTTGCTAAAGCCATCGAAAATCTTGTTTCAACAGTGCTTCTGAGAAATGGTTCCCATAGCTTCAGAGTGCTGCTTGCAACAATGCTAACTAAAGCTGTGTCCTGGACTTCTGTGTGCGTGTGTGCACACACCCTTCAAGTCACCTATTGACTTATGGCAAACCCATGAATTTCACACGGTTTTCTTAGGCAAGGAATCCTCAGAGGTGGTTTTGTCAGTTCTCCTGAAATATAGCCTTCAGTACCTGGTCTTTATTGGTGGTTGCCCATCCAAGAACTAACCAGGGCTGACCCTGCTTGGCTTCCAAGATCAGATGGGATCTGCTTAGGATACCAAACACACAGCTAATATTATTACATATAGTGCATTATATCTGCATTTATACTATACTCTTCATGTGACACAAGTAATCTTTGTTCTGTTTCACAACATTTTTATAACACTCTGTCTCCTTATAATAAAACCTCATGACCTTTTTTCTCTGTTGGAATTCATAGCTGTTTGAATACTTGTGGCAGGAGACCACCATGGCTCTTCAAATCATCACAGCAGGACAGCAAGATGACGCTGCATCCATTTACACTTCGCCAATTTTTGGAATGTTTATTTCTGCAACCATATGTGCAGGAGTCTTTTTCCTTTCCAAATAAAATATGTGAGAGCCTGAATTAGCTTCACCATCACCACCCTCTTCTAACTCTTCCTTTGCCTGAATGGATTTCTCAGCCTTCTCACTCCTCTATTCAAATCATTTTCATTCCAACATTATGGGGATAAGTTTACAAGGAAATCCCACTAATCCTGACCACTCCAATAATGGAGCAATATTCTCAAGCTCTTGATACATAGCATGTCAGTGGTACATATAACACAGAAAGTAACATGCGCGCACACACACACACACAGAGTAATATGTGCATTAGAAGAACAAGATGGTATGGTCAACAGTAAGAGTTATACAGGGCTTATTTGTACCTAATCTTCAAGCCTAAAATTTCTGAGCAGTTAGCCAAGAGCTTATACTGTGTGGACACCAGAAGGAGTGCTGAATAACCTGATTGTCACTGACTACTTTAGCAGTTTAAACTGAGATACAGTAACTTAACCTACTGCATCACAGAATTATAGAAACTGAGCTGAAAAAGACCAATCCTTCACCCTCACCCTGCCCATGGCAGAACTGTTAGCTCTTCTCCTCTCCTCTGTCAGGTATGCTAAGCCTCCAATGCCAGCACAAATCTGAAAGCCAAAATCAACACTATTTGCCTTGGTGGCAGTAGGGGCAAAGCGTTCCTGACCTCTGTGTTGTAACATTGCCTGCTCCTTCAGGTGTGCATTCCACCTCCCTTTCATGTTTTAACTTAACCATGGTTTACTCTAGATTTTGCCTTGGTGCTAACCAAGACACCCCTTGGAAACAAAGCCTTAAAACATGGACATTTTCAGAATCAATGTAGGTCATGATGCTGCAGTAAGGATAATAACACAATAATGATTTGAGGAAAAATAGCAAATTTTAAAATTCACTGTTACCAACCACATCTTCCTAAGGATTCAGAGCTTCACTATTTAGCCTTTTTCTACTCCACAACAATATATGGTACCTAGACACAATTTGACTATATTAGTTTACAGCCTTGTCACCAGCCTACCATTCATGATTTACAAATTCTCACTAAGTTCCCAGTCATATTGCTTTAGCTGCAAAAGAACTGCTCCAAAAGCTCCAGATTTCTGAATGACTTTGGTAGTTTTTAAACTACAGTCTATCATTCCCACCCACACAGTCACATTTTGTAACATATACATACTTAACATGTTTCAAAAGTGGCTTGGATTTTATGTCTGTAAACTTAGCAACTGTTTCAATTTTGCTACATTCATTTCCTGGTTGAACAGAGGCCACATTACAATTAAATAAGTGTGCATTTACCTTTGGGAACAAGATGGCTCATTCTACTTTGTTTTCTAGAACAGAAAGAAATATATTAAATACAGTCCGCCCTCCACATTTGCGGGTTTCACTTTTGCAGATTTGATTGTTCCCAGATTATTGTCAGCTCTGCTGACACCCTATGTCATTTTTAATAGGGACTGCAAGCCTTGTGAGACTGAGAAGCTGCAAACGAGACTTATATGTCCCTCTTTAAAATGGTGTGGGGCAGCCATGGAGGTGGCAGTGTGCAGTAAGTCCCACCAGCCCTCCACTTCTGCTTGTGAAGGAACCCTGATGCCTCAAAGGAATCCATGGTGATAGGGAATAGGGCGATCATACTTTTTGTGTGTGTTAAACATGGTTTGGGAGGGAGTTATTCACGTTTTTTTCACTTTCAAGGGGGTCTTGTGCCCCTAACCCTAGCGAATGTGGAGGGATGACTGTATTTGTTCACCCTAATCCAGAACCTGAGCTCATACTGATACACATATAGAGCATTAGTCTGTGTAGACTAACCAATTAATCTCACAAGAGGGAGCAAATCCACACCCTACAAAGTGAGGTTTGTGATCTTCTGTTTTTACAAGAGACACAGTTTTGGTAGATCATTTGCATCCCAAATCAATCAACAAAATTATTGTTGGTTATTTGTTTTCTGGGTTTTTGTTTTTTTAATGAAGAGAAATGACACATATCTTTATGTTCTGCTGGACGAATTTACATCCAGTTTGTAATAACAGCTATATATTCTGAAGAGTTAAATGCCTGTCAACTGCACTTTCTATTTCACTAATTCACAAGATCTCATGTTTCACTCTGATCCTATGGCAAGTTTTACATTAGTTTTAGGGCCTGTACAACAGGAGAATAAAGCATTCCCTGCACCTATGGCATGCTCTTTGACCAACAACTGCATAGGAATGTCATGAATCTGCAAAGATTACCAGGTTTATTATTACCTGAGCCATCAGCTTGCAGAAATAAGGGAGTTCAACTCCGTTCTGTTCACAAGTTGTACTGACAACCAAAAAAACCCCAAAAACAAACTCTGGACCACAAGACTAATGACTCATTATATTCTTCACTCTTCCAGAAACAGCAGATGCCAGTCTCAAAAACCTGGCCCTGTGCTGCTGGTAGCATTCGTTTTAAGAATAATCAGCCTGCAATGTTTACACCATTCTCCAAAGTAAAATTAAGTAAATCTAACAGGAAATACCAAGTTCCTTTTCCACATAAAACTGGAGGGCACAGACCAGAAATTGGCCTTGTTATCACCTTCTTTCTAGCTATAACGAAGCCCTCTCCCCTCCCTAGACTCCTAAACAAATGCAGGTGATTGAAAAGAAGCAACCAATGCAGCGCTTGCTAAACCATCCCCATTCGGTTCACGCCACCCAGCTTCTGACAAAGAACCTGTGTCACCGAGAGCCAGAGTGCTAGGGGAGAGGGCGGGGTGATAGAGGGAAGTGCATGAGAAAACGATGCAGGGTCCAGAAGAGACGCCAGCGGAAATGACTGACAGCAACTCCCCCAAACAACATTTTGCAAACAACACACCAGCACAGCGCTGTGTACAGTTTTCCATCACAGCCCAGCTGCCCACATTTGCACAAGGAAGAGAAGGGAAAACTGAGGTAGAAAAGACCTTTGGCTTTTCAACTGTCAGGAGAACCAGAGCTTAAGCACCCACTGCCTAAATATACCACTGACCTATCACGAGATAAAAACAAAACCACCACAAAAGCAATGTGCAGGAGATCCCTCTCTGGAAGATAGGGAGGCTCTGCTGTTCCTGCTTCAGAATAAGAAAAGCTTCAAAAGGCTTATCGCCTTATCTTCCCCACCCATTCTTCCCTAGTGCTGAATCACCTTTGTGCCATCATTTGAACAAATAGGGGTACTGATACACCTGCCAGTATGTGCATTGATGCTTCAGTCTCACCCACTGTCAGCTGGCCTCTTCCATATTCCCTCTCCCAGTCCCTTATCCTGGTGGACTGAGACATTCTTGGTATTTCTCTCTTATCCACACCTCAAAATCCTTCATCACCCCTCACTGATTCTCCACCTGACACTACAGTTTCCCAGCCTCTATCTTGTAACCCCAAGTACTTCACAGTGACCCTCAAGTACTTCACAGGAAACTTCCCCATCATCCTTATAGCCTCACAATCCACTTCCTCCTCCTGGTCCTGCTCCCCATATCTTTTACCTCAAGCATGCCACACCTTCCCCAAACTGCTCATAACCTCCGTCACCTTTTACCCTCAACATCTTGACTGCCTCCTTATTCTGACCTTGCTTCTTACTCAGCTCCATCATATTTACCAATAAACCCACCACCTTACCACTCATCTTACCAATTCCCATTTCAAGCCACCACTCCATTTTTCTTCTCCCTTATAACTTAATACCTCTCTCCCTTTGCTACTCTGTTTTGTGAATTTTGGTCTCTTCTATCTTCCCAAAGCATTGATTTAGTGTGTATCTTTAATCCACTAACATCCCCCCCAACATCTCTGTCCCAATACCTTTCCCCCTTCCCACATCACTATTTTTGACAACATCTATTCCTAGCCTTTGATTTGGACAATATTTAACGGACACACATACCATTTTGATGTCCCATCATTTACCCCACCACCACCCCAACTCCTTAGTCTGGGTATTCCGGAACTAGGAGGTGCCTGTGATGACAAAAAAACCCTCCCCTGAATTAGTTTTTATCAGCATGGAAAGATGTGAAGAAGTTATTGATTAAAAACAGAAGGGGGGGAGAAAAACACAACAGAGATGAACGGGGGGAGTCAAGAAATCCTGTAAGAGAATTCCCCCAGAATTTTAGCAATTCTTGATTCCCTCAGCCTCTCTCCCCCCACTCCTCACCTTTGCATCGACTTGTTATAAAGGATTCATTCGTGCTGCGGATGGAGGACCAGATTTCTATTTACCAATTAGCAAAAAAAAAGGGGGGGAGGGGGAGAGCATGATGGTGACTGGGATCATGTTGAAGGCCAGATTCCTCCTACCCTGTCAGCCTAATTTGCAGGGACCAGGCGATGAGATCTCTCCCCTCTGCTTCCAGTGAATGCCTAAAAGAGGGGACGACGATGATGATGATGGTGGTAGAGAGGTAGCCCTCCCTGCCTGCCTTATTGTTCGACTTTGCTGCGGAGGTCGAGGAAGAGGAGAGGCTCAGATCCTCGCCTCCTGTCACACACACACACGCACCCCCTCCCCCCCTCCCCTTCCTCACCTCCAGCTCGGTGTCTCCGGGCTCGGCCACGCCGATGATCTCGCTGGGCAGCTCGGCTAGGTCCGTGACCCGGATCAGCCCGTCGTGGAGGAAGATGGTCTCCTCCTTCACCGAGAGCCACTGCGCCGAGTCGGCCGCGGCGGCGGCGGCAGCGGCGGCCGCCGACCCCGAAGCTCCGGCCGGGGACCCCATCGGCGAAGGCGAAAGCAGGGGCGGCGGCGGCGGCGGCGGCGACAGCACCTGCCGCCGCCGAGGGAAGGGAAGGGAGGGATGCTGCCGCTGGGGCTGAGGGGGCGGGCGGGGGAGGGAGGCGGCGAGGCGGGTCCCCTCAGCCTCCCACCATGGCGGGGAGGAGCGGCCGAGCGAGGAAGCGAAACGCGGGCTCCCTGAGGGAGGGGAGGTGGGGAGCTCGGGAGGGAAGGAGGCGGCGTCCCCTCAGTCAGTCAGTCAGCGGCCCCCTCGGTCTCTCGTGGCCTCCTTCCCTGCCGTCGCTGCTGCTGCTGCTGCTGCTGCTGCTGCCGCCGCCGCCGCCGCCGCCTCCCCTCACAGATACAGGTGACAGCGCGACGCCATGTTGGAGGAGCAGCAGCTGAAGGCAGGCGGGGGAGAGAACCCGAAGGAAAGCGGCTGCGACCGGCATGCACCGCGCGCGTCGAACGAACCCCCCTCCCCTCCTTTCTCTCGCGCTCTCTCTCCCTGACAGAAAGCGAACGGGACGCGAAAGACTCCCTCGAGCGCGCGCGCGCGGCGGACTGGGACTGACGGCCGGCCGCACGCGCTTTCGGGGGGAGGGGGGGCGGAGGCGTCGAGACCGGGCGGCTCGCTGACTGGATACCGGGGAGCTCAAGGGCCCGCCCATTTCGGCTCGCTGGCTCCGCCCATCTCCTTTTTAACCCCGTTGTCCCTGCCGTGCCCACTTTTCTTCCCGTCGGCTCGGAGGGCGGGCCTGGGGGGGCTTGTCCTTCATTGCCGCTTCCGCCACTCGGGGGCTCTCGCTCCTGCCTCCCGACATCCCCAGTAACAATGTTATGGTTAATATCGTAATCCGGTGTGCAAGAGGTGTGTGTCAGGTGGGCTCCTCCTTTCCCGACCGCGAAAAATCCCTTCAGAAATCAAAATAAACCATAAGTTACGTTTCCACTGGTAGCTGCCGGCTTCAGGGTTTAATGTTCCCTCAAAGGAGGCTCCCCTCAGCACAACGAAAGGCCTCCTCGGGATATTCAACACTCCCCTCCGTTCACCAGCCTCGTAATTTCTGTTATAGCTTCTACCATATCATTGCTATTATAGTTGCTATTGTACATTATAACATCATTATCCCCATTGTTTTTTGTTGGCCTGGGCCGTCAGGAGAAACCTCACTCTTTGGACCATGATCTGGGGAAAGTGATTCTGCTTAACCAGTTATTAATAGAAGAAATTTTTTAAACACAGATACGATGCTGCCAGTGTCTGCAACATCTGTCCAATTGTGGAGTTTCACAAGGGACAAAAAGCCCTCTGCACAGATACTGGCTTGTTGTCACGTGCCTTCAAGTCATTTCCAACTTACAGTGACCCTAAGGCAACCCTATCATGGGGTTTGCTTTGGACCGAGAGTGTGTGACGTGCCCAGGGTCACCCAATGAGCTTCAATGGCCAAGCAGGGAGTCAAACCCAGATCCCCAGGGTTAGCATCTGACTCTAAAACCACAGCTTACTGGAAGCAAGACATGGGGTGACAGACCCTAAAGGAAGAAATCTTCGGCTCCGTTCACGTACAGCTGGACTTGAGGATTTCTTTTGGGAAGGGAGGGGGGCAATTTCTCAGCCTGGGCAGTGGGATTCCGGAACAAAAAAAGGAAAAGACAGAGAAATGGTTGCTGTGGTGACAAGGCCTTGGCCAAGGAACCAGACAATGGAACAGTATAGAGAAGCAACCAAGTTGGATACTTTTGATGGCGTCATGCCCAGAGTTCGCTCTGATAAGAACCTCAGATGGCGTTGCTTGTCCCAAGACAAAGAGATCTTGTTTCCGAGCACCAAAGCAGTGAAATATTTTTTTCCCTCCCCTCTTACCATCAGCCATACCTAACTGAATTCCAGTGATAAGGTGAAAGAGACCAGTCAGAAGACAGGAAAAATTGGGAATGAAAAGCAAAGCTACTTAGGGAAAACAAATCTCTTCTTTTGCTCCATTGTCCTCATTTAATTTAATGGGTGGTGGCGGGGAGGTTGATTTTTGCCCGAGGCCTTAGTTGCTCTCTCCACCTCAGCCCCTCATTTTGCAGGAAAGTTCAATGGATTCAGTTTTCCAGTGGGTGGTCTTCCATGAGCTCTTTTGCTGAACTCACATCCATTTTGGGGGGCTTCTTTTCAGCAGATGTTGCTCCTCCTCGATCAGAAATTTTCTCCGTGATTTTTGTGCATGGCTATTTTTTTCTTCTTCTTGGCCTGTGGACAACTTTTAACAAATCTTCACTTCCTAGGCTTTCTTCATTTCATTTTATTTTCTACTGGAGGAACTCAGACTTTACCACCATATGTGAGTGTGTGTGTGTGTATATATATATATATATATGCATATGCATACGTGTATGTATATGTATGTATGTATGTATTCTTTTTCTCCCTGGATCAATTCCACCTGAATTTTCCTGGACCAATTTTCCTCAGCCTGAATCATCAGGAATCTGCCCCTCTGAACAGGTAGCTATAAATCTTTTTTCCTGCATCTTTAGTCCAAACTATGAAAGGGCTGGAAAGGTACTAAGCTCCAGCTCGTAGAAGATCAGGTTAACAAGCAATAACTTTGACATATTGTGTGTCTGGTTTATGAGTGCCAACTTCATCTGATGCTTCAGCCCAAGTAGGTGTCACTGTGGTGTTGTACTTGCTCAGTGTTGCTGTGGAATTGCTGTGTTCTATTTGCTCTGTTAGGGTTGCCAGATCTCAGGACTTGGCCCTGAGTCTCCTTTTCGTGGGTCACCTCTAGCAGGAGACAGGCATGCCAACTGTCCAGTGTTGGGGGGGGTCAACTCAAGGAAAGGACTATGTGCAAATCTCCAGCTCAGCTATTTGAGCAGTAGCTTTCCGTAATTTCCAAGGCTTAATTGATTTGTTGCTGCAACTTGCAAAGACTGTCTAGGGGATCTGTGTATTTACTTAGCTTCTTCCACCAGTCATTGGGGAGCCAGAGCTCACCATCTGCTCTGCTTTGGACCCAGCTTCTCACAAGAAGCACGTAGACTAGATTAAACGTTCCTTATCCCCTCTCCCTAAACTAGGGAGAAAAAATTATCCTCTCCTTTCATCTTGATCTGGGAACAGTGACACTGGCTAAGATTTTTCTCTTAATTTCCAAACAGGAAAAAAAATATGTTCTCTCTGTGTGTGGTGTGTGTGTTTGAATGACAAGCCACGAGAAACTGCGGTTGGTACTTAATGCTTAACACTTAATGACATTGCCAAGTGCCTCATTCCTTAAATCTCAGATTTTGGCCTAGAATCTAAGGCCCGGGATATCTGGCCTATCTGTTACTCATTTATTTTCCTCTGGCTTCCAGTGTGTGGTACCTTCAGTTCCTAGACCAGAATCCTCACTTACCTGCTGTAATTTAAAGACTTCTCTCAAACTGAATGCACCCATGAATAACCTCAATTCACCTGTAGTTTATGCCTGTCTCTCTCCCTGGGGCAAAAGAAAGACACTTATTTTAACCCAGAGACCCGCAGCCCTAATCTGGGGCCCTTTCACATTGCACAATTATAGCATGAGCGTTTCTGTTGTGAGTCCATCCTATGGAACCCTGGGATTTGTAGTTTAGGGAGAGGTACTTAAAAATTCTCAGCGGTGAGCCCTTGGGCCTTGCTAAACTAGAAGTCCCCAGATGCCATAGGATTCAGCCAAGGCCGTGGGAATCATAGAGCTACAATTGTGTCGTATGAAAACTAAAATAGGTCAGTGTCGTGATAACCAGTGGAGCCAATGACCTCCTAATGTGCAGTATGAAGGTAATAAAAAGATCTGTTGTCAGGGTTACCAAATCATAGGGGCAAAATGCTTTTGGAACTCTAAAATGTCATACCTGTGAATATTATTAATCACAAACGGGTATGCTCTTTCAAAAGTGGAGAGGCTTAAATTGCTGCAGTCCTCCAGCCATGCTCCACGCCAGGACAGTGACCTTGCCTGAGGCAGAAAGATCTTTGTGTCTGTAACCTGAGTGGATGGGAAAATAACCCTGTTCTTTCAGAAATCCCAGTCTTGTTCTTACCCGAAAGCAAGTTCTCTTCGAACCAGTGTGGTGCCAGGTGACTTAATTTGCTGAGTTCACACAGCAAACCATATTCTGGCTTGTGCAGGGAGGTGGATTTGTTTTGCTCGGCAGAGCAAATATGCAGTTTCTTGTGGAACATTGAATTAAGGAGCTGACATATTTTGGCAGAGAGCACATTTGGCACGTAAAAGATTTCCTCTTTGTTCCCATGGTCCCTGTTTCTGAGAGATGGATATCACTCCATCCCCCATGAACCTATATACCTTGCTACCATTCTTTTGTCTCTCTTTTGGGGTGGTTCAGTCAACCTATTTAAAGGAATAGCTCCCAACACTGCCATTCTTCAGGGTTCAGCATCTTCCTCAAGGAAACTAGAAGTTACATCTCTGAGAGAGCAGAGGCATATTGACTTTAGGGTGCACGTGTATAAATGGCACACCTTTCAACTGTCTTGGTTTGGTAGGGACAGTCACAAATAATCCTCTGTCATCCCACATGTTTGGCTGCCTTTAAAATGTCTCAGTTTCTCTCTCTTCTTCCCACTTTTCCCTTTGTCCTCAGCTTACTTCAGCTGCTGCACACTGTGCTCAAAGTACAAAAGTAATTTACATGCAGGGGGGTGGAGAGGAGGAGCACAATCTTGCCCTTCCCTGTAGACTCAGACAAAAGCAAATGGCTGCAGCTTGTGTGTTTTTCCTCATTGATATAACTTTTGCCATCTCAGTCACACACTGGTGTCGCTTGGCCACATGTGTCCTGGTTTTCATCTGGGAAGTGCCCTGGCAATATGACAAGTCTGATATTACATGGGGCAGCTTGCGGTGATGCCACTAAGCATGACAAATTAAGCATCAGTCACAACTACGCAGAATATATACCGTTCAGATTAAAAGAAAAAAACCACCAAGTCTAAGTAACCAGGGATGCCCACATACACACACTATTCAAGGCAGTACCTTGAGATTCTTCCCTCCCACCCACCCTGAAAACTGGAGAAGAGGGTGTAGGTCCTGAGTCTGAGGACTGGGACTGAGATTTGAGAACCCTGTCCTAGGCTGGCCCAAAAGATGTTTGCTTCCTGAGATGATGCTCTTTCCGAATTGGACTGTCTCTGGCATCTTTGAAACAGCATCCTGTATTTGTACCTAGAGTTACCAGGTGAAATCCTGAAGGGGGCTCCTGTACCCTTAATAATTGAGTAGAAAAGGGAATCTAGCCAACTATCAATGGTACAGGAGCCCTGCCCTGGATTTTACTTGGCAACTTGAACTACTCAGCAGCCAAGATTAGGGGGTATAAAGCAGACTACAGGTCCCACGGCTCTCAGCCTCTGTTGCCAAAAGCAACTGTTCTACCTGATGGTTGCCAGTCTGAAAACTGGAGAGGGAACCTGTCCCTCTAATGGTTGTCAGAAGAGCAATTTTTACCAGGGACCGCTGGTCATGAAACCAGACCGGCTGAAATTCTCTCTTTTACGCAGCCATGAAAGATAGAGGAGCCCTCTTTCATTTTCATTCTAGCAACTTTAATTGGCTCTGATATTTTTCTGAGGCAGTGATATGGAACCTTCCCCCTTGCCCTTATCGAAGTTATTATCTTGGAGTCTGAATGCTGGTGGTGATCAGGGATATACAAGCTCCGTTCTCCCCCTTCCTCTTGCCTTCTCTCCTTTTCTGTTTCCTGACTCAGCAAGCTGCTTGAAGAGGAATGGATTGCTCTTGTCAGAGTTCTGAAATGATCACTTGTAGGCAGTTTTTAAAACCAGGCTAAGGGCTGTATGCAACATAAGAGCCAAAGGTTGCCTAGCCACTTCTGGATATCTTCAAGTACAAGGCCAATTACCCACTTGGCTTTCAGTCAGTATTGGTCCGGGGCATTGCAGAACAAACAGATACAGCCAGCACTGAAGAGCCTCCAACAGCAGAGTCGGAAAGTGAGGCTTAATCAGCGATGCTCAGTATGAGTGGGAAGGTAGATGCTCTGAGTATACAGAGAAGAACACACAGATTTATGAAATGCAAAAAAAGATGAGCAATGCCATGTGTTACTCTGCTATTTAATCCTATTTGCCATTCACCTGCCTATTTTGTATTTCCAGTAATGCGTCAGCTAATGGAGTCTTAAGTTAGGATACAGGGAGGACTTGAGTTTGAAGCCTTGTTCAGTCTAGATGTGCTGTGGGCAGCTTTGGGCAAACTGCTACATATCAGCGTACATCCCAGAATTGTGTGGAAGAGAAACTGAGCATTTTAAAGTATGATATAGAAATGTCCAGAAGTATTTTTTTTAAACTTCTTTTGCCTGCGTGGCTTTCCTTGGGTGATGAGCAATTTATGTGGTTCTTTGAAACTCAGAAAAAATGCCATAACTGCTACTATAATAAGAATAGAAGGTATGAGAAAATACAGATTCTTTGCAATTGCATTGCATGGTAAGCCTGGTGTAATCAAGAGCAGAAGCTGAACCTTGTATATTCCACTGTATTAGAGTCCGTTCGCTCTGTGTGCTGCTAGCATTGCCAGGTTTTCAAAACATCGATACAGCACAGTCCAGATTCATGCCATGCACGGTTGGCAGTCCAAAGGAGGTAGCTTTGAACAAGTGTGTGTTTTGCATAAATGCCAAATGCAAGTATTGATTTCATTTAATCTAGCTCTGTATTGCTCTGTAAAATTAGCGTATTGCCCACAGTCATGAATCACATGCTGCAAACACATAAGGAAGGGCCCACATGCTAAAATATAGGATTTTGAGGCATCTCGTTCCGTCTACATAAAAGGAAAATCTCTCCAACCCTCAAATAGGGGAAATCCTTTCTAATAAGGGACATTACCAGCCCTACAAGGGACAAGCTTTCCAATCTTCAGATTTGTGCTACACATAATAAAATATTATCAAAACTAAGATTAAATATGAGACCTTCATGTACCATTTGTAGCATCATAGCCTGATAACCAGAACATGGTGCCCTGTGGCACCAAAAAGCATAATGTTATGGTGCTTAATAATTACTCCTCCAGTTTCTTTAGAGTATTGCCTTGATGAGCATATATTGTCCAGAAAAGATGGGATAATCTATTACTTGGCTTCAGTTCTAATCTGCATGCCAAACCGTGGTTAAAGGAAAAATGGTAAGCCATGGTTTGTGCCAGTTGTACATTCTGCTTTAAAATGAAATTGATGAACCAAAGCAAAGGTTACAGATCCACTTTTGGAAATGATAGAATTCTGGCCATCGCTGAATACAAGTAGGATGTCGTATTTTGAAAGTTTTTGAATTTTTGAAGGTTCCTTCACTTCAAAAACAGACTTGCACGCTGTAATTTAGCACAGAATAAAACAGAAAGCTCTTTGGGTGGATTCTGAATTTCAAAGCCTCGAATATACTTGAAGCTGTACTGTTTTTAAAGTGACGCTAATTTACAAAGCAGCTGAAAATGCATCATTCTTTTTGAATTAATACATATCAGGGCATCAAATCGTTAAACAACCAGGAGCCAAATGAAACAATAAACAATGTATGCACTGGCATATGCAAATAAATGCTAAGATTTGTCAAAGTCAACAGGCTGACTGAGCCATAGCAAGGCAACATCTGGTCAAGTTCGAAGCATTAATTCTTTTTTGAAGCAAAAGTAAAAGCCAGTTGGATGTATTTACCAGGGGTGTAGCTACCGGAGGGGGTGGGGGGGAATGAGGGCATTGCCCCCCAAATTAAATTTTTCTTATAGGTCCCCCAACTTTGAGCATTGCAGAGAGTGAGACCTTGAAAACGGTCCACACCAAGAACTCCTTTTCTATTGTGCTCGCTTTCCCGGAGTTGCTTTGCCTGCCCCTTTGCTTTAGAGGCCTACACCCTGTTTCTAAATGTGCAACTGAAATTTTTTTTTTATTTGAGGGAGTTTATACACAATACAAGTGCTTAACATTATTTCTATATTATAAAACAATCTTACATTAATTCTCCATTAATTCCTTTCCCACTTTATTATCAAATGTACATATTAATTTATATGTTCCAATCCCCCTTTCCTCTGCCTCCCTGCCTTCCCTTCCCTCCCTTTCCCACCCTCCTCCCTTATCTTAATAAAAACCATCTTTCCCCTCCCAATCCTCCCCCTTCCCTCTCCCTACCGTTTCCACTCCTTCTTCCACGTTTTCTCCATTCCAAACTCTTTATTCTCTTTCTTAAACTAAACCTCCTTCATGTGAAGTCTTTTTGTTGTTGTTGTCTCTACTTCAATTAATAATATTTTCCTCCCTCTCTCTGAATTCCCACCTTACCTTAGCTGTTACCCTACAATTCCTTTATTGTATTCTTTACCTCTCTTCTCATTTCTCTTTCACCCATCTAATAATAGAAATGTGCAACTGAAATTTTAAGTGACTGCCATGCTAGAAATGTGGGGACTGATGGAAAATATCATGCTGGAGGGATGGAATTCTTCTTTTAGGGGGCAAAATGGCCACATTCCCTGCTCTGTCGCTACACCCCTGCTTTTTACATACTGCCAAATACCATTTCCAAACATCAGTTAAAAGCTGCTTCTTTGGAGTTGTTAGCGATGGCAAATACATTTGTCCATATGCTTTTATATGTATATTAAATGATGATGATCTCATCTTCATCATCATTATTAATAATGTACTTTCTGCACAGTTACCTGGGAAATAGCCCCACATGACATTGTTGTTCTTAATTTAGAATTTCATGAGATAATTTATTTCTCCATTTAATTGTTATGCCTATCACATTTTTTGTACTTGTTTCCATTCTGATTTCTAGTTCAGCTTCAGATTAAAAAAAAAACTTGTTAAATGTTTTAACCAGTGTCAAAATCCAGATCCTAAAATATCCAGGATACGTTTCGATCCCTGATATATCATATCCTGCAACATTTCACAGATGAAAACTGGGATGTGTGTTGCCAAGCAGCATCAGAATGTGGTCAAGAGGGCAAAAGTTATTAATGAAGAAGAACAGACAAGCTAGGAGAAGCTGCAGGAGTTTGCTTTGGCCTGAGCCTCCTGGGAAGGGCAAGATTCTGCCTCTCTTGTCTTTTCCCCTCTGCTGACTTAACTAAATACAAGCTACTTTTGCATTTTGAACTCACTTTGCATCAGTTGCAGAAAGCTGAGGACAAAGGGGGAGAAGAAGAGAGAAACCGGGATATTTTAAAAGCAGCTGAAAAAGTGGGATGACAGAAGATTAACTGAGATAAAGTTAGACCTCATCTGGACTACTGTGTCCAGTTCTGGGCACCTCATTTGAGGAAGGATATTGACAAGCTGGAGCGTGTCCAGAGGAGGGCGACCAAAATGGTGAAGGGTCTGGAAGCCATGAAGCCCTCTGAGGAGTGGCTTAGGGAGCTGGGGATGTTTAGTCTGCAGAAGAGAAGGTTGAGAGGGGACATGAGAGCCATGTTTAAATATGTTGAGGAAGGAGTGGGCTTGTTTTCAGCTGCTCTAGAGACTAGGACACGGAGCAATGGATTCAAGCTGCAGGAAAGGAGATTCCACCTGAACCTCAGGAAGAACTTCCTGATGGTCAGAGCTGTCCAGCAGTGGAATAGGCTGCCTCCATGGAGTGTGAGGAGTCTCCTTCTTTGGAGGTTTTTAAGCAGAGGCTGGATGGCCATCTGCTGGGAATGCTTTGATGTAAGTTCCTGCATAGCAGGGGGTTGGACTAGATGGTCTCTATGATTCTATGATTTTATGAGACTCTCCTTGCCAAATTAGGACAGTTGGAATCTTGGAGTTTGCAGTTTAGGTAAGGGCCCTAAACTGCAAACCCCAGGATCTATAGGATGTTGAAAGTGGAATAATAGCACTATAACAGTCTAGTACAGAAATGGCCATATACATCATAAGCAGAGACAAAAGTAGATGTTGCTTTTGAGTCTGCACATTTGGAATTTAACTCCACTGAAACCAATAGCGTTCACTCTCAGGTGGTTGAGCTGTCAGGCATTTGCTTATATTAAACAGAATCAGGCCAGTAAAAAGCACTGCCTGGTGAACCATGAGTCATATGATGCTGTTGGTACGACAGGATGTGAGCTCCCTAGCTAAAATGAATGACGGATTCCATCAGAATGCTGGGGTCAAGTACTCCGACACCACTGGTTTAGGAAAGGTTTTAAAACAGCCCCTGTCATCATTACTTGCCCAAATGGAGAAAAAAGGGAAGGAGAAAGACAGAGTTAAAAGATAACTTCAGCCATAAGATCAGAAGCAAACAAAACCTGTTCTAGGTGCTGGAAACAGGCCATGAAGCAGAAGGCTGCAACTTCTATTGTGGCTGTGTGAAATTAGCATAATGTTCATATCATTTCATGTAATTAAAAAAAAAAATCAGTGTAATGCAGTTGAAAAAAAAAATTGCCTTTGTAATTCCTGAGTGGAAAACCTCAATATATTTGGCTGTTCTTTAGCTTCTTGTTTTTTGTCCTTTCGTGTTTTGCGAGACTGTTTTCACACATACCTCTCTACTAATGAGAGTGAGAAACTTGAAACAGAGGAGCGAGAATGATTGTGGTTCTAAGAACTGCTTCTGAGCTACACCACTGCATCTTGGGGAGCACATAATACAGATATGGACAATTTATTCTAACAGTGGTAGTACCTACATCCAGCATCCATTGCAGAGTGAACAGGTCTCTACCCCAAGGAGCTTGCAAATTCGCCCAATTCATGTTTTGTCTGACATCATTAGAAGAAGTGATTCTATCCACTAGTCGTTTTTTTTCTCCTCATCCTTGTCTCAACTCATCCCACCCTCCGTCTACGTTCCTACACACGCTTTCCAAGGGAGAAGCCCCACTGACCCAAAGGGAAGATTTTTAGAAGGAAAAAACAGTGAGGCCATTTCTGCACTACACTGTTATAGTAGTATTATTCCATTTTCAGCATCCTGTGGAATTCTGAGGTTTGTAGTTTCCTGAGGCCCAAGAGCTCTCTGGCTGAGAATTCTAGGTGCCCCTCCCTAAACTGTAAGCCCCAGGATTCCATGGGATGTTGAAAGTGGAATAAAAACACATAACAGTGTAGTGCAGAAATGGCCTGAGTCACATGTGTTATGATCACCCCCACTGCAGTTGGTTTCACCATTTACTAGTTGTCACCAACTGGAATTTTGGACCATCCACGATCTGAATTCTATCTAAGAATCTAGGGAACAGTGAGGTCTTGCCAAATAATGTGGCCATTCCAAGCTGTGCTCCTTTTGGTAATGGTGCTTTTGTGATCGAGTCAATGGGAACTGGCATTCTGTTTGGTATGCGTGCCTGTGCACACATGTGCATGTGCCTCTGCCTTTAAGTTGCCTGTTGGCTTATGGTGACCTCATGAACTTCACAGGGTTTTCTTATGCTCCTCAGAGATGGTTTTTCCAATTCCTTCCTCTAAAATAGAGCCTAGAGCACCTGTTATTTGATTGTGGTTTCCCATCCAAGTACTAACCAGCGCTGACCCTGCTTAGCTACCAAGTCCAGATGAGATTGGGTGCCTTTAGGGTATTTAGCCACTTGGGATGTACATCTTTGTAAATGGCCTTCTCTGTGTGCAGAACTGAAGGGAATAGTTTTGCAGCATCCATATTCACCGAGGGGCTGCCCTAATGTTACCAAGTATGGCATTTCTTGTGCAGTGGTAGAATGACTGATGCACCATGGCCCAGTGCACAATGGGCATCAATGCGCATTAGGGCTCCTCCCAGGGGGTACATCTGGACACCAGTTAGGAAATGGCTGGAGCATAATAGGATCGTCTGCTGTACTTCGGAAGTCCTTGATGTGCATTGAAATACTCTTGCCAGCGTGTGCTCATCTTTGCAGTTTGTTATCATTTACATTTGTACATCCCATTTTTTTTTCCAGGAATCATACCTCAATGTTTTGAATTCTGCTCCAAAGTCTTGCTTTATGTGTACATTTTAAAATTTTGTGGGACCATCCTATGCCAAGATATAATTCTCAATCTATCCATCAAGGGTTCATCCCAGGTCCCCCAAGGCATCTTCTTAGATTCTCTTGGAAGTTTTTAAGCGGAGGCTGGATGGCCACTTGTCGGGAGTGCTTTGAGGGTTTTCCTGCATGGCAGGGGGTTGGACTGGATGGCCCTTGTGGTCTCTTCCAACTCTACATTTCTATGATTCTATGATTCTTTGATCACTTTAACTCCTCCTCACACTTCCAAATCACCCCTTTCACTTGTGCGCCAGAGATTTCTAGGTCTTTCTCTCCGGCTTCAATCTTTGCTTGCTGCACCAGGGATATGTAGGCCCCGTAATTTCACGCCACTACAATTGAGGCATCTTGCCATTCCCACGTAAGCATGTTGGTCCCTCTCTGTTACAGAGCAGAACTAATCCTGAAACAGAACCAGGTGCGTGGGGCTTTTTCTGTTTAACCCGCTCCATCCCATTTGAGTGAAATGGCCATATGATCAGCAGCTTTGGCCTGGCATGGGCACGGTTCCCAGAGGGGAGAGTAAACACTATCTTCCCAGGGCCATGGCCCAGAGAATCCCGCAAGACAGAATGAAATCAAAACAGGCCTTGCATTCTCTCAAGGCATTTTTGTACACAGTGCAACTCACAAGAGGAATCTCTCATGAAATTATTTGAAGAAGAGAGGCATTAATGGGGTGATAACAACATGGGAAGCAAAAGAGGCAGAGAAGCTCACCTGGGATTTTATGACTGTGCCTTTACTGATTAGTGCTATCGCCGATCACCTAACTGAGATATTTTCCCCCTCGCAACGGAATCTGAGCTAGGAAATTATGTAGATTACCTGCTTTTTTTGCCTTCTTCCATGGGAAATACATCTCGTCAGTGGTACGTATAAAAGTCTTTGAGTGTGGAGTAGCTCTTTTTGCTCATGTACAATATTTGAGGTCCAAGTACCCTGTAGGTACACATTTCCTGGTTTAGTCTGTCACATAGTTCAAAGGCCTCTAATTTTTGATGCTACCGACAGCTAATGAACAAAACAAACAGGACATTGCAGTGATTATTATATTATTTAGGAGAGGGGTGTAGTTATGGGGAGAATGAGAGCATTTCCCCTCTCCCAACTACCACCCAAGTCCCAGTCCCATGGTCAAACCACAACACCCCAAAGATCCCATCACCTGAACCAGCATGGTCATTAGCCATGATGGTGGGGATGATGGTAGTTGTAGTCCAACTCATCCCGAATGGGGAAGGATGGTACCGAATATATCAAACCTTCCCAGACTGTCTCCTTGGGCTGTGTGATTTTCTGCTTTCTGTCAAATAGTTTCATATTAGAGAAATTGGCTCCTTTTGCCAAACTGTTGGGACATTTGATGGCTGAAAGCCATTTTACTGGAAGCTCCTCTTTTCTATTTTAATCTGCCAGAAAGCTGTGGAGTACACAAAATGTCTCGAGGAGCACCTTTTCTCACACTATGGGGGTGAGTGTGAGATATTTTACCGAACAACTGAGCTTTATACAAAACCTGATAGCCTCCGTCGTCCACAGGATGTATATCTGCTTTTTTTCCAAGAAGGGAGATGAAAAGCCAATACAATGAAATAAAACCAGTGTTTTCAAATCCCCATAACAGAGTGCTATCAGCCTCCCATGCGCCAGGTGTCCAGCACTCATCTGGACTGCCATGAACCTCTGCCATGCCGCCCCGCCCCCCAACTGCAAACAGTAGGCTCCTCAGCGACTCCTTCCCGTGCGCTCCTAGATTGCTGATGGGCCTGTCATGCACTTCCCAGAACCATTTCCTGTAATTTCCCCAAGGGAGCGCATGAGACTGTCATGCACATGGCATGAGAAGCTGCATGACAGGTTTCTTCGTCTGGCAACTGGTGATTGTTTATTGCTCCCTGAACAGACTGAGAGGCTCTCATAATTTGACCTGATGGAGAAATTTGCTCTCATAATTTGACCCGATGGGGAAATTTGCACCCTTCGACACTTTATCCACGCTGTGCTTTGGGAGTGCTCAGAGGACTGGGACTGCCTTAGGGAACTATCTCCCCAGGAAGTGGGGGGTCAGGCCAACTCCTTCCCAGTTGAACTTCCAGTGGGTGGGCCACACAACTTTATTCTGTATGGTAGGGTTTGGACAACTTCCTGTGAGTTTGGGGGCCACTTTGCTGCTTCTGGGACCCTCACGGGGGCTACACAGACTGCAGAAGAAGGCAAAACAGAACAGGAAGTAGACAGAAGTGTATTTCTGGTTTTGAAAAATGAAGATTTTCAGATATTAAACAGAGCAGGGAAAGCTGTGACCCATGTCTTCCAGTTGTCCCAATTTGGGAGGGACAGTCCCAATTAACCCTCTGCCATCCTGCTTTCTCAGCACTTTTAAAATGTCCCATTTTCTCTTTTCTATACTCACTTTCCCCCTTTGTTTTCGGTTTACTGCAGTTGAAGTGAGTTCAAAGTGAAAAGGTGGCTTGTATTCTGTTAACTCAGCAATGGGGAGAGGAGAAAGTGGAATTCTGGACTTCTCAGGAGACAAAACAAGCTGTTGCAGCCTCTCCTAGCTTGTGTCTTCTCCCTCATTAATAACTTTTGCTATTTTGACTACACTCTGGCGATACCTGACCACATATGTCTTGTTTTTTTTTATCTGTGAAATGTTGGAAGGTATGGTAACCTGTTGAAAAGGAGGTACAAACCATACCCTCCAACTGTCCTTGTTGGCAGGAACAGTCTTGGTTAATCCTCTACTGTCTCACTTTCCTGGCTGATTTTAAAATGTCCTTCCACTTTCTGGCTTTGTCCTCAGCTTTTTTCAGTTGCTGCAAACTGAGGCCATTTCCATCCTACCCTGTTATAGTGCTATTATTCCACTTTCAACATCCTGTGGGATTCTGGGGTTTGTAGTTTCCTGAGACCAAAGGGCTGTCTGGCTGAGAAGTCTAAATGCCCCTCCCTAAACTGCAGATCCCAGGGTTCTATAGGATGTTGAAAGTGGAACAATAGCACTATAACAGTGCAGTGTGGAAATGGCCTGTGAAGAACTAATTTTCATGCAGTTAACTCAGAAGGGAGCAGAGAAGAGAGGGCATAGTCTTGCTTTTCCTAGCAGATCCATTTGGATTTTTTCTCTTTTTTTCAGGCTTTCCTAAACTCAGTACATAAATTCCCAGGTTTCTCAGCTTCAAACAGTAGCCTTGTGTGTTCTTCCCCATTAATAACTTTTAGCCCTCTTGTTGCCCAGCGACACCCTTTTGACCGCACTGTGATGTTGCTTGGCCACCTATGCCTTGATTTCTCTCTGTGAAATGCTGTCAGGTGTGCAACATCTTATTCCAGGAGGCTTCAAGGAGAGGCAATTGACTGCATTTATAGCCTGAGAAAGTTGTGCCTAGGACAGGGGACATTGTTTGGTTGTCTCCGTTGTACATCTTTGTTGTTTTTCTCCCTCTGTTTTTAAAAGCATGGTTGAAATACATTTTCTTCTAAATGCCCTATAACAATCCAATAATAATTCTCCTAGATCACAGGGTATTTGTTCATTTGACTGTGTATTCTCTATTGTGGCAGGGAGCAGATGCCCAGGGACCCTGTGAAAGTGAATTAGTTCCTGCGACTTGACCCTTTTAATTGGAGATGTCAGGGATTTTGAACCCAGGCCTTTATACACGGGAAACATGTGGTACTGAGTGCTCCTGGCTCTTCCATCCGAGGGTTATCCGGGGTGTGGTATAAAGGCGGAACTGCTGCAAATGCAAAAGCAGTCATGTTGACCGTAAGCCAAATTCCAAAGTTCATATCATGGTAACACTTTGATGAGTTGGCATTATTAGTGGGTGTTATTTATTGCCACATTTATTGGCAGTGTGTGTTATGAAGATCTTGTAAGAGCAGCCTTCCCTGGTCTGATGGCCACAAGATGTGCTAAACTTACTGCTGCTCACAGTGGTCCCTGGACCAGTGCTAGTCCATGAACCATTAGCTGCTGGTCCATGGACAGTCGCATAGGGATGGGAGGGCAATGGGGGTGATTCACCCCGGGCAGCAATGTTTTTCTGGCGGCCGAACCCATAGCCACGCCCCTGCACAGCCCGCCCCCGCCCCCATGCACAGTGACCCCACCCCCTCCACACACTCCAAGCTCCGCCACTGTCCATGGAAAGTTTTCAGGAAAGAAAGGAGATGTTGTAACCAGTGGGAACAAGTATGATATTCATCTCTAGAAATTGAGGGAAAAATGGCTGTTTCCCCAGATCAGAAAACCTGAGAAAGCACAGTGCTAGACTCTACCTCCCATCATCCTCTACTCTATAAGGATGCCATGTTGGAAAATTGATTGTTTGGGTAAGGAACCAACCACTCAGTCACAAGTGGTTGACGTCTGTTAATACCGTTTGATTAACATATTTTGATATCTTTCCAACAAAACCTCCAAGTGCCTTTCCCACTTCCCCGCCTCTGGGATGTATATATTTTGCTATATGAAACGGATAACCTTGTTCTTATCAAGTCCCATGGCTTTTCCTGTACAATTTTAGCATCCTTCCTTATACCAGGAATTGGAAACATCCAGCCTTCAAGATGCTGTTGGACTGAAGCTTCCATCATCCCTGAGCATTGGTTGGTTTGTGTAGGACTTTCTGGAATTGAAGTCCCAGAAGTGGAGGGACACTGGTTTGACACCCTCTGTGGGGAACCAATTTTTTGTTCTTGCTGCCCATTTCCCAGAAAGCCTTACAACATTGCTGAAATCCCAGTTGGTATGAACTGGAACTAATTAATCTTTGAAAATCTGGCACCCTGGAATGGTTTGTCTTGGAATCCCTGCTGAGCCCTGGAAATCCCTGTAGGACCTTGGCCAAGTCGCACTCTCTCAGCCTCAGAAGAAGGTGGTGGCAGCCCTCTTCTGAAGAAATGAGAGGCCGCATGATGCAGTGGCTTGAGTGTTAAATTAGGATTCCAGGAGAACAGGATTTGAATCTTGGCTCATCCCTGGAAACCCAGTGCATATTTGTATGTGCCTTGATTAATGGTGAGCCCATGAATTTCATTGGGTTTTCTTAGGCAAGGAATACTTGGTTTTGCCAAGGTGGTTTTGCCAGTTCCTTTCTCTGAAATCCAGCTTAGGGCACCTGGCGGTCTCCCCCATGCAAGTACCAACCAGGGCTGACCCTGTTTAGCTTCCAAGATCAGCTGGGATCTGATACCTTTGGGGTATTTAGCCCTGTTTTTTTTTTTAACTTTTGTAAAATAAGATCTCAGCTGCTTCTTTGTTTTAAATCAGGCTATAAAACAAAGCAGCAGCTAAAATCTTATTTTACAAAAGTTTTTAAAAAATTAAATAGCAGTTCTGTGTTAGAAAACCCATGTGGTTGTAAACAGTTTGGCACATTAAAGCATAATTAAAAAGATGCAACCACAGCACTTTCCAACACCACTATATGGTCTTAAAACTTGGACAGCCTCATATATGGAGATAGCAGCTTTTAGATAGTCCAGACCTGGACCTAAGGCATATAGGGCTTTAGCGGTCGTAACCAGCATTCTGATTTTGGCTGGGAGATGAATGGGTAGCCAGTGAAGCTGTTTCAAGAAGAATCTAATATATAGATGTTAAAGTCTGTCTGTGGCAAGCAAAGACCTCACATGATTGGCTGTGTCAGGCGAAGACTTCATACGATTGGCTGCCTGAGAAGATTCTATGGAATCCTGGGGTTTGCAGTTCAGGGAGAGGCCTTTAGAATTCTCAGCCAGAGAACTCTTGGGCCTCAGTCAAATGTGCCTGCCTTGAGTTGGCCTGTTGCTATGGAGATGAGGACTAGCAGCAAGGAGGAAGACACTGTATTCCTTCAGGAACCCAACCTCTCTATGTTAACAACTCTGAATACAGATTGGATTGGGGGATATGGGGAAAAGTGACAGGTGCTGGGCAAGACAGTTTGGGGAATTAGAGACACAGGATCTCATATCTTTCTAACAAGTATTACCTATGAGAAAATAAAATCTCGGGCAACGCTGGGTGTATATGCTAGTGTTCTCTTTAAGCAGCTCCAGTCAGCAGCCTAGCCATGGCATTTTGAACACATGAAGTTTCCAAACAGTTCCCCAAAGCAGCCCCACCTAGAGTGTATTACAATAATCCAAACAGGATTTAAGTAAGGCATATGTCACTATAGAACAATTCTTTCTCCACCTCCAATATGTGCTCCCCAGTAGCTACAGAAACAGAGTTGACAGCCACCATGAAGACATAAGGTAGCCTTCCACAACTGGCACTGCAACTCCTATCATCCTCAAGCAACATGCCCATGGCCCTCCTGGTATGCTAGCAGAAGTTCTTGTTGCTGTTGTCGTGTGCCTTCAAGTCATTTCCGACTGATGGCGACCCTAGGTAGGGGTTTTCTTGGCAAGGTTTGTTCAAAGGGGGTTTGGCTTTGCCTTCCTCTGAGGCTGAGAGAGTGTGGCTTGCCTAAGGTCGTCTAGTGGGTTTCCATGGCCGAGCAGGGATTCGAACCCTGGTCTCTGGAGTCATAGGCCATTTCGTCACTTGACTGCTATAGTGCTATTATACTACTTTCAACATCCTATGGAATCCTGGTGTTTGCAGTTTAGGGAGAATTTTCAGCCAGAGAGCTCTTGGGCCTCAGTAAACTACAAACCCCAGAATTCCACGGGATGTTGAAAGTGGAATAATAGCACTATAACAGTGTAGTGCAGAAATGGTCAAAGTCGAATGTTCAAACTACTATACCACACTGGGTCTCTAGTAGAAGTACTGTGTTGTTTCTCTTTCAAGCCAGAGAAAGTGCATTGTTTCTCCAACAGACAATGGAGGAACAGAAAATTTAAAACAGAACCTAATAATGTAGGAATGTATCTCTACTCTGCTAAATTCTTTCATGCCAGCATTGAGAAACAGAATATTCTCCCTCCGGCATATCACCCGCATAAGCTTTTGCAACTCTTAATATTCTTATGTATTTTGGCCTGTCTTCTTTTCTCCTCTGCTGGACAATTGCTTTCAGCTTTTCTTAGGATGTGGGCTTGTCTATTTTTTGCAAGAAATGGATCTTGATGCTAATAAAGAGCATTGCTAAGTCCAACTAAGTGCAACTATTCTGGGATGTGGATACCTTTTTTAGCCTTTTCTGTTGGCTGCCAGAGAGAGAGTGCTAAGTCTCGCTACTTCCATGCTTGTGGAAAAGCTGTGACTCAGCATAGCTGGGTAGCAGCAAAAACAACTGGATCCCTGAGAAATCTGTGAACCTCTCCCTGTACGTCTCAGGAAATTTTCCAGATTTTGTATGGCAGTTCCATTCTTTTTTCCGCTCTTCCTATTTGGGGGAAACTAGCCCCTTGTGGTCTTTCCACATGACCCAATTCTAGTGCTATCTTTCTACTTTCACTCCCCCGGTTCTATCCTATGGAATCCTGGGATGTACAGGGAGGGGGTATTTAGAATTTCCTGCTGGAGAGTTCTAGTGCCTCCCCAAACTACAAATCCCAGGATTCCCTAGGATGCAGTAATTGCAGTTACAGTGGAATCATAGTGCGAGACCTGTGTGGGGTGAAAGGGCTATTGGGAGCCCACTTTAATATCTCTCAGGAGTGGGCAACCTGTGGCTACTTTTTGTGGCCCTTGGCCTTCCAGACCCCCTGTCTCCCCTTTTTCTGGCTGAAAAGAAAGCCAATTTTCTTTCCTGGAGGCCTCTAGGAGTGTCAATAAGCTGCAGAACTTCCCATTAATCTTGGGGGGGGGGAGGGAAAGGCCTGTTTTTCAAAACCAAAAGCGATATCTGTGCCAGCAGCAACATCTTGTGGCATCAAAAGGCCAGCGTGCTTTATTTGGCAAAAGCCTTTCGCGGACTGTGGCTCCCTTCAGTGGCTGCAAGATGAAGTCTTTCAAAGGATAGGCCAATTCACTTTTCCAGTCCGTGGGTTATACTTCCTCACCAACAGAACTGACTCCCCCCGCCGCAGCACCCTATCCTACCTCCAGATACAGGGTTCTAGGGTGCTCATGGGAGGTAGAACAAAGATATTTTCACACTTTCATGCATTTGTGGGGCTCTGTGTGTGATTTGGGGGCAAAAATTGTCCAGCAATTTCTTTTTAAAGGGGGAATTCATAGAATCCTAGAGTTGGAAGAGACCACAGGGGCCTTCCAGTCCAACCCCCTTCTGCCATGCAGGAACACACATGAAAGCACCCCAAACAGATGGCCACCCAGCTTCTGGTTAGAAACCTCCAAAGAAGGAAGGAGGCTCCACCACACTCCACTGAGGCAGCAGCATCTTCCACTGCCGGACAGCCCTGACCATCAGGAAGTTCTTCCTGAGGTTCAAGTGGAATCCCCTTTCCTGCAGCTTGAATCCATTGCTCCTTGTCCTGGTCTCTGGAGCAGCAGAAAACAAGCCCGCTCCCTCCTCTACATGACACCCCTTCCAATATTTAAACATGGCTCTCATGTCCCCTCTTAACCTTCTCTTCTGCAGACTAAATATCCCCAGCTCCCTAAGCCACTCCTCGTAGGGCTTCATGGCTTCCAGACCCTCCATCGTTTTGGTCGCCCTCCTCTGGACATACTCCAGCTGGTTGATATCCTTCTTGAACTGAGGTGCCCAGAACTGGACACAGGATTCCAGATGAGGTCTGACCAATGCAGAATAGAGTGGTACCATTACCTCTCTTGATCTGGACACCATACTCCTATTGATGCAACCAAGAATTGTGTTGGCTTTCTTGGCTGCCACATCACACTGCTGACTCATGTTCAGCTTGTAGTCTATTAAGACTCCTAGGTCCCTTTCACACGTACTGCTAGCCAGTCACGTGTCCCCCATCCTATATTTCTGCATACCATTTTTTCTGCCTAAGTGTAGGACCTTCCATTTCTCTCTGTTGAAACTCATTTTGTTAGCTTTGGCCCAGCTCTTCAAACTGCCAAGGTCATTTTGAATTTTGATCTTGTCCTCTGGTGTCTTAGCAACCCCTTCCAATCTGGTGTCGTCTGCAAATTTGATCAGCATTGGGAGAGTGGTAGTAGATTTCCAGAGTCACAAAAAAGTGGGGTGTTTTAGATGTTTGTCAGGTGCTATTTATGGATCCCTGTCCTGCTTTCTGGAATGCTGTGAAAAAGGATGAAGCTGCACAAGGCCTGAGTTTCCAGTGACTAAAACTTTGGTTCGTGGCTGCCACAGTGGATGGCTTTGGCTTTACCAGCCATAATAAGAGGCTTTGTCAGGAGTAAGGAGAAGCTGGCCGATGTGTCCTTGACGGAACAATGTGAGCCGTTCTTCAGCTGGACGGGTGGAGGGTGTCTCAAGATAACAGTGCACCTGCCCTGCAAAATCTTCCACTCATGCTTCTCATATGAGAGGTTATCTCTCAACTGGCCTTCTCAGGCTACAAAATAATCAAGGAGCACAGCTGTAAAAAAAAAAATCCCCCCAAAATGTTCTGTGTCTAAAGGACCTATAACTTTGCCTCTTATTTCCTTTCCACTTTGTTGCCTCTTCTTACACAATGTTGCTGTTTCAGACCTTCAGCACAGAGAGGGAAATGTTTCTGCCGGCCTTGTTTTATCTTTTTTTTTTAAAAAAAATCCCTGCCCCTTATTAATGGCTTCTTGGTTTCTCCATGCTTTGCTCAACCCTGATTTCTCAAGCTGGAAACGTCTCACGGTCACCATTTAATTAAAGGCTGGGTGACAGATCTATGATCGCAGACTTTGAGGCCAGGGAAATCTTTTCGGGCCCAAAGATTTATGACATTTAGGTGTTGATAGTGGAAGTCTGGACAATACTTTGTAACTTGCAAGAAGTGCAAAGAAGTTGTTTAGCTTTTAAACCATTGGTTAATAAGAGAGCCACTTAGAATCGGAGCAATGCGTACCCAGTCCAGAGAGGTTGCCAGAAGTACATCTTTACTCAAAACAAAGGAATAGGATTTGCTGGATGTCTGTGTTTTTGTTCTGATTCTCTTTTAGCTACTGCAGCGGCCTATCTTGCACTATCTGTCAACCTGGAGATGGGTAATTTCATTCTGAATGTTCCCAGGTAGATTTTCTTTAGGATCTGATTTCATGCTTCCTGAATTATTTTTGCACCTTTTTTTTTTTTTTTGAGCTTGTGCTTGGAGGATCTTTCACAATACTTTTTGAACTTGCCACGAAAACCCTCAAGAATCCTGTGTGTTCCATCAGTGTGGTAAATATGTACTTCTCTTTTAACCAAGAATTTAAAATGTTTAACTTTAATGGGCTACAAAAGATGCTCAGTCAAGCTGGGTTTTACTATTTAATTTCTTATGCTCCATTTGTCACCTATAGTGCTTCGATTTGTCAATGTAATTAACTGCTAAATTTGATGATCTCAACCTTGCCTTTATGATAGTCATAAGGCAAGCATTCTAGTTGTTATGCTTGAATCATTATGGCATTTTTAGTCATTTTTAGTGCAATGCATTGCTTGTTTGTGCTGTTTTTATGAATACCTATGACTTTTTATGAAGGTGTAGTGGTGTGTATTGGGACTATAGAAGAACAAGGTTTGAATTGCTGCTCAACCATGGAAATCCACTGGGCGACTGTGGCCAAGTCACGCTCTCTTAGACTCAGAGGAAGCCCATGCCAAACCTCCTTAGAAGAGATCTATTTAAGTAAACCCCATAAAAGCTTTGCCTTTGGGTCATCTTAAGCTGGAAACAACCAGCTTGCACTACTTTTGTCCATTTTGTCTTATTTCAGTTCAAATTGATTTTATTTTAGGTGGAGTTCTGGCTTAATGGTCATTCTTGATATGCTCCCTGGAGCATATTAAGTAAAATAACAAGAAATAACCCATCTTTCATTTCTCAGACTTCCACACTAAACCCTCTACCTCTTCCATTTGGTGTTTTCAGTGTATTTTAAAGCAGCTTTAGCACTTTTTGCAAGCTGATGTTGGCTCTTTGGTCATGAATCCGAAGGATATTAAATAGGCTGACGCCGCGGCGCTGGGAAAACAAAGCTCCTTCATAAAAGGCCTGCCTTTGATTTGACACACTGTACAACAGCTCCCCCTGCTGACAAATACGGGAAACGATGAACTTCCACGCCAGCCTTTCAGAAATGATAGGTGGTTGGGGGTTTCCGGGTGTTGACGCCGAGTTCTACGTTTCGCCTGCCTCTGCGGCTGGCATCTTGTGTAGTCCCCGGGTGGGAGGGAGCAATTTGCATGTGCTACAGTCGGCCTATTGCTAAATGGGATATCCCCCAGGGTTGTATTGTTTTGTTTCTTGTAGAGGGGCCTCCAGAATCTGGGTGGTGTTTGTTGGCATGTTTTTGAGTCTTCGTTTTCGTGTTCTTCAGTGCTGGTAGCCACATTTTGTTTACTTTCTGCATTTCTTCTTTCCTGTTCAAATTGTCCATGTGTTTATGGATTTTGATGGCCTCTCTGTGCAGTCTGACATAGTAGTTGTCAGAATGGTCCAGAATTTCTGTGCTTTCAAAAAGCATTCTGTGTCCAGGTTGGTTTATAACATGTTCTGCCACCGCTGATTTTTCTGATTGGATGAGTCTGCAGTGTCTTTTGTGTTTGGACTCGTATACCAACAGGCCAACTGTAAAACATGCAAATTGCTCCTTCCCACCCAGGGGACTACACAAGTATATATACTCTGTTTCACTTCCATGCCACCATATCCTCTGAAGATGCCAGCCACAGAGGCAGGCGAAACATCAAGAGAAAATACTAATAGAACACGGCCTCAAAACCTGGAAGACCCACAGCAAGCTATGGATTCTGGCCGTGAAAGCCTTCGACTTTACATCTTTCAGAAATTGTTTTCTAAAAACAAAGTGAAAGCTAACACCTGAACTAATTTGAAACGGACAAATTACCAAGTCTGATTAGAGAAAAAGCAATATACTTAAAAACTTTAAACCTCTGATACTTTCTGAGGGGAAAAGAAAATGATCTAATAACTGTTGGTTTTGAGAATTAATGACTTAGCCTGCAGAAGTTTATAAATAAGTTTTTAGAGTGTAGCAGGACTATGTACGGCAGTATAGCTGTTGAAAACAAGGTCAGAAGTCAAAAACTATTTTTTTTTCTTTGTAGATAAGCTTCTTTCCTTTTCTAGTTTTCTACTTTTCTTTGTATTGATTTTTTAAATTGCATCTGATATTTTTAATACAAAACTGATTTGGAGGAAAAAAAGAGCAGACCAGATTGCCTTTTTCAATGGTTCACAGGAGCGGCCTCTCCTTTTGTATAGTTCCACTGTCCAGTACAATAATTAGGGTTACCTTACAGATATGTGCTTCTGTACAGTGACTGTGAATGATCGCTGGCAATAAATGCCGTCGCTGGCTTTATAAAGCCAGCAGATGACCCAAACAGGATGGGGATGTCAGATGATTCTGTATTGGTGATGCCCAGCAGTTATCCCACAACCTTTGCAGTTTTAATACCAACCTGTTTTGCTAGACAAAACACAAATTGGCATACCCCAGTTGCTAAACCAAGCTTTGCCTGTAAAGTGGTTCTTTGCAGTCAGTTTAGGATAGCAGTGAGCAACCTGCAGACCTCTGGAGGTTGAAATGTAGCTCTCACCAGGCCTAGCCAGCAGAAGCAATAGTGAAGGAAGACAGGGAGTGGCAGCCCGGAATTGTTCCCCATACTCGCTTTAGGACACTGTTGATGTTTTGCTAGGGAGCTACTGCTATCATGAGCAGTCTTCTTCCTCTTAAACTGGGGCGAGCAACTTCATGGGGGCAGGGGCCAATTCTTGCCTCCCCTGGGAACAAGCCCAAATATATTTTTTTCCTGTGCAATCACCCTCAAAATGTACCCTGTTGCCATTTTGAGAGGGACTGCAGAGGAAAATAGATATAGTGGGGATTAGTACAGGTTTCCAGGGTGCACATGGAGGCAGGATGTATGTTCATGTGTTTGGGGGCTTTGTGTGATTTTGGGGCAGAAAAATGACATTTTTAAAAAAGTAGAGGACTTCAAGGTCATGTGCTCTATGAGGCTGAAGGGCTACACAGTACCTATCTCCTTTTTAAACCAAAGATTAAAATGCTAGAATTATATAACACAGCATTATATATACTAACAGCTCACATCCCAGACGGGACAGGGATGTCACGTTAAGACCTTCCCTGGGGACGCGCAAAATCATACAAGGGTTTAAATTTTTTTCTGTGTATGGGATATGGTGCTGGAATGGACATGTAGGTCTGCAACCCGTTTCTCACATCGCAGCCTTGGAAGTCGCCATCCAGGCCTTCCTTTCAGTCACTGAGAAGAACAGGCTGAATTCTGACCATGCCCAAGTGAAGCAAACTTGAAACTCTCAAAAGGGTAGATTTGTTGGAGACCTTGCAAAAAGGTGAGTGAGGAGCTATTTGTAAGGAGACAGCAACTCAACCAGCCAAGGTTAAGTGAGAAAGAAAACCACAGCCAACCAACTGGTAGAGAAGGAAAAGCCGCACGGCCATGCTGCTTCGCTCATCAGGAAGACAGCCATTGTAGCATCTTTTTAGATGAATCAGCATAAGCTCAGGAAAAAAAAAGACTACTAACACAGGCATTGGTGGGGTTCTCCCCAAACTTTTACTGAAATAATATTTCCAGATGTTTAGAACACCAATTTGTGAGGATAAACGCCGTTGGAAAGTGAAAAAGTAGAACGCAGATAGCCCCGGAGTTGAGGCATCTTCTTGATGATTGGCAGGAGCTGGGAATCCACGGCCTTTTGGTCTGCCTTGCGTCGCTCCGTAATTTCGTATTTCTAAAAAAAATAAAATAAAAGGAAAGAGCCACACCTAAATGACACACTCATGTTTTAGTGCATCAAGCCTTTTTTAAATGGGGGGGGGTCTATGGGCACCTCCGCCAAACTCAACCCCCCTTCCCTTCTGCTTGCCTGGGCTCCAAGAACTAGTTGCAAGATTGAAGGCTTTAAAACAGTAAAATCCCCATCATTCTTCTATGCCTTTTAACCTCCACTTCCCAAAAGTCTACAGCACCCTTAGGGATGAGAACAAGGCAAACAGGTCTTATTCCAGGCCTAATAATAGCAGCATGCCTGTGAATTAAAAAGCATGATTGGGCAAGGAAATGGAAACACCTGGCAATGGGTTTAGCCACCCCTGCTTCATACCAACTACCTCTCTTAAAGTGCCCAGGATAACTTTTAATGTCTAACAAGATTTTGAGCAATGCAACTCTGGAAAGAAATTTGTTTCCTGCAAGCTCACAGTTTATGCCTGAGATCTGGTCACACTTGATCTGCAGAAGACAGCCAGGCCTTCTGTAACAAGTGGGTAACCCAACATTACACCAAGACTGCCAATGCTGTCAATTACACAACAGGCTCTGGGAACTGCAGGAGTCTGACTCATTCTCCAGTCACATACCCCACAAAAGTCACCCTAAAACTCTGGATTTCAACATACACTTTATCAAAACAGCAGCCCTCCCTGTTGAATTTCAACATTGATTTCTTAAATATCACATTTTCTTTACAAGAGTGAAATCCTATAATAGTTTCCTTCCAAGGTATACTATTTCTAATCTGGGAAATACTTCATTTTAAGATTACCCTTAAACTATGCCTTACCAGGCCATCTTGCCCAAAAACCAGTGAAAGGAATTAAATAATTAAAATCAGTAAGTTACTGATTAAATTAGACATTTTCTAATGGAAAAGAAAAACTTAGTGTTTTAAACTTATTGAAGGACCTATGTTAGAATTTCAGCATGAATTCCAGAGAAGTGTCTCATTTAACTAGTAAGTTATTTAGCTAATGTTATGGGGTTTTTCAAATAGCTGCTTCCTTTTCTCTAACGATGAGAAGTGGGAGAGTAAAATGAGAGGGGGCATTTTTCAGCTTTCTTCTGTAATGGTGTTGAAAGCAGACTTCATTGAAAAGTAAACGGCAATTTAACAAAACCAATAGTAATCCCTATTGTGGAATAAATGAAACTGATTTTGGTTTTTTAGCTTGTTAATGATTAACTAAAAACATTAACTCTTGTCTTCTCACTTTCTCATTTCTACAGAACACATTGTCATCCCTACCTCTTTCTCAGTGTCAAAGATTTCACCCTCCTGGTGTTTGGGTTTACGCAGCTTCTTCTTCTTGAAGTAGAGATCACTGAGGTGCTTGGGAAGCTTCACACTAGAGATATCAATCTTGGTCGAAGTGGCAATGACAAATTTTTGGTGAGCCCTGCGTAGAGGAACGCGGTTGATGGCCAAGGGCCCTGAAGACAGAACATAAAAATGGAGTTACACAGTGGCCTTGAAATGCCAGGAAATGCCCTCCCAAGCGGTGGCTGACCAGCATGCAGGTGAAAAAGAGCAATCCCTTTCTGCTTGAAACCATCAGGTAAGAGGAAAAAGAAGCTCATTTAGTAGTGTGGGCTCTCAAGAAAAATATAGCAAGTACAAGGAATTTCCAGAACAGCCTGTAAAGAGTACCAAACAACAGTATTTACAGTAAGAATCTACAATACACTATCTGTCGATTCTTACTGTAACAAGAGGCTCTCAAGATTAAAAAAAAATCCCCACCACCTTGTTCATAAGCGACACAGTGATATTGCCCCTCTGAAAGTGTCATTTGTTGAGTTTATGAGAGTGTGACTTGCCAAGATCACCCAGTGGGTTTCCATGGCTGAGCTAGGATTTGAATCTTGGTCTCCTGGACTCCTAGTTCAGTGCTCAAAACACTACACAATGCTTGCTCGATTGTTATGTGCCTCATTTATGGCGACTACTCCCAGGGTTTTCTTGGTAAGATTTTTTTTCTTGCAGTTTGCCACTGCATTCCTCAGAGGCTGAAAGAGCGTGATCTGCCCAAGGCTCCAATTCCACACTACCCTATCTAAGTAACCCCCAAATATACTTAACAGGGCTTATTTCCAAACAGACAGAGAAGTCTAGGATTCGAGACCCCCTGGCCCTGAAATGGCTTCAGGCAAGGCACTTGTTCCCAGTCTCAGTCCCTGCCGCATCAGAAAAATTGGGAGATAACAACAGCTTAGAGGGTTCTTGCAAAGAAATGGAATAGTATAATTTAAACTTTATAAACAAACATTCAGTACTACCCTTTGATACATGGGAAGCAATGGATTGCTATACGCTATTTTCCCCTTTTATAACTAGCATATTATTAGGGAAAAAGCAAACAGGCTTGACCACATTAGTTTATGTGGCCTTTTATTTTGTGTGTGTGTGTGTGTATGTGCGTGCACTGGGGGCATTTTTGCCACACTTGGGTCACCTGCTCTGGGCCGTTTCCAACTCAAGGGAGACCTTTTTTAAGATGAAAAAAGGTCTCTCCCTCCCCAAAATGGCCCAGTGGAGTCCAAAAACCCAGTGAAAATGCCCTCAGAGTGTTGAGGGACATACTAGGCAAAATAGTTTTCGGATTTTTTTGTGAGGAGTACAGCAGCCCCCTACAGTCCACCCCTGGTTAACTAGTAAGAAGAATTTCAAGATAACTGGAATTTTTGTCTCCCACTCTTCCTCCAAATACCCCAGGAAGGTGGCTCCCAAGAACTTCTCCAAAATTGGATCCAGCCCTCTGGCTGAAGAGGTTCCCGATCCCTGCTGCAGGATCACGCCAAAGGAGCTTACCTGTTACAAGCAACAGACCGCTTCCTAGCTGCTTCAGGAAGACCACACGCTAGAAACACAAAACAGAGGTTTGTTAAATCAAAGAGAAAGAACACATGTTTAAAGTGCTGTTGCTCATCTGCAAAATGAAACAGGCAGCGGGGAGAGGAGGTCTCCTTACCTTGCCTCGATGGCGCCCAGTGAGAAGGATCACAACAGTTCCCGGGGTAATGGAACCCCGGAGTTTTCTCTTGTGTAGGGCAAAATTCTTTTTGCCATGACTCAGAAGTTTGCGGGGAACATCTTCTGTTGGGTAATATCTAGGCTGGAAGAAGAAAAGAAGATTGCAACACAAAACTGAATTCAGAATCTACTTTTCTGCCTTTTTTGGTACCAAAAGTGTTTGGATGCTAGCATGTAGAAGCCCAGCAGAGAGATGGTACCTACAGATTTGACTCTAGTCTTCAGATGTGTGTTTTTCAGTTCACGGAATCATAGAAATATAGAGCTGAAAGAGACCAGAGTGGCCACCCAGTCCAACCCCCTGCTATGCAGGAACACCCTCAAAGCACTCCCGACAGATGGCCATCCAGCCTCTGCTTAAAAACCTCCAAGGAAGGAGACTCCACTACACTCTGAGGCAGCATATTCCACTGCCAGACAGCCCTGACTGTCAGGAAATTCTTCCTGAGGTTCAGGTGGAATCTCCTTTCCTGCAGCTTGAATCCATTGCTCCTTGTCCTGGTCTCTGGAGCAGCACAAAACAAGCCCTCTCCTTCCTCTACATGGCATCCCTTCAGATATTTAAACATGGTCATCATGTCCCCTCTTAACCTTCTTTTCTGCAGACTAAACATACCCAGCTCTCTAAGTCTTATCTTCATAGGGCATGGCTTCCAGCCCTCACCATTTTGGTCGCCCTCCTCTGGACACGCTCCAGCTTGACCATGTCCTTTTTGAATTGGGGTGCCCAGTTTAGCAAAGCATGGCATGCGAAAAGGTTTCCCAAGAAATATAAGAAAAGGACTGGTTTGTAGAATCCCCCCAATACAGAAATATACACTTGATAGTGCAAATTACAGTCTCCAATGTGTATTTCATAACACTAACTCTGAGTCTAAAATTCAAAGCCGTGTGCTCATGGGACCCCCACAAGGTGAACTAAGAATTCTTGCTTTACGACACTGGTTCACCTAAGATGAAAAATGGGCAGTCACTTGCTCTTCACCAATTTCCAAGTGCCATCAATAGAAACACTGAATTTAAAGCACTAGCCTGGTAGCTACAGATCACCAGGAATTTTGCACAGCAGAGCAAGCATACTAGTCCATCTTAACTCTACACCCAACACAGAAACCTGGTAAAATGTGAGAAAAGGAAAATCTCTTCCATCTTCTAGGACAAAAATATGGCCCGTATAGAAACGCCACAGTTTGGAAAAATTACATTTTATGGACTACAGTTCTCAGTGGGGTCACTGGCTGCGCTGGCCAGGGGATTTGTGTAGTGGTCTGAAAAGGCAAGAGCTGAGAAGTACAGCTGCACCCAGCACTAGTAAATTTGGGGGCTCTATTTATCAGAGAGGCAGACGAAGTGAAGCCCCCAGGCCTATTTTGTGGTCTTTCACTCCACCGAATCCCCCTTTTCCGGCTCCACCAGGTAGAATATCTTTACTAGAAGCCTCAGTTCAACCTCTTGCAGGGTTGCAGACAGCAGTGTTAAACAGCAAAACTCACCCATTTTTCAAATATTCATTTTTCAAACCACACTTTCTGTCACTTGCTTTTGGGGGCATTTTTTGACAGTCCACATGGACATCAGAGTCAGAAATTAGTCCCTGGACCTGCCTGACAAGGCTGACTTAAACACGTGAAGACCTCAATCTAACATTCTCTTAGCACAATACAAATATCAACATGAGTCCTCAACTGGGCTGTACTACCCTTGACAAACCTAACATTGCCCCACATGGCCTCTCCATGCTTAACAGCATGCAGGCAGGCTGGCCACATCTCCAGAGTCAGGTGCAAGACGTTTTCTAGCAGTGTAGAGACCCCTGGAAGACTTGAGCAGATCTCAGTGCTGAGGTCATCGTTTCGTGTCTGGCTGCGGCTGAGACCTCTGCAGCCCTGATCGTTGTTCCTGCTGTGTGCCTTTAAATCATTTCTGACTTATGGCAACTCATATGATGGGTTTAGAATAATAGAATCCTAGAGTTCGAAGAACCCCTGAGGCCATCCAGTCCAACCCCCTGCTATGCAGAAACACCCATCAAAGCACTCCTGACAGATGGCCATCCAGCCTCTGCTTAAAAATTTCCAAAGAAGGAAGAGACTCCACCACACTCCATGGGGGCAGCAGCATCTTCCACTGCCGGACAGCTCTGACAGTCAGGAAGTTCTTCCAGCGGTTCAGGTGGAATCTCCTTTCCTGAAGCTTGCATCCATTGCTCCTTGTCCTAGTCTCTGGAGCAGCAGAAAACAAGCCTGCTCCCTCCTGGACAGGACATCCCTTCAAATATTGAAACATGGCTCTCATGTCTTAACCTTCTCTTCTGCAGACTAAACATCCCCAGCTCCCTAAGCCACTCCTCATAGGACTTCATGGCTTCCAGACCCTTCACCATTTTGGTCACCCTCCTCTGGACGCACTCCAGCTTGTCCTTCTTGAATTGAGATGCCCAGAACTGGACACAGAATTCCAGATGAGGTCTAACCAAAGCAGAATAGAGTGGTACCATTACCTCCCTCGATCTAGACACCATACTCCTATTGATACAACTAAGAATCGTGTTGGCTTTTCTGGCTGCTGCATCACACCGCTGACTCACATTCAGATTGTGATCTACCAAGACCCCTAGATCCCTTTCACATGTACTGCTATCCAGCCATATGCCCCTCCATCCTATATTTGTGTATTCCATCTTTTCTGCCTAAGTGAAGAACTTTACCTTTCTCTCTGTTGAAATTCATTTTGTTAGCTTTGGCTAAGAAAATGAATTTGGGTTTTCTTGGCAAGGTTTATTTACTGGGGTTTGCTTTTGCCCCCAAGGCTGAGAGAGTGGAGTTGCCCAAAGTCACCTAGTGGGTTTCCATGGCTGAGCAGGAATTCAAAGGCTGGTCTGCAGAGTCATAGTTCAACACTCAAACCACCACATTCCATTGGCTCTTGCAGCCCTATCAGCCCCCAAGTATTTGGTTCTGCATAAATCTGTGAACGAATAAAGGAAGCAGCACTTAAGATGACGATATAAAATGCTGTAAGGATCTGCAGTTGGACTTTTCCTCACCAAAAATGGGGTGAAAGTAACTCTTATTTGCTATTTTCCAAGGGAGCCAAGGTAAGAAATCTAGAATAACGTGGCCTGAGTGACAGCCTGGATCAATCGAGCCAAAAGTCTTCTATGCTGCACCCTGCATTTTGCAGACATGTGTTTCTTACCATTTTGCGAAGTTTGACGACCCTGGTGCCTCCATTCTTATCGCCTCCGACAGGCTTTGTGGTCGTGGCAGGCTCCTTCTCTCTTCTTCTTCTCTATCTGCAAGGGGGACAACACAAATGCTTGAGTGAGCTCTGCAAACAAGCTTACTTTCCACAGACACCTGCCATGAAAGGACCTGGGATGATCACGCTTTCCCTGGCAGAGGCAAGCTAGCTGCCTGTAAGTCAGAAAGGACAGTAAATTGCCCACTGTTTCTGGGGCTCGGCTTCCAAAATTCAGAAGTTTGGCAAGGGTTTGGGATGTAGACTCTGTGCAAAAGTGGAAAAACCATGAATAACTTCCCCTGCGCTCCCCTCTTATTCCATTCTGGGGCTCCACCTTCCCACTCCCTTGCCTTTTGCTCCAACACGCATGTGTGCCTCCTCTGTGTCCAGGCAAAAGGCAAGGGAAAGGGGTGGGGAAGTACACGTGCACCTTGCAAGTAACAAAATTCAGGAAGGTCAAACCCATAAATGCGGAAAGAGGGCTGTACGCTGGTAGCTGACATCCATGACTTTATGTGGGCTTTGTCATCTTTTAAAGTAACTAACTCAGGTTACAGCTGTCACCACACACTTGCACTGTTGTTTGCCTTCGAGCCAGTTCCTGACTTCCGGCAACCTTTCTTTTTGGGTTTTCTTGCCAAGATTTCTTCAGAGGGGTCTTGCTGCTGCCCTCCTCTTAGGCTGAGAAACCCAATGGGCTTCTATGGCCAAGTGGGGATTTGAACCCTGATCTGTCCAAGTTTTAGTCCAACAATTCAACCGCTATTCAACCACACTGAAGCCTATGCTAAATCTGTAGGGTGAATTCAGTTACTTCCTCTACAGGAGGGCTACCTAAAGTGCTTGTCTGTGGATGAGTGGCAGTCCGCAAGCCACTGTCTGCCAGTCCACAGAGCTTCCAAGGAAAGACAGTTGTAATCAATAGGCATCAATAGGGTGCTGATCCTCAGCCCATTGGGGCTGGAGGAAAAAAAAACACCACTACTCGCCAACATCAAACAGCTTAGGAAACAATGCTCTACCAAGAGCCCTGAGAATTTCTGTATCTCCTTTACCTTTGTTTCTGGAGCTTTGTATTTGCGCTTGTACATTGCTTTCCGGGCATACATGGCCGACCGGGAATCTTCCCGATCCCTCGGGCCAGCACTGGGTTGCGGCTGGTATGGACTTTCCGGACTCTTTTTGTTTTCTTCTCACCTGCCATCTAAGACAACAATGCAAACATTAGCGACTTGCTCAATACAAGGACAAAAAAAAAAAGGATGGACAAGGGGGAGGGGGAATTTCTCTGGGATTGCCACTGAATACCAGTAAAATAAATCATTTTAGAAAACATGTTTCTAGTCCTCAACGTCACAGAACAGTTACGCATGGCTAGATCTCAGGCTTGCCAAGTGGGAAGCAAGGCCGCAAAGTCCCCAGTAAGTAAGCACACAGAATTTTGCTTCTAGTTTTCTAGAATCAGTATCTCCCATGGAAGCCTACCAACATCTTATTTCAAGAGAATGCTTTCCCTCTCTCCCAAACCCTTCCAGGCTTGGCTGGTGAGAACACATAAGACAGGGCCTTTTTGGTGGCTGCTCCTGGACTATGGAAGTCTCTTTGGAGATGTTTGCTTGGCCCTCTCTCTGCTTTTTTTCCCTTCAAGCAAAGACCTTCTCATTTAAAGAGGCCTCAAACTGGTTGGAGTAGAAGGATGGTCCACATGTTCAAATATGTAACATACATTGAAGATACGTATTGGTGTTTTAAATTAATGTTGCAACGGAATTGGTTGCTTAACGCTCCTTAAAACTAGATACTGTTTTAGCATTTAATGGCCAGTGTAAGCTGCCTTGAGTGCCACAGTGGGAGAAAAACAGGCCATAAATAAATAAATCTGGCTCAGGCGTGGAACACGTTCCAGGATTTCTCTTAAAAATATTCTCCAAGCCCCTCAAGGTGAGAATATATTTTATGATGAGGCCACTAGGCTTGAGAAGGCGCAAAAGCTAACCCCATACAGAAATGATACTACAAAGCATGATGACCAAGGCCAGCTGAACTAACTCCGTAAGAAGTGACAAGAAGGATTCCTTCCCAGGCTGGCTGGGACTCCCTCAAGCTTTCAACCGCTTCAAAACCATCCCTATAGTCAAGGTCAAGCCTGCCAAAATGGGGACCTTGGATCAGGTCTGGCTTAAGTCGTTAAGAGAGCTTTGCACGGGGATCAAGCATCCCTAAGGCCATTTCTGCACTAGACTGTTATAGCGCTATTATTCCGCTTTCAACCTCCTATGGAATCCTGGGGTTTGCAGTCTCAGGATTCCATAGGAGATTGAAAGCGGAATAATAGGGCTTTAACAGTCTAGTGCGGAAATGGCTTAAGAAGCTGCACTCGAATTCAGGCCTTCCTCCGACGGAGCTCGGGGGGGGGAAGGGCTGTGATCCTTCGGACCCGGGCCATTTTTAAGCTTAGGGATTTTCAAATCGTGTATCCCGTTCAAACAAACAAACAGACAGACAACGGATAAGCAACCCTTCTGGGTCCTTGGCCTCCAACACTAACACCCAAATCAGCCCAAAGCGCCTCGCTTTTTCCTGCCGCGCGACTCTTCCGTGCAATACGGTGGCGGCCCCTTCCACCCACCAACCGCCCCACCGCGATCGGCATGAACGGCGGCCTAGGGGCCGGCCAAAGCCGCCTCCCACCGGCCGTCGGGGCCCGCTCTCCCCGACAAAATCACTCCTCGCTGTCCGCCGGGCGCCCCCTCAAGCATTGCTTCCTATCTGCCTCCCCGGCGGCGCTCCTTCTTGAAGGATGGTGGCGGATTGCACTGACAGGACCGAAGAGAGGAGCTCCGCAGCGACGCCATCCTTACCTTCGGAGATGGGAAAAGGAAGCAAGAGCCGGGGACTCGGCGCTAAAGAGAGTAGGGGCGTGACGTCAGCACGCTCGCCGCAGGGCACCCTGGGAAATAGAGTTTCCATCGCTGGCGACGCAGCCGCCCTTCCTTCGTGGCGGTCGGCAGGTGGCGCTGTTAAAGAAGACTACGCAACGGTGAAGATTTTTTTTTTCCATGGTGGTGCAAATTGTTGCATGGTTGTGATGACTGATTTCCAGGTTCTTTCCCTCATAGGAAAGAACGGTGAAGGGTGTCCTTTTGACAAGCTTTTAATCAGGGTGGTTCTTCCCTAATTTTGCCTCTCAAGCCTCCTGCCTCCAGAAAGCCTGAAAACTCTGCTTTGCATCCAAGTGGATAACAAAGAGGGGCAATTATCATAGGCCATGCCTGCACTAGACTGTTATAGTGCTATTATTCCACTTTCAACATCCTATGGAATCCTGGGGTTTGCAGTTTAGGGAGGGGCCTTTGAGGGTGTTTGAGGCCTTTGAGGCTCCTCCCTAAACTGCAAACCCCAGGATTCCATAGGATGTTGAAAGTGGAATAATGGCACTATAACAGTCTAGTGCAGAAATGGCCCCAGAGTCATAGAATTATGGAGGTGGAAGAGACTCCATGGGCCACCCACTCCAACCCCATTCTGCCATGCAGGAACCCACATCAAAGCACTTCCAAGAGATAGCCATCCAGCTTCTCTTTAAAAACCTCCAAAGAAGGAGACTACACTGCACTCCATTGAGACAGCAGCGTCTTCCACTGCCAGAAAGCTCTGACCGTCAGGAAGTTCTTCCTGAGGTTCAAGTGGAATCTCCTTTCCTGCAGCTTGAATCCATTGCTCCTTGTCCTGGTCTCTGGAGCAGTGGAAAACAAGCCCACTCCCTCCTCGACATGACACCCCTTCAAATATTTAAACATGGCTCTCATGTCCTCTCTTCTCTTCTGCAGACTGAACATCCCCGGCTCCCTAAGCTGCTCCTCAGGGGGCTTCATGGCTTCACCTCCACCATTTTGGTCACCCTCCTCTGGACATGCTCCAGATACCAGATACTAGTAAAACATCTAATTTGCAGAAGTTAAAAAGAAATTCCACTGCAGAGTTATTCAACTATGCTTAAAACAATTAAAACTGGTAAAAGGTATTTAAAACGTGATATCCAAAATGACATTCTTTTTTTCAAATACAGAGTTTTGTATTGGGATGTCTGATCTGTTTATCTGTGCAATTGGTAATCTGCTTTTTAGGGCCTGCTCTTTCAAGGTGGTATGTTTTCTGCTGCTCCAGAGACCAGGACAAGGAGCAATGGATTCAAGCTCTGGGAAAGGAGATTCTACCTGAACCTTGGGAAGAACTTCCTGATGATCAGAGCTGTCCGGCGGTGGAATCTTCTGCCTCCATGGAGTGTGGTGGAGTCTCCTTCTTTGGAGGTTTTTAAACAGAGGCTGGATGGCCATCTGTCAAAGTGGGGGCTTTGATGTGGGTTCCTGCATGGCAGAAGGGGGTTGGACTGGATGGCCCCTGGGGTCTCTTCAAACTCTATGACTCTATGTAATGCAAGAATTTTAAGATACAGAACAACAATATGCAGGTTAACGCCAGGAGGAAAATTGGACATAACCCTACAAAGGCAATGGTAAACCTCTGCCAAACAAATTTTGTGCAGAAAACCCTATGAGAGGATCACCGCAAACTGGCCTCAACTTGAAGGCCCATAAGAAGTTTCCAAATGAGATTCTGAAGTGCAAAGAGCCATGACTTGCACATCAAAGTCAGGATAATCTATGCCACAGTTGTTCTGATTTCCATATATGGATGTGGAAGCTGGCTGGCGAAGAAAGCTGACAGAAATCAACTCATCTGTGGTGCCTGAAGAGAGTTCTGCAGATACCAACTGCTAAAAAGACAAATTTATGGAGCAAATCAAGCTTGGACTATGCCTGGAAGCCAAGATGACTAAAATGAGGCTGTTGTACTTTGGCCAGATCATGAGATCAAGCGAATCGGGCTGGCTTCCTTAACATTAATTGATGGATTTCAATCGCATGGAAAGAGGCATTACCTAAGAAACTTCTAACGAATGGGTTTACCCCCCCCCCCATGTTTGGATAGACCTTGGCTTCAGTGGTGCCAAATCTGCCATCAAAGAACAACAAACCAAGGGAGTTATAAAGGAGTGGGGTTCACATACTGACTCAGATGAAGTGTTTTAATCTACAAGAGGGACTATTTATCACTACATATGAATTTTAAGTATTCATGGTATTTATTGCATATGCATTCCATCTTTTATGTATTTTAAGGCAAAATCTGTTATCTTTGCTCATGATGGTCAATGACCGTAATAAATTATTGATTGATTGATTGCCCCTGTTGCCATGCACTCGGATGGAAAGGAGACCTAGGGATGCTTTGGAATGGTGGCAAGCTCCAGCTGACCCAAATCTACGGCTTCAGGCCCCTATGAAAAAGACCTCCCAAGGAATCAGGAGGCCCACCTATCACTTCCGAGAAGCAAAACTCTGAGAGCAAAACTCCTGGTAGCTTATCAGGGGGTCTCTTCCCCCTCCAGGATTTTATGATTCCACTAGCATACATACCTGGGATTTTACTTTCTCACAGGTAATCCTTGTCAGAAAGATTAGTGCTCCTCTGTGTCTCACTCCCCAAACCATCTTGTCCAGTCCCTGTCACTTTTCCCCATAGTCCCCAATCCAAACTGTTTTCAGAGTTGTTCATGGGCAGAGGTTGGGTTCCTGAGGGGGATATGCTGCCCTCCTCCTTGCTGCTAGGCCTCATCAGTGGAGAGCTCTCTGCGGCTGGGAATTCTACAAGCCCCCTCCCCAAACTGCCAACCCCGGGAGGCCACAGAATCTTCTCAGGCAGCCAATCAAAAGAGGGCTTCGCCTGGCACAGCCAATCAGAAGAGGCCTCCTCGCCCAAGGCAGAGAAACAAATGTTGACTTCTATAGATGGAAAAAACAAGCGCTCGGGGACGGCAGGCCCCCGAAAGCTCCCCCCGGGGCCGCAGAGGCGCCTCCCAAACGGGGACACCCTCTCGCCCGCCTCAGGGGCCCGCCCGGCCGGCCCCCGCCCCCTGCCCGTGGTGGGCGGGGCCTCTGGCCCTTCCCCGGCGACGCCGGCTGATGACGCGCGCTCGACGGCGACGCGCTGCTCTGCGTCTCTCTCCCTGGCTCCCTCCCGAGCCCTGAATGCGTTCCGGCCTGGGTTGGCTTCGGCTTCCCCCTGCCCAGGCCGGGCTCCCCGCGAGGCCCAGGGGCCCCATGTGAGGCGGACGGAGGCGGGAAGATGACCTCGAGGAGGTGAGGCGGCGAGGGGAGGGGAGGGGAGGGGAGGGCCAGGCCCCGCCCCTTTGGTCTTCCTGGTGGGGAGAGGGGCTGCCCCCCCCCGCAGCTCCTGCCCTCGGGAGGAACGGGGGGCGGGGGCGAACCCGACCCCACCGTTTCCTTTCTTTGGGGCGCGTTATCCAGCCGGGCTGCCTCTCCCTCTCTTGGACTACATTTCCCATCCTCCCTCACCCCTGGGCCAGGCGGGCGGGGGTTAAGGGGAAAGAGAGTCCCCTCAACAATCTCTGGCCAGCCCCTAATACCCCACCTTAGTCCTTATCGGAAGGCGTGGCCCTCGAGAGGCAGCTTTTTTTGAAAGAGAGAGGGCCTTTCCACACTACACTCTTATAGTGCTCTGATTCTACTTTCAACCTCCTGGGGAATTCTGGGGTTTGTAGTTGACTGAGGCCCGAGAGCTCTCTGGCTGAGAATTCTAAAAGCCCCTCCCTAAACTGCAAACCTCAGGATTCCATAGGAAGCTGAAAGTGGAATCATAGCACTGTAAGAATATAGAGTGGAAATGACCAAAGAAAGAGGGCCTTTCCACTTGATGCTGTTATAGTGCTATAATCCCACTTTCAGCCTCCTGTGGAATTCTGGGGTTTGTAGTTTCCTGAGACCAAGGAGCTCTCTGGCTGAGAATTCTAGAGACCCCTCCCTAAACTGCCAAGCCCAGGATGCCATAGGAGGTTGAAAGTGGAACAATAACACTAGAACAGTCTAGTGTAGAAGGGCCTAGAGACTTTAGTTTTGCCTCTGTTGCCTTTTGCCAGGCTGGTGGAACTCCCTGCAACTGTATATGGCCCTGAGAACAGTGGGTGACTTGCTGCTTCTTGCTTTTTCTTCTCCAAGTCATCTGACGTTGGCTTGGGTTGTAGGAAGGCCTTCTTCCTACCGTGGATAACTTTTTAGGTGGTTTGTAGCTGCAGGATGTGTGGCAATGGCTGCCAGCTGTAAAAAATGGAATTAGACAGATTCACTGGGTGGGGTGAGGAAAGAGGGAGCTAGTCCTGGTAATCTTTATGGCTCTCAGTTCAGAAGGAAACATGACCAGGAGCAGGGAGTGCTCTCATGTTCATGTTTGGCTTTTGGGTTTCCTGGAAACATCTGGCTGGTGACTGGAGACAGCAGATGTGCCTTTTCCAAGCTCTGCTTGGTTTTTTTCAGAGCTCCCAAAAGCTACTTTGGGCTACAGTTCTCAGAATCCCCCAGCCAGCATGACCTCTTTTTACCCCAGATCTCGTTGTGTGCTTTTCTCAACTTTGTCTCTTAGTGTGTGGGCTGTGGATTTAAATCATCCCTTCCCACCTCACCAGTAAGACTATTCCTGTGCTTTCAACCATTCCAACCAATATCATTCCTCTGTCCTGAAGAAAAAACGCTCTTTTGCTTTGCTTTGCAATTGTTACAGCATCTGGAGTCCTGTTAGGAACACATACTTATTAGTGTAGGCCACTTTTTACAGCTTGAGGTAGCTACAGTGATTTCTTACCTTTCCTCTCATGAGCTTAAGGCAGTGTACACATCCTTGAATCACATTAAGACACATTAAGCTTTATCATCACGATAGGCCACACTAGGAGAATGACTAGCCCAACATCACACAGCAAACGTCGTGGCTGAGCAGGCACTTGAATCAGGCTTTCCCAAATTCTGGTCCAGTGCTAACCACTACACCACGTTGGTTTTGAGATAGTGGTGAGAGGCTCTGGATATTGAGAAAGTGAAAAATATGACCATTTTAGTCTGATTCTATTAATAATCTCAACTAGACTCATTAACTCAATGGGATTTACATGTATGTTGACTCACCAGTTCAAAAATTGATTCACTGAGGCTCTTCTAGCTGCAATTACCAAAAGGTGCCAGGCCTATGATTTAGGTTTTCTTCCTGCTTGTGTAAAGCGGGAACCTAGGAAAGGCTGGATTAATTTTCCAGCCTAGGTCTTATACCTTTCTTCTGCATTTTTTCTTCTGAAGATTACATGTTCCTTCTATTTAGCAGCATCATGATTCCTTTCATAGTTGTATTAATGGCCTCATGTCTCCTAGTGTGTTGCTACGCATTTCTCAGAATTTCAAGAGATGAAATTAATTCTTGATTTGTTTTTTTTTTGGTAGTGTACATTGAGTTTAGGTGCAGGTTCTAGGGGGAGAACCTCACCTGGCATTTCTTTAATTATGTTAACAAACTCTTCTGAAAAGTTCTTAGCCTTACTAAAGACTTGCCATAAATGTCCTCTCTTCTTGGTGTCTGTTGAGCGATGTAGCTCAGCCCAGACCCTAGAGCTGGGTGAGATATCAGCTCAGAACATGCATCTGAAGTTGTCCAAGCGCTGGTGTTCTGATCACGTCTCCGGAACCACTTGGCATAACTTGCTGACCGAAGGCTGTCTTGATACACCTCCTGGCCTTCTATTTCAGGCCCTTGCCACATGCCACTTCCCACTTGGAGCCAAATATACCTGGACCACCAGATTGCCTTAGAACAAAAGCTGCAAATAGAGCGGCACCCGCAGTCCACCGTGGCCGGAAGTTGCCTTCCTCCGTGCCCTGTTAGGTAGTTTGTGTCGGGTGGCTTTTTATGGTTTCTGCTTCATGCGTGCATAATAGTTTCTTTCAGGCTACATTCAAAAGAAAGTCCCCTTGGAATTCTGTGGTGATCATTTGGCTGGTTCCTGGCTTGCATTTCTTAACGTGTGAAATTGAAAACTTGTGCAGTGGGCTGGAGTGGTAGGCGGTAAGAGATTAGAGGAAAAGAGACCTTGGAAGGGAAGGCGTGGTATGGAGAATGGTGAGAAGTCTTTTTCAGCCTCCACCACCCCCAACTCAGCAATGTCTTCCTTTTTTCCTGAAGCCAAAGGAATACCCAAACTGCTGAGGAATCTTTGTCTGTTGGGATGGAAGCTGTAGCAGGCTGCAAAGGATTCTGGGAAGATTCTAGAGTAGACTTCTGATGGTTCACATGGAACCATGGTTAGCCTGTCGCACAAGGCTTTTTGGGTCATGGGCAAGCTGTCATTCAGGGATACTTATTTATTGCTGTTGGCTTGTGCTGACTGTATGTTCCCAAAGTTTTCTGTTCCTCACATACAGGCAAACCTTTCCTCTGGTTTTCCCAGAGCGTGGAAGCATGAGCACGAATGCATTAATGCTGACAGCAAATTGAAAATAAAGCTCAGTAGGGAAATGTATAGGGAAAGCCTGTATGTTTAATTGGTTACATTAATTGTTAGTAATGTGTTGCTTTTAAATTGAAATACAGTCAGCACTCCACATTTGCGAGTTCTACTTTCACAACTTGCTTATTTGTGAGTGTTTTAACCGCTGCCCCTGCACCTCAGATGATGCTTTTCCAGGGGAATCTTCCCTCTTGGCAGCTCCAATGAGGCCAGGCAGCTCTATAGAAAACCTCTTCTGGTTGTCGTTGTTATCGTCGTCCTCCTCCTCCACCTCCACCTCCAGCTGTTACCTAGCCAACTGAAGATGGCTTACAGCCCGATTTCTCAGCACCACAAACCCTCTCCTGGTGCCCCCAGCACCCAAGGAAGGAGATGAGTGACAGAGAGGAAGTATAGGGCTACCATGCCAATCCACTGACCCCTTCCCTCTCCTTTACCTGAGCTAGTTTGGACCCTGGGTGCCTGTTTTCCCGCCATACCTTGGCCTGCTTCCCACAGACACACGCACACATTTTGATATTTGTGATTTTTCCACTTTTGCAAGGGTCCTGCACCTCTAACCCCATCAAATGTGGAAGGCCAACTGTAGTCTCACCTAAAATGACAATAATAGCCACCATCCCAAAGTAGTGAGTTAAAGTAATGTGAAAGAGGAGTCATCCAACAGTTAATATTAGTGATTTCAGTAAAGACTTCTGAAATGGTTCTTGAAAATGGCAATAAATGCTGGCAGTGGTTCCCAAACTTTGGTCCTCCAGGTGTTTTGGATGCCATCTCCCAGAATTCCTGATTGTTGCACAAGACGGCTAAGAATTGTGGCAGTTGAAGTCCAAAACACCTGGAGGACCAAAGTTTGGGAATCACTGAACTAGGGGTAACAAATTAATTGTTAATTATTTCAAAACTCTGGGCTTTTGTATCCCTTTGCTTTCCTTGAAAATGGCAGGAAGTTATCTCAAATACTAATCTTAAAAATTAACTGCTGGGAGCTGTGCGCTCCAAGTAATGATTTGTCATTTGGGATGCAGCTTCTAGTCATACCGTGGCCAAAAGGATTGTAAGCTGTTGGTGGACAATGGCTTCATATCCTGTTTTGCCACACATTCGCAAACAATAGTTTGTCAGCTGATGTTGATTCTGAAATCGCAACAGATGATGGTTTAAAGTGAGCTTTGAGTTGTCTTATTGGAAGTCCCTAGCCTAGCAGAAAACTCTGGAGTCCCTTTTCATTGCTGGCGTTGCTGCTAGCTCATCATTTTTGATTCTGTGTGGGAACTGGCACTTTCTAAAGGGCAAGTATAAAAGGTACTGTGATCAAGCAGGGGAAATGGTAAGCACTTGTGTCACTTCAGCACAATCCTGGCATATAACTCAGAATGGCCTATCTAAAATTTGAAGGGAGTTGCATTAGGGAATTAGGGGCTTGTCCCATTTCTGGGGCTTATTCTTTCAGCCTCAGAGGAAGGCAAAGGCAAACCCCCTCTGAACAAACCTTGCCAAGAAAATTCTGCATGATAAGCCTGCTCTAGGGCTGCTGTAAATCAGAATCAACTTGGAGCAACAACCGCCTTCTTTCTGGCCTTCTGTACTCTGTTATCTTTCATTTAGTTTGGGGACAGAAAGGTTTCCATGGGCCACATGCAGTCCCCAACCCGTTTTTGTGTTCCGCTCCCTCCATTAGAACCCTGCTGCCATTGCCCATTTAGCTACTTCCCCTTCTTGTCTATTGCAGGCATGTTGTCAGCCATTGTTGGGTCACCACCTTCCTCCTTGACAAACAGGTGCTTCCCAGCAATGTGCTATGTCTCTGATTTACCATTGAATGCCATTTATGTCTGCTTCCTCCCTGGCTTCAGTGTGCATTGGTTTGACCGTCCCACCACCCACTTCCCCCATTTTCTTTTTGTCGTGATGATTTTTGAACCTGCTGCCTGTGTGGAAGGCTTATATGAACTGGGAATGCCACCATAGAGCAGTGGTTTGAGTCCTGGACTAAGACTCCTCCAGAAGACCAGGATTCAAATCCCTACTCCGCTATGGGGAAATTTACTGAGTGACCTTGGGCAAGTCACATTCTCTCAGCTTAGGAGTAAGGCAAGGACAGACCTCCCCTGAATAAATTTTGAGAGGCAGTATGCTGTAGTGGTAAGAGTGTTGGCACGGTTTCAGTCTCCTCTCAGCCATAGAGACCCACTGGGCAGCCTTGGGCAAGTCACATGCTCTCAGCCTCAGAAGAAGGCAAGGGGAAACTTCCTCTGAAGGAATCAGGCCAAGCAAAAGAGAGTTGCTATAAACTAGAATTGACTTGAAGGTGCATAACAACAACAAAATTCCCATGGCTGTCTGCTTTCAGAGCAAATAATACTGTTTCCATGCTAAAAGTGGACAACTGTGGGACTTTTCAGGATTCCCAATTCACTAATGCTGGTATCACCCTATGTGAGGTAAGACTATGGTATTCTGTCTGTAATGCACATGAGAAGACAATGAGGACTAGCAACATGCCTAAAGCCTCCAATTGATTACTTGGCTGTTGGCAAATTTCAATGGGGGGAGTTCCTGTTCATGCAACTTGGACACCTCACAACACGTTTGACTTACTGCTTGGGTACTGCTTTTCAATTCCAATTAGCAACTTTTTTGGTTTCCCAATGCCTTTTGGTACCTGGTGACCACACGATTTCATGAGTTCCCTCAGGAGACTCATTGATTGCCATAGTTGGAACTGGGAAGGGATTTTTAACCCAGCTGAGCTGCTTTAGATGTTTTCTGTTTCTTCCTTGTAGTGTTTATCGGGTTTATGAGCTTCCTAGAGCAACATGGAACCATTTCTTTGTAGTCCTCTTGCTGCAGAGTGACTACGGTCTGCTGATAGGGAACTGAGGAAGGCTAGGGGGACAAACGTGGGGAGCCTCACCCCTGGGGCCCAGTCCGGTTCCCCAGATAGCCATGTCCCCTTTCCCATGAAACTGTAGGTTGGTGGTTTCTCAACCTTTATATCCCTGCTCTTTCTAACAGGTTGAGTTGACTCTCCTACCAGTTAGTTACTAGTGGTAAGAGCTGTATGCTAAATGTGCTGCTATTCTAGGCCCCACCCCCTTTGCCTTTGGCTCCACCCACCACAAGAATCCTGCCCCTGAGCGCTTCTCTAAAATTGAATTTGACCCTCAGGCTGAGAGTGCTTCCACATCTTTGCCCTAGACTAGACTTTGGTCTGTTAGCTGTTTTGGACTTCAGGTCCCATCAGCTTGGTCAGTACTCGAGAGATTCTGGGAGTTGAAGTCCAAAACGCTGGAGGACCAGAGTTTTGAGGACTATTATGCTAGACCACAAGGACAGGTCTGGCATCTGCCCAGCATGCTCCTGTTAAGAGCACATTTCTGTTTGTGATTTGCATGATTTTTGGGGGGTAGATCTGTTATTCATCTGTGTCATTGTTGACCCCTGCTTTTACTCTTCCTCACCCTCCCTTCCAAAGTCTAAATCTAAGGCTAAATCAACTACAGTAAACCCACTGAAATCAATGGGACTTTCTGAAGTGGTGACTATCCAGTCCCATTCATTTTGTTGGGTCTTCTGTGGCTGGGACTAACATGGGAGTTAGCCCCCTAAACTGTAATCTTATCAGGACAGAGACCTGACTCTTTGTTTTATGTTGTTTTTTTTTCTTCACCAAGCCCAGTGTCTGTTGATGGGTTGATATAAATACTGCATTACCAATAATATTACCAACTCCTTTGGCCTTTCAGGAACCTTGCACTTTCAGCTTGAGGTGGGAAGCACAGCTTGAGCCGAAATGTCGGCTTAATTAACCAGATTTCTAAAAATAAGCCAGCCAGTGTTGATGGCATAGGCGGCAAATGCCGAGTGAAGAGGTGCAACCCATGTGGAGGCCTTCGACTGGCAAGGTGCTATATTAATCACTGGAGAGGGTCATTGTGGGTGGCCTCGACCAAGAGGATATATGGAGCGCATTTGCACATAAGCAAGGCATTGCTGTGTTGCAACTGCCTCTGCCATCCCGTGACACTTAAGAAGACTCCTCCAGGGCTGAATCTTCTAGGGGATCCCTGTGACCTTCCACAGCTTGCATTTCAGAAGCATGAGGTTGGACGTACCTTCTTAGTTTGCCTTGCTTTGTCTGTGTAGCGCTTGGCAGTCCAAAGATTTTCCAGTGGGCCCCTCCCATGGCTGAAACCCATTGTATCATGAGAAAAGAGCAATGCCTGAAGATCGGTGCATTCTGCTCCTGGCTTTTTACTCTGGTTTGTAAATAACTACTCACCTCTGGCGACCAAGGCTAACTGCCAGGCAACCAGGCAGGAAAGCTGTAAATTGCAAGAGGGTTGGTTTGATTTCCTTTTTGGTTATCAGTATACAGTATGTGAGAGCAAAGCATGAAACTTCTTGACAGACCTTGTGCTTTGCAGGTGAAAGATCTCCGCTTTAGTTCCCAGCTTCTTGTGGATGCTGGCTGGGATGTTCAGAGTTGTAATCCAACATATCTGAAGGTCCCCAGGCCAGAGAAGGCTGAACTAGGTGGACCAAAGTTCTGTCTATTTACAGTAGTTTCCCACTGTAATCTGGCTGGCTTCATCCTTGCTGAGTTTCTAGCAGGTAGTCAAAGTGGTGTTTTTTTCACGTGGAGTTTAAAACTAGTTTTACAATGGGCTTTTAAAGTGGTTTTTATTCTGTTTTTTTTTAATTATTGGCTTTGCAAATGAGCTTTTAAGACTTGTTTTTAAAGCGCAATTTTATACTGTGCAACGTTTGTGGACTCTCGGTGGGCAGGGAAGTGATAAATGCTTCAACTGGTAAAAATAAATAGATTTGTGCAAGTAGTCTGGAGTAAGGATGGAAGGAACAGTCACATTGATTCATTGCTAGGTTGAAAAATGGGTTTCTTGACCATGAGAAAACTCCCTCTCAAAGAATAATAGACCAGTGAGAATTCAGTACAATTTTCTCCTTGTATTTGAATGTCTCAAAATACTGCAGAGGAATTGTTTTTTGGAGAAAAACAGTTGTGTGTGTGTGTACAAATCTCTGTTTACTGCACAGAAAGTGCTTTTTTCCCCCCTGTAGCAGGAAACCTGTTTTCTGCAGCAAAAAAACCAACAAAAAACCAAACCCTCCCCCCATGTTTTTCTGTGCAGAATAATTCCTCTGCAACACTCTGGGACGTTGGAATATGAGGAGAATCCTGTGGAAAAATACTCATTTTCCCCCAGAAGGGAGAAAGCCACTGCAGTGGTTTGTCACTGCATGTGAAGACAAAATGGTTAAGGATTTATATCCCAAGTTTGGAGGTTTTTGTTGTTCTAGACAGTTCCCGACTTCCCATGGTTTCACAGAAGTTTTGCCAATACCTTGAATCTCTTGTCTTAAATACCTCTTTGTTGTTATTTGCTGTCAGGTTGGTTTCGACTTAGGGAAACCTAGTCAGTGAGGGAGACCTGGTTGGGAACAGCCCTGCTCAGACCTGAAAACTCGGGACAGCCGTGGCTTCCTCGATTGAATCAATTCACCAGTAATGTGGTCTCTCTTTTTTCCTGCTCCTGTCCACTTTTCCCAGCAGTGTCCTCTTTTCCAATGAGTCACCTCATCTCATAATGTGTCCTGAGTATGAGACCTTCAGTTTAGTTATCTTGGCTTCTTGGGAGAGTTTAGCTTGATTTGATCTTGGCAGTGGTGTATTTAAGCCTTTTACCCAAAGTCTCAAATCAAGTCTCAACTCCCTATCATCAAGTCTCAAGTCCCAAGCCCTTGAAGATACTTTCAAGTCAAGTCTTGAGTCTGGAAGCCAACTTTATACCCCAACCAAAATTCCAGAATTATTGAATAGAGTGAAATAAATTCCATTTTAACCATTTAAGCAGAATTGGCCCTCCACATTTGCAATTTTGCCATTTGCAGCTTCAGAAGTGGGGAATAAGATCCTGTCTTACTCCCCATTACTGAAGATTCAAAATCTTTAAAAGGGAGGATCCTTCTTCCTCAAGCCCGTTGCCCAATGCGTTTGCTGTTCCCCTCTAAGAAATGTACCTTGCACTCTGGGACTTGTCTTCTGAGTCTTGTCTTCTGCTCTTAGGAAACATTTTAGAAGGCCCTTCTGATACACAGAGGGGACAGGCTGCTGAGCAAACCTCAACCCTAGCTCAAGCCCATTTCCTAACCCGTTTGCTATTCCCCTCTGAGAAATGCCCCCACACTTTGGGCTTGAGAGAGATTGCCATGCAACCAGTAGGCGAAAAGAGATGGAGGCGTTGTTCAAAGTCATAAGGTTCTTGGATGAACACGTTATGTTACTGGACAAAAGACATCAAATCAGTCATTAAAAATATACAAGTCTCGAGTTGAGTCAGTTATGGTCGAGTCGAGTCTGAGTTGAGTCACTGAAGCGACTTAAGTCTGACTTGAGTCCGAGTCTGTCGACTTGAGCATACATCACTGGATCTTGGACCTGCTGTTGTCTTCATTTTGGTTAACAGCTGAGCCCTGGGTTAAGAAATCTGCAAATATTTTGATGTCTTGTCACCTACTTTAAAGTTATAGAAATCATCTATTGTCATTGTATTTGTCTTCTTAGCGTTCAACTGCAGGTATGACAACTACCAAACAACCACCTCTCCAGTCCGTGGCTTTTTACGACAACCCTCTTCTCTTTTCCAGATGGTTTCACCCCAACATCTCTGGAGTGGAGGCAGAGAACCTGCTCCTGACCCGAGGCGTGGATGGCAGCTTCCTGGCCCGACCCAGCAAAAGTAACCCAGGGGACTTCACCCTTTCAGTCCGGTAAGTTGGATTTGGGTGCAGAAAAATATTTGTGCAGGACTCCAAAGAAGCTTTCTGCCTCCTGGCAGCTCCAGACAGCAAAGGGAGTTTGATGAATTGACTATGTTTTCTTTTAGTCACGTGCTAGGCCTGGGTGAAAATGTATTTATTTATTATTGCTATGTTTTTGATGTTCTTGTACTTTTTAAAATTTAATGGCGTTTTAGTAGGATTGCTTATTTAATGGTGTTTTAACTTTTTTATTTAAATTATCAGGTTTTTAGCTTTTTCTTGGGGAGAAAGGCAGGATCTAAAGTAAATATTGACTGCTGTCCCCTTTTCCGTTGGTGTCTTTATTTAGATTGGAAGGCTGAGGGCAGGGAACTGTCAAATTCATGATTTGTAAATCACCCTGGGAGACTTTTTGGCTGAAGGGTGGGGTAGAAATGCTCTAAATAAATTAAATATTTACATTGGTTAGCTCAGCATTTCCCAGGCTGTTGCAGTATATCAAGATGCAAGGTACCATCACCTCTGGTTTCCCCAAGCTCTCCGATGCATGAGGGACCAGCAATAATCTTTTTAGCAACATGCCAGTGGCCAGCAGTAAATTTGTGCCTGCTGGATATAGTGGTTTCTTCCTTTCCTAGAAACTTGTCAGGGGCAGGCAGCCAATGGCTCAGGTCCTGCAATGGTCTGGGGACCACCACTTGGAACAGCAGTGGTCTAGCTTACTGGCACCCTGCCCTCCTTCCTTCCCTCAGGGGTATGGGAAGGGCTTGGGAACCAGTCCCCCATCCTAGCCACACCACTTCTTCCAACCATAAGTGGCAGGAAGTCTCTTGGCCATTTTGAATCTCGTCCCCTTTTTCCCTCTTTAAAGGTCATGATGGGTGGCGGTGGTGGTTGCTGCAGGAAGAGGTTAGAGAGTGAGTTGTGCTACCTGAATGCTCTGGGGAGCACAGGTCTGTTTTTTCTGTGTTTAATTTGTGGTGGAGGATATTGATGGGTTCTGGGGTCAGAAAAGTATTGGGGTCTGTGTGCCATACTTGGTTTTTATGCATGTAGGGGGAGATTGCAGGAGAGGAGGAGAGAGTCTCCCCTGATTTCAAAGCAGTAGCCATGTGGGATAAAATATAGTAAGATCCGGAAGGGTGTGTGTGTGTGTGATAATTTGCATCTGTCTGGGTCCTGTTACATTCTATCCCATGCCTACAAGTGTAGAACTAGGCTTAATAACCCAAGACCTTAATATCACTGTGTTGTTACATCTTAGGAAATGGATTGATAGCCAGGAAAGCTCATGCTAAGTAAAAACCAGTCTTAGAAGTGTTGCTGGATCTCTTCCTTATTTGCACCCCCTCCTTTTTTTCTTTTTTTTTGCACTTGACTTTAGGGACCCATGGAGCTCTTGCTGCTGGACATCATAGACCAGCTGGGGGGTGCATTGCCCCTCAGGGGACTTTGGAGGGCTGCCCAGTATGCCCCCCATTTTTTTTCCTTCTAAGTGACTCCCAAGAATTCCTGTGGGGCTTGGAAGCACATTTCAGGCCCAGGAGAGGCCTCCTCCCACTGGACATAATCTGGCATTTAACAGCAATAGCTGACTGGGTCTCTGAAGGGAAATAGTTTTGAGAGGGACGTAGGGAGTCATCCGTAACCCACAAATCACACTTTCGTAACCCTACCATGATCAGTATAGGTTGAGCCTGCCTTATCTGAAATGTTTGGGACCCAAAGTGTTGGAAAATAGTACCTTTTTTAGAATAGCCTTATGTCTTGTTTGTTTGCTACTTGTTTGTGAGATGGACCCTGAGGAGAGACTAGGAGTCGGTAAAATGGCAGGAATCCAAGTGTAGGGCTCAGTGATATTTCATAGATCCTTGGTCTCTTTCTTTTTTCCACCTGCCACCTGCTTTTGCCTTCAAGATTGTGGCTGCAGTTCTCCTGCTCATTCCTCTCTCCAAGCCTCAACCTCTCTCTTTCTCTTTTTGCCACCAGCCATTCTATGCTGCCTTCATGGAAGTGGGTGGCTGGTAGCAAAAGAGAGAGACCGAGGATGTGAGAGACCAACAAGCAGAAGTGCCACAGCTGTTGCTTCAAAGATGGAGGTGGGCGGCCGGTCACCAAAAAGTTTCACGTTTTGGGGGTTTTCAGATTTCTGAGTAAGGGAGGCTCAACCTATGCTGGATTAGATGGATCAGGATTCTGACCTGCCAGAAGGCAGCTTCAGTCATTCATATACTTGCTTCTGTGAATCACCTTTCTTCTTTCTTTTCTCCTCCTATGCATAATGCCCAGGCGGAATGGAGCGGTCACCCACATCAAGATCCAGAACACAGGAGACTACTATGACCTCTATGGAGGGGAGAAGTTTGCTACCTTGGCTGAGTTGGTCCAGTATTACATGGAACATCATGGGCAGCTGAAGGAGAAGAATGGGGATGTGATTGAGCTCAAGTACCCCCTCAACTGTGCTGACCCCACATCGGAAAGGTGAGAAAGGGGCATCACAAGGAGATGGCTTGTTTGGGGCTGTTTGGCTTAGGAAAAAAAGTTTACTTCCAGTATTCAAGGCATTGTACGCCTCTGCGTATCAATTGCCAGGCAGTGTGAGATGGAGAGCATAATTGGACTGATGTACTTCTTGTTTGTGGTGCTCCCGTGGGCATCTCATTGTCCACTACAGGAATAGAATACTGGATTAGAGAGGGCTTCAATCTAATCCAGCTTCAGGGTTCCTCCTTAGGTTGCCACATCAGATGATTTCCCTATGGGGTGTGAGGAACACGTGAAGGATTAAAGGTAGCACTCTTCTCCAAAATAAGCTGGAACACTGCATACGGTCAGGGTTCATCTTAGTTGCCTGGAGGCAAGCAACCAGTTTGGCTAGCAGCTTCGCTGGCCCCTGAGTCAAGCTCATTGGCACAGTCTGGGGAATCGGGCTAGAGTCAGAAGTTATATAGAGCTAAATGAGACCTTATAGCTCACTGTATCAAATGGTCCCCTTAGCTGCAGTAATATCTCTGGCCAGCTGGAATGGTGGCTCCAAAGGGCAACATAATATTTCTCCATCTGCCTGCCACTTGCATTCTCTTTGCTGGGAGGGAGAGTCCTTTTGAAGATGGGTAGGCCACGGAGATGTGGGGTGAAATTTTTTCCAGAAGATACTATATTTTTCCATGGAAATTTCCAGTACCATGCACATACATTTTCCATAGTTATCCAGGCTATTGTACTAATCACATTAGCCAAATTAAATCTTGGATATGAACTTGTAGTTATCATTCTAAGGAGACAAGCATTGGCGAACCCTAGGGCACAGAGGAATAGACTAGCAGGTGGTCATTGGACTGCTAAGATCATTTCTATTTCACAAAATCTCTTGCGCCTCAGTCAGTCACATGTACAAGTAGTCAAGACAAAATATAGTAGGTTGCCTTTGCCCTCAGATGCACATCCAGCCTTTAGCAAAACAGAATGTTCAGCTAGTTGTGCTGAATCAGATTTTTCTTGGCTTGAACTTGACTGATAAGTAGTGCAGAGAGTGAGCAGGTGAAGCCAAAGCTGTTCACAGTTTCATGTCAATAAAACAAAGCTGAAGTGTTGATATAAGGTACAGCTCTCGTTAGGTGTGTGTCCTAAAACAGTTAGTGTTTTTCCAGGTGTTGTCATTTTTTGTTACATATAAAGAAAGTATTTGCTATTCTCTTTATATTCTTACAAATATTCCAATAAAATAATTTCCAAATAAAGCTTTGAATATGGTTGAGTATAACATTGAAACCAAATGGTCTAAATCAGATGACGCAGAGCATTGGAAGATTTTCCGCATCTATTTACCTACCTATCTATCTATCTATCTTACCAGAAAGCCCACATCACTGGTAGGTCATACTCTCATTTCATTTTTAATACAGGCAAGTGTTACTTTATGTCACGGTTGTGTTTTTGGACTTGTGGGGAAAAGTGAAAGTGATGCAAATAGAATTGGAACCAGTTCCACAGGGAATCAGGGGAGACCAGGGAGATAAATTCTACCAGTGCAGACAGAACTACAGAATTAGCAAATTTACTCAACTAGACATCAGAGCTTACCTTCTCCAGACTAGAGGAATACCTCCTTTCTAGACAATAAGATTCCAGTTGTTCACCTCCTGCCTGCCTAAGCAAGCAGAGGAAACCCCTACCAGCAGTTCCAAACTCTTAGATTCTAGTTTCTTCATCTCCCATGTTCTCTTCTAAGCAGACAAAAGAAACTCTGTCCTCTGGTAAGATTCTAGCTTCTTCTTCCTCTTTATACCCCTCACCTTGCCAGGCAAAGGAAACTTCTTCCTCTGAAGTCACATTCCAATTTCTTCCTCCTCATGTTCCCCCTTCTTAGCAGGCAGAGTAAACCTCTTTCTTCCAGCAACAGCAAGTCTGCAATTGCTTTTTTCTATACATTGTGAGTGAGACATGCATGCATTCATTCATTCATTCATTCATTCATTCATTCATTTATTTATTTATTTCTAGAGGAATGTAAATTTGAGATGTTGGATAAATTGGAGCAGTGCAAACTGAGACTCACCTGCATGTGTATTTTAAAGTGTGCACCTGAGAAATTTGGAAGATGGCTCTCTGACCTCAGACCTGTACCAGCTTATGCCATGGTTTCTAAATGCATGGCAGCAAGGGTGACCTGCCTTGTTTTGCTGTATTTCCAAAGGTGGTTTCATGGTCATCTGTCTGGAAAAGAAGCGGAGAAGTTGTTGACGGAAAAAGGGAAGCATGGGAGCTTTCTGGTCCGTGAGAGTCAGAGCCATCCTGGAGACTTTGTCCTTTCTGTCCGGACAGGGGATGACAAAGGCGAGAGCAATGATGGGAAATCCAAAGTGACTCACGTCATGATCCGATGCCAGGTAAAGGAACGGGGTGTCACTGGAATAGGTTGGCTCAGAAATTCCAGCAGTATTTAGTGCAGGGGTGTGTGTGTTATCCATGCCTTATTTCTCCAAGATGGAAAGCTTGGTCTCCAGTTTGGATATAGCTTGTGTCTGTTCCTTCGGCTCTCAGAAGCATAACGTGTCGAGGGTTTTGACCTTTCATCAATGAATTGGAGAGATTTATGTATTAGAAATGCATGTATGTATTTATTTAGAGTATTTATACTCCACTCTTCAGCCAAAAGGGCTTCCAGAGTTTCTTCTAAATTGTTAATTTGACAGTTCCTTGCCCTCAGGTTTAGAATCTAAGAAGATATGACACAGAAGAAAAAGGGGATAATGGTGGGGAAGGGATGAAGTCCAACAGATGCAGGCTGTTCTTCTCTCTCTCAGCGGCCAAAGAGAATGGAGGGAAGGCCTCCCACCATGTGCTGGGGCAAAGCACAATGGAGCTGGGTCTGGCTGTTTTTCTCTCCGTCAGAGACCACAGCAGACAAGGGGTGACCTACATATATGGGGAAGGAGCATGTATACATTTTGTTGAACCCCTGAAGCCATGTTTGATTGATTGTGAGGCATGCACACTTGTAAAGTGATTTATTTTTAATATAAGTGTTTACAAAAATAGTAGGTAGAAGAAGCATTCTCACATGTATATGTATGTATGGGAGAAGGAAAAGAGAATGCCTCTTCTTGTTGGTGTTTTTAAAAATTGCACTATATTTAAACAATAACAAAGGTAGAACAACAGATAATACCTTTCAGTTATCAATTTTCACGTTAAAGCACACATCTGGAAACAGTTGTCAATGTAATTGATGACTTTGAGTCTCTTCTAGTAACAACGTTGTTGCACGAGTTCACATGTGATTTAGGAGGGGTAAAAAGTCCATCGAAAAGCCAATACAAGTGAACCAGGTTGCCCAAAGAAATTGTGTCTGTCTGCTCTTTATTCCTTTCTCAAAGACAAGACTTAACAGACTCAAAGACTTAACACATTTGCCATTACCTTCTGAAGTTACTTTTCAAGTTTGGTTTGCTAGGTTACTGCCCTCTAATAAATGTATATTTATGATCAGGTGCAGGTTATTTTTTGCACTGTGTGGCTAACCAGTATCGTTCCTTCCTTTTCTCCCCCTGCAAGGAAATGAAGTATGATGTTGGTGGGGGAGAAATTTGACTCCTTGACTGACCTGGTGGAACATTACAAGAAGAACCCCATGGTGGAGACCTTGGGCACGGTTCTTCAGCTGAAGCAGGTGAGAAGGAAGCTGTCCCCGTGTGCTGGTATATCTGAGTGAGTGTAAAGAGGAGAAGGCAATCCTCAGTCCTCTGAAAATGGCTGTAGCAGGGCGTGGGGAACCTGAGGCCAAATCTGGCCCTCTTGGGGTTCATGAGAAGGCCACAGCCCTGTTCCCATGAAAGAATTGGTTTCCTGGTTTCTCCCCATGTTCGTGAGGCACAAATCTCTCCTAAGGCTTTAGTGACTGAGGGTTAAGCCCGAGCTTTCAGCTAAAAGATCCCATTACTTTTGGCCCTGCTGTTTTGCCTTTAGCCTCACTTCCAGCTCCTCTGATGTTGAGGGTGGCGCTCTTTCTGAAAGGGCTTCCTCGGCCTTGGTATATAAGGTGAGCGTTTGGCCTACAGGTGTGTGCTGTTTCGGGAGTGAACCCTTCCTTTTACTTCCTTTGCTGCTCCAGTCTTGCTGCTATAAGCAGTGTGGGATTTATTGGCTCTCTCTCTAAATCCAAAAAGATGCTTGGGCAGTGGTGGGGCAGTTTCTGCTGCAAACAAACAAACAAAAAAAGAGTGAGAGAAGGGAGAATTGCGCCTGATTTCCAGTGAGTGCTCAGAACACCTCATCTTTGCCATCGCCATCAACTTTCTTTATTCCCTAACTTTTCCTAAAATTGGATACTCCAAGCGGCTTGTAAGTTAAGCCAATAGCAGTATTTTTAACATTAACTGTAGAAAGTCAACATTAAAATAGAATTAAACTCTTTCACAGTGTTAGAGCACTTGAAAAAGAATCGAGAGCCCTTACTACAGTACAGTTTAAAACAGTACAGCACCCTCTTCTAAGCCCTTTCTTAAAAACCCTCAGTTTTGTAAAAATGTATTTAATTAATTTGTATTCTACTGTTCTTTTGGTGTGGGGCCCAAGGTGGCTTACAAAAGTGCTAAAACAAGAAAAAGGAAAAAAAAAAAAGTAAGTTAAAAATCGCATTAAACAAGTTCTCATATTAAAATGCTGTTTAACTTTGAGAAGTGTAAAATCATTAAAAAGTAACAGCCGAGTTAGATATACAATGCAACACCATCCCACCACAAAAATGACACCCTGAAATCTACTAATGTTTGGCAGTCTCAAAGGAGTTTGACTTTTCTGTTGTGTTCCCAAGTTGTTTGCGGCTTCTGAGGCTGAGAGAGTGTCATTTGCCCAAGGCCGTCCAGTGGGTTTCCATAGTAGAGATTCAAACCTTGGTCTCCACAGTTGTAAGTCCAGCGTTTGAACATCACACTCCATGAGCTTGACTTAACTGTTCCATAATCCAGTTTTCAGTTGTCCAGACATGTTGACTTCCAGCACTTGCCATGTCTGCCAGTTGCTAGAACTGTGGAGTTCTTCCAGGATGGAGCAAGTAGAATTTGTGTAGCTGACAGTAGATGGGAGCTAGGAAGGCTTGTAGCAAAAGCTGAGTTCTCAACTAGGCCATTCTACTAAGCCCTGAAATTCAGATTCATTCCCATTATTGGAGCAGCGACCTATAGTAATATTTAAGGCCAATAGGCTTGAAACAGAGTACGCAAACATTTCAACAGTCTGCTTGACCCATTGAGTCTGATCTGCAAATTTCTTTGGCTCTTCAGCTCCTCATTCTGTCTTATGGGGCTCAGATAGGAGTCAGCACCGATAAAATTTATGTTGCATTTCTCTGGCAGAGAAGCTGCAGGGGGAAAACTCTTAATTAAGGCATAAATCTTATTCTAGACCTCATCAGACAGTTATTGCTGCCCCTAAATCTTTTCCTCATAAATACAGATGGAGAATTTAAGAATTTGAAAAATTGACCACACCACTCTTTCTCCCCCTCTCTCTGGGCTGCCACGTCTTCCGAGGGAATAAATGTTTCGGTCTAAATTGGAATTCAGATTTTTGCAAGACTTAACTGCCCACCCCTCTTCTAGTGCTGAAGCCACAGGGGGATTTGTCCCAGACATTTTATTCTCATGTTGTTGAGGTGTGATATGAGAAATATATTGAGTCCACACTATTCAAAGGGCTATATTTCCCTGTATGAGCACTGAGATATTCAGGAGAGACCCTTCTCTCTGTCTCCCTGCCTTCCTAGGCCTGTGTGAAAAAGTTCTTTCTTTGGTCTGTCCTCCTGATCCACTGGGTTGAAGGAACTAAAGTTCTAGCATCAGGAGACGGGGAGAAGATTTCTCCTTTCCTTACTACCTTGCATCACTTTGGAAACCTGGTTTGAGTCTCATTTTGGGAGAAAACTGGGTAGATCAGTAGATTTGTAAATACATAAATAAAATCACATCCCTCCCTGATATATGTTCTTTTACTTTAAATGTAAAAGGTCCCCCAGATTTTACTTTTACTAAGTAGGGAAAATGCTACACTCCCCATTTAGGAAAGAAATTATACATAAGGATACAAATGGTCTCCAGCTAACTACAGTGAGAAGCGTGAGGGGAGCACAGAGTTGACCATGATATGGGGTATTCTAGGAGCAGCAGTCCAAAAATGTAATGTTTCTGAGCTCTGGATAAAGCCCCAGCCTGGCTTGCAGAAGGCCCACAGTTTGACTCTGCCCAGAGCTCCTGTGTCTACCAATCCCTCTTTTTTTTGAGTGGGCTCGACATTAAAGTAGCTCATTTTCCTCTTCCCTCCAGCCCCTCAACACCACGCGAATCAATGCAGCGGAGATTGAGAGCCGCGTTCGGGAGCTAAGCAAGCTGGCCGAGACCACGGACAAAGTGAAGCAGGGCTTTTGGGAAGAATTTGAGGTAATTTGAAGGGGCTGTGGTTTATCAGGATCATGTTTCTAGCAAAAGTGTTTGGGCCAGCTATCCTAAATAAGAGTCTTGCAGCCTTGAGATGTCTCTCTATTTGTAACAAAAGTCTTGTGGCAGCTTAAAGGTCTAATGTTTTATTTGGCATAAGCTCACTAAAGCTTGTGTCAAATAAAACTTGCCCAAGAGCCTTGGTTTTATTTTGCTTGGTTTTCTTTTTCGGCAATAGAGCAACACTGCTGTCTTCCCTGGAATCAATCTATTTATCTCCCTCTGTCTGATCCCAAATATTGGTCAAAACTCAGAAATCCTAGGGCAGGAGTGAAGAACCGATGACAATCCAAATGAACCAGGCAGCAGTTCCCATCACTCCTGATCCTTGGCTATGCTGGTTGGGGATGATGAGTGTGTGAGCTGAAGAACAGCCCTGTCTTAGGAGCCTGGATGTCCCACACTGAGCCCCAGTGCTCTTCCCCAAATGGCTGCTGTTTGACTTTTCCTATGACATGATGTCACATGGTTGTATCATGATACGACTTTTATCTTGAATCACTAGACTGTTTATTGTGTATCTCGATAGCAAAACCTTCAGCAACAAAATCTTTCCAGGCCAGGGTCGTTGTCAGTTTAACAGTACTTAACCTCATGTGAGCCCAAAGGGAAAAGGAGCTGGGGCAAACTAGCAGCTACAAAACCGAATGGTTCTGGGTGACTAGGCGTTCTGATGATCCATCAGAAGTTAAAGGCTCGAAGAAGGCCTGTTGGCTTGAAGAAGATTGGTGCCAACAGTCCTCCTTTTCCCCCTTTGGATCAAAAAATGTATCAGAGTAGTTATGTTGACTGTATAGAAAACAACCAACGAAAGCCAGAATCCTTGCTGTAGTGGTAGCCAGCCAAGAAGTGCAAGATACATCATGCCAGCTTTCAGAGTTTTGCTGGCTTCTTCATTGGTTGAAAATGGGGAAGTGCATGCCAGGGAATGAAGGTGGCATTGTGGTCAGGGTGCCTGAGTTTTAGATTGCAGTGTTGTAGGAAGTGTATGTAGATATAAAATGAGGCCGCTCCCACCCCCGAAGGCTTTAGCTGAATGGGAAATGAGGTAAGAAGCCAAACCTGACAATCAGCTGATTAAACTTTTAGGCCAACCCCCCCCCCGCCAGTTGTGAGGGCTCCCTCTACCTCCTGCCTCTGGCCCTATGGCATCACTGAATTGCCAGGCTCAGAGTTTGGAAAAGCCTCCTTTTTGTTGACTGTAGCTTCCCAAAGCCACCAGCTAGCGTGGCCCTGTGGTTTGGCGAGTGGGGGTTATAATTCCAAAAATGGAACGTCTCCAAACTCTGGTTGTTCTTGTCACCGTCTAGAAGACTCTAATCTTGTTTGGAACAGAGGTCATCAGTTACTATTTAATGGCTTATGCCTGGGGGATTAGGTAGCCAGGAGGGCCCTCCAGATAGTTTTGAACTCCAGTTTCTGTCAGCCCCTGCCACCATGGCTAGCGGTTGGGGATTATGGGAGTTTTACCCCAAGCGTGTCCTGAAGGTGCCTGGTTGCCCATTTGTGGCGTACACAGATCGTTGTGACAATGGCCAGCGATAAGGCTTCTGCAGGTCACACTCAGAGCATATGCTGTGTATTTTGGTGTGGTCTGCCCGTGCGGGATTTCTCTTCCATCCTGGAAGAGGTGCTACATAATAGGGAAGACTTTTTTTGGGTGTGTACTCTTACAGGACCACTAGAGGGAGTTGTGATATTGCTTGACCCATTTGTTTTCCTGGATTTAAGGTCTGTTTGCAAAACATGAACATGGCTGTAAATTCCTTTTGGGTAGCCCTTGTCCTCTGCAGAGGTCTGCGAAAGCTGGGAGTGTTCCTTTCTGTCTTTTGTTTCCTGCTGACACTCCCAAACCTTGAGAGATCCAAGGTGGCAGCTTTGATGCCCTGTGTCTTGTTCCCTTTGGGTCTAAGGGGAGCAGGGGGTGGGAAAATGGGGGAATGGAGTGGTCAAGAAAATGAGAGAAAGGTTTCCAGTTTGCCTTTTGGCTTTCTTTTAGACTCTCCAGCAACAAGAATGTAAACTCTTGTACAGCCGTAAAGAGGGGCAGCGCCAGGAGAATAAGAACAAGAACCGTTACAAAAATATTTTGCCCTGTGAGTAACCTATAATCTCCGTTACCACCTTCAGACATGGCCTTCTCCATTCTAGAGCCTTCCTGCAGCTGACTGGGAGGTGATGGGAGTCACCCAACACACCTGGAGGGCACCAAAGGATGGGGAAAAGTTGCTCTACCCACTGAGGTTGGGCTGAGCAGTAAGATTTATCTCATAGACTCCTCTGGCTCTTCTCTCCTTCACTGAGAAAAAAACCCCTTTCATTCCTGGAATAATCTCCAGGGTCTTGGCTACCAGGAGAAACTTTTTTACCTAAGATCCTAGACAGCTTTGTAGTCAGTGGGAATCTACCAGGAGTTGGAAACCTAGGCCAGGGTCCATTAGGACCACTGATAAGAGCCTAGATCTCCTTTCCTGAAGTTTCATTAAAGTCAAGAGTTTTAAGCTAAAATATACTTGGATTTTTGGCCCCATCCATTTGTCCTTGGCTCCACTCGCCCACTGGAGTGCCTCATCTTCTTGTGGTCTGAAAGAGGTTCATTATTCTCTGATTTGAAGCCCAAGTTTAATGGTAGGTGATCAGCCCACTGACTCCACAGGCAGCTTATTATGTAGGGGAGAGAAGATCCAGTGAGCTGCCGGTTTCACAAGCAGGCATTTTTTTATCCTGCCAGCTTGTAAATATGAGGCCAGTGGCCCCAAAGACAAAGCACCAACTGCTGTGAGGTTTCTTTGCCGCAATGCAATTCTGACTCGCCCCAGGCGACCAGCTAGGCGACTGTTGACAGAGCTGATGGAGCGATTGCTGGTTGTGTCAATTTAATCAGGTGTCTCTTGTTTTCTCCTTGCTCCTTCTGCCAGTTGACCATACCAGAGTTGTCCTTCATGACGGTGATCCAAATGAGCCTGTTTCTGACTACATAAATGCCAATATCATCATGGTAAGAGCACTTCGAGTTCTGAGGATTTCTTCTACTAATCAGAAGCCTTTAGTGCAGGAGTGGGCAGGCTGTGGCCCATGGGCTACATGTGGCCCAAGGCCTGGTTTTGTGGCCCCTTGAGCTCTCTAGGGACAATTTTTTTTTTTGCCCTCAAATGCTCTTAAAGAATGGGGTGCATTTTAACCACATTTTATCTCCTCTGGGGTCTGGGTTACTTTTTATGGTGAAAAGGCCTCTTCTTGACCTAAAATGGTTAAGGATAGTCCCAAAACAGGGCCAAAATGCTCCCCTTTTGGGGGGTGTATAGTCCAATGTTGGGGCAAAAATATTTTGATTTTTTGGGAGAGTGTATAGTGGAGAAAGTGTAGTCCTCCAGGATCTCCTTGTGGCCAGTGCAGCTGCCTAGTTTCTAACAGTAGGCTGCTTCTTGGGTGACCAGTTCTCTCTTTCCCGCCTGGTGGTGAACGGTTCAAACAACTTGGGCCAGAGGAGATCTAAGGTGGAAGATGAAGAGGTCAGCCTATATCTGGACTGTACCTCTTCTGGCCGCATGCAGGGGTGGTGAGAGTATCGCATGAGGGATCACACAACTGTTTTGTAAAATCCCTGCAAAGAGAAAACAAGCATATCAGGGAAGAGATCACACGTGGCATGCTAGCTTCCTGTCTTCAGGGAGTTATGTTATCATGTGGGGACTCACATGGTTGAAGATCCTTTACTTTAAAAAAAAACCACACAGAAAGGATGTGCTATATTTAGCATCCAGAAGTATGCCATTGGAGTGGGTGACAAAGCGTAAAGCTTGGCAGGGGGCTTGAGTCAAAAAGTGGGTAAAATGGACTGGTCCCAGCGTAGAGGTGTGGACTATTAGCTTTGTGTTCCAGAAGGTTGAATGCCTGGTATTTTTGGTTCAAGAGAGACCCTGGAAAGCCCCAGCCACCTTTCAGCATGATCTGATTTTTGCCAGCTCTTGTGTTCTCCTGATGGTGTGGGCCTTGATATTCCATCATCCCGAGCTGCCATGCTGGGTAGGGAGGATGGGAATTGTTGACCAACATATTGGGTGGGCTCAGTTTACCCAAGGTCTGTCTTCTTTTGGACCCCCTTGGAAGCTCTGCAGCCTAGGTGGGCAACCTTAGAAAGTCCAGGGGCCCATTTTCAGCCGCTGGGACCTTCTGTGGGCTGCAGTAGGCCTGAAAAGCAAAAAAAATAAAAGTGATCCAATGCCCACCACCCAGTTTTCTTCTTTTTTTTTAATTTTGGGGTGTTGGAGTAACTGAAAAAATAGAAAAGAAAGCTGCTATAGATACCTCTAGGTACAGAATTTTGGGGTGTAGGCATTTATTTTGAGGGTTGGGGGCATTGGTGGAACTCTGCGAGCTGCATAAATGCCCTTGGGAGGGCCGCACAAAGCCTGCAGGCTGTGTGTTGCCCACTGCTGCTGTACAGTGTGTTGGCCTTCCCGCCCACCTGAGAAGGTTGAAGAAGTTCCAGTTAAAGGGGCCACACTTTATTTTGGGCACACATCTCAGCTTGTCCTCTGGCAGCTTGTGGGGCAAACAAAGAGGTGAAAGAGGAGTTGCAACGATATCGAGGAAGGAGTTCTTCCAAACAGGTGGTGCTTTGTGGATTTCTTTCTCTTTGTCCAAGAAAACCTCTGCAAGCCTGGTGCCCCAGTCGTTGCTCTTTAAGGTGGGCTGGGCAGGAGCTCTCCCCCATTCTCAAGATCCTTCATATTGCAGGACTCCCGAAAGCCCTACTGGGTGGGACCAGATGCCTTTCTAGTCCACTGTCCCCTTTCCCACAATGCACTGGGTGCTGTGGGATAAACCACAAGCAGGATGTGAACATGTGAACATGCAAAACTACCCAAGTTCAGGTCTCAGCCAAGGCCCTGGGCAATGCCGGCTCAGACTTGGTTGCTTGGGTGCTTCTGGGAGATGCAGCCCACATTAAGCCCTTTTAGAAGGTTAAGAGGGGACCAGGTAGCCATGTTTAAATCTTTGAAGGGATGTCATGTTGAGGAGGGAGCGGGCTTGTTTTCTGCTGCTCCGGAGACCAGGACAAGGAACAATGGATTCAAGCTTCAGGAAAGGAGATTCCACCTGAACCTCAGGAAGAATTTCTTGATGGTCAGAGCTGTCTGGCAGTGGAATATGCTGCTGCTTCAGTGGAGTGTGGTGGAGTCTCTTCCTTCTTTGGAGGTTTTTAAGCAGAGGCTGGATGGCCGTCTTTGATGTGTGTTCCTGCATGGCAGGGGGTTGGACCCTGTGGTCTCTTCCAACTCTAGGATTCTATGATTCCAAGCTGTGCTGGCACCCACCCATCCTCCCAAGACGGGCTTGCCTGGCAGTCTTCCTTTCTTTTGTAGCCGGAGTTTGAAACCAAGTGCAACAACACCAAGCCCAAGAAAAGTTACATCGCTACCCAAGGCTGCCTCCAGAACACTGTGAACGACTTTTGGCGGATGGTGTTTCAGGAGAACTCCCGGGTGATTGTTATGACAACAAAAGAAGTCGAGAGAGGAAAGGTAAAGGGGGAAGCAGGTTAACTGGCTCTCAACGTATCTGTTATGAAAAATGAGCAACCTATAGCTGTTGTTACTTCCTGCCGTCAATTCATGGCAGGCTGTTGCTAAAATTAAAAGTGCTCAGTTCCTTGCACGTTCTGTGAAAAGCCACAGAGCTCAGCTCTCAATAGGGGACACAAAATTTCTAGTCCTCTGCCTTTCTTCTCTTTGTTAGTCTCTGGCTCGTTCTCCTCTTTATCCTGGGAAATCAGAGATGTGTCTCGATTTTTCAGCTTTTGTGTTTCCTCTTTCAAAATGCAACGTGAGCAGCCCTCTTCCACATGAGCACCACTGCTCACTTGATCAAGCTGAGAGGCTCTTGTGGAGCTGTTCTGGGTTGCACCTGTTAGTCCGTTGCTTTAGAGTGTTTGCTGTTGAGCAGTTCAGACTTTGGAGGAAAGAAAGATAGATTCAGGGGCAGTGTGGTGGAACAAGAGGCAGCTCAGAAATGCAAGAGAGAAGTGAAGAGAGGAGCAGGGAATGAAAGGGACCAGGGCTGTTCATCCAGCAACAGCAGACAGAAGACACGGGGAGCTGTAAATGTCAGCAGAAAGAATGTGCACAAAATTGGTGGGGAGATTTTGGTGCAAAACCCAGCAATTTGGCACCAAAAAGTGGGTTTCTGGAAATAGTGTTTTGTGTGTGAAGATCATTTTTTGGTGTCCAAAACACATTTCTGGAGTGAAAATTGCAGTTTCTAGAAGCCCACTTTTTTCCCCTCAAAAATAATGTGTATTTGCATAAAACCGACTTAATTTCTGTCCCCCAAAGCATGTAGATTTGTGGAAATAGGGGTTTTTTTGCATACAAAATGTGTTTTTCACATGTAAAACACGTTTTTGTGTGAAAATCACTTTTCTAAACAGCAGCAAGTGTTTTTTAGCAGAGCACAAAAAGCAGCGATTTCACACAATCAGATGTGGCTACCTGCAAGCATGAAAAATACGTTGTTCCCTTTCCTGCCATGATTTTCTGGCACAAACTCCACCTGTATTTCTGTGCAGAATAGCTTCCTGGAGTGTGCAAATACCAGGCAAAAACTGCACAGAAACATTAGTTTTCTCCCACAGAGAGAAGACTGGGGAAGCTGTTCTTTCATGTCACTGCTGTGTGCCTTGGAGTGTGGCAAGATTGGAGAGAAGAGCCTCTCCTCAAGATCTTGGAGCCAGGGCAGGCTTCCATGCAGAGGAAGACTCCTTCAGCTAACCCAGTCTAATTAAACTCCTTTTTTAATTAACCAAATGGCACCCTTGACAAATGAGGGAGCATTTTTTTGACTTAATTTTGAAGTATTAATACTTTCAGAAACTGAGGGACAGGATTCATCTCGGAGAGAGACATTCCCTCTTCTCTCACTGGAGAGAATGCCTCTTCTGAGTTAGTGCTATGGTGAAATATGCATGACACCTTTAGAGGCAGAGAGAGAGAAAATGCGCATTGCTTTTCTGCCCCAGCATTGTTTCAGCTGTAGGAAAATGTTCTCCAGGGCAATCAACCAGCCCATCAAAGCTTGATTGGTTGTTCAGTGGAGATTTCTGCAGCTGGCTGAGTGCTTTTCCTGCATGTGCCTGAGAGGGGTGAAGAGGTATTCCAGGAACACACGCTCCTGTGCTGTGTCCAGTCTTGCTCAACCACAGGCTGTTTCCATCTCTCTCTGATATCCCCTTTGTCGTATTCCTTCTTTAGGGATGAGCAACTGGGTGGGATCAGGGGCTGGTTTTTGCTCCCAGCCCTGGGGCTGTACTGGAACTTCTTGGAGGAGCAAGAAGTGATGTTGCCTCACTTTAAGTTGCCATTTGGCTCCAAATTTTCACCTCAAACAGCTAATTTTTAGGGGTGGGGGTGCCCTGGTGGTGGTAGTGGAGCTAAACCGTCATGTTTGTGGGTGATTTTCTGCACTTTTGGCCTGTTCCAGTGTGAAAGATGCCCCCTCAAAACAGTTTGAATTTTGTTAATTTCAGGAAAAAGGGGTGTGTGAGGGCCGCATGTGGCTTGTCAGCTGAAGTGCCCCCACTTTTGTTCTGTTGCCCCCCCGCCCCCGGTATATGTCAACTGCTTCAGCAAGAAGAAGCAATTGAGACAACTCCACTCCTGCCACTCTGCACTCTCGTCCGGATCAGTGCTTACTCTTTGAGAAACCCAGCTGTTGGGCATGCACGCGGCTGGGTATGAATGGAGCCGCTGTGCCAGCCCCCCACCCTGGCGCAGGCTGCTTGCTGAGCTCCATCCGTTTGCGTACAACATATTCCTTCCCGTCTCCCATCCTCCAGCCTCTCCAGCATCTTCCTGCGTTGCTCTTTCCCAGCGCGTTGTCACTGGCTGCTGCTCTTTTCTGAAAAAGCCCCAAGTCACAACAGGCAGAGCGGCTGTGCATCTTGGAAAACACGGGCAGCGTGTTGTGGGGAGCCGAGGGGGGTGTTTTCTGGGGAAGGAACGCAGAAAGTCTGGCTCCCGAGTTTTCTGGCAAATGCAGAGAGGGAGCTGTTTTTGCTCAGCATCATCTCTCCCCACCAAAAAGGTTAGCAGACAGGGACTCCCCCCCATTTCCCTCCCTTGCAGCTTTTGCCAAAGAAGTCTCAGCTCTCGACGACACAGCATTGCAGGCTTGCGGGATGGTTGAGGTCCGTGTTTTGTCAACGTTTCTTTGGACCATCTGTTCCTGCCTGTGCTGCCACCCCCTGCCTCAAACGCAGTGCTCATCTCGGCAGGAACCATTCCAGTCAGTTCTTGGCTACTGTCGCTGCTTGGCTTAGGAGAAGTTGGCTTGTGTGTGGGGTGTGTGTGTGTGGGGGGGTTTATGCCTCCCAAGAAAACCATTGTGTTGATTAAACATTTTTTTTTTGTGGGGGAAAGAAGAGACGAGGGAAGCTACCATACCTCATTTTGTATGACATTCAGAGCAAACGGGCAATAGTTTTCCCAGTCCTGATTACTGTGGGTGGGGGGCAAGCTGGGATACAGCTTAGCAAGGGGACAGGGGACCCCAAGAGGCCGGGAGCAGCCAAAGCAGATCCTTCCTGTGAAAGAATCCGCAGCAGAGAGGTTCTGCACAGTTTTGGCCCCTTTCTGGGTCATCTGGAAGGCCAAAACATGCCAAAATTGCCCCAGGGGGCATTTGCAGCAGCAAATGTTTTTCATTTTTAGTGTGGAGAGGTGAAAATCACACAAATACACCCTGAGAGAAGGCCTGAGTAAAGGATTCTGATATCCCTAGAAGAGCTGTGAGGTTCTTAATGGTATTAGCTAAAGCTAGTGCAAGTTACTCTAAGGCGTTCCCGATAATCTGAAATTTTACTGCCCCTATGGCTTTGTTTTGTATATTTTAATTCTTATTGGTAAACTTAGTAGTATTAGAAAGGAAATTCTGTTACATTTTATAGTTTAACTTTGTTATTTGATATTTATGCAACCGCCTTGTTTTTACGTTGTGATGAGCTATAGTTATAAGCAATTAATATTTGAACTGAACTGAGCCTGAGGCTGCACTCTGGTGTACTGAGGGCTTGGATAGCATGGCCACAAGTGATCCCCCGGTCCAGAGCTCTCCAACTGGCCAGCGATGTTGGGCATGGTAGCATTTTGGAGGAAAAAAAATTACCCCAAGGGCTACAAAAATGGCCACACTTTTCCCAGCCCTACTTTAAACCCACCCACTCTCCCCCCATCTCCATTGCCTTGTCTCTTCTTTTCAGAGCAAATGTGTGAAGTACTGGCCAGATGAACATGCGCTAAAGGAATATGGTGTGATGCGTGTCCGGAATGTCAAGGAGAGTGCAGCTCATGATTACACGTTACGAGAACTCAAGCTTTCCAAGGTTGGGCAGGTAGGTTGGGGGCACTCCCGTTGGCTTTGGCTGATTTTTTTTGTATGACAACTAACGTATGTGCCTGGTGTTGCCTGGGATTTTATTTTCTCATAGGTAATCCTGGTTAGAAAGATTTGTGATCTTGTGTCTCTAATTCCCCAAAATGTCTTGTCTAGTACCTGTTATTTTCCCCTTATTCCCCAATCCAATGTGTATTCAGAGTTATTAACATACAGAGGTTGGGTTCCTGAGGAAATACACTGCCTTCCTCCTTGCTGCTAGGCCTCGCCTCCATAGCAACCAGCCTATTCAAGACACATTTGACTGATGCCCAAGAGCTCTCTCTGGCTGAGAATTCTAAAGACACCTCCCTAAACTGCAAACCCCAGGATTCCATAGAATCTTCTTTGGTAGCCAATCATATGCCAGCCAATTGCCTGACACAGCCAATATGAGGTCTTCGCCTGACATGGACAACAGGCAAACTTTGGCTTTTACGTATTAGATAGACAAGAGCAGTAACACATCCTTAAGATGCTTTTTCCCCTGAGTTTACTCTGTCCCGTCCCTTCTCCACAACTGAAACTTGGATTGTGAGCTTCTCCAAGCTAATACTCCCTTTATTGGCTTCTGTTTCTCTGGAAGCACCATGGGGATGGAGGTTGTGGAAATCATATTTAAGAATATGCATGCAACTGTAAAAGTAAAGATAATTTGGGGCTCTGCTTTGGAAGGGAGCAAAAAATTACAGACAATATATTAAGTAAGATGGGTGGGGAATGTTTGCTATTCCAGATGTTGCTGGACTACAGATCCTAGCAGTCTTCATCATTGGCTACGCTGGCTGGAGGTTCTGAGAGCTAACGTCCAGTGACCCCTGGAGGCCAAAGATCCCCCTCCCTGCATTCAGACCTTAGTATCTGAACGAATCTGATATAATTGCTTCTCTAAAGTCCTACAAAGCAATCCTTCACTTTGCAGGTTTTGTACGCGATCACCTCTCTTGCTCACCCCATATGTCTGTGTTTTCTTGCTCCCTCCTGGATAGAGGAGATTATGTGGTTAGTTCCTCTCTCTAGCAACCTGCTAGTGACTCCTGTAGCTGGGTTGTTTCCCCTTGTGGAATGTTGGGCTAGTGTATGAGAGAGAGAGGTAAACCTAGCTGGGAAACATCCCTCTCTTCTACAGGGTTGCTTCCGCCAGAAGTAGAAAACATGTGGCTGCGGGGGCCATATTTCCATCCTGTGCGTTACTACCAGGACCCAGAGAAGCCTCTGCTGAATTTTCCCCCTTGAGGAACAGCATTTCTCCTTTCCAACAGGGGCTTTGCAAAACAGGAAGTGACTTCCAGCCAACATCTGCTTTGGCACATTAGGCTTGTGTGTCCTGGAACAGGTCTGTGAGACAAAAAAATTGCCCTGGCACTTGCTTACCCATAACTGATGCCTTTCTCTTGTATGCCTGCTCCCTGCCAAGAATCACAAAGTTTTCTGTACCATGTGAGGGTATCTTCTGATGGTATCTCTCCCAAAGCTTTTTGGTTTTGGTCAAATCTCACCTGGAATCCTATGTCAAATTCTGGGCACCATAGTTCAAGAAGATTTTTGATGAGCTGGAGAGGGTTGAGAGAAGGGCAGCCAAGATGGCCAAAGATCTGGAAACCAAGCCTTGTGAGCAGTGACTTAGGGAGCTGGCTATGTTTAGCTTAGAGAAGAGAAGGCTTGGTAACCATCTTACATATCTGAAGGGAAGTCATGTGGAAGGTGAAGCCAGCTTGTTTTCTGCTCTGGAGGCTTGAACGTGAACAGTGGATTCAAATGACAAGACAAGAGATTCCATCTAAACATTAAGAAAAATGTCTTGACTGTAAGAGCTGTTTGAGAGTGCAATAGTCTCTCAAAGGGTGGTGGGATCTCCTTATTTAGAGGTCTTTAAACCAAGGTTGGATGGCCATCTTTCAGGAGTGCTTTAGCTGTGCTTTTCTGCATGATCCCTTCCAACTCTAGGATTTTGTGATTCTAGGGCAACACAGAGCGGACGGTGTGGCAGTATCATTTCCGAACCTGGCCTGACCATGGCGTCCCTAGCGATCCAGGCGGAGTTCTGGACTTCCTGGAAGAGGTTCATCACAAGCAGGAAAGCATTACCGATGCCGGTCCCGTTGTGGTCCATTGCAGGTACTGTTGTGCCTCAGGCGTGCAAGCTGTCACTCGTGTCATGAGAAGCACAAATGCCAATGTGGTGTGTGTGTTTTTTTCCCTTTTCCTTGATAGTGCTGGCATTGGGCGGACCGGAACGTTCATCGTGATCGATATTCTTATCGACATCATCCGAGAGAAAGGTAGTTTCCCTCACTTTTTCTCTAGATCTTGACAAAACATCCTAGGTTGATTAGCAGCAGCCCTGGCTTTCTAGGCCGGCTGTGGTTGATGGGAGTTGCATACCCCACACATCTGGAGGGTGCTAGGTTGGAGAAGGTAGTAGCACAAGTTAAAACACATGCTGCTGAAAATTCACATTGTACAAAAATTAGGAATCCAGTTAAAGAGTCAGTAAAATTTAAACCAAAACGTAGTACAGCCCCTTGCCCAATCAGTCTTCAGAGTCTCCTTGCCCAATCAGTCTTCAGAATCCTGTCACCCATCTTTTCACCAGATGTACCTGTGAGGATGGTGGGAGAGAGAGGAGGGGCTTTCCTGAAGATATCTGAACCTGAGCCAAGCTCACATGGGGCGAAAGAGGTCTTTCTCTGTGGAGGGGGCAATCTAGCTTCCATAGGGAGAGAGTTCCAAACCCTGGGAGCAACCACTGACAAGGCCCCCGTGTCTTCTGTGTTCCCACAAATTGTCCCTGTGGGACGAGGGCAAGAGGGACAGTGCCAAGGGCCTTCACAGGATCAGTCACGTAACGGAGAGGCTAACCAGGCTGGTCAAACCCACTGACCATAAGCCCCTCATTTTGGTTCATGTCGGAACCAATGACACTGCGAGGAGCAGCTTTTACCACATCGCAAAGGACTATGAGCTTATGGGGACAAAGCTTAAGGACCTTGGTGTGCAGGTGGTCATTTCGTCTCTCCTCCCCGTTCAAGGATATGGCGCACGTCGGGAAAGGACAATAGCAGGGGTCAACAACTGGCTCCACACGTGGTGCCGCCGCAACAGTTTGGGTTTTTGGAACATGGCCTGAATTTCCATGAACGTGGGCTTCTGGCGAGGGATGGGCTGCACCTCACGAAACTTGGCAGGAATGTTTTTGCAAACAGTCTCGCAAGGAGGATTAAGAGGTCTTTAAACTAAGTTCCGCTGGGGAGGGAGACAGTATTATTCAGGGCGGGGACTTGTCGAGCGCAGGGGGAAAAGGCCCAATTGATACTGCACAAGTAGTACAAGAGGCCAATGGCGGGAGGAGTAGAAACAACAGTACAGGACTTGCAGGAAGGGCCCGGGGACTTAAGTGTCTCTACACTAATGCACGGAGTATGGGAAACAAGCAGGATGAACTTGAACTCCTAGTACAACAAAATAAATACGATTTGATAGGCATCACTGAGACCTGGTGGGATAAGTCTCATGATTGGAATATAGGAATAGAGGAGTATAGCCTATTTTATAAAAATAGACCAAACAAGAAAGGAGGAGGAGTAGCGTTGTATGTCAAGGATGTTTTCACCTGTGAAGAGATCCTTGACTTGAACCGAGTAAGCCAAGTCGAGAGCATTTGGGTTAGAGTTAAGGGAGCGAGAAACAATAGGGATATTCTGGTGGGGGTTTACTACAGACCTCCAACCCAGGCTGAGGACTTTGATAACGCCTTCCTGAACCAAATGACTGCACATTCAAGGAGGAGAGATACAGTAATAATGGGAGATTTCAATTACTCAGATATATGCTGGCAGTCAAACTCTGCCAAGACAGCAAGGTTCATCAAGTTTCTTGCTTGTCTTGCAGACAACTTCATGGTCCAGAAGGTGGAAGAGGCCACAAGGGGATCAAATATTCTAGATCTGATCCTGACCAACAGGGATGACCCTGTTAATGAGGTAGAAGTGGTTGGATCTTTAGGGGGGAGTGACCTTGTCCTATTGGAATTTGGCATTCAGTGGGAAGGAGAAGATAAGTGTAGCCAGACACTCATCTTAGATTTTAAAAAAGCAACTTACGGAGCTGCTGGCTGGAATTCCGTGGTCAAGAATAGTGAAAGGGAAAGGAGTTCAGAAGGCATGGGAGTTCCTTAAAAGGGAGATACTGAAGGCACAGTCTAAAACTGTGCCAATGAGGAGGAAAAATGGAAGGCATCTGAAGAAACCAGAATGGTTGACTAAAGAACTCTCAGCTGAGCTCAGTGTTAAAAGAAACATGTATAGGAGATGGAAGAAGGGGAAACCACCAAAGAAGAATTTAAGCAAGTGGCCCGGAGATGTAGGGAGGCGGTCAGAAAGGCTAAAGCACAGAACGAACTTAGGCTGGCCAGAGACATTAAAAACAATAAAAAGGGCTTTTTTAAATACGTCCGCAGCAAAAGGAAAAAGAAGGAGACGATAGGGTCGCTGCGCAGAGAAGATGGAGAATTACTCACAGGGGGACGGGAAAAGGCAGAACTGCTTAACACCTTCTTTGTCTCAGTTTTTTCCCAGAAGGATACAAGCACTCAACCTGGCGGTTGGGGAGCCGGTGAGGAAGCCGGGGAAATGAGGCACGTAATAGGTAGAGGGGTGGTACAGGAATACCTGGCCACACTGGATGAATTCAAGTCTCCAGGGCCAGATGAATTGCATCCCAGGATATTAAAAGAGCTGGCAGAGGTCATTTTGGAACCGCTTGCTATAATCTTTGAGACATCTTGGAGGACAGGAGAAGTTCCAGCAGACTGGAAGAGAGCAAATATTGTCCCCATCTTCAAGAAGGGAAAAAAAGAGGACCCAAATAATTATCGCCCAGTCAGCCTGACATCAGTACCCGGAAAGATCCTGGAGCAGATCATTAAGCAGGCAGTTTCTAATCACTTAGAAAGCAAGGCGGTAATCACGAGAAGTCAACATGGATTTCTCAAAAATAAGTCATGCCAGACTAATCTTATCTCTTTTTATGATAGAGTTACTAGCTTGATAGATGAAGGGAATGCTGTGAAATGCTCGATTTCAGTAAGGCCTTTGACAAAGTTCCCCATGACATTCTTGCAAAGAAACTAGTAAAATGCGGGCTGGACAGGGCTACTGTTAGTTGGATTTGTAATTGGTTGACCGACCGAACCCAAAGAGTCATCACGAACGGCTGCTTCTCATCCTGGAGAGAAGTGACTAGCGGGGTGCCACAGGGTTCTGTCCTGGGCCCAGTGCTGTTCAATGTTTTTATCAACGACTTGGATGAAGGAATAGAGGGCATGCTCATCAAATTCGCAGATGACACCAAATTGGGAGGGGTTGCTAATACGCCGGAGGACAGGATCAAAATTCAAAATGACCTGGATAGATTGGAGAACTGAGCCAAGGCTAACAAAATGAAATTCAACAGAGAGAAGTGTAAGGTCCTACACTTAGGTAGAAAAAATGGAATACAGAAATATAGGATGGGGGACAAGTGGCTGGATAGCAGTACGTGTGAAAGGGATCTAGGAGTCTTAATAGACCACAAGCTGAACATGAGTCAGCAGTGTGATGCGGCAGCCAAGAAAGCCAATGCAATTCTCAGCTGCATCAATAGGAGTATGGTGTCTAAATCGAGGGAGGTACTGGTACCGCTCTACTCTGCTTTGGTTAGACCTCATCTTGAATACTGTGTCCAGTTCTGGGCACCCCAATTCAAGAAGGATGTGGTCAAGCTGGAGCAAGTCCAGAGAAGGGTGACCAAAATGGTGAGAGGTCTGGAAGACATTCCCTATGAGGATAGACTTAGAGAGCTGGGTATGTTTAGTCTGCAGAAGCGAAGGTTAAGAGGGGACATGATAGCTATGTTTAAATATTTGAAGGGATGCCATGTAGAGGAAGGAGAGGGCTTGTTTTCTGCTGCTCCAGAGACCAGGACAAGGAGCAATGGATTCAAGCTGCAGGAAAAGGAGATTCCACCTGAACCTCAGGAAGAACTTCCTGACGGTCAGGGCTGTCCGGCAGTGGAATATGCTGCCTCGGAGTGTAGTGGAGTCTCCTTCCTTGGAGGTTTTTAAGCAGAGGCTAGATGGCCATCTGTTGGGAGTGCTTTGAGGGTGTTCCTGCAAAGCAGGGGGTTGGACTGGATGGCCCGTGTGGTCTCTTCCAACTCTACATTTCTATGATTCTGTGATTCTATGTCAAAACCCAGGCAGGATCATATGAGAGAAAGCTGTCTGATGGAGTGAACTGGCATTTTTTTCGCCTGTCAGGGATTAGTATCAGATTTGTGCCATATCATATTCCCATAATTTCTTGGAAACTCACGCTAGCCTGGCTGCTGATAACTAGCAGCCTGGATCCAGTCTCTGAGCAGCACTGCTGTAGAGAATTCTGGTGTGGAGAACAGTGCTGGACTTCAGGGGTCCTTTTGGTATCATCCCTCCAAGGTACCCTCCACATTTGCTCTTCTAATCAGGGTTAAACTCCCAGGGATGTTGGAATGTCTTCCTTTCTCAGCTGTTTATCTCCCACCTTTCCTCCAATGAGCTGAAAATGGCAGATGTGGCTCTTTTTTGTTTTATGGTCACAACAACCCTGTCAAGTAGGTCAAGCTGAATGAAACCAGCTGGCCTACCTTTCCAAAAGTCTCAGCCCAAATCTTAATCCAAGAGTGTTGTTTTTTTTTTGTGTTCCATCCTGAAGGCCAAATTCAATGTCAGAAATTCTTTTAGGGGGAGAGATGTGCTTTCTAGTGCTTGGTGAGGTAGAAGGAATAGGACCACAAAGGTCAGCATACTGTAGCTTTGTTCCCATAGCTAAGAGGCATTTCAGACTTTTAGAACAGGGAAGAAAGGGTTCTACAGAAGGTGGGAAGGCACCAAATGATGATGTCATAGGGAAGAGATAGGACCTCATAGGGAACATGAGAGGGCCAGATTGGAAACCCCAGGGGGGCTGGATTCCCCACCCCATCCCTAACTGCTCTGCCATGCTGGCGTTCTGTTAGGCTGCCACAGCTTGGGAGCTGAGGAAGGACAGCCTCCAGAATGAGCCTCCATCCAACATGGCTGTTCCTGATCTTGTCCGTGTAGCCCATCACGCTCAGTATTTTTCTCTTCCTTGTCCCTTCTGTCCAGGAGTGGATTGTGACATCGATGTCCCGAAGACCATCCAAATGGTTCGGTCCCAACGGTCAGGGATGGTGCAGACTGAAGCTCAGTATCGGTTTATCTACATGGCAGTGCAGCACTACATTGAGACGTTACAGCGCAGGATCGAGGAAGAGCAGGTATGGGCCTTCCTCAGCCACAAAATGGATCCTTTTCGACCAAAGGCATCGGCAGAACTTGGTACCATTCATTCTTTGGGTGGCAAACCCTCTGACTGAGACTCCAGTATGTTTTGAGCAAGGCCCCTGGCTTGATGTGCTGGCGTGCCTCGAGGTCAAAGAATTCCAGGTCTTCGAAAACAGCTTTGCAAACCGAGCTGCTGAAGTTACTAGTCTACAACCTATTCCACTGATTGTCTTTATTGATTGTTTTATCTATTTATCTATTTGTTTTATTCATTTATTAAGATATTTGCATCTTCTTCTATATTGGAGAATCTCAGGGCGAGTTTAAAACAGGAACAGGTTTTTTTTTTGAAAATTTAAGCCATTTAAAACCAGTTAAAACAATTTCAAATAATGCGAACTGTAGCATGTGGACCAACTGGATAAAATTGGTTCCAAAAACTGAATAAAAAGCCAACAGTTATCTCCAACAGTTATCTGACAAGGACATGACCCAGTGGTTTGGAAGTGTCCTCGCTCATTTCCAGCCCTGCTCAGTTTCTGTTTTCAGTAGGATATCTCCATTTCTCATTTTATTTTTGTTCTCTCATCTACAGTAGCGTAATCAGATTTGGAGAACTCTGGCTTCACTACTGCTTTGTCTCAGTAATAGTGTTGGTGAAGGTTGGGTTTCTTTGAATGGATGCTTGTGAAGTCAGCATCTAGTGAAAGACCCTTTGTTTTATGCGCAGAGTGCCACAGATTGAAAAGAGAATTTGTGTGTGCGCGAGTGTGTGTGTATGTGTGAGAGAGATGCATGTATGAGTCTGTTTTCATGGCATCCAGAAAAGCATAATCCATGACCACTGATTCCTGTAGGCTTGTCTTTCCTGACTTAGAGCCCATCTCTGATGTGGCTGTACTACAAACCCCATCATCCTTAGTTGCTGTGTGGTGTTCAACCCAGTTAGTGGGTGTTTGGTTGGGGAAGGCTCCCTTAGGGCAATGGTGTCCTGAGATTGACGCTTTGGAGAGTTGCTTAGAATTCTCTGGTAGAGAGCTCTAGTGCTGCAGCTCAGCAGAGTGGATGAGAGCAGTGAATTCTTAATACTTCCTCAAACTACAAGTCCCAGGATTCTGTAGGAGGTAGCCATTGTGGTTAAAGTGGGATCAGGCTGTTATCACTGTCCAGTGTGGATGCACCCCTGGCTTGGTTGCCAGTGCTATCATGTTAGAAGAAGAAGCCCTCCTGTAGCCCCAGCCTTTTCCTATGTCTTAGCAATACTTGCAGTCCTCTTTTTCTCCAGCAAGCTGAAGCAGTATGGGTGGCTTTCCTCTCTCGCTTGTTTTCATCCTCACAACAACCCTGAGAGGTAGGTCTGGCAAACACCAACCCTGTCGTGCGTTCTTTGTCTTTCAGAAGAGCAAGAGAAAAGGGCACGAGTACACAAACATTAAGTATTCGCTAGCGGACCAGGCCAGTGGAGACCAGAGTCCCCTCCCGCCGTGTACTCCAACCCCGACTTGTCCTGAGTAAGTAACTTGCTGGCATCCCTGCAGAGTCCTGCTCCCCATCCCTCCGCTTCCAGAAGCATCAAAGAACTGGATTGGCCAAAGGAAGGCTCGCTTGGCTCTTTGGCGTCCCGAGGTGGCACGGTTCCCTGGAGTAGTGATTTTTTAGTACTGTTAATAACTTGATTTGTACCCTGGCGTTTCCCCAAACATGGGACTTAAAGGTGACTTAGAAATTAACTTGATTCCAATATATAAAGAAAAACAGCAAAAGAAAAACCTCAAAGGTCAGCATAAAAATAGAATAAAGCAATTAACAGTATGAAAACGATTGAAAACACACATTGGAAAGGATAACATGTAGTTAGCCATGGTATAGTTTAAGCAACTGTGGCACCCTGTTAAAAGCCCTTTCCTTAAAGCCTTTGGTTCTAAAAGCCTATCAGAATGAAAAGTTGTTTTATTCTCTGAGAAAAGGACAGCAAGAAGGGAGCTGTTTGAGCCTCCTTCAGGGAGGGAGTTCCAGCGCTTGGGGCAGCCACTGAGAAGGCCCTGTCTTGTGTCCTCAACAGCCATGCCTATGAAGTTGAGAGAAGGGCCTCTCCTGTGGGTCTCAGGACCCAGGCACACTCATAGGGGGAGATACAGTCTGCCAGATAGCCTGGACCTGAGCCATATAGAGTTTTGTGGTTCATAACCAGCACTTTGAATTGCACCTGGAAGAAGATTATCAGCTGGTAGTGCTGTTGGAGCAGGGGAATTGTATGTGTTGTTTTTATTGAGCTGTTGTCCCTCTGTTCTTGCCTTGAAAGGTTTGAAGCCTCTGCTTGGAAATATTCCTTTTTTGGCTGTGGATGCCCAAAACATCAGGAGTTGTAGTCCACAAAAGAAACTTGTCCAGGCTCTCCTTAAAGCAGTAGTTCTCAAATTCTGATCCTCCAGATGTTTTGGACTTCACTCCTCTAGAAGTAGCCAGTATGGCCACTGCTTAATAATTCCGGGAGGTGTCCGTAAAACACACTCTGTTTAGGTGATTCAAACACCCCACAGAAGGCAAAGTAACACTTTTTAACAGTCGCTTTAAACCACAAAGCTGCAGTGTAAAAATTTCCTCACCAAACCAGAAGCTCATTTCTGTGTTCGCCTTGTTTTTGTTTTGTTTTCTCTTTGGGTTGACTTGAAAATCCACGGCTTTTTTTTTTTAAACAGAATGAGAGAAGATAATGCCATGCGTGTCTATGAAAATGTTGGCCTGATGCAACAGCAGAAGAGCTTCAGATGAGATGAGACAAGGGCTTCCTTGCAGGGAAAGTGAGTCTGTCTCTCCTGCTGTGTTTGAACTGGGTTGGGTGTTGACCCATGGCTGGATGCATCCTTCCGTCTCTGAGATCCCAGCTTTCGTTCTCAGTTACCCTATGGAACGGATCTGGGTAGCAAGGAGTGCCTATTTGCTGCCATTGTAAAGGCAAGCTGCTAGGTCTCAGTGAGGTGGACCTTTGGTCTGACTTTGGGTCAGGTAGATTCTAGTTAAGACGATGGCCCTTAAAACAGCAGTGTTTGGGTTGCATTAGTACACTAATTGCCAGCCATGAGTGCCTAGTGGAGGTTGGAGTGAAGCTCCCAGAATCCTTGATTATTGGCGATGCTGGCTATAGCTGCTAGCAGCTCTTGATGAGGATCTGGTCTGGACATCTATTGTGTTTTAGGGAGAGAAGACGGAGATGCCCCACTGTAACAGAATGAAGGCTTGTGTTTCTGGAATCCCTTACGGTTCTGTTTTTTCCACCCATTTTCCTATTGTTTGATTCCTGCCATTCTTCTCAGGACTGTGTGCCATGACTCAGCCCCTTATTTTTCCTCACAATAGTTTTGCAGTGGTAGGCTAAGTGGAGAGAGCACGACCAGTCTCCAGACAGCTGAGGAACTTTGGTTCAAGAGGGATTTAAATCTGGTCTTCCCTTGCTTTTAGTCCAACACCCTGTCCTAGAGGTTGAGAGTGTTCGTTTTTTGGACGGCAACTCCTGGAATCCTCCAATCAGCTTGACCTGGTTGGGGGATTTAGGGAGTTGCGGCTTAAAAGAGCAACTTTTCCAAGCTCTGCTTTGTCCACACTACACCACCCTATTTTTCAATCAGCCACCAGAGACCTCCCTCCTTCACCTCACTGACTGCCTCACAACCAGCACAGGCTGTGTGTTTGCCAACAGTACAGTTGTGCTCTCAACAACACTTAAAAGCAGTTTAAAACCTAGAATTTTTTAAAAAAGATAAAAAACCGTTTTACAAACAATACAGTTAAAACAGTACCACATCCTCTTAAAAAATGTGTCCTGAAAAATCTTCAGTTCTCAGAGGCTTGTAGGAATAAAAACATTTTTTTGCCTGCTGACAGATGGACAGCAAAGGGTAACTGTTTCCTTAGGAAGAAGGTTTCAGAGCCTTGGGGGCAGCCACTGAAAAGGCCTTGTTTTTCATCCCCACCAAATGCAACTGTGGAAGCAGTTGGACTGAGGGAAGGATTCCTTTTGAGGATCTCAGGACCTGGGCAGACTCATATGGAGAGACCTGGTCTGTCAGATAGGCTGGGCCTAAGCCAGGACAGCAAATGTCCACTCTGCTAAATCTCTCCTCCACAGCACCCCGTCCTCTATGGTGTCCTTACTAGTTGGGGTGGTCTAGGGGTTGCAGTCCAAAAAAGGACTTTTCCAAGTTCTGCAAATGGCTGTGTTTGCCTTGATTTGTGACTCTTCCTTCTCTCTTTCTCCCACTTTTCCTCTTAGCTGACTCTTCCTCCCTCTTTGAAAGGTTGGTTGGGGTACTCCCGTTACAACTCCTGGTCGTCCCCAAATGATGTGTCTTCAGGGGTTTAATTTCTAAAAGGTCTTTCTCTTTTTTATCCTTTTACAGAATTTGAAATCCCAGTTTTTTGTTTTTAAATAAGAACATGAAGCGAAGCAACTTGAGAAGCCTCCCATGAAGAGTGGACTTTTGACAGCTACGTAGAGCCTCCTTTTATTTATGGTGTTTTAACCCTTCTGTAATATGCAGAACTCGAGACCATCCTTCACCGAAAGCTCCTTTTTCTCCTGATTGTCTGATTTCTACAATTACTGATGTTCTTTGTTTTCCATTCTCAAACACAAAGTGCAGACCAATACACTGTTGTACTTGAAAGTTTTGTTTCATTCTTGCTCCTGGATTTTGAGGTTTTTAAAGCTGTTTCAAATAAGATTTTTTTTTAAAAAAAATTCTTGCCCTTTAAAACTAGCTAAATACGACTGCTTTGGCGGACAGATTGGTTGTCTTAATCCAATGTTTGTCCTTCTTTTCTCCCTTTTCCCCGGCTCTGCTTCCAGGGAACTGCCAATGACCATCCCTTCGAAAAGCAGGGCCTTTGATTTAGCTAATTTGCAATCAAGCTTCTAGTCCTCATGGTGTCCCGTGCTTGGGCTGTTGTTTTTTCTTGACATGAAAATCAAGGTTCTTTTGTCCTAGAACTTCCAATGATGCAGTTTTGCACCAGGCTGAAGCCTAGTTTCTTTCCAGACAACCTACCCAGCAGTTGCAGGTGGGTGGGGGCTGATTTCTTGTGCAAAATTCTGATGGTATTTCTTACATTTGGCTTTGGAGGAGTGGGTGGGAGGGAAAGGAAGGGGTAGCTCAGCTCCCATGGCCTTTGCTGGGGTGATTGGGATGAGACTTGGGAATACAAAATGGTGGCATCTTCTATTTGTTGCTTAACCTGACTGCTTGTTGCCTGTATACACTCTTGTCTTCTTTAACACCCTTCTTGCAAGTTACCTAGAGGCATCCCAACAGCTGCTGTATTAAAAATGGAACCTTGGGTCGGCTGAAGGGACCTCAGGAGTTTTCCAGAAGGGTCCTCTGGTGGCAGCTTTTTTATTTTTTTCTTCCTTGTAGCGACCGTGTTGTTCCTGGCAATGGGTTGCCTTCAGTGGCCGGGAGAGGGGCGCCTTGTGAACGCTTCCTTGGGGCATGCTCCGTTCAGCTAGACATTCTCTCGACACTCTGCCTTTTGTGAAGTGCCTTCTCCCCTGAGCCTGCTTGGCTTGGTTGATTTCTTGTCCTTCCTTGTGGCTCCCACTGGAGTGGTGTCATAAAGCTTCTATGTGTCGGCCCCTCGTGCTGGGGGAAGCATTAGAAACATTTCTGGCCCTGCAGAAACCTTACGCTTGGTTTGAGCTGTGTGTGTGCGCGCACACGCACAGCAGTCCCTCTTGGTCATCCCTAGAGGAGTGCTTGTGTACCCAACAAGATCCAGGTACCTGGGACTGACTGTGCCCTTGCAGCTTTCTTCGAAAGACCTGAGCTTGGCCTTGGCCTTGGCACATTTCTGTGTGAGCTGCTGATTCCTTTAAACCCACACAGACGGGAGAGTTTCTGCAGTTGGCTGGTTAGCTGGCTGGTTAGGTCTTTCTCTTGCAAGAGAAAGAAACCTAACTTTTCATGCACCACCATTAAAATAAGCCCCTGGCTGCTTGGGCATTGGGTATGTCATCTGTCTAATAAAATAGAGCCAAGGTGACCCCCCCAGAAAAATTGCCTCCTGCAGTCTGGAACACAGAAACAGAGCAAACCTGCATAATTTCTCTTGTGTCACGTTGATTTGGCCATTGTTTTTGTTTTGCTAGCATAGGGGGCATGAAGGTGTTCATGGTGGTCCTGTGCTCCGTGGGAATTGTATTCACCCACTGCATTGGTTATTGGAGAGTTCTAGCCGTTGCTTCCATGTTTTCCTCTCTTCAAAGCCATGAGGGCTAGAACTTTGCTCTGGAAGCTGAATTCTGCCCCTTATCCTATGTTGTTCTGAACTTCAGTATATGCACAGCCCAGGATGTCACCTGCTTTAGCCAGTTGCATTAAAAGTTACAGGGATAAGAAATCTTTTGAGTTTTCTGCTGCTCAAGCTTGGTTTTCCTTTTTGGTCATACAGCTTGTCTTCAACGACGGAACTTCAGTAACCGTTTTTGCCAGTGGTCTTTGTGTCTTATGTCTCAGCCTAGTGGTGCAGCCCAGTTGCTGGCCTTGATGTGGTCCACATGCTGTCCCAGTCCAGCCTTTTTTGACTGCCCTTGTCTCCCTGTGTCACAGAGGGCTTCTGTACAGCTTGGCGGTGGTTGTGTTGAGAGGTTAGAGCTCCCAGAAAATGAGGGGGCAACTCAAGGAGAGCTCCAATCAACATTGGCTGGAGCTTAGGTGTCATCTTGTTACAAGGAGATGATGGTGACAAGATGTGACTTTTGGTCCTTTGGTCCTTTTGGATGGATCTTCTGTGCCCCTTTAGTTTGCCCATGTGCCAGAAGGTTGGACATCTTGGCCTAAATGCTACTGTTGGTCACACTTAGAGGAGAGCCGTTGCATCAAAATGTATTGGTTCCTAGGTTTTCCCTGTGCATTGACTCCTCATTCAAGAAATGGTTCCACAGAAGGATGGAAGTTGCAGTCCAATGCATCACCAGGTGGGGGACATACCAAACAGTCTTACTCCCCATGAAGCAGACTGAAAAATGGCTTCCATTGGCTTCCACGCTGCCCCCTTCTTTCCGATGCGCTGCCTTTGAACGGGAATTGAGGGGAAAGTATGTATGGAGGTGTTTTGAAGGAAGAATCATGACTGTGTGGTGTTGTTGGATGAGATGTGGAGGTGAAGAGAAAGGGCCACGTGTTCTCACAGGAGTGCTTTTCCCTTAAAACTGGTGAGGTCCAAAAGGAAGCTCATGTGAGGCTGGTCTTTTGGGTGGTGGTTAGAGACTCCACCCAAATAATCAGTTCTCCAGGTGTTGTTGGATCGCTGCTTTTAGAAAGCCATCCGCTGACTCCCCCTTGAAAATTCCCTAGGTGACTCCTCCAGTTTCACACCTTACAAATGGAAGAGACAAAAATGGAAAAGATATCGGGGAAAAAAAAGAATTAGAAACCTCCCCGGTGAGTATTTTTAAATGAAGGAAATGCCACCTTGCACAGAGTGTTGGCATGGATTGGTTTGGGTTTTGCCCCAGATTTATGGCATGTGTCCTTCCAGCCTGCAGGGGTTGCCCCTTTCTTTCCTGCCTTGCCCCCCGGAAGGTTGCTCCTCAACTGGGAGCTGAAGCACACCATTGGGAGGGATGGAGGAGAGAGGCAGAAACAGTTGGCTGTGTTCTCAACTTGCTGAAACCCCTTCCCCTGCCCTCCTTTGGCATCCTGTCTATACTTGCCCTCTTCCCCATGTTCTTATCCGGTCAGAGCAAAGGTACGAGTCTCGGTGTGTTGTGTTGAGGGCACTTTGGTGTTTTTGTAAAAGTGTGGTGTCTGGGACATGTGCTGAACTTGGAAGAGCATGTGATAAAGGAATGTCATTTTTGAAACTTGGAAAAAAAAAACCTTCTTGAAGATTGTGTGAGGAAATGAACTTGAATGAGATCTCTAGGCCTTGCTGAAAACCAAAAGGAGAGGAATTTGGTGGTTTGTCTGTCTTGTGTGTCTTCAAGCTGTCTCTCTGCTGAATCTCACTGAGAATGTTCTTGACCCAAGCCAGGCCTTAGTGAATGTCAGTGGCAATTGACTTGGCCATTTTGTTTAAGGTTTAAATGAAAACTTTGGTTTTATTTTTCTAAGCGAAGTTGGGATGCGATGCGGAGGCCGGCCTTCCATTCTGGAATTGGGTTTGTGTCGTCATTTTGGTGTCCAGAAAGTGAGTCTCTTTCTTGAACGGAAAATGGCAAATTCTGAAATGCGGAATCTTTTGGCTGTCTTCTCTGTGACCGGTAAACTGTGCTTCCCTGATCGAATCGACGCACAAGCTCCCTCTTTCCTTTTAGATTTTGGGGTAGGGTTTGGGAACTTTCCCAGACTGGTTTTCCTGCCCTGGACTCCAAAATGTAACCCATCCCTTCAGGGGGACCAATTCCTAGATTCTGTCAGAAAGCCACTAGAACAGAGCTTGGGGAAGTGAATTTTGAGGGGGGGGGTCCCACTTCCAGAATCCTCTAGCCAGTGTGACTGCTGGGCAGAATTGCCCCATGGCTGTTTTTTGGCCACGTATTCTATAGACCAGTTTTCTTTAACCTGGCACTCTCCTGAGTCTTCACCCCGCCCAAGTATCTTTCCCAAGCTAGAGTACCCTTTGTGGAGAGGTGCATTTGTTTGGGTCTGTGCCGGTTGAGATGAAAGTGTCCGGTTACTCCTGCTGGGGAGAGAGAGCAGAACTTCACTTCAGCTCTTAGAAGAGGTTCCCTGTTGCAACTTTGCATCCATTAGCCAGATCAGGGATCTGTGCAGATTCAGTGCTGAGGTTCCTCACTGCGTCTTGCACATACTTCAGAGCTTTGGAGGCTAAAGGATGAATTATGTCTCAATTTTTAAGTCAGAAGGAATTAAGGGAGCGCAGCACAGCCTGTAGCAGGTCTGGGGCACGCGGGGGGGGGTCGGCCCCAGTACCCACCATGTCGGTGCGCCATCGCTTACTGAATATTAGCTATGTACTTCATTTTTTTTAATGCTTGAAAGAGGAAAGAATACCACCTTATAAATCTTGACCACATCTTCTTTTATTTCTCCTTGCCTCCGAAATGTGTTTTTTTTTTTTACAAAAATAGCCATGAACTTGGAGGGGGTGAGATAGAGGAGCTGGTAACTAGCAGGGCTGGACAACTCGAGGGCTAGGAACTTAAGCACTAGCTTTGAACGAGTGGAAAGATTTCTTGGCTCCAAGTGTTCAGATGGGGAGTTAGATTAAAATTTTGTGTTGAATTTCTATTTTTTTTTTTGGTTCGGTTCTTCTTTGTCCCAATCTTAATTTGTACCAAGCCAATTTTCTTAATTTATGTATGCTCTCTTGTGACTTTGGAGAACCTTTTTTTTTCTTCCTTAGCGGTTCAGTGAGAGAGCTTTCTGACCTTCCTGTAGGTTTGGGATGGGTTTCCCAAGCTCTCCCTTCTTAACCCTCTATTTTCCCTTTCTCAGCAATGTATGAAGTATTGTACCAGGGTATTACAATGAAATGTACGGTAATATTTTATCGAGAGGTGGGGAAGAATTAAGAAAAGAAGCTTAGCTTTCTCCTTTAAAAGGAACACACACCAGATGTCATTGATAATTTTTTTAAAAAAAATGTGAATAATGTACATGTTCCAGGCACGCTGTTCTCTTCTGCCTTTGAGAGTGGACACCAGCTGCAAGCACTTGCACTGGCGAAGGCCCATTGAATGCCATGGGGTTATGCCAATGTAAGAGATGAGTGGTATTGCCTGGCATCTCTTGGCTTCTGCCCATGTATTCTGTTCGATCAGCTTTCCCCACCCTGGCTATCTCCTGATATGTTGGACTACATTTCCCAGAAGCCTCCTGCCAGCAGAGCTGGCAGGGGGCTTCTGGGAAATGTAGTCCAACAATTGAGAGGGTGCAGGGAGAAAGCTGCCGTAGTCCGTCTTGCAATTGTCAGCGTGTGACATTAAAAAAGAAAAACAACAGCAACATAGTTCATGTATAGAAACAAAAAAATCTTTAGTGATTGTCTATTTCCAGCCTGTATTTATGGGAGTTGAGTGGCCTGCATTGCTGACTGTGCTGTGATTTTTTTTTAAAAAAAAATTGCTCCAAGGCTTGTCAGAGTAAATGCATTATTTGTAAAATGTCACGATGACAAAAATAGGAATTAAAAAAGGCCATTTTCTTATACCTGTCTCCTGAATGCTTTTTTTATTTTTCAAAGTTGTTTTTGAGCCGGCAAGCTATGAATGCCGAGTCACATTAAGGTAGCCTGTGCGCACGCTGAGCATTTTCTTTTTAAAACTCTCCACGTGGAAGCCCGGATGATGCGGCTGGTATAAATTATGCAACGTTGGTGCATTTACATAAATTCTTAAATAGTTATTTCTCCTGATTGCAGACCTGCCAGTTTTTCAGAATTGGGTATGTTTGGGTTGGGAATCTGAATTACCAGAGATATTGGGTTTCCATAGCCAAGCTGAGATCCCTGGTCTGTAGAGTCACTGTCCAGTGCTCAAACCGTTACACCTTGTTGGCTCGTCTCAGACCTTATCAGCCCTCAGATATTTGGTCGAACATAAATCTGTGAATGAATAAGGGAGGCAGCACTTAAGATGATGAAACAAAATGCTGTGAGATCTGAAGTTATCTTCACAGAAAAAAGATGGAGTGAAAAAATTGCTATTTTCCAAGGGAGGACCCCGCCCCCCCATCAAGGTAGCCAATCTAGAATAATGGGTCTGAGTGAAGACCTGGACTAATCCGGTCAAGAAATCTTCTATGTTATGCCTTGTGTTTTGCAGAGACGTGTTCTTACCGTTTTCCAAAGTTTGACCACCCTGCGGGACTGAGGTCACTCAGCGGGTTTCCCTATCTGAGTGGTCAACAGGAGTCTAGAGTTGAGATCAAGGGAAGTAATAATACCATTTTATTCTGCTTTGGTTAGACCTCACCTGGAATCCTGTGTCCAGTTCTGGGCACCACAGTTCAAGAAGGAGATTGACAAGCTGGAACATATCCAGAGGAAGGCGACCAAAATGGTGAAGGGTCTGGAAGCTACGCCCTATGAGGAAAGGCTTAGGGAGCTGGGGATGTTTAGCTTGACAAAAAGCAGGGTAAGAGGAGATGTGGTAGCCATGTTTAAATATTTGAAGGGATGTCATGTTGAAGATGGAGCAAGCTTGTTTTCTGCTGTTCTAGAAACTAGGACACGGAGCAATGGATTCAAACAGCAGGAAAAGAGATTTCATGTGAACATCAGGAAGAACTTCATGACAGCCAGAGCTGTTTGAGAGTGGAATATGCTGCCTCGGAGTGTGGTGGAGCCTCCTTCTTTGAAGGTTTTTAAGCAGAGGCTGGATGGCCATTTGCTGGGGGTGATTTGAGTGTATGTTGCTGCATGGCAGAATGGGGTTGGACTCGATGGCCATTGTGGTCTCTTCCAACTCTATGATTCTATGGTGATTTGAACCCTGGACTCTCTAGGGTCACAGTCCAATACCATGTTGGCTCTCAGATTGGTACCCAGTGCCCCTAAAAGGATTTTTAAAAGGGCAAATTTTGAAGGATGTGCTGATGAGATATGGCAGACTTCTCTTTTTTCCCTTCTAGGAAGTTCTCTGTTTTGATTGTGGGCCTTTTTGGATGTGAAATGGAACACCTGAGCTTGCACAACAACCCAAAACACTCTTGGATGTCTTAGCATGATACATAACATGACCCAGAAAAGACAGTAGTGCTAGGAAAAGAGGAAGACTACATTACAGTTAGATTGATTTGGTCAAGGAAGCCATGGCTGCCTGGAGTTTGCAAGACCCGAGCAGGACTGTTAATAATAACAGGGTCTCTTGGAAGTTTCCCATTCACAGAGTTACCATAAGCTGAAGCCAAATGTGATGGCACATAGCAAGAAAAAATGCTTTGGCCAAAGGAAGTTGCGCTTGGCTGCAGCTTTGTGCTTTCCAGTTCCTTAATGTTTTGAAATGTTATGTGTCTTGGTGTACGTATCTGCTGGAAATAACTCCTCAAACAACATGATCCGGACAAAAAGCGGAGAGTTCAAGGCTCTTTATATGCAGCGTGTCCAGAACAGCCGTGCAAGTGATCATCTCCATAAGGATCTTAGCAATCATTTCAGAGTTTCTAGCCCTCATTGCTGGAAAAATGCCTTAAAAGTGACTGCTGTAAAAATTGGAAAGTTTTAAAAGAATGGCCTAGGGAGTGCTTTATTGTTTTAAACTTTAATAGTTTTTTCCTCTCTTTTTAAATTGCATTTTATTCTTTTAAGTGGAGGTTTGAATTGTTTTAATACAGTGAGTTGCATTGTTCTGTTTTTATGTACACTCTTTGTATGTTTTTAATTGCATTATTTTTTAAAATTGTGAGCTACTTTAGTCTCAATTTTGAGACAAAAGCAGGATACAAATATAACACCAGTACGACCACACTGGGGGGCTACATGGGGCCCCAGGGGGATGAGATTGAACATTACTTCCAATCTGTTAAAAGACTTACTTACCATTTTAAATCAACATTTTAAAACAACTTACCATTTTAAAACAATGAAAAAAACAAAAAACTTCCTGTTTGCGGGGAAAAAAGGCCTCTCCTGGGCCTAAACAACCCGAGGAGGAGCAAAAATATGGCACAATTCCCTCCCAGCCCCTTGGTGGAATTGTGGAGCATTTGTGAGCACATTTTTTCCATAATTATTTTCTAAAAAAGAGATTTGGATGGGGTTGGGGGCCACATCTACCTCACAGGGGTGTCCTTTCCCTACCCCTCTCTGACCTCCTGTGTCCCATTGGTGGTAACAGCGCCACTGGTTGAAAAGCAGTGCCTTAGAGCATGTCAAGAGTGCTCTCCGCACTCTCTTCCTGACTAGCAAGGATCAGTTTGGGCATTTCTGAAATGAGCAAAGGATCTCAGGTGCTGTTTTTCAGAGGAAGGAATTGGCAAAACTTCCTCTGGGTATTCCTTGCCTAAGAAAACCCTATGAAATTCATGGAGTCACCATAAATTGGCATGTGATATGAAGACATAGACGCACAGGATGGCTGTCACTGAATAACCAAGAGATTGGACTAAAATATTCCAGGAAGTCTCCAAGGCGTCCCTAAAGATTCTCTGGAGACACAAACATGATGACAATGAATCTTCCAGATTTACCGCTGTTTTTAAGAATAACAATGATTGACAAGTGTCTATTATTTCTGGATTCTTGAGCTTTTATTTTTAAATCAAGCATCTGATTGAGAAAGTCTAACTTTGAGGACAGGTAATTTCTTTTGGGGGAGGCAGGATGACAAAGTCGGTCACCGCAGTAAGAGAGATGTAGAGAGATGTCTCTCTGAGCGCAGTTGCTAGTCACTGCTCAGTTCAAATAATTCTTGTTTTCCCATGGAATTGGAATCAGGAAAAAAAGTTCAGCCCCACAAGCATTCAGTTCATCCCTCTGCTGTACCCCAAGACTACTGCTTTCCAACAGACTGGACAACTTGGGACCTTCCAGATGTTCCTGGATTGTAGCTCCCATCAGCCCTTACTAAAAGAAGCAATGGAAAGGAATGCTGGGAGTTACAGTCTGACAAGATGTGGAGGGCCTCATGCCCCCCCCCCACAGCCTACTTGATCTAGCCCAGAAATAGCAAGATGCTTCCCTTGTGGGTTCGGACAACTCGAGCAAGCTGCGTCCAAGTTCCTACCCAACCCCAGAATCACTGGCCTCTCAGGTCGTGATAGCAGAACAGACCTTCTTTTCCAACCCTCAAATGTAGCGCCAAGACAGAACAACTCTTCTGAATGCGTGTGTGTGTCCTCGCAAGATTTGTATATCACTCTTCGCTGAAAGCAGAACAGCAGCTCTGGATTGGAAGAGCCCGAGCTATCCAGCTGTGAGTTTTGGAATGTCTCTTGAAAAAAGAATTTCTGCCATTTGGGACTGTGACAGAGCAGGCGCCGTGTTGTCTGAGGTTGATCTATGTTCTTTACAATGGGAAATCTAGAGGAAAACTGTTACAGAAGATCTCCAGGGCCCCATGGTGTTGGTGCAGAAGGACTCTTTGCTAATGGAAGCAAGCGTCTCGCTCTGGAATTCAGTGGGGTTCCCGGCTTCTCCAGGGGTTCTTTTGGTTCCAGGCTCTGACACATGCTACAAAGAAGTATCCAGCCCCTTTGCTGATGATGTCCAGGATGCCCTCAGGGCCCACGGAAGCACTGGGCCCTCCAAGGAGTTCCAGCCGGGCGTATCCCTTGGCTAGCAATCAAAATGAATCCCTAGAGTTGGACATAAAGGGCACTGGGGTTGGGGTGCAGTGCTTTCCAGGGTGAGACCAATGGAAGATGGATTGCCAAAGGTTGTCTAGTACAGAAGTGAACGAAGAGAAAGTGCACCAGCACGACCCTTCCCTCCAATAGCTAGGAGAACCAGGAAAGCAGATTAGGAAGCAGGCTGGCAATGCATTCCCTCACCCGCCTGCAGCCATCATAGCCTCCCCCAGCCTCAGATGGCAAAGCAGACACGCCAAGTTGCCAACAAGGATCACTAAGGTCCAAGTTCACTCTTTTCTGCCGCTGGACATCTGTTAACATTTGCCCAGGGCACTGAGAAGGACTCCAAGGCCCATCTGCCTGGTGGTGGCGGGCCAGCTCACAACAGCAAGGTGTGGGCCATGCAGGTAAGGCGTGTGTCTGGTGGAAACGGGTCCTCTCTGCTCAGGTTTGTCTTCCTTCCCTTCTCCATTTCCCTTGGTCATTTTAGACTCCACTGTGCTATACAAACAATGTGACCAACCAAACACCAAAGCATCGATCAAGAAAGTGACTTTTGTGGCGCTACAACTCCCAGCATTCCCTTCAAACCAGTATGGCCACTCACTGGGAGGGGGATGCTGGGATTTGTAGTCCAAGAAGGGTTCTTCCCCACCCTTGGCTGTGGAACTATAGAACTCCAGTGTAACAGAGATGCTGAGAAGGCCATTCACCTTCGTCAGGGACCACTTGCACCCCTTTGCTGCATTTTCCCCCACTTTCACAAATTCATAGTGTGGCAAAGCCCAGCTGTATTGATGCCCCCAAGTGTCTGGGTGAGTGGGTACACTCATTGGGGGATGCTGGGAGTTGTAGTCTTCTCAAGGCACTTTCCCAAGCTCGGCTTCACCATGGCCAGGTGCACCTTACCTACTTTTCTGTCTACTTAGGGATATAACCTGGTCCCTGCTAGCATGGCTGGGCTGTGTCTCCTCGCATTTAGGCCTGCTTTGCTAACTGGGGGTCCTGGTGGCCCTCTTTTTAACAACCTCCACAGTCCTTCGGTGTCCTTTGCAACCTGTGCCATTCTGCTGATTAGAAAACACAGTGATTTATGGCTGGGGAGAAGCATCTCAACTTCCATCCTCCCTCTCTGCTCCTCCTGCCTCTTTGATTCCTTTATTTTAGCTGCTGTCCATACCCGTAGACAGGCAGAATGGAAGTCCCTTGGTTGTCATGGCGATGCTCCTCTTTCTCTCTCCTCCTGCCACGCGCTCCGGTTCTGGCTTGGCCTGTTGAACCTGGAGCTGGCACATCCGTAGATCGGGGAGGCAGGGAGGGCATTTCAAAGCCAAGCCATCCCCCGTTGGAGAAACCGTCACTTGGATTATGACTGGTTTATGCGGTCAGACATTTCCCGGTGCGAGTCAATGGCTTTGCAGGAGGTACTGTGCACTGGTTGGTTTTCTCTGCCACCCGGCGCGGAAACATGGATTGCAAACATGGCACAGGCCGGGGCTTGTCTTTACCAAATCTTGCAATGTAACAAAAAGGAAGGCAATAGGGAAAGCATGTGTGAGTAGAGTTGCCAGATCGGCCTGCTCTCAAACTACCTGATTTGATAGAGAAAACCCTAGTTACTCCTCTGCCATCCCACTTTTCAGCTGCTTTTAAAATGTCCTGGTTTCTCTTTCCTTCTCCCATTTCCCCCCTTTGCCTCAGCTTCCTTCAATTGCTGCAAACTGAATTCAAATTGCAAAAGGAGTTTGCTCTCAATTAACTCAGTGGCGGGGAAAGGAGAGCAAGGTGCAGGATCCTTGACCTTCCAGGAAGGTGGAGAGAAAAGCAACCTTGCCTCAGCCTCTCCCATCTCCAGCGTCCTTTCTCCCGAAGACCTTTTGCCCCCTGGACCACACTCCAATGCGCTTGTCTCCGCTTGTGTCGGTTTTCACCTGTGAGATGCTGGAGGGTATGGGCTCATCTCCGTGCCACTTTTGTTGGAGCGACTTGTGAGCAACAGGAGAATGGCCGCTTCAGAAAAGGAAACTGAGATGCCTTTGCACAAAAGGAGCAAACAGAGAGGACCCCTTACAAACAAAGCCTGGGGCGGCACAGAGCGGGCCAAAAGGCAGAGCAGGAAGCTAGCCCTGCCAAGATGCTTTGGTGCGGGGGAAGTCTGATGAGAGGGCTGTTCGCTCTCTTCTCTCCTCTTGCCTCTTTGTCAAAGCAGAGCGGGCTTCACTCCTGCCGTGTGTTCCATTGTACATTGGTTCCCAGCGGGCAGGCTGGCAAAGAGGCAATTACGAAAGCCAATTAAAGAGCTTGGCAGCCGGGCCAACGTGCATAGAAAAGCCTAACCCTGCCTGCCCTCCCCACACAAAGCAGCCACAGGCTCACATGAGTAGCTGTTTTTCTCCACTTGGTTGAGAGGCGAGGGGAGGAAAGAGAGAAGAAGGGAGACAGAAAGGAAGGTGTTGGGAAACTGAATGCATGGCCAATTGAATGCCTATTAGAAGAGTAGTGCCCGGGAGGATTGCCAGGCTTCATGGCCTGGTCCAGAGTTTCAGGGCCTGGCCCTTCTTCTCCAGTACGCAGGGCAAGGGGAGGAATCTCAGGGTGAGAGAGCTGCTTTGCAAGGTGTCTGTTTATGTCTTTGTCTCCTTTGTTAGTTTTTTTTTATTACTCGTGTACTCTCTGGAAGAGTGGTAGGCTCCTTGAACATCACAAAGAATCATCCCTGGGGTTCAAGGTCTAGTCTGCAAAACTCCCAGTCTAGACTAGCTTTGACTTGGCTACCTTGTGGGCTAGGGAACCTTTGGCCTTGCTGATCTTGGTGGACTGCACCTCTTGTCAGTCCTCCTGTTAGAAGCTGGGTGATCTCTAGAGATCCCCACCTGGGCTTTTCACAAGCACATTCCTAATACTCAAAAGTAAAGCCAAACAATGATGTGTGTGTCTGTGTTTGTACAGAAACACAAATAAATAGCTGAATAGAGGCAGTTATAGCCAGGATCATCAATATCACCACTACCGTCTTCTTCTTGATCTGTACTCCACCTTTCCCCCAAAGTTGGGATTCAAGACTGCTTACATTTTTTTAAAAAAAAGTTTTTCAAATTAAACGTAAGTCATTTCTGCCCTATACTGTTAGAGTACTATGATTCCACTTTCAGCCTCCTGTGGAATTCTAGGATTTGTAGTTTACTGAGGCCCAAGAGCTCTCTGGCTGAGAATTCTAAAGGCCCCTCCCTAAACTGCAAACCCCAGGATTCCATAGGCGGTTGAAAGTGGAATCATAGCATTATAACAGTGAAGGGCGGAAATGACCACAGAATATAAATGCATAAAACAACATGTAGGAAAAAAGGACAAACAGCAAGCCTAAACTACCTAAAAACAAGCAATCCTAACAAATGCAGATGACACCAAATTGGGAGGGGTTGCTAATACCCTAGAGGACAGGTTCAAAATTCAAAATGTGACCTGGACAGATTGGAGAGCTGGGCCAAGGCTAACAAAATGAACTTCAACAGAGAGAAACGTAAGGTCCTACACTTAGGCAGAAAAAATGGTATGCAGAAATATAGGATGGGGGACACGTGGCTGGCTAACAGTACGTGTGAAAGGGATCTAGGAGTCTTCATAGACCACAAGCTGAACATGAGTCAGCAGTGTGATGCGGCAGCCAAGAAGGCCAACGCAATTCTTGGTTGCATCAATAGGAGTATGGTGTCTAGATCGAGGGAGGTATTGGTACCACTCTATTCTGCATTGGTTAGACCTCATCTTGAATACTGTGTCCAGTTCTGGGCACCCCAATTCAAGAAGGATATGGATAAGCTGGAGCAGGTCCAGAGGAGGGCAACCAAAATGGTGAGGGGCCTGGAAGCCATGCCCTATGAGGACAGACTTAGAGAGCTGGGGATGTTTAGTCTGCAGAAGAGGTTGAGAGGGGACATGATAGCCATGTTTAAATATTTGAAGGGATGTCATGTTGAGGAGGGAGTGGGCTTGTTTTCTCCTGCTCTTGAGACCAGGACAAGGAGCAATGGATGCAAGCTGCAGGAGGGGAGATTCCGCCTGAACCTCAGGAGGAATTTCCTGACAGGGCTGTCCGGCAGTGGAATGTGCTGCCACAGAGTGTGGTGGAGTCTCCTTCTTTGGAGGTTTTTAAGCGGAGGCTGGATGACCGCTTGTCAGGAGTACTTTGAGGGTTTTCCTGCATGGCAGGGGGTTGGACTGGATGGCCCTTGTGGTCTCTTCCAACTCCACATTTCTATGATTCTATGATTCTATGAAGACTAAAACTAAAAAAAAAGGGTGGTGGTTATACACATGACTTCCAACTCCCCTATTCAATAGGAATTATCCCTTTCCATAGTTAATAAAAGATGAAATAAAGATTAAGAAGAGGGTTTAAAATTAAAAATAGCCAAATTAACATAGAGGATATTTGGATGAAAGCTCTTGACCATTGCAAAATCTTACTAAACCATCAAATGCTGCATTGTACGTCTTCTTATGGTCATATATAACAATGTTTGCAAACTACATCAACCACAGACAATCATATAAAAAATATACATTGATCCCTTTCTTCACCCAAAAGACAAATATCAGAGAAATACGTATACTCGCTACATCAACAAAACTGGAATACGTTCAAGAAAACACAGGATATCAACTTCTCTAATCCCCATCTATGTGTACTAATAAATACTGTATTATTAAAATTGTCCCCGTGGGTACAAAATTATCCTTTGGAAACTGGATCCAGACACATTTCCAATTCTTGTTTGAAGGAACTCAGTATATAATTCCTAAGTTTTGTTAAACCTAATGTTGGCCTTATTTTCCAACATATAGGTAAGTTTGTCCATTTCAACCATTTCCGTTAACTTTTCCAACCCTGGAAAGTGGTGTTAGGGTTACCCCTGAACCCTAAAATATTTGGTCCACATGGACTACCCCAATTAGCCGCTTAATGATTTCTGCACTTTGGCTAATGGTTTTCGGGCTTCGGCTTGTGGTTTCCAGCTTGTTCTGCATTTTGGCTTCTGTTTTGGTTCTCTTGATATTTACAGGTAAGCAACCTGTTCTGAACAATCTGCTATGAACAATCACACATGTATTTGCTCTGCAGTGAAGAATAAGAAATATTGTTACAGAGAATGCTGAGAACCGTGCCAATTAATGTCAGCCTAAATTTAAGCAGGAAAAGGGGCTGACAGCAGAAGCAACCTTTAAAATGGACCAGAATTCAAAATAGAGGAACTTTAGTTAAGCAAATGCAGAGAGACCAAAGGAAAATTCCTTTAGCTTGGACATTTCAATGCACCTTCTGTGCATTGAACTCTTCAGAGTGTTGAATTTCTACCAGCCCTGCAGAGTAGACCAGGGAAAAGCTGGGACAACACTATCTATTTTGTCTGTACTCTTTTACTGCTTAGGGTGTTGCCAGCTCTCGAGGCCTGGCCCCAAGTCTCCAGTTTTCATGGCTCATCTCTGAGGGGAGAAGACTCTGTGCAAGTCTCCAGCTCGGCTATTATAGCAGCAGCTTGATAGAATTTGCAAGCCTTAATGATGCTAAAATTTGCAAAGACTCTCCCTGGTATCTCTATTTAGCTTCCGTCTCCCTTCTCAGTTGTGGCAGCACCAGGACTCACCCTCCGCTCTGCTCTGCTTCTACCTTCAGGTTACAAGCAACTAGGTTTGATTAAAATATCCATATCCCATCTCCTTAAATAAGTGAGGAAGAATAATTTCCTTGTCTCACCTTCCTCTGTTTAGAAATCAAGATTTTTCTCTTGATTTTTAAACAGGAAAATAGGGTATGCATGTTTTTGATGGGCAAGCTGTGGGCAGGAGTGGTTAATGCACAATGCTTAGGACATTACCAGGGGCCTAGGTCCCTAGGCCTCCTGGCTAGGTCCAAAAACCTTAGAGCATGGGACAATTCTGAAGTGGCAATGCAACCAACCAGAAAGGGAATTCTAGAGCCTAGGGGCAGTCACTGAGAAGGCCCTGTCTCACAATCTCACCAGCTATGCCTGCAAAGGTGGTGGGACCGTGTTAAAGGAGTATTTGCATTTGCAGAACTCTGAATCTAATAAGTTTGAAGCCTCTGTCCTCTGAGGTCAAAGAATCGAATTTAAGAATCACTTCCAAGCATAGCCAGTGCTGAGGGATCACAGAAATGGAGGCCCACTGACATCTCTTTTCATTTTCATTTCTTTTTCTTTCTCTCGAGTTCTATCTTCTGCCCTTTTTCTGACCTGGCCAGAGGCAGCATTGGTCAAACCAGCCTGCAGTGAGGTAGCATTAGACAGTGGACAGAGCCGTCCCCTTCAATTAGGTGACTGCACCAAAAAATCCTTCCTTCCTTTGGCTGGAGGCAGCCTGAATGGCCCCGTATGTCCCTCAAGTCGGAGAACTCCTCCATTCCCTGAAGCGGCCAGTGATAGCAGTATGAGAGAGTGTGTGTGAGAGAAAAAAAGAGAGGGATGGAGAGGTATAATATATGTATTGAATCCAAAGATTCCAGTCCAGTTACCAGTGTAGATTTCTGTGTGTTTGCTTTCCTCCGAACCGCAACCAACCTTTCACTGGAAGCTTTTTAATTACGGCAACTGTGGTTTCCTATTAATTTCACTGATCGGGATGTTTGGTTTGGGGGTTTACTCAGTCATGGTGTGGCTTGGTGTGTCACTGTGGGGAAGAGAGAATTTGCTTCCTCATGATAGAGGAACCATTGCCACTGTTTTGAATTCGTACCCTATTAAAGGAGTTTGGTCAGATTCCTCTATCGTGGTGTACCTTATGCAACTTTATATATACCTAGAGGCACTAAAGAAACCCTGTCAGTGATTTGCCAAGATGCATAACGGCACATCGGTCAGAGTGTCTCAATGTGCTTCCCTATTCAGGATTCCAATATACAATGGGACTGATACGCATAGTTCTTGGTGTGCATTGGTCCCTATGCACATCAATCTGGATGTGCAATGATCACTTTGCTGGTTCACCTACATAGTAATATACCAACAGCCATTTATAGCCCTTTACAGAACTGTCCAGTTCCAATTCCTGCAAACGGAAATCCTCAACAGGATTCTGACAGTAATTAATAGTTTAATTCTCTTTTAGCACTGACTTTTGAGAAGTTTTAACTGTATTGAACTTATTTTAATTTGCAAGCTGCTTTGAGTCCCTCCCTTGTTCTAGTCTGAACTCTGTTCCTATAGTAATCTTTTTCCCCCCTCTGAAGAGTTTATCTGTTTTATGCATTTGGCGTTTTGCTTCATTCATAGGCCAGTTCCCAGATTTCTGACTCTCTCCCATGATTGCTTCCCTGCTGAGAGACCTCAGTGCTTTAACTGTGGTATCCGTGTTTGGCACAGAGGTTTCTGGGATGCTTCAGGGAGTACCACCTTCTTGGCTTGGGGTTTTGTGGGGCCCCTTAGGGATTTTCAGTGACAGTTTTCTTGGAATCACGCAAGGCTGTCTGGAAGGCACTATGACTGTCCATCGCTACTGATGTTCTCCAAATAACCCTCGACTTGCTTGGAGAACTGGGGGTGGTGAGGGAGAAGTATGTTGCTGCTACGGCAACAGAATGGCAGCCGTATCCAAAATGTAAATATAGTTCCCCTCCATGATGTTGAAGTCTCCCAATATGCGCTGCCTGAGTCTTACAATCTTCAGGGCAGGGCTTTCTTCAAGTCCCCCACCTTCATGGGTTTGTTTGAATGAGGATACGAGACAGAGCCTTCTCTGTGGCTGCTCCCAGGCTGTCAACCTTCCATGAGCAGTCTGCTATGCCTTTATTGTTTTCATTAGTTTTAAAGGTGTTTTAAATTGTTTTAAATACATGCTTTTAGTAGGATGTTTTAATTTTTTAAAAGACTTTTGTCTACTAAGATTTTAGTTGTACTTTTTAAAAATTGTTGCACCATGCCAGGACAAAGACAGGGTAGAAGACAAATGTTATTCCAGCGATGCCATGCACGCATAGTGAGAATCAATGAACATATACACACTCCCTGCATGCCATTTTCTAAGTAGGCCTCTTTGGTATTCTGGTTGTCTGCCATTTTGTTTCAGGAAAAGCGAGCCATGGGGAATGTTCCCTACTGTGTGCCCTACTGACTCTGTCCCTTCCTTCTTTTACCCAATTCTTCCCCTTCTGCTTTATAGAACTCATTTGATGAACTGTTCCCTCTCGAGGAGTATTTTCCTGGGCTGCTTTAAGCATGTGGTTTTGCATCTTCTAGTAAAAAAACCTTCTCTGTATTGTTCACTTTGCGCTAACTATTGCCCTGTGTCTTTTCTCCCATTTCTTTTAAAAATTTTGGAGAGAGCGGCCCTTTCCCAGCTGATACCTGATTATACCTGACTATACCTGATTTTCTTGACCCATTTCAGCCAGGGTTTCATACAGGCCATTCCACCAAAGCAGCCTTGACACAAACAATAGTAAGTGGTATTCTAGTGGCAAAGGCTCAGGTCTGGCCCTCTCTGCTTCATTTCAGGGATCTATATAAAAAGCTTTCCTTGTAACTGTAGGGGTGCCAAAAGGATTAGTTTTGGTTCCTCTTTTTTTTCCCCATTATATATCTTCCCTCTTGGATTGTTTTAATTTCAGATTTGGGTTTTCAGTATCACATGTGTGCAGATGACAGATTTTCCAGAGTTTTAAATCAGTCGATGCCTCCGTATGGAAGTCTGCGATGGACAGTCTGTTGAGTATTCTTTTGTGGATGACCACCCACCGTCTTAAGCGGAATACGGGTAAAATGGAGATCTTGGTGTTTCAGCCTGATTGTCCTGTAGCCCCTCTGTCTTGCCTTCCAGTGTGTTTACAGGGTTTGCACAGTGGTTCCTTTCTTGGTTGCCAGGAACTTCGAGGCCCAGCTGGTGGATCATTTGTCCCTGTGCCACTTTATCAGACCGACGGCAAAAGCATGTCATTTCCATCTTTTGAATGTCCAGAGGATCTGTAGATTCCTGAGCGTTGAGACTTCCCATCTGCTTGTCCAGGCCTTCGTTATGCAACAATCCAAGCATTTTATTGCTTTCCTGCTCCCTTCTTCCTCTGGTTTTAATTCGTAGAATCCTAGAGTTGGGAGAGACTCCAAGGGCCATCCAGTCCAACCCCTTGCTATGCAGGAACCCACTTCAAAGCTCTCCCGACAGGTGGCCATTCAGCCTCTGCTTGAAAACCTCCAAAGAAAGAGATGCCACCACACTCCATTGAGGCAGCATCTTTCACTGCTGGACAGCTCTGACAGTCAGAAGGTTCTTCCTGAGATTCAGGTGGAATCTTCTTTCCTGCAGCTTGAATTCATTGCTCCTTGTCCTAGTTTCTGGAGCAGCAGAAAACAAGCCAGCTCCCTCCTCCACGTGACATCCTTTCAAATATTTAAACATGGGTGTCATGTCTCTTCTTAAACTTCTCTTCTACAGACTAAACATCCTCAGTTCCCTAAGCTGCTCCTCACAGGGCTTCATGGCTTCCAGACCCATCACCATTTTGATCGCCCTCCTCTGGACACCCTCCAGCTTGTTGATATCCTTCTTGAATTGAGGTGCCCAGAACTGGACACAGGATTCCAGATGAGGTCTGGAGACGCGTGGCTGGATAGCAGTACGTGTGAAAGGGATCTAGGAGTCTTGGTAGATCACAAGCCGAACATGAGTCAGTAGTGTGATGCGGCAGCCAAGAAAGTTAACACGATTCTTGGTTGCATCAATAAGAGCATGGTGTCTAGATCAAGAGAGGTAATGGTACTACTCTATTCTGCTTTGGTTAGGCCTTATTTGGAATCCTTTGTACAGTTCTGGGCACCTCATTTAAAGAAGGATATTGACAAGCTGGAGCGTGTCCAGAAGAGGGTGACCAAAATGCTGAAGGGTCTGGAAGCCATGAAGCCCTATGAAGAGCGGCTTAGGGAGCTGGGGATATTTAGTCTGCAGAAGAGAAGGTTAAGAGGGGACATGATAGCCATGTTTAAATCTTTGAAGGGATGTCCTCTCAAGGAGGGAGCGGGCTTGTTTTCTGCTGCTCCAGAGACTAGGACAAGGTGCAATGGATTCAAGCAGCAGGAAAGGAGATTCCACCTGAACCTCAGGAAGAACTTCCTGACTGTCAGAGCTGTCCAGCAGTGGAAGATGCTGCTTGCGAGTCTCCTTCCTTGGAGTTTTTTAAGCAGAGGCTGGATGGCCATCTGTCGGGAGGGCTTTGATGGGTGTACCTGCATAGCAGGGGCTTGGACTGGATGGCCCCTGGGGTCTCTTTCAACTCTAGGATTCTATGGTTCTATGATGTTTTGTAGCCATGGACACATCCATACTTCTTCACCTCCTTTTGTCTTTGCATCCCCAAGAGTGGGTGTTGCCTGTTGTGGATGCAGAAGCAGTGATTGCCCTTTTAAATAGGTTGCAGCCACAATTTCAAAATATTTTAGGAGGAAAGTTCAATAAAGCTTTCGCTGCGCTGATGCGGAAGTCGCTAACCTCCAGGGAGCATATTAGAGACAAAACGAACCCCCCATCCTGTAATTTCGAGAATCTCTATGGCAGTTTAATGACTGAGGCTTAGCATATGTTAATATGGCCTTCCCAAGGGATCAAAGATAGACTGCAATGACAGTGGGAAGCTCTGTCTTTCCCCAGCAGGACATTCTTGCTGCAGCTGATGGCAGATCTTCTGTTCCTGGATTGGCTCCTTTTACCTGACAGCAGCAATTTCCGTTGACATGATGGAGCTCATCTCCTTTTCCCTCTTTCCCTTGCTCCCCCTCTTGAGTGTACAACACCCTCAGCGACTGTTTTACTTCACAGAGTTAATTAGGCGTCTGCCAATTAAAGTGCATTCTTTTCATTAAACGGGGATCCTTTCTTAAAACGTTCCAAAGGAGGAATGAAATGTACTCCTGAATCCCTCGCACATTAAAAATAAAGCGAGTTTCGGGGGTTGCTTCCCCCCCCTTTTTGAGGGGAAATACAGTGGAAAGCTTCCTCCTCTGATGAATTTCGACAGCCCCTTCAGTCTAGGTCTTAATATATTGGCAAATGGATGTCTCATTTTCTATCCAAAAAAGCTAAGCCAAGAATAAATCTCAGCACACCTGAAGGCAAAATGAGGACATGGCTGACAGCTAGCTGGTTGCGTCGCCATCACATCAGCCTGCAATGAAGTTGTGCTTCGGGGGACAAAGGCAGAGACAGTCGACTCACTGAGGGCTGGCATCTTGCCAAGTTGCCCCCCAAAACCTGGAGTCAGGCCTGGTGAACTTGTTTGGAGGCCCCAGTTCTAGCCTTGAGAGAGGATGAACTTCTGGCTTTGGAAGTAAATTCCTTGCTGTGGAAAACTTGGCCTTTTCAAGAATCCCACTCCTGGAACAAAGATCTTTAAACCCATGAAAGGTCGTCACATAGAACGTGGAGTAAGCTTATTATCATCTGTTCCAGAGACTAGAACACGAGCCAGTAGGCTCAAATGACAAGAAAAGATATTCTACTGAAACATTAGCAAGAACTTCTTTACTGTAACAACCATTTTCCTTAGAGATTTTTATGCACAATTTGGTTGCCTGTCTCTTAGACGTGCTGTTGCGGTGGTGTCCTACCTTGGCAGGGGTTGGACTAGATGCCCCTTTGGGGTGCCTTCTGACTCTATAAGTCTCTGACAGGTTGCCGCTGCTCAAGATTCTTTCTTGCCAAAAATTGCCTCCCAAACCTGAAATTTTGGGCTGCTTCCCTGGGGAAGACTCCTTTGCTGTTCTTTTTCCCTTAGACTTGGTATGATGCATTTGCTATTTAGGAGCCACCAGCCATCAATGTTCAGTTTCTCCCGTCCTGGAGCTGCAGTGATGTGGGAAGATGACGCCTATTAGTAACATGACAGCTGTGGGAAGGGACGGATGAATCAGTCACTACCTTTGTCAGATTTGGGTCTAATTCATTTCTACCTAGGTCTGGCAACATTCTCCAATTTTTAGAAAAAGCACGAACATTCGCATTTAATTTCGGATGGACCTGTTCTCCCCCATATGTTTCTGTATTTGACTTTCACTAATACACACATTTTTACCACCATCATATTTATTTATGCCCCATTTTTCCTCTCTAAAACGGAGACATTTCCTAACATGCATTTTTGTATGTGCCATTCTCTGCCTGACACACTTTCATCTACGTCTTTCTGCTTGCCTGCAACTTCTGAGCTGAAAATGGCATCCTGGAATTCAGAGACAGATCTGATCCCTGACATAATCGGGTACTGACTCACCTCTTACCAAACTTCCGCACTAGCCTGTTATAGTGCTACCGGCTGGCCCCTCCTGAAACGGCAAACCCCAGGATTCCAGAGGAAGTTGAAAGTGGAATCGTAGCGCTATAACAGGCTAGTGCGGAAATGGCCTTAGTTTGGGATTTGGGAGGTTTGATGAAATATGCCACGTGCTGCACAATTATAGGACTGCAATTCTACTTTAGCTGCCATGGTTCCCTCCTACGGAATCCTGGGATTTGCAGTTTGGGAAGGGGGACTTAGAATTCTCAGTCTCCCCAAATGACAAACTCAAGGATTCCTGCAGATGCAGCCATTGCAGCTCAGTGGAATCATAGTGCTGCAATTTTGTAGTGTGAAAAGGGCCCAGATTAAGTTTGGCCCAGTTCCCAGGGGTGGCAGAGGAGCTCTCCTACCCCCTTTGCACCGGGCTGCTATGTGGGTTGCAATCCCTGTTTCTGTAGTATGCAAACCATGCAGACGCCGATTGGGGTCATATGCCGTGGGATGGTAATTTGCAATTGAGGAGCATTACTAATCCAGCCCAAAGAGCAGCCATGTTGCTAATCAAAAAGATGCTTTTGTCCTCCCCCCAGCGTGGGGGGCACGCTGAGGAGGACATGACCGTGCATTATCTCCATGGCATGGCACTGTATTTGCTTAATCCTCCCAGCATCACAGCCATCCTTCAGCTCCCCTTGGTCTTGAAAAGCCTGCAGGGTGGGATGGAAACAGAGAGTAGAGATCTGATGGAGAAGCTATGGAGGGAATTCTTAAGAGGCGATCCTTCCCTTAACAGCTTAAGTGGGAATCAGAGACACGGGGGGCAAACAGAGGTGGAGGCCTCAAGGAAAACAAGATTGTTTTTGAGAGGCAGCATGGTGTAGTAGTTTGACTCCAGGGGATCAGGGTTCAAATCCCTTCTCAACCATCCTGGCTACACCTGGGCAAGTCACACTCTCTCAGCCTACGAGGGAAGCAGTGGCAAACCTCTTTGGAATGACAAATCTTGTCAAGAAAACCCTAGTACACTTAGTGCATTGTAGTGGTTTGAGTGCTAGACTAGGGCCCTGGGAAGTGAGTTCAAATCTCCACTCATCCCTGGAACCACCCTGGGTGATCTTGGATAAACCACATATTCTCAGCCTCAGAGGAATGCAAGAGTAAGCCTACTGGGAAGAAATCTTTCTAGAAAACCTTATCAGAGGCAATGTGGTATAATGGGTGGACTGGTGGAGTAGGATTCCAGTAGACCAGGGTTTGAGTTCCCACTCAGCTATGGAAACCCACTGGGTGACCTTGGGCAAGTCACACTCTCTCAGCCTCAGAGGAAGGCAACTCCCTGAATAAATCCTGAGAGCTGATTTAGATCTAGTGGTGTTAGTGTTCACCTGGTTTGAATTCCTACTTAGCCACAAAAGCACACCGGGCAATCTTGGCCAAGTCACACTCTCTCAGCCTCAAAGGAAGGTAGCCAACCTCCTCTGAACAAATTTTGCCGAGAAAACCCTTGGAGAGGGTCCACCAGATGTCTGAGTCAGGTTGAAGGCATATAATGACAACAGTGCATGGCAAAAAATCTATCCTCTTTCAAAGAGCTTGGCATGGCAGAGTAGCTTCACACAACAACCCTGTGAGGCAGGAGAGGCCAAGAGAGAAATGAAGGTGAGCAAATGCTTTCCCGCCTGCCTAAGCTTGAGTGCCTTTGAGGAATAAGACAATTCTGGGGCCCAGAATTCAATCTGGTGTGTGTGTGTGTGTGTGTGTGTGTGTGTGTGTGTGAGAAGAGGGCAATAGGGGGTGGCCTAAAAGTGGATTTTGGGGGCTGTCTTTTCTCCACCTCTGGTCTAAGGGGAAAGAAAGGCAAAAGGAGAAGATGAGGCTCTTTGATCTAGGCGAGAGCTCTGGAGAGGGGCTTTACTTTGGACTACAGCTTTCAGGCTCTGCCTGCCTGCTGGCAGGGGGATTCTGGGGGTTGTAGTTGAAACCAAAACCCTTCCCCAAGCTCTGGGCTGTGTGGTAGGGGATACAACTCCCCGTGGCAGAGAAACAACTGGTTGGCATTAACAGTCCACGGAGGCCTCCCTTCTTGTTGCAGTCATAAATCCTTCCCTTTCTTGCCACCACTTATCTTATTTGCAGGAAGAGTTTCTCGATCATCTGCCCCAGGTGATGAATGAGTGCGTTCTGGTCAGAAGGCAAGTTTCCTTCCTAGAGCTGATTCGTAGTGGCGGGCACAGTATGCGCCGCGTGCATCAAGTTGTGCAGGTGAAGGAGCCAGGGAGCAGGTTTTAAATTTAGCTTTCTGAGAATCTCACCTGTCACTCATCCTTGAGATCAGAGGGAAGCTTGAAGATTTCTGAGCAAAGCCAGCAGAGAAATCATTTCAAGGAAGGGCTCAGTAGGGGTTTTCTTTGCAAGGTCTCAGCAGGAGCACGGTTAGGGAAAGATGCTCACTGTCCAGCACTGATGGGCTGGTACCTGTGATGTTGCAGACTACGCAACATGTCTTTAAAAGGAAAAAAAAACAGCGAATGAACATTCTGTTGAAGAAATTGGTAAGCGGACCTTTCAAACAAGGGTGGGCAAGGGTGGCAGCCAATTTTTCACGATGATTTCTGTGTTGATGAATATATTCACTATGCATAACAAGAAAACTAATAAAACATGAAGCAGCCGATTCATTCTTGAAAAGGAAATGTCACCAGTAGTCATCCAGTTGGTAACTGTCTAAGAAAAGACCGCACCAAATGTACAAACCATGCTACAACCAGAATTTGTTGGAAACAGAAAGGACATCATGCCATAGACTTGTATGAGACTTTGGAGACCAGAAGCCAGATCCCATAATTGCTATCTAAGAGAGCTGTGTTTTTAAATACAGTTACTTTCTGGATTATTTTTAAACAGCTTTATGGGGGCTTGTTTTCAGGAATTCTGGGGGCTTCCAGGAGTGGTGATTGATCCATTTCACATGTTTTTGTCTCAAAATTTGGGGTATGTGTGAGAGCCTAGAGAGTTGGTAAAGGTATTGGGGGGGCATGTGAGTTTCGTGGGTGGCAAAAGATGGGTTACAGAAAGGAACAGACTGACATGCGGATGCTGGTTGCAGAAGAAGGGAGTCACATGTAGTGTTTGAGCAACAAAAGGGGATAGGTCAACAAGTGTCCCACAGGCCACAAAAAGGAATCAGCCAGCATGGAGTCTCTTGGCCACAAAGGGCTGGGGGCCACAAAAAGGAAATGGGAGGACTATAACTCGAGGCCACAAAAGGATGAGGCTGCATGCAACTCATAGGTAAAGGGAAAAGACAGAAAGTGACCATAAAGCTGAAGTGAGATTAAGCCATTTGGAAAAAAGCAATTTGCTCAGACATCGAAAAATATTGTCAAATTCCTAGGGATTTCAAGTTAAGTGAAACAGATACAAAACATTCAGAGCCATGTTTCCAAACTTCTTGGCTCATTCTGCCAATAAGATAACAGCTAGAATACCAAAATAAGATACAAAAACTTGTGTGATGTCTATATTTCGGAAACATTCCTTGCTCCTTATTGGTGAGTTTGTGTATCTGTTGCAACCTTTTGTTGTTCAGTTGTTGCCACTGAATTCTGTGTAGATGTTGGTTGAATTGCTTGTTTGCGGTGAAACCCTGGGCTTCCAAGCCAGAATCCATCTGGCACTCTGTCCTTAAATAAACTGCCAAATTCCAATCTACTATCAGACTCTATTCGTGAACCTTAAAACACCTGGCCACAAAAAGATATGGGCCACATGGGACTGTGAGCCACGAAAGGAGGGGACCAGCTTTGGTTCATGGGCTGCAAAAGGAGATGCTCCATATTGAATCCTGTAGGCCACAAAAAGTTTGGGCCTAGGGCTCATACATGGCTGGGGACCACAAAAACAATGAGGGCCATGGAAAGGGCCACAAGTAGTGCCTACATTGCAAAAGTGACAGGCCACAAAAAGGGGGCAAAGGCCATGTGTGGTCCAAAAGGTTGGACCACGAAAGGAATGGGTTTCCATGTGGCTATGGACCACGGAGGCAGATGGGGTCACACGTGGCCCATGAGCCACACTTTCCCCACCCCCCTTCTGAAACCGTTTATAAAAGGCAGCCAGCCAACTGGAGCTGAGGAGAGTGTGTGTGATGCCGACGACTGAATTGGTATATTTAATCTGCTCCTAGATTTCCCCATCTTTGGAATGCTCTGTGAAGAAGGGAGAGAGAAGATTGGACCTGGCCTCGGAAGGGCGGAGAGGGAGAGCAAAAGTGCTGAGTCCTGTTGGTAAGTTACATTTGTCAACATCCCTCCCAAAAAGAGGCTGTATTTTAACGGTTCCGCAGAGAGGGACAGCTGTGCCATTGTCTGGGAAGATATTACCCTCTTGTGTTCCTCCGGGACCGGTTGGCAGATGGAAGCAGATGTCCTTTTATTTGCTTCCCTTTTGGCATTCTGCAAATGCAGACATCCCAGCCCCTTTGGAAAAAAAAAAAAAAGAATCAGGCAAGTGTTGAGATTTGGAAGATGTGTTCAATAAACCCTTGATTTTTTTTTTTTTTAAAGGGAGCTTGTAGATTGCATTTCATATTTCCCACTTGGCAAACATGCATAGCCAGAAAGCAAACTCATGGGTTCACTCTAGCGTAATCAAACATTACCTACTATTTTCTTTTTCCATGCTTCCACGCTCAACTTTCTTGACCTCTAGGGAAAAAAAAATCCTGCAGTCTGGCCTAGATCTCCCAGAGACCCCCCATTCTGGGGGATTCTGGGAGGTGCAGTCCCCCCAAAAGAACCTTTTCCCCATTTCTAACATTAGCTCTTCTTGTTAAAATCTTGACTTGCATCTTTTCCTGTGATTTCTTCAAGATTTAATCCCAGCCTGCGTTGATTAGGAACCCTCCCCTCCCACCTTGTTGGTTTAATTACTTTAAAATGCATCCTTGATTATTCTCAGCCTCCAGCTCCCAGGAAGCGACTGAGCTTCCTTGGAAGAGTGCGCCGCCCATTTCATTGTGCCAACTGAAGACGGATGGCAGGGTTTACTCAGCACTAAAGCTGGAGGATGCTGAGTCACTGAATCAACAGCCCAGGCGAGCAGGCTGGAGGATGTGCCATTAATGCTCCCAGCATCTCTTGGACTTGCTGGAAATGATAAATACTCAAGGACAAAAAGAGATGGGGGGGGCAGAGGGAACACCATGTTGGGAGGGGTGGAAAGGATGAAATAAAGTGATTTATGGCTGCAACAGCCAGTCAGGTCTCTCTCTACCTTGGGGATACAACCAGCCCTTGTTTGGGTAGGGAATGCAAGGGAGGGAAGAGCAGAAAGGATTGTATAAGCCACTGATTTGTAAGTATTGACCAGAAAGGAGGGACCTGGAGAGGAAAAGTAACTTCCCTCCACCCCAGATCTCCAGGTAGGGCTGGCAAACAGCAACATTGAGCCCAGTGGAGGACCAAGATGACACAGTATGTACAGTGCCTCTCTGGGGTCCTATTAAAACCCACCATTTGGGCAGGCCCATGAGGACTGGAAACTTGGTTGGGATTTTGAGGACACTCTCCCCCATGTTTCAGGCCAGTGTCCTTTTCTCTTTCATCTGGATAGTAATAATGATGATGATGATGGCACAGTGATAGCAGCTTCATCCCACTTTAACTGCCATGGCCCCATCCTGAGGAATCTTGGGATTTGTAGTTTATTAGAAGGAGGAGCATTGAATTCTCTGCTGCAGAATTTGGATGCTGTAGTGCAAAGGAACGCTGAGAGGATTCTAAGTCCCTCCCCAGACTACAAATCCCAGAATTCCCTATGAAGGAGGCCCTGAATGACAGCTCTGGAGCAAGAATCTAGTAGAAAATGCCAAGTGTCTCACCAAACTATAGATCCCAGAATTACATCCATTTTCCTCATAGGTGTGGTGTAGGGAAAGGTCTTGTTTTTTTATTTTCTGGTACAATTTTTCCCTTTTTGCAAAAACAAACCCCTGCAGCCTCTTCCAGCTTGTTTGTTCTTCCTCATTAATATCTTTCGGCCTCTTGAACACCCTTGGATGTGCTTGCCCACTCATGTCTTGGTTTTCATATGTGCAATATTGGAGCATATGGCACCTATCTATCTACCTACCTACCTACCTACCATACGTGGACATATCCAGAAGTTTGTTTCTGGGAAATGTGCATTCAACAGTGGAGAACGTCTGAAATTCGTACTGGATATCCGGTTAGTGGGTGAAGGAACAACAGACTGAAGTACTAGATGCTGAGAAAAATGGCTCTGCTTGTAGAGTCCATTACTGGAGGAATGGACTTGACACTAGAACACTGGTAGCTGCAGAGCTTGGAGAAGTTACCTTTTTGGACTCCCAGAATCTCCCAGTGAGGGTCAATGCAGGTTTCTGGGAAATATAGTCCAAAAATGTGCCTTTCTCAGGCTCTGGGAAGGTGCTTTATACTGTTGGAAGCTTTGATGCTTCCAGCCCAGGACTGCTGACACAGAGGGGCAGCAGCATCATGCGTCTCCCAGGGCTTAGCCACGAGTCGTTCCTTGCCCTAAATGGCAACGTCAGGGATCAGTTTCTTCAAAGCCTGGGTGGGGCTGCTGAACTTCCCTGTAAAGCTCGGGTAAGTTTCCAGTCTTTGTGGTTCTGCCTAAAGAGTGGATTCAAATTCAGAGATAGGGAAGTGTTGTATTGGTGTTCCATTGGGCTCAGTGCTGCTTGCACGGATATGCAGTGCCTCTCCAGGGCTGTCCCTGGAGGTGGTGGGATTTAGAATCGTAGAGTCCTAGAGTTGGAAGAGACCCCAGGGGTCATCCAGTCCAACCCCCTTCTCCCATGCAGGAATGCACATCAAAGCACTTCCAACAGATGGCCATCCAGCCTCTGGTTAAAAACCTCCAAAGAAGGAGACTCCACCACACCCCATGGAGGCAGCAGGACATTCCACCACCGGACAGCTCTGACCATCAGGAAGTTCTTCATGAGGTTCACGTGGAATCTCCTTTCCCGCAGCTTGAATCCATTGCTCCTCGTCCTAGTCTCTGGAGCAGTAGAAAACAAGCCCGCTTCCTCCTTCACAGGACATCCCTTCAAAGATTTAAACATGGCTCTCATGTCCCTTCTTAACCTTCTCTTCTGCGGACTAAACATGCCCAGCTTCCTAAGCCGCTCCTCAGAGGGCTTCATGGCTCCCAGACCCTTCACCATTTTGGTTGCCCTCCTCTGGACACGTTCCAGCTTGTCAATATCCTTCTTGAATTGAGGCGCCCAGAACCGGACACAGTATTAATCCAGACGAGGCCTAACCAATGCAGAATGGAATGGTACCATTACCTCCCTCAATCTAGGCCCCATTGCATTGGCTTTCTTGGCTGCCGCATCACACTGCTGACTCATGTTCAGCTTGTGATCTACCAAGACTCCTAGATCCCTTTGACACATTCTGCTATCCAGCCATGTGTCCCCCATCCTATATTTGTGTGTTACATTTTTTCTGCCTAATGACATGACCTTATTTGAACTTTGAGCCTTTTGCCTCAGACCCTAGGAAGTTGCCCTCCTCCTGAATCAGACCCTGGAGAGTCTCTTTCGCCCAGTGTTTGGCGGCCACACCTCTTTGTCTTTTCAGACTGGATTCTTTCTTCTCTCTATCTGGCCTGGCCCTTGATTTTCTGTGTAATAACATGGGGCGTGTCTTTCTCTTACATCAGGCTCTTGTAGGTTAGGCTGGAAACCCCAAAGCCCTCTGAGGACCAGCTTAGGGAATCGGGTGTGTTTAGCCTGGAAAAGAGAAGGTTAAGAGGCACTGTGATAGCTGTGTTTAAATATTTGAAGGGATGTCATATGGAGGACGGAGCAAGCCTGTTTTCTGCTGCTCCAGAAGCTAGGACATGGAGTAATGGCTTCAAATTCCAGGAAAAGAGATTCCACCTGAACTTTAGGAAGCATTTCCTAAGACCAGTTCAAGTGTGGAATATACTGCTGCCTTGGAGTGTGGTGGAATCTTTTTCTTTGGAGGTTTTTAAAGATAGGCGGGATGGCCATCTGACGGGAATGCTTCGATGGCAGAAGGGGGTTGGACTGGATGACCTTTGAGGTCTCTTCTAGCTCTGGGATTCTATGGTTTTATGATTCTATGGTACAGTCAACTCAGTCGGCAGCCTTCAGTGTCGAAGGCCAGGATTCTCTGGGTAGCCCCTGATGGACAGCCCTGCCTCTCCGGTATGCAAGCTGAGCCCTGGTCCTTTCCCTAGACAGCTAAGAAAGCCGTTTAGAGTCTGCTGGAACTCATTGTGTAATGGGATGCTCTGGCCCTTGGCAATATTGACTGGGGAATTTGGGGAGCTGAAGATCTGAAAGGAACTTGTCCAATCTCTGTTCCAAGCCCAGCCCTTTCCTCTCGCCTTCCCTCCTGTCCCAAACCTTTGTGGGTGAGAGGAAAAAAAAAGCACATTTCTCTTCCTGAATTGGGTTTTGGTAGCCGATTGTCACCGGCCCTAAGGGAGAGCTTGTTTTAAAGCTGTGGCTTGCCTGTCACCTGGGCCTTTGCAGGAGAAATCCAAGATGAAAGCGTCATGTTTGCAAGGAGGGAGGGAGGAGGCCAAGAATGGCAGCTCTCTCTTAAAAGGAATATTTGTTTAGGGTTTTCAATGAGCATCGACGCATTTCAAAGAATCTGATGGGGACCCTGAAGATGCTCAAGGTTTAAAGACATTTTTTAAAAAAGCAAAAGCATCAGCCAGAAAGGAAATGAACTGACCCTTTCCTTTTTCCTTGCAGTTACTTTGGCAGTTTCAAATGCAAATATGATTACGTTTGCTAAATTAAAACTATTGATGCCAGCTAAGTTCTGAGGGGGGGGGGGAAGAAAAATCTTTCAGTGGATGTCTTATGTAATAAGGGAGCTACAAGTAGGACCTGCAGCAAAATGTTGCAGCGTGGAGTCAGAGGCCTTCTGTTTCTTTTCCAAGTGCACCAATCCATTCTCTTTGTCCTCGCTCCCCCACAAGTTGCTGAGCCTTCCAAGCCCTCAAAGTGTATTTTTCTCCCCAGGGATTATGGGCATGTGAAGACTTCTACATCTTTTGATCAAGGTGTTCTATGATTTGGATAGGACTTTTTCAGGAGGTGGCCCATGGCCACAAAAGTTGGGCCATATATGGCCCATGGGTTGGGCCACATATGCCCACAGGTTACAGAAAAGGACAGTGCACATGCACCAATGACAGTTCCATCACTCTCAACCATCCCCAAACCTCCCACTCCACTGAACAGCAGTGCCCTTTCTCCTATCTTTGCAGCTGAGACAGAACTCAGGGCCTTTCTGCACTACTCTGTTTTAGAGTAGTGTAGAAAGACCCTGAGTTCTGAGTTTTAGGGCCTTTCTACACTACTCTGTTTTAGTGCTATTATTCCACTTTCAACCTGCTGTGGAATTCTGCAGTTTGTATTTTCCCGAGGTGCAAGAGCTCTCTGGCTAAGAAGTCTAAATGCCCCTCCCTAAAGTGCAAACCCCAGGATTCCATAGGGGGTTGAAAGTGGAATGATAGCACTGTAACAGTGTAGTGCAGAAAGGCCCTTAGAAATCTTACTTACTGCTCCCAGAACCCTGCAGCCAGTGTGGACGTTGATGGAGATATACTGGGACTTCTAATCCCCAAAGAACTGTTTCTGACCTCTGGCCAGGAATTGCTTTTTGGCTTCCCCTTGTCTGGAAACCCAGTGGTGTTATCTTCATCCCATTGGGATAACCAATCATCCACACTGCGGAATTCTAGCAGTTTGGTACCATTAACTGTCCTGGCTCCTTCCTGTGAAATCCTGGGATTTGTAGTTTGGGGAAAGACTTAGAATTTACTGCTGGAGAACTCTAGTATACAATTCCCTTGAACTATTATTCTAGAGCTCTGTAACAGAGAATTCTAGTTCCTGAACCAAACTACAAATCCCATGATTTCATAGGAGGGCGCTGCAACATTTCAAGTGGGATCAAAATGCTATAACTGTGTCAAAGTGGATACACCCTAAACTTAAGTATGTGAAGCTGATTGGAATGAGGGTTCATTCTCTATTGATTCCTTCAGGTTTTGCCTTCTGTGGCAGCCTGTGTTGAGTCCTTGACTGCAAGTTCCTGAAAGCAGAGCTCCAGCCTTTGGCTTTCCCAGCTTCCAGATGGGCAACAAGTCCCATCATTCCCATCCAGTGTGGCCTGTGAGAAGAAGAGCGACTTGGCATGGAAACCCTGGTGCCGCAAGAGATGTTGAAACATGTGAGCAGTAGAGGTACTTGAGCAACAGCAGTGTGCATTGAATAGCATGGTGCGATTGTCCCATTAACCCTCTGAACCTGAACCTGAAATGGCAGCTGAAGAAGGAAAGGCTGAAAGCATCAGGTGAATTTGCAGGGCCAGAGATAAAGAGAGAGAGAATGGCCCACTTCTCGATGTGCAGAATGGATGCTTTCCTCCCGCAAAAAGTACCCACCTTCTCTGTCATCGTTGAGGATATGAGAGGTATTTTTTTTTTGGTGGTGAGGGGGGTAAAGGAGATGTGAACAAAGCTGTTTTTCCTCCCCCTGCCCACCCACCCTGGCTCATGAAAAGGGATGAAAAATCCTTTTTCTAGGTTAAGGCTCCTGAAAATAGCGAGCTGCCTCTATTTAATTGACATCAGGGAAACTAATTCCTGCAGCTCAGCGCAGCCGCGCAGAGGAGCTGCCAAAGAGAAAGTGGGGCTGTGCCGCGGATCTCCATGTGAAGCTGGCACTTCAAAAGAAATGCCAGCCGAGCGATGGGTCCTAAGATGTTTGCCAGAGACAGAACAAGAAATAACTTGGGTGATTGGAAGTTGTCTGCATTTGAGACTCCCATTGCCTGTGTTTGGGGTGCTTGCAGTTCTGAGCACTGTGCGTTTTCCCAAAAAAATAAAGCGCTATTCAGCAGAGGCTCTGGCTTTCTGAGAATCAATCCCCTGTTCTTTGAAAAGAAAAAGAAAAAAGAAACTTTTCATCGTCATGTGAAAAGAAAGCGTTTGAGCATGATTTTCTAGTCCTTATGAGAAACATCAGCTTGTAGTCCTCCTGCAAAGAAAAAGCATGGTGGCATGACTTTCTAGTCCTCATGGGGAAATGGACTTTCTAGGCCTCATGTGAAGAGAAAGCAAGTGTGCATTGGCCCAGAGGCAATATTCCATGTCCGCTCTGGGTGTCAGTCTGAACATAGAATCATAGAATCCTAGAGTTGGAAGAGACCCCAGGGGCCATCCAGTCCAACCCCCTTCTCCCATGAAGGAACACCAATCAAATCACTCTCGACAGATGGCCACCCAGCCTCTGCCTAAAAACCTCCAAAGAAGGAGACTCCACCACACTCCATTGAAGCAGCAGCAGATTCCACTGCCGGGTAGCTTTGACCGTCAGGAAGTTCTTCCTGAGGTTTAGGTGGAATCTCCTTTCCTACAGCTTGAATCCATTGCTCCTTGTCTTAGTTCCTGGAGCAGTGGAAAACAACCCCGCTCCCTCCTCAACAGGACATCTCTTCAAATATTTAAAAATGGCTATCATGTCGCCTCTTAACCTTCTCTTCTGCGGACTAGACATCCCAAGCTCCCTAAGCCACTCCTCAGAGGGCTTCATGGCTTCAAGACCCTTCAGCATTTTGGTGGCCCTCTTCTGGACATGCTCCAGCTTGCCAATATCCTTCTTGAGCTGAGATGCCCAGAACTGTACACAGGATTCCATCTGAGGTCTAACCAAAGCAGAATAGAGTGGTACCATTACCTCCCTTGATCTAGACGCCATACTCCTATTGATGCAACCAGGAATCACGTTGGCTTTCTTGGCTGCTGCATCCCACTGCTGACTCATGTTCAGCTTGTGGTCCACCAAGATGATCCCTTTCACACATGCTGTCATCTAGCCATGTGTCTCTCACCCTATATTTGTGCCTTCCATTTTTTCTGCCTAAGGGCAGGACCTTACATTTCTCTCTGTTGAAATTTGTTTTGTTAGCTTTGGCCCAGCTCTCCAGTCTGTCAAGGTCATTTTGAATTTTGATCCTGTCCTCTGGCGTATTAGAAACCCCTCTCAATTTGGTGTCATCTGCAAGTTTGACAAGCATGCCCTCTCCTCCTTCATCCAAGTCATTGATGAAGATCTTGAATAGCCCTGGGCCCAAGACAGAACCCTGTGGCCCTCCACTAGTCACTCCTCTCCAGGATGAAGAGCAGCCATTGGTGAGGAGCACCCTTTGGGTTTGGCTGGCCAGTGAACACCCTTTGGGTTTGGTCGGAGCTATGAAAGGAGCTATGCTGACTCTGATGCCCACCCCTCCTTAAAATAGCATCAATGGGTTCAGACAAAAATCCGGAACAGTGTCACAGAAAATCTGACCCTTCCCCAAAGGCAACCTGAAGGAGAAAAGATTAAGCAAAGGATCGGGTGGGGGAAATCTTCACTGTGATTTGTGTAACGTATGCAGCTCACAGAATTTATTTGACTGCTGTGAACGCTGGGCTGCTTTCCTGTTAAGCCAGAGTGCTGTGCAACAACACAGCCCCTTCATCCAACAGAAAATCAAATGCAATTAAAGTATTATCAGTCTTAAAAGGGCAGCAGGAAAATGCCTCTGAAAGCAATAATTCTGAAAGCACAGTTCTAGCATTTTGATCTTGTACCATGGCGCCCTCCTGCAGAATCCTGGGGTCTGTAGTTTGGAGACTGGAGTGCTCTACAGCAGTGGTTCTCAACCTGTGGGTCCCCAGATGTTCGTGGACTTCAGCTCCCAGAAGCCCCAGCCACTATGGTCAATGCTCAGGGCTTCTGGGAGCTGAAGTCCACGAACATCTGGGGACCCACAGGTTGAGAACCACTGCTCTACAGCTTCACTTTAGGAAAGTGTGCAATGGCATTCTCCAGAGGAAAATGCTAAATAGCCTTTACCAAACTACAAACCCCAGGATTCTGTTGGACAAAGATCCATGACCATTAAAGTAGTTAACTAACTATCTATTTATTTAGTTTCATTGTATTCTGCCTTTCTCCCGGACCCAAGGTGGCTTCCAGATGGCTACATAAGAGTATCGGACTGCATCAAACTGCTATAGATGAGTATCACACCACACACTTATAGGGGGATTATTTCATTTTAACTGGTATGCCACCATCTTATGGAATCGTGGGATTTGCAGTTTAGGAGGTGTACTTAGGGCAGTGGTTCTCAACCTGTGGGTCCCCAGATGTTCGTGGACTTCAGCTCCCAGAAGCCCCAGCCACTATGGTCAATGCTCAGGGCTTCTGGGAGCTGAAGTCCACGAACATCTGGGGACCCACAGGTTGAGAACCACTGACTTAGGGACCTCTTGGGCCTCCCTAAACTACAAACCCCAGAATTCCATAGGATGTTGCCATGGCAGTTAAAGTGGAATAAGGACCACAGTTACGCAGTCGCTTGGCTTAAAACTGCCAAATATATTCAGAATTGATGTAGGAAACCAAGATCTTCATTCATCCCATTTCTTAGTTGTTGCTGTACGTGACCCTCACTCTTACTTGGTTCACCGTAGCCTTCCCCTGCCCAATTTTCCAAAAAGACTTTGCATATTGATTCAAAACAGTTTCTGTGTCTTGACTGAAAGAGCATCTCAGAATGATTTGACTCCGTTTGTTTTTCAAAAATGATGATCGCTGGTCTCAGAGTTCTGTCGGCGTTCGGCTAGCCCTCCTTTGACACTGTGGACGGAGCTTCCAGCTTCAGGAGCAGTATCCCTCTCAATGCCTGGCACTGTTGTCAAAGGGCAGAAGAGGGCCTGGGCACTCTGTGAGCTAGCTGCTGTGGAAAGATGGAGGCAGCATATTGACCCATTGGTGGGATCCAGGGTTGTCTAGCATTCTTATCAGTAGCCACCAGAAAGGAAAAGAGAGACCTTGGGAAATGACACTCTCTCTCCCATCCCATTCATTCTCATTGGTTATAATGGCTGGAATCCTGTTGGGGACTTATGTGTTCAGAAGTGGACATGCCTGCAAGAATTAGAATAGGGCTGTTCTGTAATGTCCATTTGCAGTAAAGCGCTTCTGTTATATCACTACGTAGGGGAGCCAGCAAAGTAATTGATGCACACAAGACTAATACCTAATGGGACTGATGTGCCTCAGGACATTCTTGCCAGTGTCCTGTTATGGATCGTCACAAACAGGCTGTTCCTAGCCCCTCTGTGAAATGAAGTTGTCACAAGAGTGAGATTTGTTGCCCGGCAGAGGGTCCAGATTAGCAAAGCAATGGGAGCAAGGAGTTAAGAAAAGACGAGGTCTATTTCTGCAGCAGAAATAGATACACACTTTGTGGAGGTCCAAAGTGAGGCCAAACACATTTCCCTGCACTCACCTTATATACACTAAACAGGTGGGTTTCCTTATGTAAACTTTCAGAAAACAATTAACACTTTGTTCAAAGCACATCCTCTCTGTCTGGCCTCTTATCAACATTTCCAAACTGTCCCAGTGATCACTGAATGGTCCCAATCTATTTCTCATTTTCAGATAACATGTGAAATTCAACCAACAGGAACTTAGCTGTTTGCTTACTTCGGAGAGCCTGTTACCTTAAACAAGGAATGGAACTGACCCTTGCAAACCAAGGAGGAAGCTCTCTTTTCTCACTTACATATTAAAACACAAGATGGAGCCAAGGCTCATAATCTAGCCTACGTGACCCTCTCACCTCTAGGGAATGGACATCTCAAGGCTTCAGAGTTGGAAAAGGGGAATTTCTAGTTTTGACAGTGAGGATTTTATTATTATTATTATTTATCTCAACCTAACGTCCACTGTGATAGAGGATTCCGCTCTATAACCAAAGTGATTTCTCATTGCAGCTCATGACAGTGTTTAAAAAATAGGTGATTATGTGACTCCCGCTTGCAATACCTTGCAAGAGCAGGACCTTCTCTCCTGGGGCACCCCAGCTGTGGAATGGCCTCCCTTTGGACATCGGAATGACACCGAAGAAGAGCATGGCTTTTTATTCAAGCCTTTGGGCGCCCAATGGATGCCTTGCAAACTCTGCAGGTTTTTCCGAACTGCTTTTCCTCTGCAACCTGTTTCACCTGGTCAATTGGTTTCATATATCATCAGTTGGTTTACGTGCTCCCTTAAATTCTCAGACATTTAAATGGAATTTACTTGGACGCCACTCTGAGATTCTATGATATCAGCTGGATATCATGTTTTAGTAACACAGATTGATAAATCTCCATCAAAACCTCAAGGAAAGGGGCTTAAATTGCAGCTGTGGGGGGAAAAAAAAAGCCAGAGAAGCTCTTTATTATGCCAATAAATAACATCTTTCCTACTTGTGACCTTACTTTACCAATGTTGACTGTAGGATGCCTTCATTTCCTTCCCCAAAACAACAAGAAAAAAACTCAGCGTATTTGCAGGTTAACACCCGATTTTCAACCTCTGGAGTTGGAAAGGAATGATGGAGAATCCAATCTCTCCCTCCACGTCCTCCCTCTACGTCCTTCTATTTCTTGGGCTGGGGAAGGGAGGTTCTTTAGCAATGCCTTCTGTTACAAAGGGTGCTGCCAAGTCATTTCAGACACCTTGTTCCTGGGGAGGAGAGAACAGATGTGACTTGCAGTGGGTGTCGGCTGCATGTTAATGCAAGCCAGAGGACTTACCTACCCCTTTGCTTTGGTGTAGCTGCTGGCTGGTGGGCATTTCAAGGCAGGTGGATGCAGGGCCAGGAGATACCTTGATTTCAGCAAGGCCTTTGACAAAATTCCCTGTGACATTCTTGCAAAGAAGGTAGAAAAATGTGGGCTGGACAAGGCTACAGTCAGGTGGATTTGTAATTGGTTGACTGACCGAACTCAAAGGGTGCTCCTCACCAAGGACTGGTTTTCATCCTGGAGAGAAGTGACTAGTGGGGGGCCACAGGGTTCTGTCCTGGGCCCAGGGCTATTGGCATCTTCATCAATGACTTGGATGAAGGAGGAGAGGGCAGGCTGATCAAGTTTGCAGATGACACCAAATTGGGAGGGGTTGCTAATACGCCAGGGGACAGGATCAAAATTCAGAATGACCTGGACAGATTGGATAGCTGGGCCAAAGCTCACAAAATGAGTTTTCAACAGAAAGAAATGTAAGGTCCTGCCCTCAGGCAGAAAAAATGGAATGCACAAATATAGGATGGGGGATGTGTGGCTGGACAGCAGTATGTGTGAAAGGGATCCAGGAGTCTTGGTGGACCACAAGCTGAACATGAGTCAGCAGTGTGATGCGGCAGCCAAGAAAGCCAGCGCGATTCTTGGTTGCATCAATAGGAGAATGGTGTCCAGATCGAGGGAGGTAATGGTACCACCCTATTCTGCATTGGTTAGACCTCATCTGGAATCCTGTGTCCAGTTCTGGACACTTCAATTCAAGAAGGATATTGACAAGCTGGAACGTGTCCAGAGGAGAGCGACCAAAATGCTGAAGGGTCTGGAAGCCATGAAGCCTTCTGAGGAATGGCTTAGGGAGCTGGGGATGTTTAGTCTGCAGAAGAGAAGGTTAAGAGGGGACATGATAGCCATTTTTAAATATTTGAAAGGATGTCATATTGAGGAGGGAGACAGCTTTGTCTTCCACTCCTCCAGAGACTAGGACAAGGAGCAATGGATTCAAGCTGCAGGAAAGGAGATTCCACCTGAACCTCAGGAAGAACTTCCTGACGGTCAGAGCTGTCTGGCAGTGGAATCTGCTGCCTCCGTGGAGTTTGGTGGAGTCTCCTTCTTTCTTTGGAGGTTTTTAAGCAGAGGCTGGGTGGCCATCTGTCGAGAGTGATTTGATTGGTGTTCCTTCATGGGAGAAGGGGGTTGGACTGGATGGCCCCTGGGTCTCTTCCAACTCTAGGATTCTATGATTCTATGAGGGAGGCATGGTTAAGACTGTAATGGGCTTTCCTCTTTCCTTTCTATCTTCCACTTTTCCAAATGTTATTGTCTTTTCCAATAACCCATGTTATCTCGTGATCTGGCCAAAGTACAATAGAATTCCTTGTCACACTCACAAATGTGTAGCTGAGTTGTATTCTGATTGGGATTTAACAAGGGACAATATCCCTTTGCAGGTAGTGGAACTGCAACTTTGCAGTTACTTTTATATTTCTGGGTGTGTATAGCTTCAATAACAGTGGAGGAGGAATATCACATGGTTCCAGTGCTGATTCACACTCTGTTGCTTCCTGTGCTCTATCACGAGTGTTGAGGTGAGAGTAACACAGTCCTGAAGTGCATGTGTTTTGGATCAGGGGAGAAAAATCCCACAACAATTTTAGTTACTTTTGAGAAGCCAACAAGCTTTGATTATAACAGCAACTAACTTTTTTGCAAGAGTAGGGAGTTCAGGGCCATTACTATGACTAATTACATCTAACAAATCACTTACCAGACATGGGATTGAGATCTCAATTTAGCAGAAAGCTTGTGGGATCAAATGCTTTCTCCAGTTCTGGTGTTCGGCAGACACAAATGCCAAGATCTTTGCATCCTTGCTAGCAAAGCTGTGTCCTAGTGAACTCCAGGGCTTGAGGAACTGGATCTGGTCTCCTAGACTTTTCATCGTCGGACTACCTTTTGAACAGGACTGGGCCACTGTGCCTAGTCTGGGGGCCACCTAGGCTGCCATAAAGGTCAGTAGAAAAAGAGAAAAGCAACCCGAAGTAGCTTAAACTCAACTTCTGGCAGCGGCAGCCATAAAATGATTCTCCGCAGCAACTTCCAGGGAGCTCTCTGAGGCATTGGGTGTATTTTGGGGATGGGGTGCAGGACCTTTGATAGCTCCTTCAATTTGGGACTACAACACAGAGCAGCTCTACCATCCTACTAGCATGGGAGCTGATGGCCCCGTCCTCCTTAAATGACCTGGCTGAAGTGAAACAACAACAGCAAAAGCTCTGGACTGGACTCCTAGAGGAGGGAGGTTCTGGGCCTGGGAATCTCAGAGTCTGTCTTTGCCCACCAACCAAAGGCAGCCTATCATGCCTTCAATGGATCCTGGGTATACTACCACTGAATATGGAAGTTCCATTGTTCGTGACTAAGAGCCAGTGAGTGCTCCCTCCTCCTCCCTGAGTGGATACAAAAAGATGTCTCCTTCCATCCTGAAACGGTGCTATGTTCTGAAAAATCAGCTCTACCAGGATGTGGCCCTCCTTGGCTGTCGTTCATTTTTCTCGGTCAGTGTTGAGCACCAAAATATCCCCCTCACACTCCTATTGATGCAACCAAGAATTGTGTTGGCTTTCTCGGCTGCCGCATCACACTGCTGAAGGAGTGGGTTTTAATTCGTGCTGGCTGGGGGATTCAAGGATTTGTAGTCCCCAGGTGGAAAGCTCCTGAGCTTGGCAAGCGGGCTGGCAACCAATGAGTGGCCAGGCTGACTGGGGGATCATGGGAGCCAAAGCCCTTTATAACCCCTGGCTTCTGCCTTGCCTCCTCAGTGTGAACAGTGCCTCCGTCTCAAGGCGAATAGCTCCCCTATCGCAGCTGCTCTGGAGTCTGAACCTCATCTAGATAATGCTAAAGGTGGGGGGATTTCAGACAGGTCCGTCCCTAGATATTTTGCTGCCTGAGGATAAGAGCAAGATGGCACCCTCCATCTCTTGCACATACAGAAGCCACCTGGAGTGGCTTAGTTTAATGTGAGAACTACCGGCATCCTCTTCTGCAGCACTTCAGGTGGTAAAGGAATGTGCTGGGCCCTGAAAAATGGCCGGGCATCTTTCAAGGAACAGCCTAGGGGCTGCCGCCCTGCAGCATCTGCTGCCTGAGGCATTGTCTTCTCTCTCCTTAATATTAGGGCCAACCTGGATTTTAGATTCACAGGGTTTATTCTGTAGCGTTTCACTAGAGCCTGAGATCAGATAATTGGAAACTGGTGCAGCAGAGAGGTATGGAACACCAGAATGTTACTGGGCCCAGGAATGGGTTTTGAGGAGCGGGACTGAATAGAGCTCAAAGGCCATTTCCTCCTAGTTCCCCCAGGCTTTCTTCATTACAGCTGTACAGCATCAGGTTCAAATAGAGAGCTCTCTGGCCCCAAAGGGCCAAACAACCATTCACGTAATGGTCTGTGTTGTCATCATGCTGCCTGCCCCATAGCATACCCAAACTGTAGGCATTTCTAACAATGGTCACCTGCACTAAGGGTAGGCCTTTTGTGAAGCTAATGAGTCTTGCTGATTCAAGACCAAGTTGTGTACTTTGGAGTGCAACAGGGATAGCTCATAATATTGCATGGTTTTTTTGGGGATGGAAACCCATTTCCCCAGCAGCTACTGCAGGGAGTGCAGCTAAATTTAGAGGGAGAAATGAAGGCACGCAGGGAGAAATGAAGGCACACATCATCATCTCTGCTCATCAAAAAGTCCTGGGACCTTGACCCCGTGAGCCCAGATTCCACTATGCCACTATTAATGATCACTGGGGCTGAATGCAAGCAAATGTAGTCTGCGGCACCTAAGTGTTGGCTACTGCTGGGGCTGGGTATCGAAGAGCTGTGCAGCCAAAATGCATGCAAAAAGGAGATTTTGAAGACAGACTTGAGCAGAGAGGGCGCTGTGCTTTATCACAGGGAAGAAAACTGCACATGGGGACATATTCAAAGATTTGCCATAAGGCCTGAAGCCAGAGAGGGAGCAAAAAGTGTTGCCGTTTTTAACAACGACAGAGATGTTTTGCCCTTTGTGAAAACATAAACCGGTCTGGTTTGAGGAAGCTGGCTGCGTGAAGTGGGAATACATGAGGGGTTTAAAAAAAAAAGTCAGCAAAGAAGTGCCCTAAAAGATTTTCTTGGCACATCATGCGCTGTGCATCATGTGCTCCCTACATGGGAATTGGCGCACTTGTCTGTCTGATACGCCTGCTTCCCAGGTATGTGGAGAAGTGGAGAGATTAGGCTTTAGATCATTGCATGTGGGACGAATGCATGTACATATATTTCCCCAGGAGGGCCCCCCTATTATCTGTGGCTTCCCACAGGAAGTGTGGAGACACTATAGGGCAGGGGACTCCCATATTGCTTGACTAAGAGCCGGAAAGCTTTCTGCCTTGAGCTGCCGGCTGTTCGCTTCACCTCTCTGACACAGACTGGCAGTTCCATCCCACCCAGCCCCCACTCCATGCCAGCAATCTCCTTTGGCAAAGCTCTGGGCAGCAGGGAACATTGCCCACCAGGCGGAGAAGAGTGGGTATTGATCGGCCTCTTGTGATTAGCCCAGAAGGCTTGCGCATGCCGAGGGAGGGAGGGAGGGAGGGAGGGAAGAAAGGGAGGGAGGAGCGAAATTGCTCCACAGCTGCACCGAGACACGGCGAGTGACAGCAGCCACGCGCATGCATGCGCTCTCCTGCTCTCTTCCCCCTCCTCTTTGCTGCACATTGTTGTCGCTTGGCTAGAAATGTAGCAGAGAGGTTGGTTGGCTCTCAGCACTCCTGCCATCTCTCCTGCCTCCCCCGTCTCTCTCTCTCTCTCTCTTGCTCTCTCTGGCTCTTGTTCTCTCTTCCTTTCCTTGCCGGATCCTTTGGTGAGGTGGTTTTTCAACCCGGGTGGTGCTGAGCAGGGGAACTCAGGACACATCTGTGGTAGACCATCTGTGGGAAAATCCTCTGCTGCAGGCTGCCTGCATCGCATCGCATCCCTCCGGCTTTGAGGTGAGTGCCAGGGTGCGCTGTGCTCATTGCCCAGCGTGGGGCTGATCCATGAGGGCAAAGGCAACCCAGGGAGAAAAGAAAGGTGGCCTAGAGGCTGAGATGGAGGGGCTCAGGAATGGGCTTTTCCCTTTTCCCTGCCTGCCAAGCTCTCCCAAGCTGGCTCATAGAATAAATACGCCATCCACCTTGGCATTGAGATCTTTCTTATTTTGGGAGCAGGTGGGCTCGGTGGCATGCCAGCTGGGGAGGTTTCGGTGGGTGCAATATCTCCCTTGACCCACTTTGTCCAGTCACAGCTAAGGGAAGAGGGTCTGGCCATTGGGAGAGGGCTTTGCCAAGCCAAGAGAGCCTCCAGTTCGATGCCCGGCATGGGGAGATGCCATCTTGCACATCTGGATGAATGCCCCCTTTGCTATGACACTCCCAGGTTGCCAAAGGGGTGTGTGCCAGAGTGAACACTCCATGGAACCTTTGATTTTATTTTAAAAAACAGCACAGATGGTGGTGATGGGGTGAATCGTAGCATCCTTGATTTGGGATACCAAAGGTAATCTAGCCTAACCCCCTTTCCATGCAGAAATCCATACCTTGATGATCCCCTGGGCCAAAGAAGACCAGCTTCCTCCAGCCTGAGGGTCTCTTCCTGAGGTGCCAGATTGTAGCTCCCATCATTCCCAGTGGAGTAGGGATGATGGGGTTTGCACTCTTAACACCTCAGGCTGGGGAAGACTCAGCCAAAGAGTCTCTCCAAGTAGTCTGAGGCAGCTCAGCATGTTAATTTTTCTTGCCTTCTGCTGGCAAGGTTGGGCTTCCAAACCAAATTGCTTTAGTAGGCTGTGGTAGCGAAGCTGAGGAAAGGCTCAAGTGTTTCAAAGATGATGGGGTGGGTTCTATTGTCCTGTCTTTCCCCAAACTGAGAAGGGCAGGCTCTCTCCAGAGGTGTTGGGTTGCATTACAGTTACCTTCTGCCTCGACGCTTCTAGGTGAGCAGTAGGTTGAGGAAGACTTTTCTGCTACATGCCTGTGGTGGGCTTCTCAAGTTCAGCCCCTGCAAAACTGTGGAGTTGAGGTTGTCCGAGGACTCTGTGTCTCTTTGGAGCGGGACGAGTTGAAGTTGGGGAAGAAGATGAGAAACTTGAGAACAGGACCAGGATGAGGCACTGGAGATGCCTGGTCTTTCTCTCTCTCTCCTTCTCTGTGCCTGCAGCTTGAGCAAGGCTAGGTGTGTGGTCTGCAAAGAGATCTGGAGGGTCTGTGCCAGCGGGAATGGTGTCCCGCCTCTGCTACCAATATCCTCAGCGGCCTTGGTCATGTTCCTTTTTCTCCCCTCGGGCCCTCTAAGAGGAAAAGCGACACTATGACCTGACTCCTATTGCGGGTCTCTGTTCGAATACACCCGCGGGATCGGGCTACATGTTGACTCAGGGGGCCGACAGTAGCTTGAATGGGTTTCCTCCAGCTCTGAGCTGAAGGGATTGCGTGCAAGGGAGAGGTGAGGGAACAGCCAGGCCTGGAGGAAATTCTCACTCGACTGCAGTGGCTGATGGAGGGCGGCTGCTCGGAGCAGCCATATAGTTGGGGGCTGACAAGGAGGCATGGAACGAAGACTCCACGACTTGTAGGGCAGCTGGTGTAACTGTGTATGTGTGTGTATGGGGGGGCAGCTTCTACACCAGGGTGGGGAACTCTCGGAGTTAAGAGTCTCCCTCGGACTTGGACTCCCTTGAATCTCCTGCGCTCTCCATCCTCAAATATTTTAAGGAAATCTTTTGCTCTGCAAACTTCCCAGTCTCTTCCAAGTTCCAAAAAAGGCCTCTCTTTGGCCTAAGTCAGCTTGGGCAAAGAACAAAAATGTGATAAAAACTGTCCCCCTTTGCTCCCTAGGAGGTGTTTGGAAGCATGAGGGGGCACAAAAACTTCTATTTTTTTTTTTTTATTCTGGCAGGGAGATGTCTGCTTGGCCATATGTTGACCACAGGCCTCCCCTGGCCCATCCCTTTTCTGGACAGGGTTGTGTAGCAATAGAGCTGGCTTTGGGGGTGATGTTTGTGATGAGGAACAGTTGAGGTGGGGTGGGAGCACTGCAGAGGGCGGACAGGGGTTGGTCTGGCACCCTATTTGTGCCTCTCTGCCACCCAGGGGTGCGGGTCCCCCAGCTGCCGGTCTCCGAAGCCCGGATCAGAGCTCAGCTCACAAGGGGATTTTTGTAAAGGGAGAGACAATTTGATTGGGAGAGGCATCCGTCAATGTGTTTTAGCCACAGTTGGCAAAAAGAGTTTCCAAGTCCAGGGGCAGTGTAACCCTGAACTAACAGTGGCAAAAGTTACACAGTGTTGTCGTTCCGATGCTCTGCTTTGTGTTAGCTTTCGCCGAAGCCTCTGACAAACCGTTCTCGGATGGAAAGATGTAATGGACAGTGTGCCCTCTCAGCAGAGCAGGGGGATGCCCCTTGCTTGGACTGCGATGCCCAGAATCCCCAGTCGTTGCAGTCCAAGCAAGGAACATCTCTCTGCACTCTGTGCCCCGGTTTGGTCCCGCCACGCATCTAACTTGGAGAGGACGCCTGTGTGCACAGTTCCTCAAGACTCTTCCCTTTTCAAAAATAGGATTAAGAGATGGTAGCTGGAGCACCATTGCTCCCTAGCGGTTGGCAGCGTGTGGAAAGCTTGCCAAGTGGCAGCGCTCTTCTTAACATTGAGGACTAGCAGCGTTCATCCAACCTCTGGTAGCTGGTGACTGCTGAGTTATCCCCTTCCTGTCTCAGTTGAGAATAGGTGGCATTTGGGGGTTGTATCTTCAGTCATGGTGCCTGCTGCTGTCTTGCTTGTTCTAACTAGAGTAGCACCTTTGAATCAATGGAATCTGAACAAGTGTTGCTATTCCTTCAATGGGTCTAATATGGTTTTTCACCCCGTACTGTTCTTCTTTTCCCCTGACTGCGATTGCTAATAATGTCCCAACTTTTTTCTCTTTCATGAGGTCGATCAACTTTGTCTTACTCTGCGTTTTTTGCGGGGGGACTTTCTCTTTTGTGACCTGTGGGAATCTTCCGGGGCTGGGGAACTGGTTATTCTGGTCTTTGGAGAAGCATCTCGAAGGTTTCTTGAGCCTTCTCCAACATTGAGGGCAAGATGCCTCATGGATTGGAGAAGATGACATTGTGATGGCACGGTGTGAAATGGCCGTCAAGTCTGGGAAGAGAGTGGTGTGAAGCCTGGGCGTTTCTCCACCTGCAAAGTGGGTGAGGAGCTGGGGAACGGATGGGCTTTTGGGGGTGGTGGAAACCTTACCAAAAAGAAAAAAAGGACTTCGCAAAAAAAGCAACACTGCATGGGTGGTGACCCAAGGCAGAACTTCTACAAGCATATTTCAGGTGTCTGGTTTAGGTCCCCTTCTGAGTTCCAGTCCTGAGACTGTATTACCCTCCAGCTATCTCCATTTGGCAAGGATTAAGCCTCTGCTGTCCCACTTTTTCTGCTGCTTTTAAAATGTCCCAGTTTCTCCCTTGTCCTCCCCCTTGGTCCTCAGCTTTCTGCAATTGCTGCAAAGTGAGTTCAAAGTGCAAAAGCAGTTTGCATTCCATTAGCTCTGCAGTGAGGACATGAGAGGAGGGTCAGGATCCTGCCCTTCCCAGTAGACTCAGGCAAGCGTAAACGGCTGCAGCTTCCCCTAACACGTGTGTTCTTCTTCTTCCTTCCTACCTTCTGTCACCTCAGCCACACTCTGATGTTGCTTGGCCTCACACATTGCAGTTTTCACCTGTGAAATGTTGGAGCGTATGGGCAAGGCAGATTGTCGTCCCACCTAGGGAGGTGTTTGCGAGAGTTTTTGCCCCCTGTGGGCGCTGTGCCGATATCTGCAGCTGTACTATCGAAGGAGGACTTTGGGCAGACCTCTCTCCCTCCCGCCAACGTGGCAGAATGCATTAGCAAGCTGCCAGAAATACAGCAGAGCTGGCTTGCCACCTTTTCAAGCAAGTGAAATGTTGCCACCTGAATGGTCACCCAACCCCTCCAAACCCACAGTGCCCAGTGACCAAGAGAGGGTGAGGAACCGCTTTGGGCCCAAGGGCCTTACTCGCTTTCAGAGAAGGGCTGTATTCCAGAGGTGGGCAGGGCCAAAGAAAAAAGGGGTGTGGCCCGAATTACTAGCTTAAACCTTAAAGATGTTCCTATCAGGAATTAGGCTTTAGGAGAAGCTTTTCAACTTTTACAGAGAATGGCTGGATGGGAATCCATCCAAAAGCTGGAAAACACACCAACTTCATGGAGAAGGGGTGTGTAGACACCTGAGGAACCCCAGAAGACCAGGTCTGGGCTTCCTGAGGGCCAGATTTGGGACCAGGGCCTTAGGTACCCCAGTCTTGGTTTAAGATGATCCAGTTGTCCCAGTGATCTGCTGTGAAGCAAGATGTCCCATCTTTTCAAAGTTGAAGGGAGCTGCACTTAGGCAGAAAAAATGAAATTCACATGTGGCTGAATAGTACATGTGAAAGGGATCTAGGAGTCTTGGTGGACCACAAGCTGAACATGAGGCAGCAGTGTGATGAGGCAGCCAAGAAAGCAAATGTGATTCTTGGTTGCATCAATAGGAGTATGGTGTCTAGATCAAGGGAGATACCACTCTATTCTGCACTGGTTAGGCCTCATCTGGAATCCTGTGTCCAGTTCTGGACACCTCAATTCAAGAAAGATATTGACAAGCTGGAGCCGTGTCCAGAGGAGGGAGACCAAAATGGTGAAGGGTCTGGAAGCCATGAGGCTTCCATGAGGAGTGGCGATGTTTAGTCTACAGAAGAGAAGGTTAAGAGGGGACATGATAGCCATGTTTAATGATTTGAAGGGATGTCCTGTTGAGGAGGGAGCGGACTTGTTTTCTTCTTCTCCAGAGACTAGGGCACGGAGCAATGGATTCAACCTGCAGGAAAAGAGATTCCACCTGAACCTCTGGAAGAACTTCTTGATGGCCAGAGCTGTCCAGCAGTGGAATACGCTGCCTCCGTGGAGTGTGGTGGAGTCTCCTCCTTCTTTGGAGGTTTTTAAGCAGAGGCTGGATGGCCATCTGTCGGGAGGGCTTCGATGGGTATTCCTGCATGGCAGGGGGTTGGACTGGACGGCCCCTGGGGTCTCTTCCAGCTCTATGATTCTAGGGGTCTCTGAGCAGGCTTGCATTCTGCTCCAGGAAATTTTTCCCTCCTTTGGCTGCGGGGACAGACCAGATCAGAAGGCCATTGCCTCACCAGAGACACATGGATGGCCGCTCCTGGAAGCAATAGTAGATGCAAGTTGATGTGACCCAGCCAGGAAATGTCTATGTGCTAGTGGGTGTGCCTGAAATATTAATTGCAAAGAGCTCAGCTCATCACAGCGCCCCATAGGAACTTCTACCAATCGGCCAGCTTCACGCACTGCCAATTTCCCACGTGCAGGGGGAACACTTTGCCCATTGCAGTGTATAGCACTGGATGGTCACATGTATAGGAGTGAAACATCTTTTGTGCATGCGCATCATGAAACCAGGCAACGCCCCTTCTAGCCCCCTGGTTTAAAGAGTGTCTTCCCCACCTCTTCACTTGAAGCGATGCTCCATCTCTCAAGTGGCATCTCGAGCAAAGACATACCTTTGCAAGTCTGGTTTTGCTGCTCTTCCTGAAATGATCCGTCAGTTGTCTCCCAATATTTGGGCAAGCTTTAGGGAATGTGGCCCCCCCGTGATGACTTCGGCTGTTCTCATTTTCCCAATGGGCAGCAAAACTTAAGGAGGGGATGGGTTTGTCCTTGTACCTAGCTTAGCAATTCAAGGCCCATCCCTGGCATGCCTCATGCCCCTCTGGACATGTGCAGAGTGTTTTCTTTTCATCTGTGCAGGAAACTTAACAAAGCCTCCCATATCTATTCCTCCTGCTAGGACAGAGACTGGAGGCAATGCCCTGAAGCTAAGCAGGACCAGGTTCAGCTGGATGGGAGTCCATCTTTGAACAACGTTGTTGCTCATCCTCCATGTATTCTGCTCCAAAGTTCCGTCACTCCAGAAAGGGAATAAATCCTGGATCTATCTAGGATTCTGTGAAAGCACGATGAAAGCATCTAGGTATCCATGAAAACAAACAATGCAGGGGAAAGAAAGGCTGAGATTTTCGCAGAGCAGGTGGTCCTCTAACAGCAGGCTTCCTGCAACCTGGTGCCATTCCAGGCAGGGTTAAGCATAAATCCCATCATCCTCTGCCAGCATGGGAATTGTAGTCCAGCACAAGAAGGTGCCAGACTTAGGGCAGCAGGCATCTTAAAAAATACAGTCGTGTTTAGTATTCTGAGCAGTTCAAAGTGTACTGCAGGAAGGACTTCTCTTTGCTGTTTTTACAACAGCCCTGCAAGGTGCATCAGGATGAGGTTGAGGGCAGCTGGGCTTCTGCTTGGGACACACATCTTTGTAAACGGCCCTTGTGTGTGAGCAAAATTTAAATGGAATAGTTTTGCGACATGTGTAGTCACCTTGAGGCTGCCGTGGCATTACAACATAGGGCATCCATTGCACATTGGTGAGTACCAGTGTGCCATGGGCACCGATGCTCACAAAGGTGCTCCCCAGTGCACATCCATATATTGGCTAGGAAGTGGCAGAATGCAAAGGGAGTGTCTGATGTGCACCAGAAGTACCTGATGCACATTGGATCACTCTTTCTGGTGCCCAAGAGGCACATTTTTTGGAATTCTCTAACAGAGTTTCATTGCATTTCTGCAGTGTAGTTATGCATTTGCACAGTTATGAAAGATAGACTGTATTTGAGGGTCTTGGCTGATGATTATCAACGTCCTTATGACCTTTATTTATCCTATCTATATAATTAAATAACTGTATATTCTCAAAGAGGCCTGAAGTCAGATGGAAGGGTTGACTTGCCCCTCAGGCTCTTTATACCAGCATTCCGCTGCTACTAAGCATGTGCAGAGGACGTCGCAAGAGCTCTCGTGTGGATTGTCTTGCACGTACAGCCTGCCATTCTCTCAAAGCTGGAGAAGCTCATGAGAAGACTCTTTCAAAAGGAGCCCAACTTCAAAAGAAAGAAAAGCAAGACTGTTTAAAACAGCCTTTGGTCCATGATCTTATTGAAACAGAACGCAGGGAAAGGCCGTTCCGAAGCATGTGGAGAGGGATAGGCCCACATCTAAGGCTTTCCTTAGAATCGGGTAAATTGGCCAAACTCCCACCTGAGGGAAAAGGTATCATCACCAACGTCTGGAATCCTATTGAGGACTTGTATGTCAACTTGTATCTGGGGGAATTAGAATTGAGCCATTCCCTTCCTGTCTTCAGCAAAGGGCTGCTATTATGTTACTACGTAAGGGAGCTGGTAGTGACTGATGCACTTTGGGGCCAACGCACATCAGTCCTGTGGTGCATCAGGACCGCTGCACATGGGGACGTCAAAGAAGGAGTGCAGGAGCACATTGGGACACTTTTGCTGAGGTCCCATTATGCCTCTTTGCAATTTGCTAGCAGGGTGCATCAGGTGCCCTGGCATGGATGAACCTTATTATTCTGCCTCTTTCTGGGCCACAGGGACTGTGTGCTTGAGTGTTGAAAGGTTCATCCTTCTGAAATGGGCCCAGGAATGGTCAAAGGGAAAAGGAAAGCTATGATTCATGTGTACGGGGAATGGACAATAACCAGCAATGGGTTGGGGATTATTTCTGTACCAGAGCCACTTGGCCTAATGGGAGGTTAAATTCATCCCATGCTTGGAGAGGCCGTGGGGGTGGGCTGCCATACTACCCTGAACTGATACCCTTGTCTGATTTTGAAAGCTAAGCGGGCCCAGGCTTGGTTAGTACTTGGGAGGGAGACCCCCAGGAAGGACCAGCCAGAGCAAAGGAAAGGTCCCTCCTGGAACCCTTGGGAGAGGCAGCTGCCAGCCCAAGATGACAATGCCAGACCAGAAGAACCGCCAAGGGGCTTGCTTGGTATACAACCAGTTTCTCTCATTGCTACACAGAAATCCCAGGTTCAGTTTCTGGCTTCTCTACATAAAGAGTCTTGCCTGGCGCTCTGGTGGAGAGTCATAACTGCTGCCAGTCAGAGCTGACAATGCAGGGGTAAAGGAACCAATGGCCTGACTCAGTAGAAAGCAGTACTCTGTATTCCTGCCTGTGTGTGCTTGAGCATCGTTCCTTCACGAACATTTCCAGCCTGTCTCCTTTACTCTTGTGGAAACGTTCAGCAGGGGCAGGATTACTAGATTTAAAGTCTTGGCGACAACAGGGCTTTGGATATAGCTTTAGGAAAAGAGGGTTAATAGAGAGGCCGTGTGAAAAATTTGTGGCAGTTTCCCGGTGAAAGGCAGAAGACTTGACTGCTATCCAGCCACCCTAGCATTCTTTTTCCAATAGAGGTCAGCTGGAGAGTTTGCTTTTTATGAGAAGGGCATCCTCTTTGTGTTTTGGACTTTACTGCTCCTGTATATGGAGGTTGGTTAAGCCCGGAGGGGATAAATGTGACCCGCCAGTTGCTGCTGGACTGAGTCTCCCATCAGCCCTAGACTGCAGAGGGATGGTGAGGAATATTGGGAGTTGCAGTTTAACAACACCCCTAGGGCCGCGCTCGCCCATCATTGCTTTAACCTCTCCTAACTAATAGATCCCTCCATGAATTTGTCCTTGCAACACCTGGTGGAGCTTAGCAGAAAGACTTTCCTAGATTTCCCTATGGGAACAAATTTCTAAAGACAGGAATAGGTTAAATATTGACTGCCCAACCCAGACAATGGAAATTATTGAAGCATACGTGCTTTGGGGTCACATTGATACTCTGACTTTCCTCCAGGGAAGTCAAGCCAGTGAGCATAGAGTTCATTCCTCACAACCACCCTGCAAAGGAGGACAGGACAAGACACAACAGGTGGTCCAGAGCTGCCCAGATTTGAACCTCTATCCACCCTGCCCCTCTTCTACCATTCTAGTCATTAATTTATGGTGCTACCTCTCCTGTCTGCAGAGCTGCAAACACGTGAGGCCCCAAATTAAAGATGCAGCAGGCCAGAGATGTTGGGCTGCATTGGCCTAAGGGTAGCCAGGGGAATCAAAGGAGAAGCAGGTGAATTGCGGCACTTGTAAATACATTATTACCAAGCCCCCACCACGAAATCAATAGGTGTGTGGGCAGGGTAAGTGCCGCCTCTTGGTGAGATCAATGGCAAGACAGGCCACCGGAGAGATAAGCAGGTGTGTGTATGTGTGTGTATGTATTGTATACTCCATCCTCCTGCCCACCTCCACCCTGTGGTAGTAGGAATGTAAAGATGTCCAAATTTGGGTCTAAATTGTGAAGCGTGATGCGCGACCTGAGTTTGAAATTTGCTGTAGGAGAGACAGGACCAAAGTTCCCAGATCTCTGGGTCTGACCTGGAGTCTTGGGGCCTGTCTTCTTTTCTCTGGTCGTCACAGTGCCGGGGATGAATATCAGGGTGAGAGCACTGCCTTGAAAAATGCAGGTCTTTCTATTTTTCTCGTTGGCTGGACCTGGCGTTTTTGGTTTGAATGAGCTGCTCTGTGCAGCTGGCTGAAAGTATCATGCTGAATGGCATCCCCAGGCCTCTGTCCTGTGATATCACAAGGGGACGTCCCTAGAGAAACCCACTTTCATCCCAGCCTCAGTTCCTTTTTGCCTTTTTTTTAGCGGGGGGGGGATACTACTTTTAAGAAAGTGATCTATTGTTGCCAGTTGTTTTGCTTTCTCTTTAGGGCAATGCAGGGTCCTCCAGATGTTGTTGGACTGCAGCTCTCAGCATTGACTGTGCTGGCTAGGAGGCTGATGGGAGCTGTAGTCCCATGACATTGGGATGGCCACACAATGCTGAACCCTTCTTTAGGGGTTATTGACCATATTTTTTTGTGGGGGGGGATTACCTTTTAATGACATTAATACTAGAGAATACTTTGGTGGTAGTTTCATAAAGCCTGTGCTTGCTCCTTGGAGTACCTGCTAGAAAGGCGAGGTATGAATGTTTGAGCTCGATACGTATGGCTGAAGAACAGGGAGGAATAACAATTGAGATTCATTTGTGTTTGGGAATCTTCTTTACCATTTAGGAAGTGAATGGAATAAATTGTGCAAAACCAGTAGATCTGCATATATTAGCATATATTTTTAAAGTTCTGTATGTCCAGCTGTCATCTTGTGCTCTTCAGTTCATTCATTCTATTTCTATTGATCCATCTGGCATTAGCTGCACATTTTCCGGCTTGTCTTTGCAATCATGAGAACTAGAAACTTGGACCTTTTTAAAAGAGGAAGCTGAAATGTCCAAGATGCATCGTGTGCCACACCAGAGCCGGCTATACCACAGCTCAAAGTGAGGCCACCTTGTGTATTGGGGATTGTTAATGGTGTCTTGAGATAGACTTGGAGACAGCAGGATGTAAGCCGTGTATCTAGATCCATGAGAAAGAGCCCTATTGCAATAAACAGAAGCTTCAGGAGAACAAAGCGAATAACAATGTTGGTGGACTGCATCTCCCATTATCCCTCACCATTGGCTACACTGGTTGGGGCTGATGGGAGATGTGGTCCAATAACATCCCAGGGACCACAAATTGCCCACCCCTGAAGTTGGTGCTTGCTGTTGGGTTTTCGGCTTTGTGCATCAAAAAGTGTGCTAGATTGGCCTTATGCGCAGGTCTGCCCTTGCGCATTACCATCGTAAGAAAAGAAATGCTCATGACCTGCACAAAGGACTGAGTAAGAAGATCCAAAATGCTTTTCCATGCCGCATTTCAGTGGAACGGGCCCTGGGTCTGGCATCTGTTGGCTGTGACAAAGCTTAACACGTTTGAAAGGGGGTTCTGTCTTCTAGCATGTGTTGCAGAAAACACTAAACAGTTGGGCGGCACCTTTATGATGAACGGATTCCATTAAGAAGAGGCTTTGGGGGTTTCGATCCACTTCCACCGAGGCATGGAGTGGATTCATCGAGGTGCAACCGTACCCGGTTGGTGGGGATCAGAACAACTGAATAACTGTTTTGGAGGCTGAAAGTGCCGGCAGGCAGTGAGAATCGTTAACACACACCATTAATGAGACTGTTGGTGATAAAATAAGGCAGTTAAAAACATGGGGCGGGAAAAGCAACTCTTTCCCAAGAATTGAACCTGGGGGGAGGAATTAGGGTGGTGGTGATTTTCATTTGTGTACCCGGCAGTGGGCCGTGGCACTCCGTTTTTAGCACCATATGGTCCAAAAATGCTTCTGGAAGTAGTCAGAAGTCTACTTCTTCTTTTTCTTCAGCTTACCAGTTTCTGGCTGATTTGGGGGATGGTTTCTGGATTTTTTTTTTAATGGGGGAAGGAAGTGTTAAAGAAAACTGCCACTCCAGATTAGGATTTGAGGACATTTGTAGATGTGACATAGTCTAAAAAAATTGGTGGTGGTGGTGCCCTAAATGTTTGGGCCCAAACGTGCTCCATGGACAACATTTTCCCCATGCCTGGCTTAACATGGAGAAAGAAGATGCCCTTGCTAGTAACTATACTAAATTGTCCCTGTTCTCCACACCTCAAGGTTTTGAGAGGGGAGGAAGGGGTTCTAGTTAAAAAGCAGAATTTCCCACTGGATCTGACCTCATGGTTTTCCTTCCTTCCAATTAAGCATCCCAATGGTATCACCAAGAAACCCCAAATATTATCTGGAGGCATTTTGTAGATTGGGAAGTGAGAGCCCGAGCTTTGCTGGCTGCACCTTTCGGCAGGAATGAACAAATTCAAAATTGGTGCAGCAGAAAGGGGGAGAAGAAGGTAGTGAAAGAGGGTGGGGTGAGGGAATGCAAGCACGCTGTCTTTTAACTGACCGTTTTAACTAACATTATTCCGCCCAGTAGTTCTTGAAACGCTCTGTGTGGGTTTTCACATCGTGGCTGGTCAGGTTTCGTTACACCGGCTGTGGGTTATTTTTACAGTCCTCCGGTTCTCAGTCTGGCTTTTGCTGGCATTTAGTGGTTCACTGGTTTAGTTATCTTTCTGGAGGGGCAAAATCCCATTGCTTTGACGAGGCTGTAGCGGCTCTTTCGGTACAGTAGGGCCGGGCCTCTTGGTGTGGCGCAAAAGGTGATGGGGTGTGCGCGCACGCATGTGTGTAGGGGTAAAAGTTATGAGTGATCGGATGTGACAGGCCCAAGCCACCGCAGTTTTCCTTGCGGTGCTGTGTGCAAGGAACTGTGCGCTAAGGAAACTGCCTTGGCAGAAGGCTTTATATAACTTCAGCACTGCAAAGAGGAAGACAAGTTGTTGTTATTTTAAAAAAGAAGAAATAGCTGAGTTGTTCATGAGTAAAAATCAGAGCTGAGGAATACTTGTATTAAGACCAGCTAGAGTGGTACAAAAGCATGGGAAATGTTGAGTTCTCCAGAATTATTCGTAAGGCTAAATCAGTGTGGAGAGCAAAGCCTGTGTTTGAATCATAGAATCATAGAGCTGGAAGAGACCTCTGGGGCCATCCAGTCCAACTCCCTGCTATGCACCCATCAAAGCATTCCCAATGGATGGCCATCCAGTCTCTGCTTAAAAACCTCCAAAGAAGGAGACTCCCTCACACTCCATGGTGACAGCAGCAGATTCCATTGCCGGACAGCTCTGACTGTCAGGAAGTTCTTCCTGAGGTTCAAGTGGAATCTCCTTTCCTGCAGCTTGAATCCATTGCTCCTTGTCCTAGGCCCTTTCTGCACGACATTTTCCATGCGAAAGGGCGCCTGGAGCATCGCGTGATTGTGAGGAGCGATCTGCACAATGCACTCACAATCACATGATGCTCCAGGGGCTGGCAGGCACCAATTGCGCACCTTTTCATTTTCAGCTAAAGCCGAAAATGGTGCACGATCATGCATTGGTCCCCTGGCCCCACACGTACTTACCTGGCATGCGGAGCCTCTGGAGCCACACCGGTCGCGCTTCCTGCCCCAGCAAAGCCTGGGAAACTCCCAGGCTGTGCTACGGAAGGAAGAGGCAGGGGTCTTATGCAAGCAGACAGTTCGTGCAGAGCTGAAGGACCCCAGACACGAGAGCCTCTTGCTGGAGGCTGCTTGCGCAATCCCCGCACCCCAGCACCAGAAGAAGGTAAGGTGCAGGAGGAATAGATATGGGAGGCTTTGTTAAGTTTCCTGCACAGATGAAAAGAAAACACTCTGCACATGTCCAGAGGGGCATGAGGCATGCCAGGGATGGGCCTTGAATTGCTAAGCTAGGTACAAGAACAAACCCATCCCCTCCTTAAGTTTTGCTGCCCATTGGGAAAATGAGAACAGCCGAAGTCATCACGGGGGGGCCACATTCCCTAAAGCTTGCCCAAATATTGGGAGACAACTGACGGATCATTTCAGGAAGAGCAGCAAAACCAGACTTGCAAAGGTATGTCTTTGCTCGAGATGCCACTTGAGAGATGGAGCATCGCTTCAAGTGAAGAGGTGGGGAAGACACTCTTTAAACCAGGGGGCTAGAAGGGGCGTTGCCTGGTTTCATGATGCGCATGCACAAAAGATGTTTCACTCCTATACATGTGACCATCCAGTGCTATACACTGCAATGGGCAAAGTGTTCCCCCTGCACGTGGGAAATTGGCAGTGCGTGAAGCTGGCCGATTGGTAGAAGTTCCTATGGGGCGCTGTGATGAGCTGAGCTCTTTGCAATTAATATTTCAGGCACACCCACTAGCACATAGACATTTCCTGGCTGGGTCACATCAACTTGCATCTACTATTGCTTCCAGGAGCGGCCATCCATGTGTCTCTGGTGAGGCAATGGCCTTCTGATCTGGTCTGTCCCCGCAGCCAAAGGAGGGAAAAATTTCCTGGAGCAGAATGCAAGCCTGCTCAGAGACCCCTAGAATCATAGAGCTGGAAGAGACCCCAGGGGCCGTCCAGTCCAACCCCCTGCCATGCAGGAATACCCATCGAAGCCCTCCCGACAGATGGCCATCCAGCCTCTGCTTAAAAACCTCCAAAGAAGGAGGAGACTCCACCACACTCCACGGAGGCAGCGTATTCCACTGCTGGACAGCTCTGGCCATCAAGAAGTTCTTCCAGAGGTTCAGGTGGAATCTCTTTTCCTGCAGGTTGAATCCATTGCTCCGTGCCCTAGTCTCTGGAGAAGAAGAAAACAAGTCCACTCCCTCCTCAACAGGACATCCCTTCAAATATTTAAACATGGCTATCATGACTCCTCTTAACCCTGGCCCTTTCCGCACCTTACCTTCTTCCAGTGCTGGGGTGCGGTGATCACGCGAACAGCCTCTGGTGAGAGGTTCTCGCGTCTGGGGTCCTTCAGCTCCGCACGAGCTGTCTGCTCACGCAAGAGCCCCGCCTCTTCCTTCCACAGTGCAGCCTGGGAGTTTCCCAGGCTGCACTGGGGCAGGAAGCGCGGCCGGCGTGGCTCCAGTGGGTCCGCACACCAGGTAAGTGCGCGTGGGGCCTGGGAGCAATGTGAGATCACGCACCATTTTCAGCTTCTAGCTGAAAATGAAAAGGTGCACAATTGGTGCCTGCCGGGCCCTGGAGTGTCGCGTGATTGTGAGTGTGTCGTGCAGATCGTTCCTCACAATCGCACGATGCTCCAGGCGCCCTTTCACATGGAAAATGCTGTGTGAAAAGGACCCTTCTCTTCTGCAGACTAAACATTGCCACTCCTCATAGGGCCTCATTGCCTCCGGACCCTTCACCATCCCCCTCCTCTGGACACGCTCCAGCTTGTCCATATCCTTCTTGAATTGAGGTGCCCAGAACTGGACACAGTATTCCAAATGAGGCCTAACCAGTGCAGAATAGAGTGGTACCATTCCCTCCCTCGATCTAGACACCATACTCCTGTTGATGCAACCAAGAATTGCGTTGGCTGTCTTGGCTGCCTCATCACACTGCTGACTCATGTTCAGCTTGTGGTCCACCAAGACTCCTAGATCCCTTTCACATGTACTGCTATCCAGCCATGGACTCTGTTAATGCCCAGGATGGTGATTCCAGACTGAGGCCAATATACTTTTCCATGTTCATGTGAATTCGCATTGGCGTAGCTTCGTTGGATGTACACGACACCAGAGTTGTACTGGATTGTTCTATTGCACAACCAATGGTAGAATGGGTAGCAGTGCAGTGCATCTGACTGTCACACAACAGTAATGCCACTTGTGCAACCTGGGTTAGGATCCCCACATTGTCCTACCTCCTAGAATGGGCAACTGCTTATGCAATAGGATTTGCAATGCGTAAGTTGGCAAACAACTCTGGCCGAAGTGAGGAATGGTCCAGCGTGAAGGTGCAAGTTTACCTTTAGTGTGCTGTGCCTGGGTGCATCATGGAATGCCTGCTCACCATCTCTGGGGAGAAAAACCCCAAGATCTGGGCCTGGGCAAGGATTTAAGACAGGCTGTAAGTCAGCAGTGTGGCCTGGAAGGTGAGAAGCGGCCATAATAAATCCAAAAGTCTCAGATTAGAATTTTGCTTCTGCCCGATGAGTCCACTTGGTGGCCTGTGGGCTAAAGATAGACAAAGTGTTCGTTGGTCCCTGCTTTGAAAAGAGTTTCCTAACAATTGAGACATCCCTTTGGGAAGAATAATATAGCATCGAGATTTTTACACAGGTTTCTCCTGCTATTTGCAAATTCTAGGGAATTTTTCTGTGAGCAATAGAGGGGAGATTTCTGCACTAGAAGCCATGTCTGGCATCCCATTGGGAGGTTATGTCCTCGTAAACCGACTTATGATCGTGTAGCCTTGAATTGCACAATGTTTATATTCTCAGGAAGGGGAAGAGCACCATTGGGACTTTTGGACAAGCAGATCAGCAGTGCGGCCATTGTGCATTGTGTCCTGACACAGTTCACTAGCATGGTTGCCTATTGTGTCAGTGACGTAGCTCCATCATCATGAAGTGACACATCTTAGCCTGTAGTAGAGGATCTCGGCCCGCACATTTGCCTAGACAATGTTTGGTGCCACAAATCCACATGATTTCTGTGCTGAATAACAGTCCCCAGAACACTTTGGAACATGCAAATATGGGACGTATGTTAGGCAAATGTGAAAACTACAAAATTAACTTGACCTTGCATGCAAGGAAGAAATAGGCTAAGAGTAACTTCCCGACTGTGAAGCAAACTAGATGAGGTGACCAGAAATTTCTGATTCTCTGGATCTCCTGTATTGATCTTTCAGAGTGACAATTCAGTCTGGTCGGGTGAAGCTCAGGTTGGATCAGGACCCGTGGCACTGGGAGAAGATGCTGAGTCTACCCCACAGATGTGCTCACCAATGTGGCCTTTTGAGGCAACAATTCTCAGAACCCCCAGCCCAGGATTCTGGAAGATGTAGTCCTCAGAAGCCACTTTGGCAAGTTCTTCCTCTGTTCCTTCTACAGGATTGGCATTGGATCTTATTTTCACATTGGGGATGGCGCAGCATGTAAAAATGTCTGGCATGCTGGCGGCAGCATGGGGGGCACAGGGCAGCTGGTTGGGCACCCACACCCTCCAACTGCTTCTCCCCATCTCTTTCCCCATCTTCCTGTAGCAGCCACTTGTTTTGCTTCATGGTATAACCAGCTCTTGGTTTAGGGGGTGTTCGGGACAGCAGTTCAGTGGCTGAACACATGCAAGATGTACCAAGGTTTCCAGTTCAGTCTCTGACTTCTACCTGAGATGACCCTTTTTGGTGGATCAGTTCCACCTCCTTGGTTAGCTCCATCAAAGTCTGGACTAAAATCCAGAGTGGATCCACCACTTCTTAGTGACCTGTAAGCCATACTCTACTACAGACAATGGGTACTAGTACCAGAAATGTCCAGACATCAGCATTTTCCACTGGTGGCAAGTTCTACTCATCGAGCTTAGAGAACTGACTTTGGGGACTGCAGCTCCTAGAAATCCCCCACCAGTGGCTGTGCCATCTACAGGACTCTGGGAGACATTGGCCCTTTCCACACGGGGGTAATAAAACGCTTTAGCGCACTGTAGCGCGATTTCTGACGGAGGTCTTCCATACCTTAAAGCGCGCTGAGTCGTCTTTAATTTCCAAGTTCCACACGTCAATCCGTTTAGAAACGTCTCCAACTGTGCTTGCACGTGCTTTTTAAAAACCGGAAAAAAAGTGTTTCTTTTCCCCCTGATCCGCGCAATCACGTTCTTGCTCACTTGTTTGGAAGCGCAGATACGCGCTGATTCGCCCCTGAGATGAACGGGGGTGGGCCGTGGGCGTGGACAGCCTATCACAGCCATAGTGGGCAGGGTTATGTTAATAGCGGGGGTGGTCAGGACGGCAACGTGTGGATCTCTGAAACTGCGCTAAGCCGGATCAAACATAAGACGTATGAATAGAGAGCGCGCATTAGCGCGGATACAAAAAAACCCGGTTCAAACCGCCCGGAACCGTCACTACGCGGATTCCTCTTCTCATGTGGAAAGGGCCATTGTCTGAAGAGAAACTGTTGCAAGTGCAATCACAGATGAAGCTGGAGCACCGGTAAGATGCTCAGGCTCGCCGTCTCGGCCTCGGTTGTATTTCTGAAGGCCTTATATCAGTGGTGCCCAGCCTTTGGCCCTCCAGGTGTTTTGGACTTCAACTCCCAGAATTCTTGACTGTTAACCAAGTAGCTAGGATTTCTGGGAGCTGAAGTCCCAAACGCCTGGAGGGCCAAAGGGTGGACACCACTGCCTTATATCTTGAGACGAAAATCAAGTTGTCCAATCTGCTATACAGGACAAAGGGCAAATGTCCCGAGGGGCTTGGAAATAAGACGTTAAAAGTAATATAATTAATCAGTGTTGTTCGGGTAGGGGAGAGGGCTCATAAAATTACATCGCAAAAAGTATTTCAATTTTGTCAATATCACCTCGTGGGAACAAATTCCTTTTCGAAAGCAAGCTTTCACATAGGGCCTTTCCGCGCTGCACTTGTTATAGTGCTATTATTCCACGTTCAACCTCCTGTGGAATTCTGGGGTTTGTAGTTTCCTGAGGCCAAAGAGCCCTCTGGCTGAGAATTTTAAATACTCTTCCTTCAACTCCAAACCCCAGGATTCCACAGAGTGTTGAAAGTGGAATAATAGCACTAGAACAATGTAGTGCTGAAAGGCCCATAGTCTTCCAGGCCTTGTGCTCCTCCGAGCAGCACACCCAGTCCTTTGTTATGTGGTTCCTTTCTAGTGGCGTTCTGGCCTTTTCATAATAGCAAAGCAAGAACATTTCCCGCCTCGTGGAAGAAATATCCGCAGAACTCCTCAGGAGGCAAACAGAGGGAAGATTGGGCTTGATTGCCAGTGCGAGGGACTTGGAGTTGTGTGCTCTTTAGCACAAGAATGAACTCTGGCGAGCTTTTGTTCCCTGGCAGGCGTTTGAGGAGAAGGTTTGATGTGACAGCTTAATTTTCATGCTCCCTCATTTGCTGTAGTCCAAAGCATGTGTTTTAGGGGCGTATTACACCTTCAGAGGTAGATCTGGGCTGGAAGGATGAAAGTTGCCAGCAGAAAAAGGTGGGGAAAAGTGTTGGGAGGGTTAAGGGTTGATCCTCCTCGGCTCCTGTGTTGCAGATTTGCACTTGCAGGCCCCTCCTTAGCTCCGCTGAGATGGCTCTTCACAAAAGATATCATTTGACGTGTCAATAGTGGTGTGGATGATTTGTATCCTGATGTTCAGAACCGTTCCAAAGAATGTGGCCGTGGTGGTTGCCGTGTGACCCAATCGATGACCACGCTCCATGCCTTGCTGTACCACAGAGTGCCCACTTGTCACGCGGAAAGCCCTGACAATGTGGAAAGGGCCAGATGTTCCCGGGGGGCATTGCGGCCACCACGACTTTCCACATGGCAGACGGAGCTCGTGCTCTGCGGGTTACATAAGCAGAAAGTGTCAGGTCTCTGCCCTGGGGGATTTCCAGTCTAAATTGGGGGAGGAAGGAAGGCAGGCGCCGGAGATAACTGGAAGCTGGCATTTATGCAACAGGAATGCAATGTGTGTGTAAGCACCTACCTTGCAAGGTGAGGATCCTAAGTTCAAATCCTGGCAGTTCCAGTTGAAAGGGGCCCGAGGCATTGCTGGGAATCATACTCTTTTTTTTTTAAAGAATTCTTTACAGTTTTGGGACTGAAGTCTCAAAAGTGTAGTCAGTCACTGCAAGACTTTTTCAAGCAACAGTTTCCTTTCCGTTTTGTCAGTCATAACTAAGGTCATCACTTGAGTAATTTTTAAAAAAAATAAATTTGACTGTGGTGTCGTGCACACTGTGCTCTCACAGAAGAGCCCAAGGTAGCACTTGAACCTGTGATATTCCACCACCATTTTGTGATGGTGCTCCCCACAAGTATGAGTTATGGGGCAACCCTATTACAGTTGTCTGATACTTGAACTGCCATGACTCTGTCATAGAGAATCCTGGGATCTGTAGTTTGGGGAGGGGAACTTAGAATTCTCTGCTGCAAGTTTAAGTCTGCCTCGCTAACTATAGCACTAGAGCTCTCTGACAGAGAGTTCAAAGTCCCTCCCCAAACTACAAATCCCAGGTTTCCACAGGGTAGAGCCATGCAAGTTCAGATGGTAGCAAAACTACACTCTATAGAAATAACAAAAAGTTACAGTTACACCACAAAAGGACTACAGGTGTCTGAGAGCATAGCACTGTAACTCAGGGCCCTTTCACACTAGACTGTTGTGGTGCTATTATTCCACTTTAACTGCCGTGGCAACATCCTATGGAATCCTGAAATTTGCAGTTTAGGGAAGGGTATATAGAATTCTCAGCCTGAGAGCTCTTGGGTCTCACTAAACTACAAACCCCAGAATTCCCCAGGATGTTACCATGGCAGTGAAGTGTGATAGGGCCCTTAGTTGTGGGGGAAACGAACAAATTACAAATAGCTAATTATTTATAATGCTTTAGTTCCGAGTCTCCAAAAAGCAAGTAAGTTAATTCCTACCACCCAATCCCCCGCAAACAGACAATCTGATTATAACAATATGTCCAATGCTGTCAGATACGTGAACAAATCACCTATCAATTGTCTATCCATCCATCCCTAATGTCTATAATTATGCTTTCTTTCTGCAATGCGTGAATATCTGCTGTGCCAAACCTCCGATGGATTAGTTGGAGGTCCATTTTCAACAATTCAGTTCCTGAAAATACCTGGGCTGCCAAGCCAGACGTTGAAAGGAACTAGGGGTCCGTTAAGTCTTTCTGGAGGGCGATCCAGCAAAATGGGTCCCTCTCAGGAGCACATGTCTTCTCCATGAAGGCACGCTAGGGAAGTACATTTTCACAGTGGTACATGGGGACGCACAGATTATGGTCATGCCCTCTTTGGAGCTGGCGGAGTGGAACATTTTCCCAGTAGACTTTTGCGGAGATGCCACAGTGGTCCAGATGGGTGAAGATGGTCAGCAAGGCATGGGAGATGCAATGCATGGGATGACAATGCATGGGAGATTTTCCAGCGTGCCATGGAATGGGCCTTCAGCCCATCAGTGGCTGCTTGAGTCTGAGGGCAGGATTGCTTTTGGCACCATCTAGCGGCTGTTATGCAGCCAGGCAAAACCACTGTACGCTATTGTATTCTGTGGGTTTATTTATACTCCAGCCTTTTCCCAGAGCTGGAGCATTGCCCATTTTCTGATATCGGAACCATTGTCTTGTAAACCTCCTGGAGGCTTGCAAATTAATGGATCCCTACTTGTGCAATATCAGAAAAAGGACTTGTGTATTCATATCCCCAGTTATGCTAGTGGAAGTCACAAAGAAGACGCTGGTCTTTTAAACGGCTGCTTTCCTTGATGTTTTTGAGCACCATCGTACTGTTTGAAGCCTCTTTGAACATGTGTCGTGTTTGAAAATGAATGCCAAGCTGGCTTAAAGACTGTTTCTTTCGGAATTGGCTAAATATAGAAATTTTTTTTATTATATTTTTTGTAAAAACAAACATACAAATAAAACATTCCTTATTTTTTACCATACAAAAATTCTTTTCCACCATCTTATATACCTTTTATAAAAAAAAGAAGAAAAGAAAAAAAAGCAAAAAACCCCACACTCCATACCTACTTCCCTTATTCTCTACATATTTTGAGGATGGTTATAATTTTACCTGTTATTGACCAACACTTGCTATACTATCCAAATGAAAAAAACACCACTACCTTATTTGTACTAATAAAGTTCAATACAAAATTTTTACTTCCGAGTCCAAATTCGTAAATCACTTAGTTTTACCTTCCCCATTGGACTTCCCAAAGGGGTTTTACCAAGTTCCATTCTTCAGTAATTAATTTTTTCGGTCTATCATTTATAATTGATGTGAGTTCATCTAACTCCCATAAGTCATATAGTTTCCATAACCAATCTTCCACCTTAGGTGTTTCCTTTGATTTCCATACTTGTGCAAATACCAATCTTGCCGCTGTTGTCATAAAAATCATCATTTTTCTCAAAGAACTCTTTTTAAAATATTTCTCATCAAAAATTCTATATTTATTTGGATGATAAATATAGAATTTTTAAAAGCAAATCCAGTCACCTGAATCCGTCTTGTTTGGATTTGGGGGAAAAAATGCAAGTTGCAACAAAGGCAGGGCAAGGTAGCAGTTAGCAAGCAGACAAGGGCCAGGCGGAAGTAGAGTCAAGCTTTCACTTGGCTGTCTTTGGCTCAGTCACTTACCCCTCTTGTTTAGCCTACCTTGTAGGGCTGTTGTTGGGAGGAAAAAAAGTCCATGTGCATGAGTTTCCTGGAGGAGTCATCAATTAAAAATCTTAAAAGAAACCTGGGAGGGTTTTGGCTACCACTTCTTTTCTTTCTTTCTGTTTGTGGTGAGCAGAAAGAAGGAGTGTTGCAGTCCTCACTTTGTTTTCTCTGGAATTCTTGGAGCATAACTCCTCCCTCCCCACGTTCGACTGGGAGCGCCTAAAGTGCCCACGCTACCGGGCTGTCCCCAGAAGGGGGTCTACCCATGGCGGCCTGCGGGGTTTGGCCTCTGGGGAGATGCTCTGCAGCGATGCAGTGCCAGAAGGCCAGACTGGAGGCTCTGCTGGAATGGGATTCCGCACCCCTCGCCCGGCCCGCTTGCTGCAGCGCTGCTGTCCAGTTTGATAAGCAGAATGCAAAAGAGAAGGAACGGCCCATTGCAGCAGGACTGGGCCATCAGGGAGATAAGTCATCCTGAAGCCTCTCATGGTTTTCACATCTTTCTCTAAATCTCTCCCCACCACCCAGCCACCCTTCCTTCCGTTGCCTATTTTCTTGCCTATCTATCTATCTCTATCTATCTCTCCATCCTTCCATCCTTTCTTTCTTTGCCTATCCACCTATCTCTCTGTCACAGTCTCTCCTCTTCGTTTGTCTATATCTTCTCTTTCTCTTTTCTTCATCTTCCTGCCTGCCTGCCTGCCTGCCTGCCTGCCTGCCTATTCATCCATCCATCCATCCATCCATCCATCCATCCATCCATCCATCTATCACAATCTCTCCTTTTTGCTTATCTATATATTCTCTTTCTACCTCCCTCTGTCCCTCCATCCGTCCGTCTATCCATCCATCTTGATCGCTTCTCTGTACCTGTCTGTCTTCTCCCTTTCTTCTCTCCTTCTCTGTCTGTCTGTCTGTCTGTCTCATCTAATGACCCTCTCTTTCTTTGCATTTGATCAGTGTTTCTGTCTGCCTGTCTCTCTCCTTCCACTAATTTCTAAGCTGTTGTTCTGTCTTCATAACCACCACCATCTCCTCACTCCTCACGCCTTCCACCTTTGTGTCTGTCTGTCTAGAACCATCTCTCTGTGTTTCTCTGTTCTTTCTTCCTTTGTGTGCCCGTCTGTCTGTCTGTCTTCAATGCACCCACCCTCATGCTCTGAATTTGTCCCCCCCCTTCGGCACATCACTTTACCTCTCAGCCCCTTTCCCAGCTGAGGTTCTTTTTGGACCTGCTTTATTTTCCCCCCAGTAATTGATGCTCCTGAGGTTTGCTTTGAGAGAGTCTTTGCTTTGCTTCAACTGTCAGGGCATTATTTGGGTTGGTTTTCCTGGATGCTGGGGAGTGGCATTTTCCTTCCTTTGTGCCAACATCATGTCAGCAAGCCTAGAATTTTAAGTGAGGGGAGAGGGAAGCAACGGCCCCGCCCAACAACCCAAATGGTGGTCACAGAGAAATGCAGTGTAGAGGAGATATTATTATAATAATATCATATATAGTATAATATTAGCATGGTGTAGTGGTTTGAGCATCAGACCGTGACTCCGGAGCCCAAGGTTCAAATCTCAGCTTGGCCATGGAAAAGCACTGAGTGGTCTTAGGCTTGTCACACTCTCTCAGCCTCAGAGGAAACCCAGGTGGCAAACCCCTCTAAAGAAGTTCTGCCAAGCAAACCTGGCGATAGGTTCACCTTAACAAGCACAACGAAAAAGTTGGGATCCTGCCTTTCTCTTTCAATGGGGGCTCAAAACAGCTTACGATGTAAAAACACAATACAGATAAAAATGTACACCAAAAGTGAACGTTCAAAGAAGATTAAACTTTTAACAATATTAAAATGATTTAAGCCTGCACTTAAAACTATAAAAAGGCTATTAAAAGGCAAAAAAGCTATTAAAACAGTTCAGGTCTAAAACAATACAGTGCCTTCAACCCGTTGTTTAAAAACCTTCCCTTTTAAAACGCAGCTGGAATAAAACAGGTTTTGCCTGCTGACAGAAGGACAGGAGGGAGTGGTCCATTCTGGCCTTGGGGCCGCCACCAAAAAGGCTGTTTCTCTAGTGTTCCCACCAACGGTACTTGGGATGGGGGTGAGACTGAGAGAATGGTATCTCTGATGCCCTTAGCAGGCTCCCCCAATTTCAACTGGCCCCTGGTTGAAAATCTGGCATGAATGTTCGATTTGGCTCTGGCCCTATTGTGCCACGCTGGTGGTGGGAATTCTGGGAGTTGTGGACCTCAGTGTAACTTTGCTAAGCTCTACACTGGTCCTGCTCAGGGCCTGGGTAAAGGTGTTATTGAGCAGTTCCAAAAATAGCCCCTCTTCTGCAGAGTATGACAGTTTTCTTCAATTACTGAAGTAGCACACCAAACACTGGTGATGTTGGAAGCATTTGGGAGGGTCAGGAAGTGAGTGGGGAGGAAGATGAAGAAATGTATGAAGCCTCTTTATGGTGACACCAGAGCAGTGGGTACCGTTACCCAGATGCCAGTATTTTCTGTTCAGTATTTTTGAATTGAGGGTAACTGAAACCATGAAAGCAAGACTGTGGCTAAGGGGGCAGTCCCTGGTCAGGTCCATTGGGTCCTGCATTTGATGGGGAACAGGAGTGTAACCACACATCAGGGAATCTATAGCTTTAGGGACACAAAAGACTCTCTGTTTTGATTTCATTATGTTTCTCTGAAGCCCATTAACATTCGTAAGTGTCTTTTGGCACATACATGCATATGTGGTGGGAGTGCTGCAAGGTGTAGAGATTTTGGCAGGAAATAACAAAATAAATGGAATAATAGGGAAAAAGTTGTAATTAAATAAAGAAAAATGCATGACTCGAAATGGAAAGGATTTGGATTTGGATAGAAATGAGGAATATTTACTGAAACAAATGTTGGGGGCAGCTCAGGAACTTATGTATAGCTGGAAAGACAAAGGACAATGGAAGATGGATGGATGGCAATATTATATTGTGGAATATATAATGTTTGATTCTATATTAGAAGGAAGAATGAGGTATATTGGTCAGTTGAATAAGGTGATTGGTTAAGCAAGTGGAACAAGCTAATAGAAATAATTAAAGAAAGGAAGAGGTACAAATTTATAAAAGATACAACTAATATGATTCTTTACATCAAAGAAAAGAGGTCTGAAATAAACATTGAGCTTGTTCCCTGGGGGAGAGGAGAGAAGGAAGAGTTAAAGCAGTATTATACTTATTGAGAAAATTAATTTGTTGGTTGTGGATGGAGCACTGATCATTTTGTATTAATTGTTGGAATAATTTTTTGGTATGTATATCAGTGTTAAAAAGGAATTATAAATAAATAACTTAAAAATGTCCTTTGGCAAATTGGGAAAAGTTACTTTCTGGGATGACAGCTCCCAGTTTTCACCAACCAACAGGGTCCCAAAGGCAACTTTCTCAAGTTCAGATTCTTCTTCAGACTGCAAATTTGACAATATTCATCTGTAACGCTGTGAGTGGCTATTGCATATTGAAGTTTCCCTAAGGAAACGGTTGGCCCTTTCTGTCCAACGCTGAACATCTGCATTCAGTTGAAAGTTGCAGGATGGTAAATAAGGCATCACTGCACATGGAGGCACATTGTGCATGTATGTGCATGAACATTTGGTTGTGCATTACTAGTGATCTCAGATTTGACCAGAGTGATACAAACTTTGGTTGCACCCTGTGTGGATTACTATAACATTTTCAGTGTAGGCCTGCCTTGGAAAAGTGTTCAGAAACTTTGTTTGGTTCAACGAGAGGCAGCCAGATTGTTAACTGGGGCTGGCCGCAGGGATCACACAACTCCCTAGTTGCAGGCAGCTCAACAGGCTAGCCATCTGTTTCCAGGAACAATTCAAAGTGCCGGCAATTATGTATAAAGCACCATCTGGATCAGGTCCAGGTTATCTGAAGGACCATATTCTTCCAATACAAACCAGCTTGTGTTTTGAGATCTTCTGAGGAAGCTCTGCTCTCAGGGAGACCACCACCTTTACAGGTACATTTGGTGGGTACACAGTAGGAGGCCTTCTTGGTGGCTGCTCCCAGGTTCTCTAGAACCCCCTTCCCAGAAAGGATAGACTTGCACCCTCCCTGCTGTCTTTGTGCGAACAGATGAAGACCTTTTGTTTTGGCAAGCCTCGGAAGCGTGAACATTTCAGTGGAATAGACCTTGCCTAACATGCCTGATCTTCTATTTGCTGCTTTCTTTTTAATAGTGTATGTTTTGAACAGGTTTTAATTTTTGGATAGTTCAAGCATAATTTTCAGTTTGTATGCTGTGAATGTTTAAGTATGTTTGTTTTAACTGTTCTAAGCCACGTTCAGTTCTGAAAAAGGCAAGATGATGGCTGTTTCCGCACAAGATGCCATAAGCATAGCATTGCTTAGCTAAGGTGGATTCTCTTGAAATGCAATAGCAGTGCTGTGTTCCGCAGCTCTTATCCTTACTGCGAATATCAGCGGAGCTGTCTCTTCTGCATTACAATGTCCCCTAGCCCACCTTTGTCCTGGCCCTGATTGGCTTCCTGTTGGTGCCACCATTTTCTTAATGTGCAGTAAAGTGCATTTAATGTTTCTGCATTGAGTTGGCATACGGGATATATGCAGGTGAGTCAGTGCAAAACAGAGTTTTTCCATAGTTCGTATAATGCATCCTAGCTACATTTTTAGATGCGACAGCTACTGGATTGCTATGACGTCTTGCAGAACTGTGGCCTCTGAAATGGATACAACCAGTAGCTACTATGTATTAGTGACGCCATACAGAAGTGGCTGCTGCTGCCACAGTTATGAATGCACAACCTATATTTACATACTTGTGAGTGCTACGTATTCATGAGCCCTATATATTCACTAGTTTAGAGGCTTTGTAGGGACCAGGAAAGTATCACAATCTTCACTTACAGGGAGGCAGCTGCTGTGATTGACAGAGATCTGTTCCCCTGTCAAGCACCTGGCTGATGTTCCCTTCTCCCTTTGCACGAGTGATCTCTGATGTGAGGAGGATTTGTGACAAAGTCTTGCTTCTGTCTGTTGCACTGAAAATTGCTCGTGCGACGGGGTGGAACTGTTAGCCCTCCATTTCCTGAGCAAAAAGGGAACAGATTCCTGTTGATCACAGCAGCTGCTGCCAGGTAAGTGAGAATGGGAGAGTTGGGCAGGATTTCACTATGCTGCACCGTTAACTATAATGCTTATGCATCTGTAATTCCTATACATTCCTGTTTCAGATAAAGGGTCATATAGCACAATCAATGCGTAACTCTGCATGTGAACATTTGTGCTAAGCAACTCCAGAATAGGATCTAGAGCTTCCTGCAGCAGGAGTGCTTTTTCTGTATGAGCTTATTCCTAACGTGCATAATTTTGCATGCTTTTTTCCAACACTATTTTCAAATTGGCCAGAGACGCCAGATTAGGAGGGGCAGCTAATACCCCAGAGGGAAGGGTCAGGATTGAAAATGGCCTTGGGAGATTGGAGATATGGGCCAAAACTAACCAACTGAATTTCATCTGGGATAAATAACATGGTTCTAAACTTAGGCAAGAAAAATGCGATGCACAAATATAGGATGGGTGACACCAAGCCCTATGAGGAACAGCTTAAGGAGCTAAGTATGTTTAGCTTAGTGAAGGGAAGATTGAGAAGGGGAGGGGTTGCTAATACGCCAGGATCAAAATTCAAAATGACCTGGACAGGTTGGAGAGCTGGGCCAAGGCTAACAAAATGAAATTCAACAGAGAGACATGTAAGGTCCTACACTTAGGTAGAAAAAATGGAATACAGAAGTATAGGATGGGGGACATGTGGCTGGATAGCAGTGCGTGTGAAAGGGATCTAGGAGTCTTCATAGACCACAAGCTGAACATGAGTCAGCAGTGTGATGCGGCAGCCAAGAAAGCCAATGCAATTCTCGGCTGCATCAACAGGAGTATTGTGTCTAGATCGAGGGAGGTACTGGTACCACTCTACTCTACTTTGGGTTAGACCTCATCTTGAATACTATGTCCAGTTCTGGGCACCCCAATTCAAGAAGGACATGGTCAAGCTGGAGCAAGTCCAGAGGAGGGCAACCAAAATGGTGAGGGGCCTGGAAGCCATGCCCTATGAGGATAGACTTAGAGAGCTGGGGATGTTTAATCTGCAGAAGAGAAGGTTAAGAGGGGACATGATAGCCATGATTAAATCTTTGAAGGGATGTCCTGTCAAGGAGGGAGCGGGCTTGTTTTCTGCTGCTCCAGAGACCAGGACAAGGAGCAATGGATTCAAGCTGCAGGAAAGGGGATTCCACCTGAACCTCAGGAAGAACTTCCTGATGGTCAGGGCTGTCCGGCAGTGGAATAGGCTGCCTCAGAGTGTAGTGGAGTCTCCTTCCTTGGAGGTTTTTAAGCAGAGGGTGGATGGCCATCTGTCGGGAGTGCTTTGAGAGTGTTCCTGCCTGGCAGGGGGTTGGACTGGATAGCTGCTGGGGTCTTTTCCAACTCTACATTTCTATGATTCTATGATTCTAAGGGTGATGCGGTAGTCCTCTTTATATTTTTGAAGGAATGTCATGTAGAAGATGGAGCCAGTATCTTTTCTGCTCCTCCAGGAACTTGAACACAAACCAATGGCTTCAAATTATAAGAAAAGACATTCCATGTAAACAGTAGAAAGAACTTATTGACTGTAGGAAATGTTCAAGAGTGGAATACATTGCCTTAGAGAATGGTGGTGTCTCTGTCTTTGGATGCCTTGAAACAGAGGTTGGCTGGGTATCTTTCAGGTGTGCTTTTGCATATTTCTGCATGGCGAGGGGTTGGACTAGGTGGCCTTCCAACTCTACAGTTGTACAATTTTGTGATTGCTATTGGCTGAAGTATGTGGAGTTGGATTTTTCAGTTGTATGCACTCCAAGCTATTCATATTATCAAAGTGTATGCATACTTTGGTGCATGTTCCAGGTCTCTGAAATTAAGTGATGTGACCTGTTCCTTCCCATTTGGACTAATTTCTCCATATATATATATATATATGTATGTTTTAAAGATGGTCTCGGGATCCAAAAAGACAGATCCCAATGCTCTCCAAAGCTTAGCAAAATCAGAAGGCACAGAATGGTCAAGGAGAGCATATGACAGCAGCAGGTAGTTTTTGGATAGCTTTGAAAGAGATATCCATGGTCCTGAACTCTCTTACCAAATAGATTCAGAACTTTGGGAAGTTCCTTTAAACCCAGAGTGGATTCCCCCCTCTGCTGACAGGAAAGCCCACAGCTGGTCTATGGCAGTGGTTCTCAACCTGTGGGTCCCCAGATGTTTTTGGACTTCAGCTCCCAGAAGCCCTGAGCGTTGACCATAGTGGGTGGGGCTTCTGGGAGCTGAAGTCCACAAACATCTGGGGACCCACAGGTTGAGAACCACTGGTCTATGGGCATGTGCAAAGTGCCAGCTCTCCAGTTCCTAAATCAGCACAGCTAGCCTCCACATATTTGATTTTTTTTGGAAGGGGAAGGAAGGACAGGACTCTTTAGCCACTGTTGGCTTCCTGATGCTGCTCCCCCTCGACGGAAATTAAGTAACATGTCAACAGCCTCCAAAGCCCAGTCCTGCCAGTCAGGTGTGATTTCTGGAGCAATGAGCTCAGCATTTCCATTCAAAGGTTGGATTGTCAGCCAACGCCACCCTGTGCCAGGGCTTCAATTGCTGGGGGAAGGTGGCGGTGCAGGAGGGAGGAAAGCGCAATCGAGCAGGGTTTTAATTGGGATGTAAGGCCCTGATAGCACAGTGAGAGCATCATTACAAGTCAGATGCCGCAATGATAGGCCTGAAATCCTCGGCGTGAACTGAAAAACGTCTTTGTTCAGAGATGGACATGCAAGACAAGGGCTTATTAAATTGCTAATTGGGAGCCACAAGGCATCATGAGGAAGGGAGAAGAGATCGTTTCTGGGCTGGTGGATAAGAGCTGGTAGGAGAAGCGGGGGGGGGTACTGTTTAAAATTCAGACTCTGCCCCTTGTGATGGCATGTGAAGGATCTTCAGGTTTTTTCCCCACTTGAAATACAGAGATGGAGAAAAGTACAGGGCAAATGATAGGGAGGCTGGTTGAAGAAGAGCTGGGGGAAGTAGCTTTTTTGGACTCTAACTCCTAGCATCCCCCAGCAAAGGATATTCATTTTCACCAGGAGAGGAGATAAAATCCAGCACAGCCCTTGCAATGCTCACTTGACCTGCCAATGCCCTGACAGTCCCCCTTTCCAATTTTTTTGCCTGCAAAAAGTTCTTTTTCAGAAAAAAAAGTGCATACAGACTTTGAAAAACCCTTCAGGGAGCTATTTTTAAATTTTAAGTGACACTGTACCTGCAAACAATAATTCACCCCAAAAGAGCCCAAGAGAGGATTGGAATGGCACAGATCACTTCTGCTTGCAGAGGTCAGAATTCTTTATCCGCCACTCAGTGATCAAAATTCCCATGCAAACTCCCATTATAAGCAGGGTAATCCCTTGTCAATAGGACCATTCCCAGGTCCCAGAGGAAGAAGGGGGGTCATGTCCAATGGGGGCATGTCCAGCGTCCTGTGGCTGGATGAGCTGCAAGGACATCGTCGGTAGGGAAATCTTAAAGGCCCTTGGCTAACAAAATGAAATTCAACAGAGAGAAATGTAAGGTCCTACACTTAGGTAGAAAAATGGAATACAGAAATATAGGATGGGGGACATGTAGCTGGATAGCAGTACGTGTGAAAGGGATCTAAGAGTCTTCATGGACTACAAGCTGAACATGAGTCAGCAGTGTGATGCGGCAGCCAAGAAAGCCAATGCAATTCTCGGCTGCATCAACAGGAGTATGGTGTCTAGATCGAGGGAGGTACTGGTACCACTCTACTCTGCTTTGGTTAGACCTCATCTTGAATACTGTGTCCAGTTCTGGGCACCCCAATTCAAGAAGGACATGGTCAAGCTGGAGCAAGTCCAGAGGAGGGCGACCAAAATGGTGAGAGGCCGGGAAGCCATGCCCTATGAGGATAGACTTAGAGAGTTGGGTATGTTTAGTCTGCAGAAGAGAAGGTTAAGAGGGGACATGATAGCCATGTTTAAATATCTGAAGGGATGCCATGTAGAGGAAGGAGAGGGCTTATTTTCTGCTGCTCCAGAGACCAGGACAAGGAGCAATGGATTCAAGCTGCAGGAAAGGAGATTCCAGCTGAACCTCAGGAAGAACTTCCTGACAGCCAGGGCTGTCCGGCAGTGGAATGTGCTACCTCGGAGTGTAGTGGAGTCTCCTTCCTTGGAGGTTTTTAAGCAGAGGGTGGATGGCCATCTGTCGGGAGTGCTTTGAGGGTCTTCCTGCCTGGCAGGGGGTTGGACTGGATGGCCGCTGGGGTCTCTTCCAACTCTACATTTCTATGATTCTATGATTCTGTGATCTCTCTGCACATGCCTGTCAATAGCATGTCCAGCTACAAGAAAGCAGCTGTCCAGATTCCTGTTCATTCTTCAGTGTGCCAACCACACAGAAGTGGCCACGTTGGGCAGTCTAAGCTGTTTACAAGGTGGATTGTGGGGATCAGCATCAGGAGACTTATGGAAACAGAACTGTGCAATAAACTATGTGATATAGGGTCTTGGCCAAATTTGGGGTCCCTTTCTGACCATTTCTGCACTAGACTGTTATAGCGCTAAGATTCCACTTGCAACATCCTATGGAATCCTGAGGTTTGTGGTTTTGGGAGGGGCCGGCCAGATTCCATAGGATGTTGGAAGTGGAATCATAGCGCTATAACAGTCTAGTGTGGAAATGGCCTCTGATACCCCTGAACCCAAAATGATAGGCTTTCTTTCCCTTCCAACTGCCTATGCCAGGGTCTGGCTGGGTGTTGTCATTTGAGGTGATTTTGTCAACTGCCGTCTAAATGTTGATGCATCTTTACATCCCTATTGCCTTTACACCTCTGTTGTGTCTCGCGGTTGATGGCCCTACCTTGTTTTTCATTGCTGATGGGGGCAGGTTATAGGGATTGTATAACCCTCTTGCTAAAACAACTCCACTCACTGCCAATCTGTTTCCAGGCAGAATGAATAGTGCTGGCTATGACTTTTAAAGCCTGATGTGGCTTAGGTCCAGAAAACCAGAAAAACAGCATCTCCCTACGAGAGCCTGGCTGTGCTCTACGACCTGCAGGGGAAAGTTTTGTCTCAGTCCCACCAAATATTTCAGACACATTTGTTGAGGACCTGGAAGACAGGGGCTTCTCAGTGGCTGCCCCAAATTATTGAATTCCCTTCCATAGGAAGTCCAGTTGTTCTCCTCCTTGCTGTCTTTCCACCAGCAGGTAAAAACCTTTGTACTTAAGGAAGCTTTGGGGTTTTAGTGTATGTGGCAGAGAAATCTTTTAATGGGCTTTGTGTGTTGTATTTTTTTATTATTTTAAGCATCTTTTAATGCGCTTTTAAACTGGGCTTGAAGGCTGTTTTTAACTTGCGTTTTTTAGAACAGAAATTTAGTTCAGTTGCATTTTACCTTTTGGATCAATGGCTTTTTTAATTGTGTTGTGCTTTTGAAAGGTTGCATGTTGCTTGGTTCTCTTGTTGGGAGAAAGGTGGGACTGAATGTTTGCTTTTTTCAAAATTGAAATGGATTTTAATTCATACGAATGACATGAATGATGGTTAAAATGAAGGTTAAACTCAACTGGATTCAAATGAATTTTTGTGCAAAAATGGGGAAATCTTCTTGAGCGTCACAGTCAGATACATACATAACATACACTCAGATAAACACCTCTGTAGTTTAGAAAATAAACTGTCTACGTTTCCACCACCAAAAGGAGCCAAATACATACAGAATAGGGGAGAATATGGGCCTCTTTGGGAGCAGTATAATTGTGTAGTCCTGCATGGCAGAGGTTGGACTAGATGGCCATGGAACCCTTTCCAAGGCTATGATTCTATGGGGATTTGACTATAGCTGCTGAAAGCCATGGGGTACCATATTCCGGTGGGACAGTGCTTCTGCAAACCCCTGCCTTGCAAGATTGTGTGTGTGTATCTGTGTGTCTGTGCGCGCGTGCGTGTCTCTCTTCTAGTAAGGAATTTGGTAGATTTCAGAAGCAGAAGGAGGAGATGGAGGAAAGACCATACCTTGGCTTTTAGACAAGCATGGAACCACTGTCTGCTGTGTGAATCTTTGGGCAACGTCATGCCCAAATGGAGTCGGCCAAGAAGGCCTGAGGCCAAGGCCCACCGGAACAGGTCTTGACAAAGGGCTGTCAGTGGCTAGAAGGAGACCAAACAGGGTGGATTCAACCCTGGAAGATGGATCTGTGGAGAGATCTTGGGGAGATTGGTGCAGAGCGAGTGCAAAGTCTGTTGCCTTCCCTCCCTCTGGCAGGTGGGCAGTGTTTGCTGGCTTCTGGCACAAATGTTTCTTCACATCTGGAAATCCAGAAGCCAAGGGGGGATATTTTGGTGCTCAACACTGACTGAGAAGAACGAACGACAACCAAGGGGGGAAACATCCGGGTGAGGCTGATTTTTCAGAACATAGCGCAGTTTCAGGATGGGAGGAGACATCTTTTTGCATCCATCCACTCAGGGAGTGGATTGGCTCCTAGCCACAAACAATGGAACCTCTGTGTTCAGTGGCAGTATACTCAGAATCCACTGAGAGCATGATAGGCTGCCTTTGGCTGGTGGGCAGAGAGAGACTCTGTAACACCCAGGCCCTGAACCTCCCTCCTCATGTCCAACCCTTTTGTTGTTGTTAAGCCAGGTCATTTAAGGCAGGGGGGGCGCCAGCTCCCATGCTGGTAGGATGGTAGATCTGCTCTGGGTTTTAATCCCAACTGGAAGGAGCTATCAAAGGTGCTCTACCCATCCCCAAAATATGTCCAGTGCCTCAGGGGGCTCCCTGGAAGTCGCTGGAGAAAGTCATTTTGTGGCTGCTGCTGCTCTAAAGCTTCAGGTAGTCCCAAATCCCTGCTGATCTGTTGAAAGGCCCCCAGAGATGTGCCAGTAGATCCAGATCTACCTTTTGGCCTTCTCCTGCCCCCCAGGAGATGGCAAGCAGGGATCCCAAATGGCCCCACAGATGTGCTGCAACATTTTGTTGTAGTTCTGCCTGGTAGATGTACAAATTCATACCCACGGATGGTAGCAGAATGGTGAGAATAAAATGGCCATATCCTTGAGGTGGCAATGTTTGGCCCTCTGGCTTCATGAAGGCTGCTAAACGCCTCCCCCTTGATTGTTGCGAGCATTGAAAAGCAACCACAAAACGGCTGATACACTCTGGAAGCCAGCCAAGCCAAAACGGGACTGGCCCTCATTGGTGGACAGAAAAGGCAGGGCCTTGCCAGTGGTGGCACCCAGACCCTCTGTCCCTCCTCGAGGAGTCCCGGCCAGCCCCTTTGTGGACGACTTTCTTCCCTTCTTTCAGCCATATGATTGAAAAAATGGCAGCTGGAGGCTCCCACATCAATGGCAGAGTGAATTTGCTCCAGATTGTGGTCTGAACTGGAAAACCACTTCCCAGGGCAACCTGAACCCCACCCCCAAAATAGATGCAGTTCAACTTGGAAGGCCCCTTTAAAGTTCAGGCCAGAATCCAGAGTGGACTCAATGCCTTCAGTGACATGGATGGCCCTCCTTGATTGCTTCAAGTTTTGGGGAAAAAAAATAGACGGTGGGTGGAGTAGGGGTAGAAGCAGAGCAGATATAGCCCCTGGTGCCCCTGTTAATTTCAGACTAAAACGTGGAGTAGATTCACCACCCCAGTGCCCAGTTCCTTGGGCTGGTTTTCAGTACTGTATTCCTCTTGACTTGGCTTGGGGCTGGGTGGGGGAAAGACCATTTGGGGTTCTGCTTCAGGCAACAGAATGTCTTGGGCCATTTCTGCACTACACTGTTATAATGCTATTATTCCACTTTTAACATCCTATGGAATCCTGGGGTTTGAAGTTTAGGGAGAGGCTCAAAGGGATTCCATAGGATGTTGAAAGTGGAATAATAGCACTACAGCAGTCTAGTGCGGAAATGGCCTTGGTGTGGCTCTGCCCCAACTTCCTCCAGCCGAGGAAGCGCATGGTAAATGGCTGGACAGATTTTGATTCCTGTTGGGTCTCTCTCTTGCCTCCTTCCTGTTCATTTCCTCACCCTCAGCACACCCTACATGCTCTTGAATGCGGTTCCCTCCCTTTGGGGCTCATCAGTGTTCTAGGAAGACAACCCAGCAGCCCCTCGGAATTGGCATTAGCTACCAGAGTTGCACCAGCCAGCCTGTTCAATATTTAAGCTGCATTGCAGTTTTCTTCCAACTCTGGGAACATCCGTTGAGAAACTCAGAGCTCTGAAATACCCCATGGCTTGGCTTTGCCCACAGAGCTTCACCCATTCTCCAAGCCACACGGTTCCCTTTCTATATGCGTGAGTGTACATGCGCACATGCACATGTGTGTGCATGCGTGCATGCATTCTTCAAGCCCCCTGTCAACTTATAGAGAGTTATTTCTATTAGGCAACTTATACACTATTTACAGACAGCTCAGGTTTTGCAGTCCACGCTTGGAAAAGTTCTCCTCCCCTCAGATTACAGCTCTCTGAATCTTTTCCCCAAATTCTGGGGGATTCTGGAAGTTGCAGTCCCAGGAAAGAACTTTTTGGGATGATGATTGCAAGCTGTGGGCAATCAAGTTCCCCCAGGCCCCAGAACATGAAACCAGAAAAATAACAATTTCTCAATAATGATTTTGGTGATGGGGTCACGGATGTTGCTGGTTAACCACAGAACACGGAGCAAGTTACTTTTTCCAGATGCCCCTGTGTTTGTGTGGAGGTGGTGGAAGTTGCAGTTCTGCCCAAGTTGCATTTCCCAAGCTGTGGATAATGGGCTTACTTGTGGCAAGTGTTCTGGTAGGAGTTGCCAGAGCTGTTGTTCCTCAGGTCAGGGCTGTCCCAAAATATTTTGCTGCCTAGGTTGAAAGATAAAGTGAGATCTAGATTGGGGTGGAAAGGCATAAATCTTTGCAAGCAGAGCGATGCAGTGATTGTACAAAGAAACCGTTGTGTCAAAGGGGGACCAGATGGGCAGACCTTTCCCCATGTGCGTTGCATGCACTGTGGCACCTCTGGAAGGCTGAGGATAAAAAAAAGATGAAGATTGAAAATCTTTCTACCTCGCCTTTCTCACCAAACCCGGACTTAAGGCAGCTGACAAATTAAAACAAATGCCAACATAGTTTTTTAAAAAATACAAAAGATCAACATTACACTAGAATCAAGCTGTTAACAAAACTGAAAACAATTTAAAACATATAATTAAAATGTTAATAAGCAGTTAAAAGAGCAATGCATTTAAAACAGTACAGCATCTTCTTAAAGCCTGAAAAACTTTCAATTCTTAAAAGCCCGACGAAATAAAAAAGCGGCTTTGCTTGCCAATTCAAGGACAACAAAGAAGGGAGTTCTAGAGTCTGAGGGCAGGCACGGAGAAGGCCCCTCCCTAAACTGCAAACCCCAGGATTCCATAGGATGTTGAAAGTGGAATAATTGCGCTATAACAGTCCAGTGCAGAAATGGCCCGAGACAAGTGTTCCTCTTGAGGATCTCAGGGCCTAGGCAGACTCAGGTTGGGAGATGTAGTCCATCCTGGACTTAAGGTGTGTAGTCACACCCTCTAACTTTTCACAGACAAAACCAGGGACACGTGTGGCCAGGCGAGTGTGTGGTCAAGATGGCAGAAGTTAATACAGCTGGGGGAGGCTGCAGCTGCTTGATTTTCCCCTGAGCCTGTTGGGAAGGGCAAGATTTTGCAAACCCCTTTGGCACGTTGAACTCCGTTTGCAGCAATTGAAGGAAGCTGAGAAGGAAGGAGGGAGGAGGCAGTGACGTAGACTTGAGTCGACTGACTCGGATTCAAGTCAGACTTTAGTTGCTTCAGTGACTTGACTTGGACTTGACTCAGCAAAAATTAGACATTGACTCAACTCGACTTGAGACTTGCATATTTTTAGTCACTGACTTGCTGCCCTCCATTCAGTCACATAACACATTCGTCCAGAAACCTTATGACTTACCAGTCACATGATGATCTGTCTCAAGCCCAAAGTGTGGACACATTTCTCAGAGGGAACAGCAAATGGGTCAGGCAATGGGCTTGAGGTGGGTTGAGGTCTTTTCAGCAGCCTGTCCCCACTAAACATAGGGAGAGCTTTCTAAAATTTTTCCTAAGAGCAGAAGGCAAGACTCATGCTTAGAGTGCAGGGCGTGTATCTCAGAGGGGAACGGAAAATGCATTAGGCAATGGACTTGAGGAGGAAGGATGATCCTTCCTTCTAAAGCTCTTGAAGCTTCAGTAATGGGGAATGAGAAGAACCCTATTCCCCACTTCTGAAAAAGTCTCCAGCTTTGCAAATGGGAAGTAAGAAGGACCTCATTCTCCACTTCCGAAGCTGCAGATGGCAAAATCACAAAAGAGGAGGGTTGCCTCTGCTTAAATCGTTAAAACTGACTTTATGCAAATCTGTCCAGAAATTCTGGAATACAGGTTAGGGTATAAAGTTGGCTCCCAGACTTGAGACTTGAATCAGGACTTGATTTGAAAGTATCTTGCAAGGACTTGAGACTCAACTTGAGATGTGAAGGTAGAGACTCGAGACCTGACTTGAGACTTGGAGTAAAAGACTTAAATACATTACTGAGAGGAGGCGACAAAACTGGGACATGCTAAAACTATCCAAAACGGAGCGTGGATGAATGTCACCCTTTCATCCACACAGCTATGGCCCAGGAGTAGAGTCATTTTTCTTAAAAGGAGATTTCCGAGGTCTTCTTGTAGCTTCCCAGGGCAAGACGGCCGCTGGTGGATCTGAGGCATGAAACATCCACCAGCAGCCTGAAACAGCCTGGGGTGGAAGTTATTTTTAGGGCTGGATCTGCACTGCTTTTGACAAGAAATAACTGTCTTGTAATAAAGTGGTGACTTCCAGTTTCTTGGGGTAGTAAATCCACCACAGGGTTAAGTCTGAATTTTAAAGGAATTGCCCAAGATGAATTGAACCCTAATGTCTGGACTAGAATCAGGCATGGATTCTCTCACCAGCCACTCCCAGGCACCAGCTTTAATTGTGGTGTTCATCACTGCTCTTGGCATGTGACACCCTTTGGACTGCAGCTCCCAGCATGCCTCAGTTGCCATGACTGTGTGAAGCTGGGTGTTGTAGTCTCCAAAGAGCTGCCAGTCATTGCAGCTAAGCTAATTGGGTATGACAGATGTGTGTGTGTCGGGGGGCGGGAAGGATTGGGACAATGTGCAAGGACTTATGCAGAAAGCCTCCAGAGATGCAGAGAACTGGGCAAACAAAAAGTAAACAGCTTTTCCCCCAGATGGGATTTTTCCTCCTATCTCCTTGAAATGAGACACTCAGAGAAACCTTGGCAGTATTTCGAAGCACGGCTTGGTTGGCAAAGAATTGACCAATGATGTTACCTGGTGGGATTGAGCTTTAGTGGGACGAGAAGGACAGGGTCACGGCTTTTTCCTTAAACTTGGTATTGGTGAAAGGAGGGCGATGACAACAGTGATGGCGATGGCATTTTGCTTGGGACTTGTAAATAGCCTTCCCTGTGCTCTAAACTCAGTTGAGTTTGTGCTAGTCAATGACTGTAATAAAGATCTCTCTCTCTCTCTCTCTCTCTCTCTCTCTCTCTCTCTCTCTCTCTCTCTCTTGGGTTGTTTCGCAATGTCCAAATTTCTCCAGGGGCTGCCGGGATATTGCAACAAATGGGGCACTGTTGTGAAATGGTAGCTAGCGGTGGGGATGATGTGCCATGGCCCTATGTGCAATGGGCACAGATGCACATTGGTGCTCATTGTGCATAGAAGTCCTTGATGAGCATTGGAGCCCTTTTGCCAGTGCCCGGACGCACACCTTCGCAATTCACTGATGGCATTTTGTTGCATTTCTGCAACATAGCTATGGATGTGTCAAACTGTGACTGTGCTATAGGTTCTCAGCCAACAATAATAACGCAGTCAGCCCTCCATGTTTACAGGTTTGACTGTCACTGATGTGATTATTTGTGAGTTTTCCAACCTCTGCCCCCACCTCAGGTGCTGCTTTTCTGGGGGAACCTTCCTTCTCAGCTGCTCTAATCAGGCCACATAGCCTTTAAAAACCCACTCTGGTGGTCCTCCTTTTCCACCAGCCACTGCCTGGCCAGCTAAGGATTGCTCGCATCCTGATTTCTCAGCACCACAAACCCTCTCCTGATGCCCCCCTGCCCAAGCAAGGAGATGGGCAAGAGAGATACCGTGCTGAACCCCCTTTCTTTCCCCGTTCTTCCCAGCATGCCTTGTCCCAACTTCCCCCACACACACATTTTAATGTTTCCAATTTCCCACTTTTGCAGGGGCCCTATGCCCGCAGCCCTAACAAAGGTGGATGGCTGACTGTAATAATAATCATATTGATGAGGACGATGGCTGGAATTCACTTGGAGGCTTAGAACTTTTTAAGCAGGCTTGCATCTGCAGGAAAGAGAATGGAGCGGTTTTGCAATGTCCACAATCAGCAACGGGTGGCTGTGAAGTTACTATGCGGGGGAACTGGCAAAGTGACGGTTGTACTTTGGGACCAAGACACAACGGGACAGGTTGTACAATGGGACCAATGGGCATTGGGACCCCAGCTGGGGAGTGCTGAAGTGAATCGGGACGCTCTTGCTGGTATCCCCTGACACATCTTTGCAATTCACTAACAGAGGCCTTTAGCTCCTCTGCTCTGTAGCTAAGTATGCAGAAAGTCACGCAGTGTAGACCATGATCAAGAATTCTGGCCAATCATAGAATCATAGATTCATAAAATCATAGAATCCTAGAGTTCGAAGAGACAGCAGGGGCCATCCAGTCCAACCCCCTGCTATGCAGGAACACCCATCAAAGCACTCCCGATAGATGGCCATCCAACTTAAAAACCTCCAAAGAAGGAATAGACTCTACCACACTCTGAGGCAGCAGATTCCACTGCCGGACAGCTCTGACCATCAGGAAGTTCTTCCTGAGGTTCAGGTGGAATCTCCTTTCTTGCAGCTTGAATCCATTGCTCCTTGTCCTAGTCTCTGGAGCAGTAGAAAACAAACTTGCTCCATCTTCAACATGACATCCCTTCAAATCTTTAAACATGGCTATCTTGTCCCCTTCTCTTAACCTTCTCTTCTGCAGACTAAACATCCCCAGCTCCCTAAGCCACTCCTCATAGGGCTTTATGGCTTCCAGACCCTTCACCATTTTGGTCGCCGTCCTCTGGACACACTCCAGCTTGTTGATATCTTTCTTGAACTGAGGTGCCCGGAACTGGACACAGTATTTCAAATGAGGCCTAACCAAAGCAGAATAGAGCGGTACCATTCCCTCCCTCGATCTAGACACCATACTCCTATTGATACAAGCAAGAATTGCATTGGCTTTCTTGGCTGCCGCATCACACTGCTGACTCATGTTCAGCTTCTAGTCCACCAAGACTCCTAGATCTCTTTCATTATTTAGCTGTTTTCTTTTTTCTTAGCTACAATTACGTCCAGCAAGTCTTATTCTAATGGCTCAGCAATTTTGAAATTTAAGGTCTTGTAACTTTTTTACTTTTCATTTTTACTTCACCATTTTTGACGGTTTCTTTTTTGTTCTCAGGCTGATATTCCTACTTGTTCTTTGCAGGTGGTAAATTGCCTTCTTTGCACTGATTCCGTTGTCCCATGGCAGCTGTTTTGTCACAGTTGCTGAATGAAATTGTTGTTGATAGGATCACAAGAGCACTTTTTTTCCAGAAATGGCCCTACATGGAAAATGCCGCATGATTCAGGATACCTCACTGGGTCCTAGAGTCTTGGAAGGCATGTGAAGCACTGATGGTGCAAAATTAAAGTCAGTACCATTTTGGTAGACTGCGAAACTAATGACCCTAATACTAATAATATTCCTCTTCTTCTTTGATTGGATTTCTACCCCATCCTTTCTCACAGGAGCTCATTGTAGGTAACAATCTACCTGCAAATGCACAGCTAAAATCTGAAATCAGAAGTGTCTAAAATGATAACCCTTACAACTCACAAATGACAAATCTCTCCCAAATGATAAATAGCAGTAGAAAGTGAGCAGAGCAAATGTTTCTTTTCCCAAAACAGGGACAAAGAGAGTGGTTTGGACAGGTGCCTGGCAGATAAGATTGTGGAGAAACAACGTATTTGGGGAGGTAGCCCAAATAGGCAGTGTGACAAAATACAGCAAAATCCTAAGCCCAGAAAACAGTGGCACCCTACCACCCCTGCCCCCTTTTCCTCACCGCCCCGGATCTTTCCACCACTCCCAGGAGGGCAGTACCACCCACTTTGAGAATGGCTGTTCTTGATCCTCTTAACTGGCAGCAGAAGTAACGTCTGAGACAAAAGCCTGGGACTCTGTTTTAATGCCTTTGCCTGTTGAAGAAGCTGGTGAAGCTCTGAAAGCTTGCACGATAGATTTTGTGCATTTTGGTTGGCCAATAGAGGTACCATTGTTTGGTGGATTTTACTTTCCAAAGCAAGAGAGTTTCTGAACTGAGGTGCCACCACCGAGAAAACCCTGCCACTTTTGCCAATAGTTTCTGTGGGAGTCCTCCCCCTGCCCACTTCTGTGTGTTTGTGCATGGGTTGGAATTAGGTTTGTTGACTTGAGTTGGGAAGGTTGCTTTTTCCTCCTTCCTCTTTTGCAGCTGAGGAAACTGTGCACACGGAGTATTTGCAAAAGGTAGAGCTCCATGGGTCTCTTGAGGATATTGTATTGTGAGCGGCGCTTTCTTACTGGTTCACAACTGACACTTTCCCAGTGTTGTTATTGTTGTTAATTGCTGCCACATTCAGGGAGCCCAAAACAGGGTGGTGGTGAACATTGGCAGTCTGGCAGTTTTTTGTTTTTACAAGTCACTTGTCAACTTGTGATGATCCCATGAATTTCCTAGGGTATTCTTAGGCCAGAAATACTCAGAAGTAGTTTTGCCAGTTCCTTTCTTTGACATAGAGCCTCCAGCACCTGATGTTCCTTGGCGGTCTCCCATCCAAGTACAAACCAGGGCTGACTCTGCTTAGCTTCCAAGCTCAGACAGGATCCGGTGCCTTTAGGGTCTTTAGGCAGGAAAACAGGATAAGTTGCATTAAAACAATCACCATCATCGTCATCATCCAACTGAAGGTAGTAACCATCTTGGTACTGCGGAAGCAACAGCAAAATAATGGTCATTTACTACTCCCATTGACAATGCCTGAATGTGCTCAACTATGCAAGACTCTTCACGGTCCAATTTTGCGTGATCATTTCAAGGAGGGTCAGCCTCCCCCACCTAGTCTTGGGAAGGGGACTCTTAACAAATCATGCAGATGTGCATCTGAGTGCCAGCAAGCGTGCTCCAATGTACATCAGGCACTTCCGAGGCTCATCAGGTATTTTTGATGTGCTTCGGCTGCTCCTGTTGTGGTCTGGCACTTCCTAGGTGTCTGGATGCACATCGGGGAGTGCTCTGATGTGCACTGATGCCCACTGCTCACCAGGCCCTGGCGCATCAGTTGCTCCACCCATTGCATGACAAATGTTCATATGTTGTAACATCATGGCAGTCCCTGGGCCTCCCGACTGCCATGACGTTACGACATATAGGCATTTGTATGGATGTTGAGAAACGACTCCCTTAATTTTTGTGCCCGTGTGAGATCATTTACAGAGACATCAGTCCTGAGTAGAATGCCAGGCATTGTCTTTTGGTGGAAGACACTAAGTTATTTAGGGTGATTAGAAGAAGAACAGATTGGGAACAGCCCCCAAACGATCTTTCCAAATGACTGTTGCTCGCTAGATGAGTCTGCTTGATTTTCAAGATTGCAAGAAGTTTTTTTTCCTGTCCTCCCACCATCCCAAGCATGTCCAGGAAGGACACTAGAAACTGGACTTTTCCCCCATTCTGTGGAACTCCCTGCCACAAGAGGCTAGACTCATTCCTCTTTCCAGCATCAGACAAAGCCCTTTTCATTGAGACAGGCTTTTGGCTGCCTAGAGGTTGCCGCAGGAGGCTCAGTGAATGGGGGCTGCTGTACTTTTCTCCTTATTTGTTTGAAATGATTTTAGAACTGTTTGAAATGCGTGTTTCAGTTGGACGGCTTGTTCTATTATTTTTAACTTTTATAGGGTAATTTTTTTTTGGCTGTACTTTGGTACTGATGATGAGATCTTGCATCTGGGGCTACAAGGCGTAACTTTATGGTGACGGAGCAATGCCACTGACGTCCTATGCAACCATGCTCACGAACTGCAAAATATGCACTGGACAATATATCCTTTTGCACAACAGGGGCTTCTATGCGCAAGGGGGCATGTTGCACTTTGGGACACTTTGTGAATCAGAACCGTCATGCAAGAGCAAATCACACTGCTGGCTACATACTTGTGCCACATTCTTGATGGTGTAGTTATGTCTCCCCTCTGATCCTGAGAAGATGAACATTGCACAGTGGTCTAGTTCAACTTTCTGTGATTGCAAGTCGATTTACGATGCTTTAACTTCCCAGCAAGATGCCCGCCATAATGGCTGACACCCTGTTGAGCACTTAAGAATTTGTAGCTGTGGAGCATTCATGTTTCCAATCATGGCCCTATCACCACAATTGCAAATACCCACCAAACCTTAACAAGCAATCAATGGAAATCTGTTCTGCTGGTGATCAGGGTGCTGCAGGGCAATATTCCCAGCTCCCTCCCACCAGAGAGCTGTGGTGCAACCTGTCAATGCCAAGGCCTGGCGAGGAGCCAAAGGAGCCGGCTACAGGTCTCTTGCAGATAAGGCAGGGAATAAATTAAAGGGCTTTACTTCAGCAGAACAGAACAGGAAAAAATAGCAGTAAATACCGGCAGCAGGGAGACTCCCTGGCTGTTACGTCACAGCCAAGCGAGCACACAATCAAAGTCTGTTCAAACGGAAAAGTTACCAAAGCTGGTGCGAGATCAAGAGGTGGCGACGTTCCAGCAGGTCGGGCAGCGTTTCAGGAGGCCAAGCTGGGATCCACAACAAGCACTCTCCCCCAGGATGGACGGTTGTGAGCCAACAAAAGACCCAAGGCTGAGTGATTGCTTTTATAGGCAGATCACTCCTCCAGGTGTTATCGCAGCTGGGCCCTGATTGCCTGGCGTTTTCTATTTAAACGTTCTGACCTCCCGAGAGCACTCTTTTGCTCCCGACGCTGCTGGTTAGTAGGCACCGGCTCTTGAATCTCACTATCCAACTCTTCTGGCTTGGCTGGGTCTGGGGCAGCCCCTGGCTCTGCTTCTGGGACTACTGGAGCCAAGGGCTCTGTGCCTGGGGCAGCCTCGGGAGTGGGCTGTGCTGGTGCAGCAGGCTCCAAGGACTCCGGCTCAGACTCAGAGTTTGTGTCCTGGAGTTCCAGGGTCCTGACACAACCATCAGAACAAGCAAGACCTCTCTAGCAACACCTTGTTGCACTGCAGCTCTCTGGTGGGAAGCCTCATGCTGCAGTGACCTGATTGCCAGCAGAACAGACCTTTCAGGAAAAGAGATTCCACCTAAACCTTAGGAAGAATTTCTTGAGAGTAAGCAGAGATTTTTAAGCAGAGGTTGGATGGCCATTTGTTGGAAGTGCTTTGATGTGAGTTCCGGCGTAGCAGGGGGTTGGACTGGATGGCCCCTGGGGTCTCTTCCAACTGCAGGATTCTATGATTCTATGACAGTGAAATCTACTGCTGCCTCCATGGAGTATGATGGAGTCTCTTCCTTCTTTGGAGGCTTTAAAACAGAGGTTGGTTGGCGATCTGTCAAAGGGAGTGCTCTGGTTGTGTCTTCCTACATGGCAGAAGGGGGCTGGACTGGATGGCCTTTGGGGTCTCTCCCAACTCTGTGATTCTATGATTCTATGATTTCATTTCTGGTCATTGCAGTAGGTTTGGGGACTCGGGCCAGGAGACAATATATAGTTATGTACTTGTAACTACATCTGAGATGCAACATCTCAGCCCACATTATTATACTATATTATATATTCTTTTCCTAGAATCATAGAGTTGGAAGACCCTCTTGGTTTCTTGCTTGGCATCAGTTCCTGTACACAAGTCAGTGGGCATTTTTGGCTGATGTTGAATGGCCACATTCAGTCGAAGTTTATGAAAGCAGAGTGGAGTGAATGAGCACCGTTGCAAGTTGACTGGCTGGCTGGGCATTGGGAATTGGGTTGTGTAGGGTCACAGCGATGTAACACGGTGGTGTAGCATAGCTGAGGCAGAATTCCATGCGTTATGCTTTGTCTCTTTGGTGCCAGGATCTCTGCCCCCATTTCTCCAAAGTGTGGGAACGGGCATCAGAATGGCCAATGTGAGCCAGTGGAAAGGAGTGCCATTTGGGGACCCAAAGGCAACCTGGCTGCAGGCTTTTTCCCAAATCTGTCCCTCTTTCCCTTTCACTCTCTCTTTGCCTCCCCCCATGAGTCACTAACTCTGGTCGTCTTTTCTCTTTCAGGTAGTCCTGACGGTTGGCCATGACAGACACAGTGGTTGGCAACAGCACCAATCAGTGGATGTATCAAAACGATCGACAGATGGCACTTCGAGGCGGGTAAGAGGAATTTGGGACTTCGGGTTTGCCTCTGCCCCATTGTCCAGAGGGAGGAAGGGAAACATGTCAGATATGTATAGAGAGGATGTTCTAGCTACCTTGAGTCCCACTTTTGGAGGAAATGGTGGGATATGAAGGCTGAGATGGGTGATTTTTCAATATTATAGCTATGTTCCTGACAGGACATGCAAGCTTCTAATGAATGGTGATAAAGCATATCAAGGAGTCCCATTTCTGGCTTTCTTTTGACATTTTGGGACACCTGTGTGGCCCCTGAAGGGTCCCGGGGCAGATATGTGGCCTTTGGACCCCCTGATGTTGCTTGCCCTGGTCTGGTCTTTCTGTAATCTCATGTCAGAGCCTTGGTACATATCAACTAATGCTGATTACTCTGATTGGCAGCAGCTCTTCAGGGTTTCAGATGGAACTCCTTCCTAGCCTTATCTGGAGATGCTACGAGGGATTTGAATCTGGAACACTGGGGAAAGAGGCATTTGATCTACCACTCAGCTGTGGTCCTTCTGGGCACCTTTGGGGTTGAGATTCAGTCCCTGGCTCTTCTTGTGATTCCTCCGCTGAAGTAGACCATGGTTCCAGGATACCTCATTTCTGTTAAGAGTGTGCTACACTTTTGGGATGGAGCTTCATGTTGGGTTTGTTCAAGTTGAGTTCCAGTTAGGAACTGAAGATGGATTCAGTTCATGTTCGGTTGGGTTGGGTTTGGTTTGTTCAAACTCGGTTCCCACTGGGTTCCCATTTCTGTTTAGGTAGTGGTTGGCAAGTCCAGGCGTGGATGAGGAGCCACTGGCTTGTTGTTCTGTGCCTTCACATAAACTCCAATTTGTGGAGACCTTCTCCTAGGGTTTTCTTGGCAAGATTTCTTCTGAGGAGGTTTGTCCTTACCTTCCTCTGAGGCTGAGAGAGTGGGACATGCCCAAGGTCACCCAGTGGGTTTCTGTAGCTGAGCAGGGACTCAAAATGTGGTCTCCTAGAGTCCCACAACAACACTCTAAACACAACATCATGCTGCTTTTCTCCATCTTCCCATTCAATGGGTTCCTACCTGGGGTATAGACTCAAGGCTTCTCTAATCCATACAGGTCCTGAGCAGAGTGTGGGAAAGTTACTTGGTTAGTTGGAATACCAGAGTGCCCCAATCAGTATGGCCACTGAGGATTCTGGGAACCACAGCCAAAAAGGAACTTTTCCAAACTCTGGTCCTGATAGCCACTCCAAATGGACATAAACACCATCTGCAGAACTCTACTAGGACTGTGTTGTGACTTGTTCTTGTGTGCCTTCAAGTCATTTCCGACTTACGCTGACCCAAAGGTGAATCTATCCCAGAGTTTTTTGAGGCGGAGAGGGTGTGATGTGCCCAAGGTCACCCAGTGGGTTTCCTAGCTGAGTGGAAAATTGACTCCTTGTCTCCAGAGTTGTCGGTCAACACGCAAAACCACTACATCGTGCTAGCTCTCTGTGTTATCACTAGGTATGGAAATGTTCACTAGTTGCTTTCTTTAAGGAAGCAGGTAACTATTTGCCGTCTAGTACTTATTCTGTGGAAAATTCAGATTTTTTTTTTTGGTACAGAAAACTGCATTTTCTGCACAGAAGGATTTTCTGTGCGGGGAAAAGGGGTTATTGTAACAAGAAACCCATGTGCAAATTTTGCACAACAGAAATCCCGAAATGCAAAGATTTTCATCCCTGCAAGATTCTCCTTGTTAAGGTTTTTCAGTACTCAAAAAACCTCCATGTTTTTCACCCAGTTTCTGAATATTTTTGAATCCTCCTTCCATCCCTGGTAGTGACCGATGGAATGTACATGGGGGCGTGTGCCCATGCGACCTGTGCAGTTTGCTGGCCTGAACTGAATTTCCTTAAGCCACAGCTTGCCTCAAGTTAACCTTGAATTTAATGCAACTCAAATACTTTAAATAATAGATGCTTCTATTTTCCTCCAAAGAAGAGTTGGCTTCTCTTTATCAAACACCTTGATGTCAGGAAGCTGCCAATGATCTGGTGACCAAGAGAGAGAGAGAGACTTGTGTGCATGAGAGAGTTCATTAGAGAGTAAATTGTTTGCCAATAGTACTTGCAGAGTTCAAAGAAAAGCAGCCCCTTTGGTGAAGGCTTTGGGCGGAGGGATGGATGGTGCTGGGTGGCAAGAAGTGATGGCATAATGGGTGAACTGGGGAGATCTCAGTGAGTTCATAGACCCCCCTATAACTCTGGGTACCAAGGCAAAGTTCCTTTTCTGGGTGACAATGCCCAGAATCCAAACCATGGCAAACAAGGGAGGGTCTCTTAACTAAAAAGAACAAATAAGCAACCCTCCAAGAAACCCATCCCCCAAGAGCCGGGGGGAAACCTCCAAAAATGTGTTAACATAACAGTAAAAGACTAGCGTATGTACCCAGCGTTGCCTGGGATTTTATCTTCTCATAGGTAATACTTGTTAGAAAGATTTGAGATCCTGTGTCTTTAATTCCCTAAACTGCCTTGTCCAGTACCTGTAACTTTTCCCCATATTCCCCAACCCAATCTCTATTCAGAGTTATTAACATACACAGGTTGAGTTCATGAGGGAATGCACTGCCCTCCTCCTTGCCGCTAGGCCTCATCTCCATAGCAACTGGCCTATTCAAGACAGGCCCAAGAGCTCTCTGGCCGAGTATTCTAAAGGCCCCTCCCTAAACTGCAAACCCCAGGATTCCACAGAATCTTCTTTGGCAGCCAATCATATGAGGTCTTTGCCTCACACAGCCAATCATATGAGATCCTATCCCCTGACACAGACAAACAAACAAACTTGGACTTTTATATATTAGTAGATATTGGCCAGAATCCTCTATCACAGGGTACACTGTGTAACTTTATATGTGCTTAGCTATGTAGCAGAGGTGCTAAGGAATCCTGTTAGTGAATTGTGGAGATTCCTTACAGGACACCGGCAAGAGGGTCTGGAGGCACATCAGCTCTCCCTGAAACTGATGCCCATCAGAACCTATGAACATTGTCCCATGGCTGGATATGGATGTTACGGAACCGCCCGGTTCTAATTTCTGCAGACATAAGTCTGCTTACAAAGATGCAAGACCCTACCAGGATTCCAGCCATTGTGGGAAACATAAAGGATGCCGAGCAAGTGAAGCCTATAGGTAATACAATAAATATCAACACAATACAAAACAGTACAATCTCAAGGCATATCTCAAAAGATGAAGTAAGGTCAGCTTCTCTATTGATAAATAGTTTAAAATCGCCTATGGAGTTCTGCAAGGAATGATGGGGTCATATAAATATTCAAGTCCGTTCAAATCTCCATGTGAGCAGGACCACAAAATGTCGTCCAAGAACTGTGGACCCCTGAAGAAAATCATGCTTCAGAGAAGCATGGTGTGATCTTTCAGATGTTGATTTTATTTATTAAACGTATTTTGTGAGGTGTACCCTTCATGTCTGGCATGTTGTGTTTCTGACCGTTGGATAATGGAAAACTTCATTCTCATTAAATCACTGAATAAAGACCCAGTGAAATGCCTCCACGTTCCTGGGAGTATTGCATTTCTTCAGTAGTACCCAGCTTTCGGACTATATCTTTTGACTGTTTGATTGATAGGTTTTTAACACTAAAATAATGAAGCAAAGAGAAGAAAGGGAAGAAAAAAGACATATAACAAAAACATAGTATTCTAACTGTAATGAAAAGGAAAATAAATCATTGCATCATTAGATTTCTTATTGCTCAAAAAGTCTAGAAACCGTTTCCACCCTTTCAGAAAGTCTTCAACTGGCTTGTCCTTTAAAACCCAGGTTAATGTGGTAGTTTGGGCTAACAATCTTTGTTTAGCAATTGATTTTTCTTTGGCAATTGGTTTTTCCACCGTCGGTGTTTTCAATCCATTTCCAAGTTAGAGCAAACCATATTCTTGCCGCTGTATTGAAGCTGCGATCCACATTTTCTGTCCAGTTCTTTATCCATTATGCTCAATGGAAACATTTCTGGTACCAGTACGTTAGCATTTTTTGGATTAATATTTAAATCTTAAACCAGTAACTCTTCAGCTTCTTTACAAGCCTTCCACATTTGAAAAAAATGGAGCCCTCCTTATCTTGGCATCCAAGACGCTGGTTTGAAACATTTGGGACATTTTTGACCACTAGCTTTTGGACTATATTGTGTTGTCCATATTTTCATGTCTATTTGTTTATTTAATTTATTAAAATATTTATATTTATCTGAAGACCTTGGGGCCCCATACAATAAAATATACATTTATGTTATGCCTTCTTGTTTTGTATCAATATTTATCTATGTTCTGTTACTGACAGACTTCCTTAATCCCCTATAGCTATTGCCCATGATAACTGGGAGAGGCTAGAAGTGTAGTCCAAAAAAAAGGAACTCTGCCAAGCTCTGGCTCTTAGTTGCCCCCAAGGCTAGAGCACAAGCCCAGGGCAGAGGGGCAGGGAAGCCCTGCCAGCTTGGCAGGAGCTCTCCAGGGTTCTGGACTGACTGAGGTGAGGGCTTCAGCACCTTGGAGAGCACCTTTAAAGCCTGCATACAAACCTGGAGCTGATTCACTGTGCCACTGAAATAGAGCCACCAGCCTCCCCTGGGCTACAACTTGGCAAAGTTGCTCTTAAATATTTTGAGTGTTGTAGTGCAAAAAAGCTGTTTTGCCCAGCCCTCGTCTTGACTGCAGCTCAGAGTCTGTCTGGATTGGGGATGGGCAGATGTGGCCCTGGGGCCGCTTTTGGCCCCCAGGTTGTTTGCTGTACTCTATGAGTCCTCTGGACTTGCTGGGCTGCCCCTTTTCTGGCAAAACAAATGGATGTGGACTTTACTCTTCCCCCTGTTGCAATGACTTTCCTTGGATGTCATGAAACTTTTTGACTGACTGTTTCTTCTCCTTTTTTGCATGCTGCTCTGAAGTGGGAAAGAACAGTAAGTCCTCTTTTGGCCCATTGCCTGTTCTGTTTGAGTAGAGCAGGGGTGGGGATTGTGAGGCTGTACGGATGTTACTGGGCAGCCGCCAGTGTTCCTGACAGTTGGCTCCGCTGGCTAGGGCTGCTGGGAGTTGGAGTCCAGCCATCTCTTGAAGGGCTCACAGTTCCCACCCCTGGAGTAGATGCCTTATCAAAATGAGACCAAGGTAGGCTCATTCCTTGTGCATTCCCTGACTCTTATTGGAGTGCAGCTCTGATCAGCCCTAGCCAGAAAAGTCAATGGTGGGTGTTGGGGGGAGCTCGAGTCTGCCAGCATCTAGAGGGCTTCAAGTTTTCTATGCCTGCACGAAAGAGAAATATTTTTAAAGCCCTAGCCAGCAAAGACAATGGGTGGGGGATGATGGGAGCAACTTGGCCAATAAATTCAATGGTATCAATCCTAATACTAGTCTCAGCTAGATGAGATTTACTGAGTCAATGTGATTTATCTATGTGTTAACTCACCAGTCAATAATTGATTCAGTCAGTCTACTCTTGTTGGGGCAAAACTAGTAAAACTCAAGCCGATTTGACCCTATTTACAGAAGAGAACTCTCCTTCCTCCCTCCCTCCCTCCCTCCCTCCCTCTGGTTTCTGCCCAACCATTTCCTTTAGCTAAATTGCTGATTTATAGCCTGGAATAGATTGGCCACACTCCCACACAACAGTGAGGATTTGAAATCTTGGTTTGTCGCCTCCTTTGCAAGCCATAATCATCAATCATGATTTGTTTGTGTCTTACACATCCTGGCTTGTTTGAAAGCAACAAGCCAGGATCGCAGGTCAAGACACTAGAATATGCTTTCCTTTGCTGGTTTGCTTAGCTGCTTGCACCAGGGAAAGAATGCAAGGCTATGCAAGGCTAGGGACTATATAGAGATTGTAAAAATCTCTGAAACCCTATTTACCTGATAGCAGCAGCTGGGAGCGACAGGGATCCGTTCCTCTGATGATCCAGAAGCAGCTGCCTGATGTTCCCACTCCCCTTGAGTGAGTGATCTCTGGGGGATTTGCAACAGGGTCCTTTTTCTGCTTGACATGCCAGAGATCGCTCATAAGAGGGGGTGGGAATGCCAGGCTTCAGCCACTTGCCATTGGCCCTTTCCACACGGGCATATTGCCCGTGCTAGGGCAACCTCCCCAGGAGGTCTTCTACACCGCGAGGCGTGCGAGGGCAGTTCGCAAATGGGAGGTTCTAAACCTCAAACTGCCCTCGCGCGGCCGCGGGGGTGGCGCTGCGAGTCTTATAAAAACCACTTCTCAATTGGTTTTTATGTGACTTGCGCGCGTTGCCCCGTCGCCGCGCCCCGTTTAGAACTGCAGGGATGCATTAGCGCATCTCTGCAGAGCTGCCCGGGGGCGGGCTTCCGGCTGGCACGCTGCCCTGATTGGCGGAGCGCCGCTGGAAGCCGGCGGCCGCCATTTTGGGCACTGCCGAACACCGCTGAAATTTGCCGCTGTTTGAAGTGGCTAACGTGCGCTCCCCATGGGGACGGAGCAACCTGTTTAGCGGTAAGCTCTGTCCCTGCGTGCGCCCCGCGTGTGGAAAGGGCCATTGTCTTCCTCTGAGGCTGAGAGGGTGTGACTTGCCTAAGGCCACTCGACAGGTTTCCGTGGCTAAGTGGGGCTTTGAACCCAGGTCCCCCAGTGTTCTGGTCCACTATATTAAAATCAAGGCCATTAAAAAGGAAACAGCAGATAAGCAGGGCAGGACATTCTGAGAGGCTCTTTCCCCCGAGCGGTCAGCCCTGAAAGGCCTGCTGAAACCAAAAGGTCTCCACTTGGCTATGAAAGAGCAGCTAGGGGGCAACCACGGAGAAGGTCCCGTCGCTTGGGTTCCCACTAGAGGGACCTGTGGGCAGAGAGAAGGGCTGTTGTCTTCTTCTCTGTAGTGGAAGTTGCTTTAACCTTTTTCAAAATGCCTTGTCTTGGAAGCTGGCAGCCTATAAAAGCAGAAAAGAAACAGTCTGATCCCATGCCAACTTCAGCACATTGACGGGTGTCAAAATTGCCCTTGGATTTGTACTCTTTGAAGAAACATTGTCCTTCTCCCCTTCTCAAACATGATTGCATTTTTGTGTGCATTTTCCCCCTCGGCTAAAGCATACTTGTGTACATTTTCCAAATTTCCCTGTGTCTATTTTAATCTGTATGTGTGCGTGTTTTGTGTGTGTGTGTGTGGGGGGGGTACAGATTGCTGAACAGAAGCTCAGAAATTTTCAACCAGTGTTTCCAAACTGGTGGCACTTTTTTGTTTTGTTTGGACCACTGCAACTGTGCCCCCAAAAGTCAGTGGTGCAACAGAGATATTATTGGGGTGGGCTTGGGGACTCGAAACTGAAAAAGACCAAGTGGATCATGGCTGTCCCATAGGCCGCATTTTGCCCCACTTCAGCTTCTATCAGAACATCCCCTGCATCAGGGTTAAGTGTATCATGCTGGCAGTGCAATAACCGCATCATGCATTTCAAGCTACCTGAGTGCTGTTCAGTGCACTCTAATGCACTTGGAAAGCAGGCGCAAAAGCTGTTGGGTGTGTTGCGTTGAGGTCAATGGCTCTGGAAAAGGTACAACTCACCCAGGTATCTCTTGCCCCTAGAGGCAGTGACGTTGTTGGGACGAGCTCTGAAGATCTCATCTTCTGGCCTTCTGTTGCCGGAGCATCTTTGTTATGACTGGGGATGTTCAGTGGTGTTATTTTATGGCTTTGATGAGGAGGGCCTCATAAACCAATGAATCCAAACAGAGATGGTTTATTGATTGGTAGAGAGAAAACACCGGACGGAATTTGTCAGGCCTGCAAAGCGCAGCCTGCTGTACTGATGGTTTCGGTAACCCAAGCCGAGGCCCCAGGAGCAGGCTGGGGTGGGAGAGATTTATGGAAGGCCTGATTAGACATGAAATATAATTGGTCTATTGAACAGCTGCCAAAGGGTTTGGCTTGCAATTTCCAATCAATATGTGTAATTCAGCTCCCACCGCTATTGTTCTCACTATGCCTTGGAGCTCAGCCTTTTTCTCTCCAGAACACCTTCCAGCTACTTCTGGCTGCAGCTCCCATCAGGCTTAGCTAGCAGTGCTCTGGGATGCTGGGTGCCGGAGTTTAACACACCTCGAAGACTGCTTTCGCTGCCACCTTCCACAGCCTGGCTCTCTCCAGAGGTGTCAGATGGGAACTCCCATCACCCCAGCCAGTGGTCCGATGGCTCTGCTGGAAGGGGATGATGGGAGTTGCAGTATGACACAGTTAGAGAGTGTCAAATTGGGAAAGTTTGGGGAAAGTCATGGCAGCATATCTTCAGAATATCAAGCTTGGGCTTGATTTGCTCTGGGATATATTGATTTTAGCAATCCAGGGCACCCGTAGAACTCTCCTCCAGCACCATATCTCAAAGGGGTTGATTTTCTTCCTGTCAGCTTTCTTCACTGTCCAGCTTTCACAGCTATACATACAAACTGGAAATACGATGGCCTGAACAATCCTTCTTTTAGTATTCAATGATATCTCTTTATCCTGGTGGATGTTGTCTTGTTCCTTTGTAGCTGCCCTTCCAAGTCCTCATCTTCTACTGATTTCTTAATGCCTGTTCTGATTAAACAATATGTGGTACAAAAGTTCCAAAAGCATCAAACAATAAATCTGATTGAACTATTAACATTAAAAAATTTTAAAATGCATCAGACACATATTGGATTTAGGAAAGAGCACACCCTGTCTTGTTCTGGGAACTGGGGGGTGGTAGCAGGCTTTTCCAAGAGTTATAGAATCATAGAATCCTAGCTTTAGAAGAGACCCCAGGGGCCATCCGGTCCAACCCCCTGTCATGCAGGAACAGATCATCAAAGCATTTCCAACAGATGGCCATCCAGCCTCTGCTTAAAAACCTCCAAAGGAGACTCCACCATACTCCATGGAGGCAGAAGATTCCACTGCCGGACAGCTCTGGTGGTCAGCAAGGTCTTCCTGAGGTTCAGGTGGAATCTCCTTTCCTGCAGCTTGAATCCATTGCTCCTTGTCCTAGTCTCTGGAGCAGCAGAAAATAAGTCTGCTCCCTCCTCAACATGAGAGCCCTTAAAATATTTAGACATGGCTCTCATGTCCGCTCTTAACCTTCTCTTCTGCAGACTAAACATCCCCAGCTCCCTAAGCCGCTCCTCAGCCACTCCTTCCAGACCCTTCACCATTTTGGTTGCCCTCCTCTGGACACGCTCCAGCTTGTCGATATCCTCCTTGAATTGAGGTGCCCAGAACTGGATACAGGATTCCAAATGAGACCTAACCAACGCAGAATAGAGTGGTACCATTACCTCTCTTGATCTAGACACCATACTCCTATGGATGCAATCAAGAATTGCGTTGGCTTTCTTGGCTGCCGCATCACACTGCTGACTCATGTTCAGCTTGTGGTCCACCAAGACTCCTAGATCCCTTTCACACATACTGCTGTCCAGCCACGTGTCCCCCATTCTATATTTGTGCATTTCATTTTTTCTGCCTAAATGTAGGACTTTACATTTCTCTCTGTTGAAATTCATTGTTTTGGTTCTGGGCTCTAGCACACATTCCTGCTATGGCATTAGCTTTGTGGATGGCAAATGAGGCAGCGCTTTTGGCCATGATGCTAACAAGGACTCCAAAATCTCTCTGCCTGGTGGTGGAGGCCCAGCTCTCTGCGTGCCCTAGAGCATCTGGGGACATCTAGCCAATCTGTTCACCGAGAAATGCCTTTCTCCAGGGAATGCCCCTGCCCAAGATCCTGTCATACATGTAGCTGCCGTTTCAGTCCAGCAGGCCCAGGGACCTAACAGGATTTGTGCGGCTGCGTTTGAATATCATGCTGACAGATGTCTTCCCTTGTTGAGTTGATCCGTTCCTCCCTCACTTCCTAGCTGTGTGGAAGGGAGCCTGTGTCTGATCGCTTCGTGGACACGTTCCGACTGGATTTCAGAGAAAATTGCTGCATTGAAATCCGCTGCAGGAGGAAAAAGCCCGAGGTGCCAGGGAAGACGTGCTGAATGAGCCTTGGCATTCCTTGCCTCTCTCGTGGTCTGAAAAAAGAGAGCGAAGAGGATACTGCCTGGTTTCCTGGATGGAGATCATTTCTGGATGGTCTTTGGAAAAAGCGAGTATATGCCGACGCTTCTGAGGTCCACCCTAAGAATGAAATTAGGGACAACTGAACATAGCTTGAGCCACGGTGGGAACAAAGCCATAGAGCTGGAAAAGACCGCAAGGGCCATCTGTCCAACCCCCTGCCGCTTAGAATACACAACCAAAGCACTCCCAAAAGGTGGCCAGCCAGTCATCTCCAAAGACGGATAGTCCATAACTCCCTGAGGGAATCTGTTCCGCTGCTGAACAACTCTTTCTAATGTTTAGATGTCTCCTCTCAATCTTTCTCTTCTCCAAGCCAAACATACCCAAGCTCCCTAAGTCTCCCAAGCAAGGGAGGTACTGGTACCCCCCACCCATTCTGCTTTGCTCAGATTTTACCTGGATTCAGGGTTCAGAAGGTTATTGGTGAGGTGGAACATGTCCAGACCCGGGTGACCGAGATGGTTGAAGGTCTGGAAACTAAACCTTACGAAGTGTGACAGTGGGAGCTGGCTATGGCCATTTCCGCACTAGACTGTTATAGTGCTGTTATACCACTTTCAACATCCTATGGAATCCTTGGGCTTGCAGTGTGGAAATGGCCTATGTTTAGCTTGGAAGAGAGAAGACCGAGACGTGATAGGATAGGGTCATCTTTAAATATCTGAAGGGATGTCATGCGGAAGATGCTCTATAGACTAGAACATGAACCAATCAAAGAATCATGAGCTGGAAGAGACCTCAAGGGTCATCCAGTCCAACCCCTTTCTGCCATGCAGGAAGAGACAATTGAAGCATGTCTGACAGATGGCCATTCAGCCTCTGTTTAAAACGAGGCTTCACCACACTTCATTGAGGCAGCAACGGATTCCAATGTCGAACTGCTCTTACCTTCAGGAAGTTCTTCCTAATGTTTAGATGGAATCTCTTTTCCTTCAGTCTGAAGCCATTGCTCCATGTCCTAGTCTCTGGAATGGCAGAAAACAGGCTTGCTCCATCCTCCATATGATATCCCTTCAAATATTTAAGCATAGATATCATACCCCCTTCTCTTAACCTTCTCTTCTTCAGGCTAAACATCCCCAGTTCCCTAAACTGCTCCTCACAAGACTTCATGGTTTCCAGATTTTCTTCCATTTTGGTCATCCTCCTCTGGGCATTTCCAGCTTGCCTATATCCTTCCTGAATTGTGGTGCCCAGAACTGGACACAGGATTATTCCAGGTGGGGTCTGACCAGAGCAGAATACAGTGATGCCATCACTTCCCTTGACCCAGACACTAGACTCCTGTTGATGCAGCCCAGAATCGCGTTGGCTCTTTTAGCTGCTGCACCACACTGCTGACTCATGTTCAGCTTGTGGTCTACTAGGACTCCTAGATCTTTTCACATGTACTATGGTCAAGACAGGTGTCACTTGTCTTACATCTGTGCATTTCATTTTTTCTTGGCAATGAATTCAAATGACAAGAGAAGAGAGTCCATCTAAACATTAGGAAGAACTTCTTGATTGTAAGTGGTTTTGAGGGTAAAATATGGACAGCCTTATAGGGTGGCGAACACTCTTTTGGAGGCCTTGAAACCAAGATTGGATGGCCATCTTTCAGGAGTGCTTTAGTTGTGTATTCCTTTAGTTGTGTATTCATGGGGTTGGATTAGATGGCCTTCCAGTTGTAGGATTCCATGATTCTATGAAGAGATGGAGAAAAGGTTTGGAATAGGGAAGAAGTATTTGGGTCTGCTGAGCACTGGTGAAGATCAAGTTTGCTAAGCTTCGGCGTCAAGATAACTGTGATTTAAGGCTTTGCCAGTAGCCCAGCAGGTGCATTTTTCTGCTTTGTAAAGGCTTTCATCTAGAACAGGACCTTCAAGCCTTCCATGAAATACTTTTCACATCGGGCTCAAAATCTTCTTTCCCATTCTGTTCGCCTTCCACTGCCCTCATCCTGATGCCCTTTCACTGTGGCAATTTTTGGACCATGTTTGGCATTTCTTATAGAGAGAGAGAGAAGCTGGGCCACAGTGTTAATTCTTGTTATATTTAGCAAAATATAGGCTGCCATTGTAAGGAAAAACAAGGAGACAGTTTCATAGGACAAAGGCTGGCAGAAGAAACGCTTCCTTATTATCCAGGAGGACAGAGGGTTGATTAAAAGGAGATGGGCTCGGAGCAATACAGTAATTTTGCACTTTAACATGTGGGGAGTTTCGCTTCCCCCTCGAAGGAGGAAAAGGTAAAGCTGAACGACAACTTGGGCCAATTCTGCACTAGTCTGTTATAGTGCTAGTATTCCACTGTCAACATCCTATGCAATCCTTTGAGGTCCCTCCCTAAACTGCAAACCCCAGGATTCCATAGGATGTTGAAAGTGGAATAATAGCGCTTTAACAATCTAGTGCAGAAATGGCCTTCGTTGCTTAGAACTCCTCCCTGGAGGCAGGACGCATCAATCTGGGGGTGTGCGACTGTTCTTTCCAAAATATCAGGCCTATCCCAAGATGCCAGGTGGGTAGCCAAAGGGCCAAATGAGGGCACTCCCCTCCCTAATAAGAATTCTTCCCCCTCAAAATGAACATTTCCTCCAGTCTTCCACTTCCTTGCACTGCAGAGAGGGAGACGCTGAAGATCATTCTCAGCTAGAACTCTTCTATTTGTCTTCTTTCCCTTCTCTTGGTTGCTTTGCCTGCCCCTTGTTTTTTGGATGCCTAAATTCTTATTCACATTGCTGTGGTGCTAGAAGGAATGAGGACACCTTTAATGGAGGGGGCAGAAATCTTATTTGGGAGGCAGGAATGGCTTCACTCCCCGCAATAGTTACACCCTTGCCCAACAGGAGGCTTAAAAGGGCTGGTTCCTTTTTACAATGAACAGCCCTCCTTAGATTTCTGGCCTGGTTCATTTGCTTTTCCTCAGCAGTTTGACTCAGGCCTCCAAGCACTAAATTGGAAAGTTGGAAGGGATCCATGAGACTATCTAATCCAATCTCCTGCCACTGCGGAAAACCGACAACTGGGGCAACTTACATAGGTGGCAAAGTTGAATTATAACTTTTTCTCCCAGGATTCAACTTGGGCAGCATCATAGCTTGACAAGTTGCCTCTCTCCTAGAGGTGTCTACATGACGCAATGGCAGCAGATTGATACCACTTTAGCTGTGATGGCTCTGGGATTTGTAGTTTGAGGAGAGATCTAACATTTTGGGCTAGAGAATTCCAGGCCGCTCTCTGAACTGTACCATCAAAGGGGCCCTCGAGCAGAGATTTCTCATCAGGGGCTTTTCAAGGTATAAGGAATTTACTGTTGTCTTCTTCTAGCTCCTTTAGAGTTAGCTATAATGCCTTTACTGTAGCTGATTTCTATGAATGCATGGGAAAAATGGGACCATGAAGAAAGGGGATAGGAAGAGAATCAACTCCTTTGAAATGTGGGGCTGGAGGAGAGTTTTACAGATACCCTGGACTGCTCAGAAGACCAATGAACATGTCCTGGAGCAACTCAAGCCTGGACTCTCCCCAGAAGCCACAATGACTAAAGTGATGCTATTGTAATTTGAACATATCCTGAGAAGACAGGACTCACTAGAAAAGATAATAATACTTGGAAAGGTGGAAAAGAGGGAGATTCCACTGCTGGTAGATTGAGTCAATCAAGGAAACCCCAGCTGCTGCCCTGACTCTGCCAGACCTGAGCAGGGGAGCTGGGGCTGGTGCAGTCTCGTTCATTGAGCCCCCATAAGTCAAAGTTAATTTGATGGCAGGCAAAAAGCAATGACAACGAGCAGAGAATTTAAGTCCCCCCCCCAGCTGGTCTACAAATCCCAGGATTGCCTGGTAGTTACAGGAGTCCAAGTGGTATTGACCTTGTCTGAGTGTGTCCTGTTATAGAATCATAGAATCATAGAGCTGGAGGAGACCCCTAGGGGCCATCGAGTTGAACCCCCTACTGTGCAGGAACACCCATCAAAGCATTCCCAACAGATCGCCATCCAGCCTCTGCTTAAAAACCTCCAAAGAAGGAGGAGACTCCACTACTCTCCGAGGCAGCATATTCCACTGCCGGACAGCCCTGAGCGTCAGAAAATTCTTCCTGAGGTTCGGGTGGAATCTCCTTTCCTGCAGCTTAAATCCATTGCTCCTTGTCCTGGTCTCTGGAGCAGCAGAAAACAAGCCCGCTCCCTCCTCAACATGACATCCCTTTAAATATTTAAACATGGCTATCATGTCCCCTCTTAACCTTCTCTTCTGCAAACTAAACATACCCAACTCCCTAAAGCCACTCCTCATAGGGCTTCATGGCTTCCAGACCCTGCCCCATTTTGGTCGCCCTCCTCTGGACATGCTCCAGCTTGTCGATATTCTTCTTGAACTGAGGTGCCCAGAATTGGACACAGGATTCCAAATGAGGCCTAACCAATGCAGAACAGAGTGGTACCATTACCTCCCTTGATCTTGACACCATACTCCTGTTGATGCAACCAAGAATTGTATTGGCTGCATCATAACTGCCTTTTCATAACCGCCTTTGTGCGCTCCTTGTGCAGTTGCCTTTGTGGCAGTGACCTGAGCATTGTGTTCGTCCTTGTGCAGTTGCCTTTGTGGCAGTGACCTGAGCATTGTGTTCGTCTGCAGAAGGAGGAGACAGCTGGTGTCACACCAACAACTCAATGCATAAAGAGACAGGAGAGAATCCCCTTGGCAGGGAGTCAGAAAGCCAATGGCAGAGCCCTGGAAAACAACCCAGCCTTTGACGTCCCCAAAAAACACAACCAACCAAAGGAACTGAAAAAGGGAGATGTCTTTTATTATGACACAGGGAATCTGAGTGGGCCGTTCGGCAGAGACTCCACTAAGGGCAAAAGGTGGATGTCATCCACGGAACAGTTCACTGATCTATCCGTTGTGGTTTCCTTCAAAGCCCGACGGATAAATCTGTGAAAGCATCACAGCTCCCCCCTACACACAAAAGGAGACTCTCTGTTGCAGATCTGGACGAGTTCTTGCTTTCCTGTCAAACGAACCATGCGAAGGGGAGCTGATTTGGATATCCCCCTCTGCTTTTTGTTTGTGCGAGCAGTGTTTGCGTGAGAGACCTTGAAAAAGATTTTTTTTCTTGAACGGCAGCATCCCAACCACCTAGCCATTAGGGGATTTTGGCAGGTCAGTCCAAAAAAAGTAACTTTCCCAATCGCTGGAGTTTGGGTATGAGAGGGATAGTCTTGGAAAAGTTCCTTTTTTTTTTTGGAAGAGAAGGAATTTTCCCAAGCTCTGGTTCCCATCAATGTTCCTCTTGCCGTTTGGGTATCTTACGAGGAGGCAACTGTGTTGAGTTCCAAAATAGTCTTTGTGCCCATTTCAGAACCCCCAGTGGTTGGTCGGCCCACGGCAACCAGCCAGACCACGGACGGAAGAACGATGAGCTGACGGATGAAGAGAAGGAGATCATCAATCGGGTCATTGCCAGGGCTGAGAAGATGGAGGAGATGGAGCAAGAGCGCATTGGGTAAGAAGGCCACATAGGAGTGGAAATGGGGGGGCACAGACAAGAGTCCCCTGTGTGCATTTTCTTTAAGGCAGGGGCAGTGGGCATAGCCCAAGGCAAAAAGGTAACAGAGTCTCAGGGGAGGTGCCGAAGGTGCTGAACCTATTTGGGGGAGCAGGTTGAGCCTCTGGGACAGCTGCTTTGAAGTTCAGGTTAAAGCCCACAGTGGATTCACTGCTCCATTGCTCCAGGAGCTACCAAACACTACAAATGGCTGGGATAGAGTCACAATGGCAGCTGATGGAGAAGGAGGGTGGAGATACTCGAATCCAACTGCAGCTGGCATCCTGTGGTTGTCTTATGCATGCGTAAGTTTCCTTATGCATGCGGCTCTATTGTTGTGGCCCATGTGTGGAAGGCTACAAAAGTCAAGTTAGGCATGTAGTGTCATTTCACAGTTTGCGTTGGGCACTGTGTATCCTCGTGCCACATGTGGGGATTGCAGAGTTTCCATTGAATGTGCACTGCACATTGCAAATGCATGCTTAGTGGATTCAGAAACAAGGTGGTGGAGCGCAACTGGGACATAACCTAGGGAGCACAAAGTTTTGCTGTGCGTCTTCAGTGCAGGGTCTTGGCTTACACCTGGGCTCTCTGATCTCCTTCTGTGCAAAGTCTTCGTATTCCTTTTATGCTACCTCAATCCCGGTGTCTGGGAAGGATGTTGAGAGTTGGACAGGTGGCACTCTTGTTTGTCCAGACAACAGTTGTGGCTGAAAGTGGTGCAGGCCAGTGTATTTCTCCAAAGAGCCTCCTGAGATCCCCCCCCATTTAAATTATTTGCTCATCCCGACTCTCCAGGCCAGTCAGAAGGGAGGAAACGGTTAGCTTGACTTATTTCCGCTCCAGCAATTACTGCACTGCACCATTTCTCACTAGGAGAAGGTGATGAGAGAGAGTGTTTTTCACGAGGAGGCTCTTTGGTGGGTGGGTTGCCAATTTTTTTATTAGCATGATTAGAACGAGTTCACATTTCCCACTCAGGCAATTTCACCTCGAGCCAGAAGCTCTGTCACAGGCTGCACATTTGTTTGAACATTTCTTTCTTTTCACATCTCACATCCTTATCAGGTGTGGCCTCAGAGCACATGAATGAACTCTCTCTCAGGTTTGGCACAAACTTGGAATAGTGTGTCCGAGGCTAATGGGACTCAACAGCCACATTGTGTCAGGGAACAGCAAATATTATGGTTTGGGCTTCAGAAATAATACATCGCTGTTGCTTTAGGATAGTGTGGCACTGATTCAAAATGAGCAAACTCACAAGGATGGGAAGGTTGGGAATTCAGCACTGGAAAGTTGTAGGGAATGCTAAGAGAAAGAAGAGGTGGGAGAAAGAGGTTCAAAAGTAAGGGCAAAATAATACTAATAATACTTTCTGTAACCCCACTCCAGCAGTGGTGTACCTAGGCTCAGCAGTGCCTGGGGCAAATGCGGAAGTAGCACCCCTAGGCGCTGCCCCCCAACTGGGCCAGGAAGGACAGGGTGGTGATGAGTGGGTGTGGAAGGGCACAGGGGGTGGCGAGCAAGTGTGAGAAGGTGAGGGGAGATGGCGGGCGGATGCCAAAGTACATGGAAAGAGTGCAGGGGGATGGTGGGCGGGCGTGGAAGGGCGTGGAAAGGCGGTGTGCATGCGTGGAAGGGTGCGGGGAGAGTGGCCAGTGGGCGTGGTAGACGGTGGCTATCGCACCCCCCTGGAATGGCACCCAAGGCACGTGCCCCAATTGCCCCACCCTAGATCCACCTCTGCACTCGAGCCACATCAGACAAAGAGGGGGCAGTTTAGGGGAGATACATTGTGCAGGAAATATTCCCCAAAAGATAAGATTTCAGAGGTGATAAAAGTGACTCTGCTTGGTTGGAACTTTTTCACAGGGAGACCTGAGCCGGCCATTTTCACACGGGGGTAAAACCCCGCAGTGCGACAACCAGAGATGGAGGTTGTTCACATCGCGAGATGAGCTAGCGCGGTTGCAAACGGTGAGGCGCCACACCTCCAACCGCTCTAGCCCAGCCGCAGGGGTGGTGCTGCAAGTTTTTAAAAACCACCTTCCCAGGTGGTTTTTATCAAACTCGCCCACACTAATCCGTGGCAGCTCCCGGTGAGAATCTGCAGAGACGCGGTAGTGCATCTCTGCAGATCTACCCGGGGGCGGGCTTCTGGCTGGCGTGCTGCCCTGATTGGCAGAGCGCTGCCGGAAACCGCCAGCCGCCATTTTGGTTGCCGCGGAGCGCCGGCCAAATGCCGCCGAAATTCGGCGGCGTGTGAAGTGGCGGAACCGCGTTCCCCGCCGGGACGGAGCAGGGATGGAGCAAAATGCAAGCAGGTAAGCTCCGCCCCTACGTGCGATGTCCCGTTTCGGCCCCCCCACGTGAGAAAAGGGCCCAAGGCTCTCAGAGTTCTCGTGCAAAGGGTCACCATAAATCTAGCTGACTTGACAATGGCCATTTCCGTACTAGACTGTTATAGTGCTATTATTCCACTTTCAACATCCTATGGAATCCTGGGGTTTTCAGCCCCTCCCGAAACTGCAATCCCAAGGATTCCATAGGATGTTGAAAGTAGAATAATAGCACTATAACAGTCTGGTGCAGAAGTGGCCAATATCAACAAAAGACGTAACACAGTTCCAGCCTCAATCCTCAGCTGATGTAGTCATCGACTGATGCTTCTCCTCCTCAGAACAGGCATCAGGCAAAAAGGGTGCTGGATTGGAAAGGGTCCATTCCAGCCCCCATCCTTTGCAATTATTTAGTGAGTGAAACTTTGTCATAACCAAGTGATGTGACCCCCCCCACAAGGCCAAAGCAAAGAGGAAAGCAAATTGGGTGGATGATCCCGGCTTTTTTGAAGGGATTGAGTCGCATGTGGAAATTTGATTGCAAGAAAATTGCTGGCGCTTCTAGCCTTTCCCTCTTTGTGGCTATGAAATTGAATCTGTGTGTTTAGGCACTAAGATTCTCATTTACCCCCCTTGGTCCAAATGGAGATGGAAAAGAAAACATTACTTCAGTGGTTCTCAACCTGTGGGTCCCCAGATGTTTTTGGACTTCAGCTCCCAGAAGCCCTGAGCATTGACCATAGTGGCTGGGGCTTCTGGGAGCTGAAGTCCACAAACATCTGGGGACCCACAGGTTGAGAACCACTGCATTACTTCTATGCCTTCCCTAAGGCTTTCTCCAGAGTTGTGTGCAAATGCAGCAGGCTAGGCTAAGAACAGAGCTGGGAAAAGTTTGGTTTTTTGACCACAGTGCTCCTCATACTTCCAGCCAGTCTATTAATATTTAGTAAATAAGACGCCTCCTTTTTCTCTGCTTTCCATTTGTTGGCCTTTGTGGCTTTCCAGACCATGCAGGAGGGGACGCTAAAACCTCAAATGGAAGCTACCACATCCTGGAAAATAAAAATATCATGATCATTATCGTCATCATAATTATTATATTTATTTCCTCATCCCCCCCCCAAAATGGGGACTCAAAAGCAGATCACCATTTAAAGAGCAAAACAAAAACATACAAAAAGGGAATGTTAAATTTGAATGAAACTGTTTGCTGTATCAAAACAATAACAAACGGGCAAAGAATAGAAATGCAATTAAAAAATAAAAAGCTCTCAAAACCACAATTAAAACCTTATAGCACCCCAGGCGGTTGTTTAAAAATGTTTTGTTTTTAAAGAAAAAGAAGTGTGGTTGCCCACAACTGGCACTTCCATTCCATGCTCATTGCCCACAGATGTGCCCAAGCCGTTGGAAAGTGAAGAAGGTCAGTGAGGGCTTCCACCTGTCCCAGCCCTATGGCATCAAATGTGGGGACCTTCTAGATATCTCTGTGGGTCCTGTGCAAGGCCTGAATCCTCTAATCTCACCGCTGGTCTCCACTGCTGTTGAATAACTGCTGCCGTCAGAGACACTGGCCCTTTCTGCATGTGGGAAAGGAACCGCGCGAAAACGAGACTCACCAGATTTCTTCGGCGTCCAGTTGAGTCCGTTGGAACGAGGAGCAGTGTGAGCTTGTCGCTCCATACTGCTCCGGCGCCCAAAATGGCGGCTTCCGGTTGGTGGAGGCTCTCCACCAACCGGAGAAGCTCGCCGGCCTGAAGCCTGCCCTCAGCAGATCTGTAGGCACGCACTAGTGCGCGCCTGCAAATCTGCACCAGAGCGCGGCGACGGAGCGACACGGAGTCGCCCGCTCCATGCCTTTTAAAAACCTCTAAAAAGAGGTTTTTAAAAAACACACCGCGCAACCAGTTCCGGTCGTTCCAGAGCGGCCTGAGGTGCGGAACTGCAAAAAGTAGTCCGCCCCAGTCCACTCTGCAGTCAGAAGACCTCCGTTGGAGGTCGCTGTGCACCGTTTTAATAGCCCAGTGTGGAAAGGGCCACTGTGGCTGAATACAATAACCCTTATATTATTATTATTCTCAGAGGCACAAGAGCAGAATACAAAAAATAAATTTATGGAACAAGTTCAGGTCAAGGACAATGGCTGGCATTCTGCTTGTGACTTACACCTCCGTATGTGACCTTACATGGGCACACAAGGGAGTCAGCCCTGGATCACAAACAGCTGCAACCCAGAGGAAGGAGAACTTTTGGGACATGAAATATGAAATTGAACTAAACAAAATCTAAGGGGTAATAAAACCAATTCCTGAAAAAACTTATTTATTACTTTAAATGCAACCTTCTGGCACTGACCAAAAGCCAAAAGAACCCTGACCCCCCATACAAACTGTAATAAAAGGGGAAGAAAAATTAATTAATATCTCATACTTTATTCTACTGTTACAGATCTATACCCATTGAGCTTAATAGAATTACTAATAATCATAACCTTTATTTGTTTGTTTATTAATTAGTTAATTAATTAATTAATTATATTTCTGTGCCACCTTTCTTCCAGAGTGGGACCCAAGGCAGCTTCCAAAACCGTTTTAAAACATTAAAGAACGTATAACATTATAATCGTTAGATCGCCGATTAGTCAAAGGAAATCCATTCATGGTTTCCAGTCTTTCCAAAAGAAAAATCTTCAATCTTTTAAGGCTGATGTCAATTCTGTAACTTGGGCAAGAGCTGCAACTTGAACAACCTTTTCGTTGGTGCATGCATTCTTTTGATCCTAATGCTTAGGATTTGTGGGTGCTTAGGGCCCTTTATGCGTGCAACACAACTACACTGTTTTGTTTTTTGGACATTTTCCCTCCCTGTCTCTGGAAATTTTGCGCGGGAATGGCTGGCCTCTCCAGATGAGGGTGGGCCACAGCTGTTTGCTCCCTTTCTTGGACATGCAGCAAGTGCTGCGTGAATTCGAAATCCCCTTCTTTGCAACGTTTTCAGTCCATCTCCTCTTCTGCTTTGCATTCGAGTGCTGTAGTGATAAATATTTAACCATGGAAAAACCCTTCCTGAGCAAAGAGTTTGGGCAATGCCAGTGCTTCTTGGAACTTGGCAGCTCCGAGCCTGGACTGAAAAGCTATCTCTTGTTTTGTTCTGTTTTGTTTTGTTTTGTTTTGTTGTGCTGATGGGTGAGTGGAAGGAAGAGAAATTGTCCCTGTCTTGACCCTCTCTTTCAGACTGGGATTTATGCACCTACTGTAGAAGTCAAGGGGCCACCAGTGCCTAGGTGGTTTCCATGACAATGAGGCAGCGACTGGCTTCAGGATTTAATCCAAACTGTCAAGGAGCGATCCCGGGGCAGCACGCTCTCCCCCAACATGGGTCACATTAGGGTAGCCAGATCTCCAGGTCTGGCCTGGAGTCTCAGAGCGTGGCCTTTTGTTCTTGTTTATTATCGTCAAAGACTGAGGGGCAGACTAAAGAAGTTAAAAAGGGAATGGACCACAAAAAGTTAAAACATTTATATCATTTCAAACTTAGTAAAACGTTGGGATCTTTGCTTTTCCTACTCTTAATCTTCATTGAGATTTAAAATAAAAAAAAATCCAAAACCTGGCCACTCTTTCAGAAATGAAGGGAGATGAACCTTCAAGACAGTAGGAAGCAACGTTTGCAAAGGAAGCTCAGGGTGAGAGCGCTGCCTTGAAAAGTGCATGTCTGTATATACCCATTAGATCCTTTTAGAGAACAACTTCTGCAAGTTGTTCTCTAACAAAGAAACTTTTCCTAGCGTTGATACCCTCCACCCACAATGGCTATGTTTCACATGGGATTGTGGTCCTGTGGGATTTTGGTTTCCCATGGGATTTTGGTTTCCCATGGGATTTTGGTTACCCACAATGGCCATGTTTCCTGTGGGATTTTGATTTTATGGTTGCCTTGCTCTGACACTGATTTTCCAGAGAGCTCTAGTACTGACCGTGCATGCATATGCAATGTTTCCTTGTTGAGCCTCATTTTCTTTTGCACCGTTTTCCCCACTCTGAGCGGCATCACAAGCAATTCCTTCTGCATGGAAATTTACATAAGATACCCATTCAGCGCACGGCTAGAGGAGTGCGCCTCCAAAAGGGGGGCCCTCAAGAACGAAAGAGACTGGACCAAAATGAGCAAAGACTCAAAGCGCACGCTGGGCTGCCCTTCCTGCTGTAAACCCCAAGCTGCCACGGGCGGGAGTCTCATGCCTCTTTCAATAACGTGCATCGCTTTAATGGTTTTGTCAGATTTGGGTCACGTCACGCCAGGAGAGTACGAAATTTCTTGCAGGATAGATGTTCTGAAAAATCTCTCCGGCAGGCTCCTCTCCCTCTTTGACTCTCTCTCTCTTTCAATTCCCTTGGAAGAGAATAAATAATACATGATTTTTTATTGCATGTACTATTTTTATATCCTTGGAATTTTTTTTTAAAAGAACGGAGCATCTTTCCGACTGAATGGCCTCAGGCCCTTCCTGCTTTGCAGAGACAGACTGCCAGCTGCTTTTCCTTTCCAATCCTGCCGATTGTTTGAAGGCTGCCAATGGGGAGGGAGGAAAGGCACTCTGCACATGCTCTGGAATACTCCGTTCCTTGACATACCAGGTGACCATGGCCTATGGAGGAATTGTGCAGAGAACTGCATTATTTTAAAAGAAAAGATCTAATCATTTATCCCAGGAGTTCTATGCATGTCTCCTCTGCCCCAGAATTTACACCTTTCAACAAGCTTGTGAAGTAGGTGAGGATCAAAAAGAGTGACCAGTAGGTTTGCCCGATGCCAGGGCCTGGCTCTAAGTCTCCAGTTTTCATGGGTCATCCCAAAGCAAGACACAAGGGTACACTTTTTGCATTTTTTTTCAGGGGGCTCACTCCAGACAAGAGAAAAGGACTGTGTGCAAATCTTCAGCTCAGCAAGGAGAGCTCCAGCTTCCTACAATTTGCAAAGCTCAGTTGATTTGTTGTTGCAATTTGGAAAGATTCTCCGTGGGTCATAGCTCCCAGTGGTCATGGCGGCAGGGCTCACCCTCTGCTCAGCTCTGCACCCACCTTCTGGCTTGAAGCAAGTTGGCTGGGGTAAATGTTCCTTATCCCATCTTCTTAAGTCGGGGAGAAGGGAAGATCTTCTCCTTTCATCTTGATCTGGGAATACAGTAGTCCCTTTTGTTGAGATTTCTGTCTTAAGTTTCAAACAGAAACATGCATTCTGTCGCTCTGTGTGTTTGAATGACAGCCTGTAAGCCACTGTGGCTGGTACTTATGGTAATGTACAGGACTTAATATTGTCCCTGGGGGCTGTTGCCCCTAGGCCTCTGGTTTGGGCTCAGAAACTCAGGGCCTGGGATGATCATGAACTGACAGCCCAGCTTACTTTGTGAGGATTTGAACCTTGGGTCTCCACTAGCTGTGGTATGATGCTCTGAGCGCTGCATTTTGGCATCACGGAATAGTTTGACAATAATAGCACAATCCTGTACATGTCTACTCAGGCATAAATCTTGCTGAGCTCCATTCAGCATGCACCTTGGAAAGGGTTTAGAGGATTGTAGTTTAACCCTGCAATTGGAAATGCACTTGCTGCAGAGTTGGGACACTTCTGCACCGGACTATTAGCACTATTATTCCACTTTCAACATCCTGTGGAATCCTGTGGTTTGCAGTTTAGGGAGGGGCCTTTGAGGAGAGGGGACCTTTGAGGCCCTTCCCTAAACTGCAAACCACAGGATCCCACAGGATGTTGAAAGTGGAATCATAGCACTATGACTGTCTAATGCGGAAATGGCTATAGCCAACAATTGGGGTTTGAATCTTGTCACAGATCTCTGCCCCACCTGCAAGCTTCCTCCGCCTTGCTGAAGGATGAGCGATGCTGTGATCCTCCTAATGGTGCTGGAATGTAGTTCCCATCAGTCCTAGCCAGACAAGCCACTGGTGAAGAATGACAGGAGTCGCAGTCCAACACCATCTGGAGGGTGGCAGGATTCCCACCCCTTGCTTTACCTCCTCGAATTAGTTTCCAGTTCTCAGGGCCTGGCCTGGAGTCTGAGAACCTGGACCTGCATTTCAGGGCAGGGGGAAGAATCTCAGAGCAAGAGCGTTGCCCTGAAAGGTGTGTGTAGGTATATTTCTTCATTTGCTAGATTTTTTTTATTACAATGGTATACTCTGTTTAATTGTGATTGATGCTTGATTCGCCATGCTTTATGGCACCACCGCGGGCTGTCCTATATATTATCACCCTTGTAGCATCAACCAGGCCCCACCTCCTGTGGTCTCATAAAGGGACCACCCCCAATCTCAGGTTTGGGGGCCTGAAATCCCAGGGCCGGGGATAGTCTTGATCTGTCAGTTTTAACTGGAATCCAGATCTCTCCTCGTAGGTGTAAGGGATGGTTTCTGGTGTGATGACTGTTCCAAAGAGGGCAGAACTTGCATCCACGCAGCTATGGCAGCCTGTTGACCAGCCTGTGGATACATTACAGTTTTGGACTACTACTCCTAGAATCCTCAGGAGTTGTAATCAATAGGAATTGGAAAAAAATTGAAATAGTTGAACACAAGAGGAAAGAGGGGTTTATTGAGTGTCGAGAAAGCCTGGCAGGGAGACTTCTTCCACAACAGAAATCTGCAGTTTGGGACTTATTCAGCACAAAAACCCGACATGAATTTTTGCCCAGAAAATAGCGTATTTTTTTGGTGAAAATTCTGCTTTCTGTGTAAGAAAAAGACCTTTTTTCTCTCTCGCACAGAATAAATCCTGAACTGTGGATAGTTTCTGAAAACTGTGCAGTTTTCAAGGACTTTCTTGCAGCGGGAAGAAAATGGATTAAATTATCCACACTTTCCCACAAGGACAAAATGAATATTTGCCTCCCTAGTAGTCAGGGACAACTTTTAGCTTCCATGTCATTATATGCGTGCACATGCATGTAGGGAATACACTTTGAGCTTCAACCTGAACTTGAAAGGGCCTCTCTGAGGGGCTAAACCCTCTCCCCCAATAGGTTTAGCACCACAGAGAATTCCTTTAAAGTTCAGACTAAAACTCAGGGTGGAATCCTTACCCTGCCAACAAAAGAAAAGGCCACGCAGTGAATCTTCAGTTGAATGGAATGGCACGCAGGCTCCTATCTGAACTTCCTTTCATGGCACTGCTGTGTCATCTTCTCGCACGCACAGGTGCCTTTGAACACGGCTTTGTGTGCACATTTGCACCCAAGCAGATGCATGTTGGAATTGGTTCAGGCCAGGGAGTAACTTCCTGAGATTTATGGCTGGAATTGAGGATTGCAGTCAGCAGCAGAGCTTGGGGTGTGGGTGTGTGTGCGGGGTGGGGCGCTACGGCACAAGGGGCATGGCCACTGTTTGTGGGGGTGTGGCTGAAGTGCATGGGGGCATGGCTGCAGTACGTGGGAGTGTGTCCAGGGCACTGGGGGCATGGCTACAGGCTGGGACACCCCAAAAACATTGCCGCCTGGAGTGAACCGTTTCCCCTGCCTCCCATCCCTACACGATTGATTGCAGTTACAGATGCATAACCCAGAGTTACACATTTGCGGCAGATCTGTATTCACAATTCCTACGTATTCAGTACTGTAGGGAATACGTAGGGATCGGCAAATTCCCCTTATTGTGACTTACCAAGTAGCACCCCCTGAGAGCGACGGGGTCTGTTCCCTTGTTGATCGGGATGCAGCAGACTGACACTTCCACCTCCATCCCACAAGCGATCTCCTTTGCAAGAAGGAATTGCAACAGAGGTCCTGCTTCTAACTGTTATATATTTAACCAAGTAGCTGAACTAGAATCTTGACCAGTAATAGTAATATTTATTTCTTACCAGTCTCACCTACAGATCAAGGTGGGAAACTCAACAGGTTGAACCCATAACATCAGTTAAAAATCATATAGAAGCAATACATATGAAAATAAATCAATGCATACTTTAACATTCATAATTTTAAAATAAGATGGATTGGCATACAGGAAGAGCCTTTACTGCTGTTTTAAATGGAACCAGCATATCCAGTTGGCAAAATGCCTCTGTCAGGTCATTCCATACTTGGGGGTGGCCAAAGAATATGTCCTGGGGGTAACAGTCAGCCTAGTTTGGGCTGACAGAAGTAGATGTCCCCTAGACGACCTGAATACACAAGGAGGATTATGCAAGAAGTGTTCCTGTAGTTAACCTGGACCCAAACCACATAGAGCTTTAATGGTGACAACCAACACTTTGTGCCTTGCATAGAAACTAACTGGCAGCCGGTGGAGTGATTTTAATATTGGTACAATATGGTTACAGTAACTCATCTGGCTGCCACATTTTGAACTCACTGAAGTTTTTGAACTAGATGCAGAGGTAGCCTCATGTACAGCGCATGGCAAAAATCCAGCCTTGAGATTATCGGTAAGTGCACTGCTGTCTTTAGATCCTCCCACTCTAGAAAGGGGTGCAGCTGGCAACAGCCAAAGTTGATAGCAAGCACTCCTGGCCATCCTGTCTATCTAGGCTGTCATTTGGACAGACCCAGAAGCACCCCCAAACTGTGAATATAGGCCATCTCTGCATTACACTATTAGAATAATAGAATTCATAGAATCATAGAGTTGGAAGAGGCCCCGGGGGCCATCCAATCCAACCCCCTGCTATGCAAGAACACCCATCAAAGAATTCCCAACAGATGGCCATCCAGCTTCTGCTTAAAAACCTCCAAAGAAGGAGGAGATTCCACCACACTCCACTGAGGCAGCAACATCTTCCACTGCTGGACAGCTCTGACCGTCAGGAAGTTCTTCCTGAGGTTCAAGTGGAATCCCCTTTCCTGCAGCTTGAACCCATTACTCCTTGTCCTAGTCTCTGGAGCAGCAGAAAACAAGCCTGCTCCCTCCTTGACATGACATCCCTTCAAATATTAAAACATGGCTCTCATGTCCCCTCTTAACCTTCTCTTCTGCAGACTAAACATCCCCAGCTCCCTAAGCCATTCAAAATAATAGTGCTATTATTCCACTTTCAACAACCTGTGGAGTTCTGGGGTTTGTAGTTTACTGAGACCAAAGAGCTCTCTGGCTGAGAATTCTAAATGCCTCTCTCTAAACTGCAAACCCCAGGATCCCATAGGATGCTGAAAATGGAATAATAGCACTATAACAGTGTAGTTCGGAAATGGCCACAACCCATCCAGGATTAGTTGACACACTTTCAAACCCAGGTTAGAACCTGCAACAGTAAGCACCCCTATTTTGTCTGGTTTTAGCTTCGGTTCTTTCCCCTCATCCAACCTATTACCACTTCTGTGCATTCGTTCAGACAGGACACACTATCCGCAGCTGATACTATCACTGAAAGCACAGAGAAATATATTTGGATGTCGTCAGCGTACCGATATAACTCTGCTCCATGCCTCTGGATGATCTCTCCCAACGGTTTCATAAAGATGCTAAAGGTGGATTGGGAATAGAATGAGATTACGTTCTAGTGAAGTCAGGAGAACTTGTGGAAGCTGTGCCAGGCCTGTTCTAATGTGTGCCCTCTCCCTTAGGCGCCTCATGAACCGCCTGGAGGACATGCGCCGGAACGTGGCAGGCGATGGCGTGAATCGCTGCATCTTGTGCGGGGAACAGCTGGGGCGGCTGGGCTCAGCGTGTGTGGTATGCGAGGACTGTAAAAAGGTGAGAAGTGAAGAGACATGCCCCATAATCCTCTCTCTTTTCCTTTGCTGGGGGAGTCTGGATAATGTAGCCCAGAAAGAACTTTTCCACGCTCTGGTGCCCACTCTCTTCTTTGGGACACATTGTTCCCTCTTCTGCTTGTGTGATTTCATTTAGAGCCCCAGTACCTTCAAATGATCCACTTCTGCTTCACAAGTCAGCCTATTTCGTACCTTCTTATTGATCTTCATAAGAAATTCGGGAGTCATCGCCCTGTAAAGAGCCTCTTTGTGAGTTGCCCTGTGTCAGTTTCCGCTCAGTGGATGGTGGTGGTGGTGGTGGGAGAGCAAAGAAGAGAACAAAAGACTTTTGATTAGTGATTCTATTTTATTTCTGATTTACCTCTTTAATTACAAAATAGCACTATTTAGCTATTTTGAAAAAAAGAAAAGAAACAATAACAAGAGGAAACTGGGCTCTAAAGGCCCTCTACGGGAGGTGAAGCGGACACGGGGCAATTCAGCGAGGCTGTTAAGTTGTGGTTGCTCGTGTTTAATCCCCCAGCTGGGATCAATCAGAAGAAGTAAAACAGGCTGAATTTGCAAGCCATAAACCTTTATTAGATGTTGGTGAGGGCCTTTTTTTGCCTGGTGCCTTGTAAGCAACACCTCAGCACCTTTCTTTCCTTGCAAGGACTGGATCCTTGTATGATTTTTAGCAGGGCAGACTTCACTTTAGAACAGGGATGGGCAATGCCGGTGGGCACAGTTTTCTCCGACTTGTCCAAAAATGAAAAGCTAGAAGTGGCTGGAAGTCTGCTTCCAGTTTGAAAAAAAAAACTTTTTGAAAAAATTTCAAACAGCATAGGGGTAGGGGGAGATACAAGTTATTTAAATAAGGGGTGAGCAACTGTGTTACAGACAGGGGTCAATTTCCCCTTGCGGGCCATCCCCGCCCCTGACAGCAAATCCAAATACCATTCTTTTCCTCTGCAGGCCCTCTCAAACTGGTGGCAGGAAGTGATGATACATCACTTCCTGTCCCCATTTGGAGAGCGACCGCAGAGGCAAACACAAATTTTTGGGAATAGCATGGGCTTGTGGAATGCTTGTGAGCATGGAGAGGGAGAATTATGGCCTGTTTTCTCACATTTGGAGGGCTGCTTGCATAATTTTGGGACAAAAATGGTCTGAAAATGACAGTAAAAAATTTAAAAGGGGGATGGGGAGTGGTGGGGTGGTGGGCTTCAGGGGTCACAAAAGTGGGGTCTAGGAGCCACCTGGGGGCTGCAGGCTGCATTATGCTTACCTGGATTGCGTCTCCTGGGAGCTTCTACAGGAGGCAATGCAGCATTTTGAGGGAGACAAAACTAGCAATAGCAATAGCAGTTACATTTCTATACCGCTTATCAGTGCAAAGCACTCCCTGAGAGGTTTAGCTTATTGCCCCCAACAAGCTGGATATCATTTTACTGACCTGCGGAAGGATGGAAGGTTGAGTCAACCTGGAGCCCGGCAGGATTGAACTCACAACATCATGGCTGCAGTACCAGCATTTAACCACTGTGCCACCACGGCTCACTAGGGCTGCCCAGGGAGCTTGGAGAAATCAGGCACCACAAAACAGCCCGGTCAAGGAGGCAAAAGTTATCAATGAGGAAGAACAGACAAGCTACGAGAGGCTGCAGGAGTTTGCTTTTGCCTGAGCCTGGGAAGGGGAAGACTTTTCCTTCCTCTCCTTTTGCCCCACTGAGTTAATTCAGTGCCATTTTTTCCCCCACTTTGAACTCCATTTGCAGCAATTGAAGGAAACTGAAGACAAGGCTGAAATGTGGGGGAAGGAAGAGACAGAGAAAGTGAGACATTTTAAAAGCAGCTGAAAAAGTGGAAAGGTGGAGTATTCATTGGGACCGTCCATGCCTCACTTTTTTTCTGAGACTTTCTGCGCTACACTGTTATAGTGCTATTATTCCACTTTCAACCTCCAGTGAAATTCTGGCATTTGTAGTTTCCTGAGGCCAAAGAGCTCTCAGGCTGAGAATTCTAAAGGCCCATCCCTGAACTGCAAATCCCAGGATGCCACAGGATGTTGAAAGTGGAATAATGGTGCTATAACAGTGTAGTGCAAGGCCCTTTTTCTTTCCGAATAAGAAGTGACCAGAGGATCACTTCCTGTTTGTAAAAAGTCCTGTCCAGCCCTCAAAAGGGTGGGACAGCCACCAAAGACCCCTAAACCCAGAAAAATGTCCAATACCACCCCCAATCCTGGGGAACATACTTTGACCACTTGCGGACATGTATATATATTTTTTCGACTGCCAAACTGTGAGGTGATACAGAGAGAAATAGAGTGAGTAGTCTTCCAGTTTCCCTCAGTAGGGCAATGGACCCCCCTGAATACAAGCAGATGCCTACTTCTGACTGAAATATGATTTTTACTCTTATGAACATCATCTGCCCCTTCCAAAGCACTTCAAAAACCACAGCCATTTTTTCCCTGCTTGGGCAATATATATATTGGGTGTCAGAGGAGCTGTCAGATTCTTTCCAGAAGTAAATCTCAGAGCAAAAAGGGCCCGTTCTGCATCTCATCTCCTCCTGAATCCCTTTTGCTTCTGCCAGAAGTCTCTTGCCCAGACAGGCAGGTGGTCTTCCTTTCTCTCTCTGTCTTGCGCCATGCCAAGGGTTTGTCACAGTGATTAAATTCTTAATTAAGTGGGAGGCCAGCCTCTCCCAAGAGTCTGGCTGGCAGTACCAAGCTCACGTGGTACACCTGGCAGGCTAAAAACTGACCCATCTGCTTCAGTGTCCCCGCTGCAACCTGAGCCGGGCGTGATTGGCATGGCTTCTGCGAAAACTGTGGGTTATCTTCTGAGTCACTCTTTTGTCTCTCTTTCCCCCCATCCAACACAGAATGTCTGCACCAAATGCGGCATCCAGACGACCAACAACCGCCCCCATTCCATCTGGCTGTGCAAGATTTGCAGTGAACAGAGAGAGGTCAGTTGGGAAGGGCTTTGTTTAGTCTGACTTGTCCCCTGAGTCCAGATGGAGAGGATTTGGGCTTGGGAAAAGGACTGTGGGGGCTAGAGCTCCCAGAATCCCCCAGCCTCTAAGGTACAAGTCTCCTTCCAGCCCCAATGTTGGAGCCCAGCCAGAAATATTGAGGTGGAATCCTGTTGCGGACTTATATCTTCATAAGTGGACTTATGAAGACAGCAACAAAATGAGTTTCAACAGGGAGAAATGTAAGGTCCTACACTTAAGCAGAAAAAACGGAATCTGCAAATATAGGATGGGGGACATGTAGCTGGATAACAGTACATGTGAAAGGGATCTAGGAGTCTTGGTAGATCACAAGCTGAACATAAGTCAGCAGTGTGATGAGGCAGCCAAGAAAGCCAATGCGATTCTTGGTTGCATCAGTAGGAGTATGGTGTCTAGATTGAGGGAGGTACTAGTACCATTCCATTCTGCATTGGTCAGACCTCATCTGGAATAATACTGTGTCCAGTTCTGGGCACCTCAATTCAAGAAGGATATCAACAAGCTGGAGCGTGTCCAGAGGAGGGTGACCAAAATGGTGAAGGGTTTGGAAGCCATGAAGCCCTCTGAGGAGTGGCTTAGGGAGCTGGAGATGTTTAGTCTGCAGAAGAGAAGGTTAAGAGGGGACATGATAGCCATGATTAAATCTTTGAAGGGATGTCCTGTCAAGGAGGGAGCGGGCTTGTTTTCTGCTGCTCCAGAGACCAGGACAAAGAGCAATGGGTTCAAGCTGCAGGAAAGGAGATTCCACCTGAACCTCAGGAAGAACTTTCTGACGGTCAGGGCTGTCCGGCAGTGGAATATGCTGCTGCCTCAATGGAGTGTGGTGGAGTCTCCTTCCTTGGAGGTTTTTAAGCAGAGGCTGGATGGCCATCTATCAGGAGTGCTTTGAGGTGGGTTCCTGAATAGCAGGGGGTTGGACTGGATGACCTCTGGGGTCTCTTCCAGCTCTATGATTCTATATATTAATACTACCTAACACTAATCCATCATGAATCAAACGCAAAAACAACACAAAGAATACAGATAGTTAAGAATCAGTTCCTGCACTTATTGCAAACAGCTTTTCAAATATGGATTTTACTTAACCTTCAGTCCTTTAAAAAATTACATTTCATCCAAGTCGTACATTGTTATTATTACATTGTATTTTCGACCTTTTAATAATGTTATGTAATTTCTACAAGTCTCATCTCTGAACTACGAAAATAACGTAATTAAATCTATAATATTATCAATTTCTTGCCTAAATAGTTCTTACTTAACAATATTCTGAACTCTTAGAGCTGCTGAAATAAATCTTCTATTATATAGTCTAACTCTAAAATTAATTGAACATTATTTAATCATAATCACTTTAAATTTCTAATGAAACAATGCCATAACACTTTGGCCAAAAACAGTAACAATCAAAAATAATCTAATCTTACATAGTGTCTTACTCATGCTATATAAGACTAAATCATGTTATTATTTTAATATCTTAAAAACCTATTGTCATCAAGTCACTCTTTGTTTCATTTAAATAGTCGATCAAAGGTTTCCATTCAAATAAGAAATTCTCATTCATTTGACCCTTTAATCTAGTTGTTAATTTATCAGTTTCTGCTGTTTTAGCTAGCCTATTAAGTCATTCAGATCTTGATGGGATCTCCAACTTCTTCCAATATTTTGCATACAATAATCTAGCTGCAAGTAACATATTGTATAATCTTCTGTGGATTCTTCTTGATGTTAATATCTTCATCCTCCTCCCAAAATTGCAAACCCCAGGATTAAATAGGAAGTCAAAAGTGGAATAATAGCACTATAACAGGCTAGTGCAGAAATGGCCCATGAGTGACTTTCCCTGGATTCTACTTTTCTTATGATTTTCATTTGGTAGCTGATGTTATAGATCTGTGCTTTTTTAACATGCTAGAGGTAGCTGGTGAAGGAGGCTGATTGGCTTTTCTTTTTTTATCTCTGTGCTGCTGTTTGCACATGCTCAGTAAGGGATTCCGAAGGCAGCTGCTGTTTACCTTGCTGGCTGTAGGCAGGCATGCACGGCTACAGTAGAATCAGCTAGGGCAGTATCCCATTCTTTCCCAAGTCAGCATGCTGCTGCAACCCAAATACCAAAGCCTGTGTTTCTCCAGCCTTTCTTCACCATCCTCCTAATGCTGATCATGCTAAAATATGTCCAGCTAGACAGAGGATGAGGGGGGAAAAGGGAGGGCTAGGCAGACATAAAAAGCCTTTGTGAAAAAGACCTTTGCTGTCCAAGGCTTTGTTAACTGAGGTATGCCGTATATCCTAAAACTGTATCAAGTTCATACTGTTATGCTGGCTGGGGGATTCTGGGAGCTGTAGTCCCCAACAATCACTTTGCCCAAGCTTAGCACTAAATGATGGAGGATGCAAACCAAGGTTTCAGACAGCCCTCCCCATGTTGTTGGACTGCAACTCCCAGCAGCTCTCTAGCAAGCATAGCCAATGAGGAGTAAGGTTGCTGGGTCAGGGCTGAGAGATTTTGGTGCCCAAAGTTGACACCTAGGGAAGAACCCTTGTGATGTCATGGAGGAGGGCCCTGGTAAAGTCAGAAGTGTGATGTTACAGGGGCAGCCTGTAATACTGATGTCAATAAACATGATGCCTCAAGCATCGGGCACAGCTGAGACTTTGGGCCAGAACTGAAGATCTGGCAACTCTATAAGGATGAGAGATGCTGCAGCTCAGCAACATAGAGAGACTGGCCTGATTCCCAGCCTTGATGTAAATAAAGCCCAAAAGCCAAAAAAAGAAAAAAAAATTGGGGAAGGGACTGATGTTTGAGCCATGGAGTCTGCATTTTATGGTATTCTCATGTCGGAGAGGCAGTGTGCTCAGAAGTGGATGGAAAAAAGGTTTCTATGGTGGTTTGATCGCTCAGTCTTGGCAAGAAGGGAGGGAGGCTGGGCTCCTGGCCGAGCAGACAATTGATCTTTCAAGTCCGTTGTTTTCTTCTCAGCTCCTGGTGGGTGATCACAGACCTTCTCTGAACCTCTCCTGCCTTGAAGCAGGGAAAGTGGAAGGGGGAGGGAGGCTTGATTCATCCATATCCCCCCTTCTGCGCATCAAAGGTACACTGCAGGCCCAGAGGAGTGTCATGCCAAGACAACAACAAACGGGTTTTGTTCTGTGATGGGGATGGGTGGGTGGAGTGTCGCTGACACCACAAAAAACAAAAAAACAAAAAACAAAAAACAAAAACAAAACAAGCCACAACCCAAAGGATCCCAAATGATCACAATAGCTTTGAATGGCCTGTTACCCCAAAATGTAGGTGCCACAAGGGCCACCCTGCAATGCCAGATACCTCCTGCAAAAGCAGATAATAAATTAGCTCAAAGAGGAGGCTTGTGGGGGGGGGTAACTTAGTGAGACTTTTCTACCAATGTTTACAGGCTCACACAGGAAAAGAACCAGCCAGAGATTCAGAAGTAAGCTAAAAATGTGTTTTTATTGAGGGGAATTCACTCATGCATGTGCCCAAGATCCACACAGTCAAACATGCACACAAGAGCTAGCTGAAGGATAAAGGGAGGAAAAAAATATGGATAGAGAGGATGAGGGTTTTGGGGAGATTTATAAGTATCAGTCCAGAAGAGTAGTGAACAGCAGAAATGTGTTTTGGCTTAGGTAGGGCCTAAGGACAGTTCTCGTTCGGGTGCCAGGTGGACAGAGTGACAAGTAGACCTTTGAGAGACTGCACTGGGCCTCCTGAAATCAGGGGGATTTGTACCCAAAAAATAGCCTGTGGCAGTGGAAGGTATGTGCAGTTCCAGGTATGGAACAATGGGAGTTGCAACACAGACAATGGACTATCAACTCACTAATGTTCTCAGTGTTTGGATGACAAATACATAATGTGTGTTGTAAAAGAGGATGGAGTCCAGGTGCACAGAGGGTGGGTATCTGTCAGTCAGTGTCCTAGAGGGGCTTTTCCCAATTGTGTTCCCTGGAAAGACATTCAGCTTCTTTTAGATCATTTCCGCACTAGACTGTTATAGCGCTATTATTCCACTTGCAACATCCTATGGAATCCTGGGGTTTGCAGTTTCGGGAGGGGCCAGCTGGCCCCTCCAGCTGGCCCCTCCCGAAACTGCAAACCCCAGGATTCCATAGGATGTTGCAAGTGGAATAGTCACGCTATAACAGTCTAGTGCGGAAATGGCCTCATTCTCTGGAACAGCAGTGATTTACTTGATAATTGACCTAGGTTATACCGAGAGGGTGTTTTAGGCTGACCTGCCTGTCTTTCTCACATTTACAGTCAGATTTCTTCCCTCACTCGGTTTGACCTCTCACTCACTTCTCAGGCTTGAATTTGATATTAGTGCCAATTAAAGTGTGCTGCCAATTAAATATGATGCCAACTAGATATGGTGCCTGTGCATACCATACTGATATCGGGGACTCTCAAAGCAGGGCCTTTCAAGCCCATCCCTCAAAAGAAGTCAACAGAGATCCGGAAAGTTAGGTGTGTGTATAGTCAGTAATGCTAAATAGGATTATGGCAAAAATGTCAACGATCAGTACTAGTCACTGGCAAAAAACCTCCACACCCTCTGTCATAGGTCACAACAAGCACACAAATGGAGGCGCAGACTGGAACAGGCAAGATAATACGTTTGGGAAAGACGCTCTCAGTTCATGCTTCAGTTGGTTGTTTGTCAGTGGATTGGCTTCTTGTTATTATGTTTACCAATCGATGTCCTGCAGATTGGGGTTTTGGTTGTGTTTCCCTCTCCCTAATCTTTTTTTTTTTTTTTTACTGTAAGAGCTGTTCAGCTGTGGAAGAGGCTGCCTTATGGAAGTGTTTGGGTATCTTTATCCCATGCAGAATGGTTATATTCAGGTCGGAGCTGTGGAAGTGGAGTGGCACATGCGGTGCCATCGGGCATGGAGGCGCATTGCACATGGAGGCGCGTTAATTACACAGAGCCCTCATATTGCAATTCAGTAACAAAGTGTCGTCACATAACTCCAGAAGCATCATTACACTGTGTCTGCTCCGTGCAGGCTCTGGACTAGAGTTTTTATGCTCGTAGTTTGATATTACTGATTGTACCTGTTTTCAGTCCCGCTTTGGTTTTTTGTAGTTATTTGAATTTGGCTGTATTAGCCCAAGAAAGCCACTGAGGGTGCCAGTCCTCTATCCATGGCTATCATGGCTCATGGGAGAGCTCTCTGTCCCATCATCCACGGCCCCATTTCCTCCCTAAGCTGCAAAACTGATGGATTTTCACGCACAGGTGCTTGATGGCTCCCATATTCAAAGGGACTGGTGCATTTGCTTAACATGGGTCAAGGTTGGCATCGTGGCAACTTCAGTGGATGCTGGAAGCCAGAAGAGGTGACTGCCTGTACTCTCGGCAGAATGGCTGCCTTGTGACTTTTTAGAAATTCCTAGAGAATCACAAGGTGCCTCCTCATTGCGTGGTTATGTCCCTTTTACCCCACTTTAGTGGTCATGGAGCCATCTTAAGGAATCCTGAGATTTGTAGTTTGTTGAGAGATTGTACACTGAAGTTGGCATGCTGAGGTTGCCAAAGTACCCTGATTGAATCCTTAATCCCTTTTCTCAGGGACCTTGGGACGTTGGGAACAGAGGAGCACACTAGAGCTCCCTAGTGGAGAACTCCCCAAACTACAAATCCTAGACATCCCAAGGATGGCTCTATGGCAGTAGAAGTGGGATCAGACTGCTGTCATGGTGTACAGCCATCCATCCATATCCCTGGATTCTATATCCACAGATTCAACCAACCACGGCCTGAAAATATTTTTAAAAATTCCAAAAGCAAGCTTTGATTTTGCCATTTTATATAAGGGAAGCCATTTTACCACCATTGTACATAAAGGGACTTGAGCATTCATGAATTTTGGTATCCACAGGGGGTATCCTAGTGGATACCACAGAACCATTGAATCATAGAGTTGAAAGAGACCCCAGAGGTCATCCAGTCCAACCCCCTGCCCTGCAGGAACAAACACTCAAAGCACTCCCAACAGATGGCCATCCAGCCTCTGCTTAAAAACCTCCAAAAGAGACTCCACCATACTCCATGGAGGCAGAAGATTCCACTGCTGGACAGCTCTGATGGTCAGCAAGGTCTTCCTGAGGTTCAGGTGGAATCTCCTTTCCTGCAGTTTGAATCCATTGCTCCTTGTCCTAGTCTCTGGAGCACCGGAAAACAAGCCCACTCCCTCCTCGACATGACATCTCTTCAAATATTTAAACATGGCTATCATGTCCCCTCTTAACCTTCTCTTCTGCAGACTAAACATACTCAGCTCTCTAAGCCACTCCTCATAGGGCTTTATGACTTCCAGACCCTCCATCGTTTTGGTTGCCCTCCTCTGGACACGCACCAGCTTATTGATATCTTTCTTGAAATGAGGTGTCCAGACTGGACACAGTAGTCCAGATGAGGTCTGACCAATGCAGAATAGAATGGTACCAGTACCTCCCTCGATCTAGACACCATACTCCTATTGATGTAACCAAGAATCGCATTGGCTTTCTTGGCTGCCACATCACACTGCTGACTCATGTTCAGCTTGTGATCTACCAAGACTCCCAGATCCCTTTCACACATACTGTTATCCAGCCACGTGTCCCTCATCCTATATTTGTACATTCCATTTTTTCTGCCAAAGTGTAGAACCTTACATTTCTCTCTGTTGAAACTCATTCTGTGAGCTTTGGCCCAGCTATCCTCCAATCTGTCAGGGTCCTTTTGAATTTTGATCCTGTCCTCTGGTGTATTAGCAACCCCTCCCAATTTGGTGCCATCTGCAAACTTGATCAGAGTCCCCTCTCTTCTGAGGGTCCAGTGTAATGTAGACATGCTTGCAGAATGTTTGAGCTAGGAAAGAGCATCCAGTTGATCTCTCCAACAAGGAATCCTGAAACTACAGCACTAGAGATGGTTGTCAAGTCGCTGCTGAAATGCCCTTCCAGCAAAGGGAAGAACTTCCACCACCTCTGAGGCCGTCTGTTGTATGGGTGAGCCACTATTACCATCAGGAAGTTTCTCCTAATGTTGATCCAGTGCAGAGGGAGTCTTCATGTCAAGTGATTCCCTCTCAGAGTTCAGGGAGCGTGTCGTACTGCAGCTCCCAGAATCCCCAACCAGCATAGAGCTGGAGTCTTACCCCCCCCCAAAAAAAATCCCTTTTGTGAGCTCTGACTCCTTTTGCCCACAATCCCAGAGCTCTGGTCTCAGCATCTCATTGCGTCTTACAGGTATGGAAACGCTCTGGAGCCTGGTTCTTCAAAGGTCTGCCGAAGCAAATGCTGCCCCAGCCGATGCCCATCAGCAAGGCCAAAACGCAACCGGTGCCCAGCGAACCAGTGCTGCCTGCTCAGGACCCAAAGCTGTATTCTCGCCAGCAGAACCAAGGTAAGCAAAGAGCATACCTAGGGTTTTTATTTTGGGTTTAATGCTCTTGATTACAAAATTCAGTAACACATATATATAGCTGTAAATTAGGGTTGGGGAAGTTGTGCCCCCCCAGGGCCCCATGCGGCTCTTTGGGGCTTAATGGATTTCCCTCGATTCTAAATGGTTCCTTCTTTTTGTTCCTAAGGGCAAGCTGACATGCCTCCCTCTGTGGAACAGGAATCCTATGGTAAGAATGGCTTGTTTTGAGGGGCCCTGAGTGAGGATTTTCTCAGGTAATCTCTCTGCTCGTTTCATTAAACGTTGCAGGGAATGTTTGAGAAGGAGAGCTCAGAAAAGTGACCTTTTCAGGCTACAACCGCTGTGTGTTGGCTGTGACATTGTCCCCCTGCCCCCAAAATCACTTTTTCTGAACTCTGATCAGAGCAGTTGTTTGTCGTTGTTATCATTGTCTCCAATGGGGAACAAGTCTCCCATGCTTCAGGCAGAAAGAGGCAGGGCCGGCCTTATTGTTGGGCAGGATGTAGCAGCTGCCTCTGGCAGCAGGTTTGGGGTGTCTTGAAAGGAATTCACTGGGTTCAAAATGCTGCAGCTGGTGAGGACACTGGAAACAGGGCCTTCTCAGTGGCTGCTCCCAGGTTGTGGAACTTCCTCCCCCGGGAGATTCGGTTGGCCCCCTTTCTTTTTTCCTCTTGCTAGCACGCTAAGACCTTTTTATTCAGGCAGACCGTTGGCTGAAAATCTATGTGACCAAAAGGGTTTGGGGTAGCATGGGGCCCTATTCCCCAGCAGGAGCTTGAAGAGACAGAGCAGCCATTTGCTGAGCATAGCAGGGATAAGGAGAAGTTGCATCGGTCCCCGAGACTCTTAAGGAGGAGATGCTGACCAATTCAAACACCTGGTGCCTTGAGACCCTTGCCTATAAATTCTCCAGCAGTTTGCTTACGACTGCTGTTGCTTACAACTGTCCTATCTTGGTGACTGGCAGGGCTTCTTGGTGTTTTGTGTTTCCTGGATCTTGGGCTGTAATTTATATAATGTTGTAATTTATGATGCTATTTTAGTCCCTGCTGGCTTTGTTTATTTGGACTACTGACTTTCTGTGCAACTTCTAGACCATCTGACCACTACCCTCTTGCTTCTTCCTTCATCCTGCGGGGTACCCTATGCAGTCAGGCTTAACTACCCAACAGCGATTGCATTCCACCTACCTGCTTCCAAGGACACTTGCTGACTGGGGCACAGGACACAGACCATTTTTCGAATCCCTGCTGTCTTCCATGTTCCCACCAAATGTACCTGTGAAGGCAGTGGGATAGAAAGAAGGGCCTCCCTCGCAGAACTTAAAGCTTGAACAGGCTCATATGGGTAGATGTATGTAGCATGCACCTTCAGGTAGCCTGTCAGCTTCTGGCAACCCTTTGCATTTCCTGCGATTTTCTTAGTAAAGGAATCCTCAGAGATGGTTTGCCCAGTTCCCTGCTCTGAAATAGAGCCAGCTGCACCTGGAATTCCTTGGTGGTCCCCCATCCAAGTTCTAACCAGCACTGACCCTGCTTAGCTTCCAAGATCAGATGGGATTTGGTGCCTTTGTGTGCGTGTGTGTATATATGTGCCTCCAAGTCACCTGTCAGCTTATGGCTCCCTCATGAATTTCATTGGTTTTTCCTGGGCAAGCAATACTCAGGGATGGTTTTGCCAGTTCCTTTCTTTGAAATAGAGCCTAGAGCACTTGGTATTCATTGGTGGTCTCCCATCCAAGTCCCAACCCAGGCCAGCCCTGCTTAGCTTCCAAGATCACACACAGTCTGATGCCTTTGGGGTATTTATGCCCTATATGGGGAGATAACAGTTCTTCAAATAGCCAGGGGCTGAACCATACAGCTTTCCCCCTGCTGACAGGGGAATCACAGGTTTGGTAGGAGCAGCGTCGTACCTAGTGTGTCTAGTGGTTCTTTGGGCCAAAGCAGGATGTTTACCCCTTGTCTCCGAACTGGATCTTCCATTCTCCCCTGGGGCAGGTGTCAAGGCTTGTCAGGTGGAGCGATTGCCCTGTTATTAAAAACTGAGCTCTCTCTCTGAATCACCCTGAACTGCCAGGTGCCCACAGGAATGCTAGGCGTTGGCTTGGTGATGGATGCTGTCAGAACAGTCATTAGCTGGCTCATTGGAGTGGCAGATAATGCCACCAGGTGTTGACAAGACACCCCGGCTTTTCATGAGTGCTCGGAGAGCCAAACTTTCAGTCCTTTTGGCAGAGAGTTCCCTTCTTCCGTACTGTAGCCGGCATGCAAAACAAGCATTTGCTGTTCCCCTGCGGTGAATAAAACTGAATTCACTGCAAATCTCCATCCCTCCTTTCTTTTCTCCTTCCAGAATGGCTATACAGGCAGGAGAACTATGTCCCCAACCCAGATCAGTCAATTCTTATGTGAAAAACACTTCAGCAGGTGTGGAAAGAATATTTGAAAATATTTGAAGAATGATCAAGAAACTGGAAACTCCACTGAGGAGTATCCTAGATGGGACTTATTCTTCCTAAACAACACATATGGCTTTTTTGTGTGTGCAGAAAATGGAATTTTCTGTGCAGAAAACACATTTTCTGTACCCAAAAGCAGCATTTCCTGCACAGGAAAAGAACATTTCTGCACAGAAAATGTTTGACCTCTGTGCAGAAAATTCTGTTTTGGTGCAGGAAATGCTTTTTTTAATGCAAAAACCTGAAATTTTTTTTTTTTTTTGTACAGAATAAGTCCTGACCTGCATGTGCTTTTTGAAGATGGCAGTTTTTGTTGACTTTCTTGAAGTGAGGACAAAAAGATGGCAAAATTCTTGTCTGCAAGAATGGAATATACAAACCTTTACAGCTCTGCTCTTCAGACCTTCTTGAGTAGAAGAAGGGAATCACAGGGATAAATATGAACGTTGGCCTCTCCAGGCCTGTAGCTGAGTCTCTGGGCTTGTGCAGAGTGTGTTACTCTGTGTATTTTTTACCCGCAACCAAATTTTGTAGAACTGAAGAAGCAGATCTCGAAGATTGCACCACCATACCTCTTGGAGAAGCCCTAGAGATTAAATCGGAGTTGCTTCCCTGGATAATATTTTTGTCTCCCAATCAACCCAATTCTGTCATGTGAATAAATTTCACCTTACATATTCTAAGAGCAAGGGTGTAAATCTTTGCTTATCTTGTTCCTGGGTGTGAGAATGAAAAATCTCCCCCGTGGCTGAGCTGGAGAGAGTTTTTGTCCGTTTTCCCAAAATGTTCTTTCATTGACATGTGTTGTATTTTGTGCCAATTACATGGGCAATTTGGGTGCAAGCTGTGCTTGCTGCTGCCTTGCTGTGTGGATTTCCGAATCAGAAACACCAGATGGATGGCCAACACCTTTGGGTTCAAGAATTCTCCCCTCGTGCGCTTGCTGCACGTTTGGGCTTTGCAGAAGAAAGAGGGAAAGAGATTAAATTCATGCAGAGACTTCTGGTGCCAATGTTAGAAATTTTGAGGAAGGAAAAAAAACACAATTAATCCTTTTGATCTGATTCAGGGAATGGAAAATCCTGTGGCTTTTTCAACTGGTTGAATAAAAGAAGAAACAGAGATTGTGTGGTTACCTTTATTTGACTACCCAGAAGGTGCAAAATTCACTGAGCGAGCTTTCAGATCCCACTGACTTCTTCAATAGACAAAGATGGGGCATAGCTACGGGGGTGGGAATTGAGCCCCCCGAGTCGAATTCTGCACCCCGGATGAAATTTTCCTCCCGTCCCCAAATATCTAGCATTGCAGAGAGTGAGACACTGAAATCATTCCCACTTAAAGCTCTTTTGTTTGCTGCATTGACTTTTCCTGGGTCACTATGTCGGCCCCTTTTCTTTTGATACCTCGCGTCTATTTCTAAAGGCTTGGCTGAAGTTTTAAGTGACTGCAATTCTAGTAATTTGGGGACTGAAGGAAAATTTCATTGGGGGGTTTCTTATTTTTGGGTGTAGGGTCTTCATTTTGCCCCCTCCCTCCCCTCTTGGACAGAAATGGTACAAAAATAAAACATTGTAGAAAGGAGAAAAGAATTCTGTTAGGGTTTCAGGTCTTCATCTTGCTGTAGACATTTGCTGAAGGTGGTGGTTAAGGGTGTTGTTAGTGATGAGAAACTGGACAAATATTTTTCAGAGCTTTGATTTGAGGATAAAATGGAAAATATGGTTCGGGGATCATGTACTTCTACCCTTGGCAACCTCTAGGCTCTTCCAAATTGATCTAAAGAAGCGAGACTTTTTCGATAGAGTTCCTGGGTTTTGCCACTTGTTCCATTCTTTTTCTTTGTGTGTGTGGGGGGGTTGCTTTTAGCAATTTTTAGATCTGCCTGAGGGCTCTGCCAAAGGTACCTTTTAAAAACGGGGGTGGGTGGGTTGCAGAGGAGGTCCTATGGCTTGGAAGACAAATCATTTAAATTTTTTTGGAGTTATTATTCTAAATTTGTATAGTGCAAAACTTGTCATTTCACTGAGGCACTATAGCACTGCAACTCTTAAAAAAAAATTGAAAGGGAAAAAAGGAGGGAATGTATTGTTCAGATGTGTCTCGGAGTTGAAAAGAAACCCACTTGATAGCAGGAATAAAATGTTGCAGTTGTTGCCAGGAATTGCCAAAAATAGTCCAGGTCAACAGAAATGATTAGATGTTTTAAAAGTACCAGGAAGTACAGCAATAAATACCGTAACCTCTTGACATACTTTTCTCCATCTGGAGGAGATATAAATAGAAAATAGGAAATATTAGATAAATAGGAAAAAATGGAAAATAAATAGGAAATAGAAAATGGAAAAAATGTTGCTGGGAAGGCGGGGATGAGATATTCTGGAAACTTTCCTTGGCCAAGGGGGGATTTGAACCTGGTCTCCAGGTTCCAACATTCAAACCACCCCGTGGGCTATCCTTTACATTTTAGTTTTTTTTTTAAGTTTAAAGTCTTAAGAACCTCTCCCATCCTGTGAAAGTTGGGAGTCAAAGTTGTCTCTTGCTTGGCTGTGGGCCTTCCCTGTGCCACCTGCTAAGAATGGAGAAAACAAATATCCCTCTGCAGTATTCTCTCTGGATTGAAACATCCCACAGTGTTGTGGGGGGAGCAATTGTTCTGCAGAGAAAAACCCATTTTTGTGTGCAAATACCTATTTTCTTCGGAGAATTCATTTCTTTTTTACTGAGCGGAAAACAGTTCTTTTGTGTGTCTGCAGGCAAAAGGGTTTTGCACAGAAAAAACATGGCTTTAGATCCTCCATTGGACATGTAGCTATGATGTCGTAGCTACCCTCTGACAAAACCAACCTTGAAATCCAGGCAGCCAAACGGAAGGGCAGAGTTCTGCAGAACTGGAGACCAGGGTGATGTAGGATGGCATACCAACCGATGGGGTCTTGTCACAACTTCTTGTCACATTGTGGCTGCTGGGGGGAGGTCTCCTAGTCTCTGGAGCAGCGAAAAACAAGCCCGCTGCCTCCTCAACATGACATTCCTTTAAAGATTTAAACATGGCTATCATGTCCGGTCTTCTCTTCTGCAGACTAAACATCCCCAGCTCCATAAACTGCTTCACGTAGGGCTTCATGGCTTCCAGACCCTGCACTGTTTTGGTTGCCCTCCTCTGGACATGCTCCAACTTGTCGATATCCTTCTTGAATTGAGGTGCCCAGAACTGGACACAGGATCCAAATGAGATCTAACCAATGCAGAATAGAGTGGTACCATTACCTCCCTCAATCTGGACACCATACTTTTATTGATGCAACCAAGGATTGCATTTGCTTTCTTAGCTGCTATATCACGCTGCTGACTCATGTTCAGCTTGTGGTCCACCAAGACTCCTAGATCCCTGGGAGGTCAGCCCATGTGTTTGTCTACAGAGGATAATTCTCCCCGACATTTCCGGACATTTGACTACCAGGAGAAAAGTACATAGGATTCTCCCTAGTTTATTATTCTTACTGATGGGGCTGTCAGGAACCCTCCTTTTTCCAAAAACCAAGGAATGAATGCTTATGAATATTTTCATCCCTATCTCAGAATTCCCCAGCTTGTTTTTTTTTTTTTTAAAAAAGGGAACTTTTCCCAAGGTCTCTCTAATGCCAAGAGCTTCCCGATGGTGGAAGGCTGCCCGGCTTTCCCTACCTTGAGCCAAGAAGTAGACAGGCATGATGGCTTTGAGTGTGAAGCTTCCACAGGCGGCAGGAGCGAGCAAGATGCTTCATTAGTTCCTGTACATTTGCATCCAGCTGTTGGATGCTTCAGCGCACCAACCTGGTGCCGGTAGGGTTTTGGACGCAACTGCAGAAGAGGCAGCTGTTATGCCTGTCTCCAGCTTGTTCAAGGAAGCACTTTAGAGGGGAATCGTAGGCAGATGGAAAATTGCCTATCAATTTTGGTTGAGATCGAGCGGTAAAGCTACTGGAAAAACACCATCCGTACGCAAGGCCTATTCACACCTTACATTTATGGCACCATGTTTCCCCTTTAACTGCCATAATGACGTCCTATGGAATTCTGGGGTTTGTAGTTTGAGGAGATGCTAGAACTCTCTGGCAGAGAATTCTAAATCTCTCTCTCTCTAAACTGAAATTCCCAAGATTCCGCAGGAGGCAGCTGTAGCAGTCAACGTAGAATTATAGCGCTGTAATTGGGTAGTGAGAAAGGGTCCCATATCTCTTTGCCTGATAGGTCTGTGTAGGAAGTGATTCTGTAACAGTACATTTCAATCTAATATTCAGATTAATATCCTGTCCAAATAATGCCCATCCATGAGTCTGTTCACACAATACATTGCTAGGAGTCCATTTTAACTACCATGGTGACATCCTGGGGAATCCTGGGATTCATAGCTTGGGGAGGGACATTTGGAATTCTCTACTGGAGAGCTCTAAGGCCTCCTGAAACTACGTTTCCCAGGATTTCATTGCAAGCAGCCATGGCAGTTAATGTACAATATTGTGTTGTAATTATGTGGGGTGGAAGGATGTTGTATCTTACTGTCCTTTTCCCGGATTTTCAAAATAATTCCCAAAAATCAATTTGCCACCCCTAGTTTTTGAAAACATTCAAAAATGATTCCAACATGTCTTATCTTAATAAATCTTTAAATGCAAAAAAAAAAAAAATCCCTCTTAAAACATAATATGAAATATGAAACATAATATGAAATGGTTTGTGTCAATTTACTTCATTACTCGGCTCATTCTGGGGGAGTTTTGGGTAGTGAGAAAGGGCCCCATCTCTTTGCCTGATTTTTTTTGTTGTTGCTATTTTTATGACTTTAATTGATTTTTTACAATTTGAAATGGATGCTGTGATCACATATCAAGGACATTTAGTTCAATGAACTAATGCCAATTTTTCTCTTTCTAGTCTTCCTTTGTAATTTCCTTGTTCAAGGACTACAACCTGTAAATCCCTTCCTGTGTGTCCAGGAAGGGTGATGTGTTCTACAACTGTTTTTTTGGTATTGCTGTTTCCAGTGTCAGATTTAAGTCCATTAAATCTTGCGTACAGACTGTCATGTTTATCAATTTAATCAATGGATCAATTTAATGTGAATACAGTGCCCAAGTGATGGCTCCCCAATGGAAGCCATTTTGCTTTTTCCATCTACATTCTATGGCTAGCATCTTCCCCTTTATCCTTTAGAACAGTGGTTCTCAACCTGTGGGTCCCCAGATGTTTGTGGACTTCAGCTCCCAGAAGCCCCAGCCACTATGGTCAATGCTCAGGGCTTCTGGGAGCTGAAGTCCACAAACATCTGGGGACCCACAGGTTGAGAACCACTGCTTTAGAATATTTGTGAATGCTCTCTCTGATGCCATTGCAGTTCAACCAATGAGCTTTCAGATGGCCAATATCCCCTTTCCCTGCTGTGTCACTTTTGAAAGTTTTGCCGGTGGCTTGCAGCTGTCATGACATTAAATTGGACAGGTTTGTATTTTCTGTGACATTGGGAAAGTAACTTTGCCTCTGTCTTTTTTTTCTTTTCTTGTACATACAGGCACTGAGCCAACAGCAGCTGCTTCCAGCCGGGGAAATTATCCACAACTTAACCGCAAACCTTCTGAGGCCAGGATGGCACCAAGTGGCAGCGAATATGCTGGCGAGGGCACTGAAAGCTGGGATTATGTTGCTGAGAATGAAGTCCACCAAAGCCCTGGAGGTGAGTGGGGAGAAGTGTATGAGAGAGACAGGCAGGCTGAGAGAAAGTGATGAAACTGTCCTCTGTTCCTAAAATCTCGATCATCTCTGCCAGCCACTGTGTGCTACCCAGGGCACCTAAGTGTGATGAGGCAGAAATTAAATAATGAAACATCTCTTGGGGGCCTAGGGTACAGTGGAGACTCCCTGTTGTGAGTCTGTACAATCTACCTTTTTGGGGCCCAGTTGTGTTGCCTCCTGTTTGGATGGGGGAATAGGCAGCTCTGTGTGTGTGTATGTGTCTGTGTCTGTGTATGTTTGCGCACTCTGGGTTTCAGTCTGAACTTTAGAACTGCCCAAGGGAAGGAGCCCCGTTTCAGCACCTTGGAAAGCTCCTTCAAAGTGTTGATTGAAAGCCAGGATGGATTCATGGCTCTGCCAACCTCGGAGCCTCTACGTGTCAGCCGTGATGGCACTGTTGAGCCAGTGGGATGCAAAGACTGAGCAGAGTTATCTGTTCTTGATGGAGGTTCCCTGCCTGTGAGCAGCTGCTCCAAGATGGCTTCCTCCTTAGAATGTATCCTATGCTAGAGTATTAGTCGAGCCAGTGTGCTCTACTCCCGGGTGGCGCAGTGGTTAAATGCCAGTACTGCAGCCACGAAGTTGTGAGTTCGATCCTAGCGGGCTCCAGGTTGACTCAGCCTTCCATCCTTCCGCAGGTCGGTAAAATGAGTACCCAGCTTGTTGGGGGCAATTAGCTAAAACACACTGTAAACCGCTTAGAAAGCTCTTAGCTGATAAATGATATAGAAATACATATGTTATTGCTATACATGCTATTCTTCCCTAGCCCCAGCTAAAGGAGTGCCTACACCAGACAGCTGTTTCATTTTGATACCGTTTTAACTTTCACGACTCCCTCCTAGGGAACCTTGGGGTTTCTGGTTTGTTGAAGGGTCCTTAGCATTTTCTGCTAGAGAGCTCTAGCCTGTCCCCTTGTGCCGCTGTTCCCGAGGCATCTTGGTTGCACCTTCAGTCCCTCTTCTGTGGGAAACTTGGGAGCTGTAGTTCAGCATTCCCCAGAGAAGAATCCCAAGTGCCTCCCCAAATGACAAATCCCAGCATACCTCAGGACAGAGCCAGGACAATTAACATAGCATTACGTTGCTATGAGTGTCTAATGCTGATACACCAGGGATCTCCCCTTTGTAGTCCCCACCAGTCCCCCAACCTTCCCAGCCCCCCATTTTAAAAAACAATTTGGCATGATTTTTTTCTGGTAACTCCCCATGTGCAAAAATCCCTGCAAACACACAAAAAGATGCAAAAACACCCTCTCCAACCATGCCACCCTCCCACTACTACCAAATCCCTCTGATTTTCTTGCTCTCCCTCTCAAAATTGGGACAGGAAGTAACATGATAGATTTTGACTTGCTGCGGGTGGTGCGTGTGGCCCAGGGTGGGTCTGGGGAAGGTATTGGCCCCTTTCCCTCATTGCCCACATCTGTGATACACCGTATGATTCTAGGGCTAGCTTTGGAAACCAGCGACTTACCTTTCTGCAACTTACCTTTCTTCCTGGACTAAACCCTGAGATGGCCAAAACGGTGGTGGCGGGGGAACCAGAAATGCCCAGAAGTCTACTTCTGGTTTTGAAAAACGGATATTTTAAAAATTAAACAGTGCATCCCCACCACAAGCTATTTAAAAAGTCGATTGTCACTCCTGGAGGCTTCTAAGGAAAAGAAATTCACCTTTATTCTTTGGCTAGAGTCACGTGGAAGCCACGTGGGGCCCGTGGGTCAATCTTTCCCCACCCCTTGTTTTGGGAGAACTCTGGACTCTATCAAATGCTGTATGCATGCTGAGTAACTCATATTATTAAATAATAGGTAATTAAATAAATAATTCCCTGGGGTTTCTGTCGAATGCTGGTGGGCACGTGCAATTCAGAGTTGTACGTATAGGAAATGAGAACCAAACCAAAAAGGTTTCCTTTTGGCAAGAGGGATTCTTCCAGTCCCCTCTGATGCTTGCTGCTTCCCATTTTCCTAGAGACCGACTGGATTTTTCTTCCCGTTACTCCTAAATATAGCTGACCCACTTGTGCTTTTCATTGGGCTATTATTTTTACAAAGGAGATTTTATTCCCCTCCTTCTGCGATTCTTGAGGAATAAATCCGCCTACTCCTAGACCTTCTCTACCTCCATCCAAAACTTCTGGGAGGCCAATGCTTGTCAAATCTGTTGGTGCAGCTCAGAAGCCCACGTGGATTCAACATACCACCTTGAGCTGGGATGCTTCAGCTGTTCCATCCTGAAAAAAGAGACTTTTCCCTCCTGAATTTTCTCCCTGTTTTTCCTGTTTTAGGTCCCAAGCGAGCCAGTGCTGCTCAAGCGGCTACAGCTCGGCCATTTTCTCCAGGTTCTGCTCAAAATCCGTCTGCTCCTCAGACCAATCAAGGTACGTTGGGTCTTCTTGTATTGCTGGCCTGATGGATTTTTGAAACACTGGGGCCAGGTTGTCTGAAAGATTATCTCTAATATAAGCCTGCCAGAAATTTGGGATCTTCAGAGGAGTTCCTGTTGAAGTTTGGCTGGTGGGTATAAGTAACAGGGCTTTTTCTGTTCCTCATTACCTTTAATGTGTGAAATTGCTCTGTTTCAGCTCTTTTAAAATGGGATTTTAGGATTGTTTGTAGATTATTCTTAGAAGGTTTTTAAAGAATATTTTGATGTATTTTAATTTTTTAAAAAAATCTTCGTAGTGCTTTATTAATATTTGTTCCGTCGCCTCGGGAGCCCTTGTGGACTGGGAGGCGATACAGAAATACTTTAAGTAAGCCAGTAAATGAACAAGTCATTTCTCCACTTTGGATGTGAAATGCCAAGGATGTTCAAATAATTTGATATAACAGCCCTCTCTCGGGGCTTTGCGTTTCTTTTCTATATGAGACAAAGGGTGGAATCCCATTACAAGGTTCCCAGTTCAGGCTCTTCCCAGGTTTCCAGACTAAAACTGCTGGATGGCTGCTGGTGATGTCATGGGGTGGCACCTGATGATGTCGTGGGGTGGGCCCTGATGATGTCACAGAGGAGAAGAGAGGCAGCTTAGCTAACAACATCAACATACCTGGAGTTTTTGCAAATTGCAGCGACTTGATTGAAATCAGTGAAGCACTGCCATTTGAAACAAGCTGCATGGCCAGCTAAAAGAGCACATAAGAAAAAAAGACAGGTAAACACACTGGCAGAAAACTCCCTGCTGAAGATTTGCATGGAATCCTTGCCTCTTGTGTGGAGCTGATCACACAAAAACCGGAGAATTGGCACTCCCTGCCTCCTTCCTGCAGCTAACCCATGAAATCTGGATGTATAAACTGGTATCTTGGGATCTGGTAATCCCATTTTGGAATGTTGGGTCAAATTTGCAATAGGTAAGGTTGCCGCCTTAGAAGAATGACAGGATATGAGATTTCAGGGCCTGGATCAGAGAGCTACAGATGCCCCCTGGCAACGCCATACACAGTCACATAGGGATGGGGGTGTGGGAGGTGCAGTTTGCCCCACGCGGCAACGTTTTGGGGGCATTCTGGCTCATAGCCACACCCCTGTGCATCCTGGCCATGCTTCCATGCACCGCAGCCATGCTCCACACCCCGCAGCCACATGCAATGTGCTGTAACCCCCCCGCCCTTCTCCACACACTCCAAGCTCTGCCACTGGCCATACATTAAGCATAAAGCTGCCAGATCTCAGGAGCTGTCTCCAAGTGTCCAGTTTTCATGGATCATCTCTAAGTGGGTGATGAAGGAGCAAATTGTCCTGTTTTGGAGGACTCAGCTTCAGATAAGAGAAAAGGGCTGGGTGTAGATTTCCAGCTCAGCTCAGAGAGCACCAGCTTGCTACAATTTGCAAAACTCATTGATTGGTTGCTGCAAACTTGCAAAGACTCTCCCCGTGTGTGTGTGTGTGTGTGTTACACATTTACTTGTTTAGCTTCGTCCTTTCCTCCCATTCATTGTGGCACCAGGGCTTACCCTCCACTCTGCTCTGAAGGCACCTTCTAGCTGTAAGGAAGCAAACTGGGTTAAATGTTCCTCACCTCCTTTCCCTCACTAGATGAGGATGAATAATCTCCCCATTTCACCTTGGTCTGGGAAGAGTCCCTTCAGTTAAGTCTTAATTTCCAAATAGGAAAATATGTTCATTATGTGTATCCAAATGACCAGCTGTGAGCAGCTATGGTTGGTACTTACCATATAATGCTTAATGCCATACCAGGGGCCATTGTTCCTAGGTCTCAGGTTTTGGCCTATCAGTCTCAGGGCCTGGGAGGATTCTGAACTGGCAACCCTAATTAAACCTGAACCGCAGTTCCTCCGAACTTGTTATTCGAATAATAAAAATATGGAGGCAACCAAATGAGAAAATAGCTCTCTGGTTGGAAATTAAGTTTTCTAAGCTCTTGCCAGCCAGTGCAATTCTTTTAAGGCTGGTACGATATGCGGGCTGCATGGTGTTCCATTCAGCAATTGAGCCATTTCATCGTGCGCTAACTGCACTTCTGATTCCTTTTCCAAGACAGCCCCAATTGCTGAGGATTTCAGGCTGAACGAAGCTGTTTTCAGGCAGGCCTAAGTAGTCTTCTTTGTTTTTGAAACATCAGCTGTAAAGAAAAGAGGACTTTCTTGCAAAAGAAAAGGGCAGAACCTTGCCCTTCCCAGTGAGCTCTGGCAAAAGGAAACTCCTGCAACCTCTCCGAGCTTGTTTGTTCTTCTTGGTTAATAACTTTTGCCGTCTGGGCTACGCTGTAATGTTCCTTGGCCACATGCACCCTGGTTTTCATCTGTGAAATGTTTAGAGGGTATGCAATGGCTTAATGGAGTTTTTTCCTTGGCTTTGTAGGTCCTACTGCAGGGGGCAGACAAACTGGCCGCTTCCCAGAAAGACAAGGTTAGATGCCAGCCTGATTTTGTCTTAAGGGGAGTGGTAGGGTGGAAGTCTGCACCACCAGGGTTCCTACGTCTCAGAGCCTGAGCTGCCTTCTCTGGTGCTCGGGGGTGGGGGTGCAGAGGAGTTTTAGGGCGGGAGCGTTTCTTTGAATATTGAATATATATTCTATATATTGAATATATATATACATTATGTATATGCTGCTTCAGAGTGGTTCCTAGTGTAGACCATCTTCTGTTCAAACCAGCGCTTAGAAATCTTTCTTTGATTGGACTACAGCTCCCATGTGTTCTTGAAAGTAGCAGTCACAAAGGTGTTAAAAACAGAGATGGGAAAAGTGTGCTTGTTCTGTTTAAAGTAGAACTTGGAAATCTTTCTTTGGTTGGACTACAGCTTCCCTGCATTCCGGCTTTCCTGGACTTAATGGACTGCATTTCCCATCACCCACTACTGTTGGCTATGATGCCAAGGACTAGTGGGATTTTCATCCCAACTACATTTAGAATGGGCTAGATTCCTTATGCTGGGTTTAGATTTTAACACAGAATTTGTTGCTGGTTTTGCTTTGGTTTTACATGCTGTTTTTATCACTTTTGTTGATTTTCTTTAATTTAATTTAGTTTTCTTTAATTTAATCAGTATATACCACCCTTAGAATTCTGGCTCCTAAAAGAGCAGACAATCAATAAGAAAATAATAGGAATGTTAAGTCCGTGACTATTTGATTCTCATACATGAAGGCAAATAGTTATGTCATTTTTTATCTCACTGTGGGAGAAAATGAATATTGCGTTGGCATATTCTCCTTGTATTCTAATGTCCTGTTGTGTTGTAGAGGAGAAATTCTACAGATGTGGGGTTTTTGCTTGAAAAACCTATTCTCTGCACAGGAAACTCATCTGATTAAAAAAATCCCATGTTTTTTTCCTGCCCAAAATAATTCCTCCGCAACATTTCAGGACATCAGACACAAGGAGAAAATTGCACAGAATTCTTGCTGATTGCTTATTTTTCCTAATGGGGCTTCCTGACCTCAGAAAAGTCATTTTTTCAGCCGGGAATGAATATCCCCCCCCCCTCGCTTGGAAATAATGACCCATTTCTTATCTGCTCCCACAGGTAGCCTTTCAGTGGCTCCACCTCAGGCTGATCTGGCCTATTCTGCTGCTGGGCCGTCCAGAGATGAGCGCCCAAGCACTGGCTACTCCTCGCCCATGGTGGAGAAGCCCATGAGGCAGGTGGCACCTTATACCCAAGCTGCGGCCCCACCGCCTGTTCCGACACCCTCCCGACAACCTCCGCAAGAGGAGGAAGAAGATGAGGCCAACAGCTATGACTCCGATGAAGCAAGTAGGTACTTCCGGCTGGGGCCGTTCCCCCAAGGCCTGGTCTTTCTGCTTCCTTTCTCAAAGGTGCTGTGTCCGTGCTAAGGAGTAACCGACAAGAGCTTGAGAAAGTAACTTTTTCAAGATGGCCACTCCTAGAATTCCCCCATCAGCAGAGTCCCTGTCTGTGCTGGTTGGAGGATTCCAGCAAATGATGTCCTCCGACATCTCTTTCTCAAGTCCTCTGTGTGGCTGAAGTAGGAGCTTCCTTGGCCAAAGGAGGTGGTCCTTGGGGCCCTCAAAGACCCCAGTCACATCCTGATGGGGATTGGGATATTTCTTTAAGAGATTCCCCATCCAAGGAAACAACAAAAAAGACAGCCCTGCCAAAGGCATACTATCTCTCCTCTGCTCCTTCCCTACACAAACGAACACACACACAGGAAAGAAGAAGTCAAGAAATTCTTCCTCATATTTAGGTGGCATCTCTCTTCTAGTCATTTGAATCCATTTGTTCATGTTCTAGTCTCTGGAGCAGCAGAAAACAAGCTTGCTCCGTCTTCTACATGACATCCTTTTGGCTATTAAAGGTACGATGCCATCTCTCAATCTTCTCTTCTCCAGGATAAACATACCCAGATCCCCAAACCGTTCCTCACAGGGCTTGGTGGTATCCAGATCTTTGACCGTCTTGGTTGCCCTTCTCTGGACACTTTCCAGCTTATCAATATCCTTCTGAGCCAGAGTGCCCAGAACTGGACGCAGGATTCCAGGAGGGATCTGGCCAAAGGAGCAACAGAAGGCGACATGAAGGCACATATACACATCCATGGGACATTTCCAAAACAGATGTATAAGAGAGGCATTACATGTCCAGCAATTAGCTGGTTTAGACTAACCTCTGTTGAAAAGATGTTGTGGTGACCAGGAGACTTAGAACAGCAATTTCTGCGGTACAGGATGTAAATCGGAGATCTACAGCTGTATTTCTTATAGACGCTAAAACAGCCAACTCTTGCCCGGTCAAAACTGGTGCTTCCTAATTGGTTGGATAGCTCCCCTGCTTGTCTCAGCAGTCCCTGCCCCATTGGACAGTTCCTGGCTCTGCTGTACAGCTCCCCAGACACAGGAATCCAAATCTTACAGCTCCAGTAATGGCAGGCATGAAGCATCAAGCAAACCTTGCACCCTTTCCACACCTTCCCCTATCGCGTTGTCCTTAGGTCGCGATCCTCGCAGTGCCTCTGCTGGGAAAGGAACATGATGGGAATGCTCCCCTCTGCACCAGACCAGCTCCCTAGGAAGGAAATGCAATGGGCATGCCTCTTCCTTCCACAGTGCAGCTAGGCACTTTTCCATACTATGCTGGGGCAGGAAGTGCCTCCATCGTGCTTCCAAGCCTTCGACAGGGCAAGTAAGTCTAGAAGTTTGGCACAATTGGGCGTCACTGACGGGGAAAACCCGTCAATGATTTATGCCACGATTGTGCCAGTAGGCAACAGGAGAAGGACAGGGCCACAACAATGTCATGCAGAAGCGGTATCGTGGTCCTGCTTTTCTTGCGTTGCTGTCATGGGACCATGCCTGTCTGTGGAAAAGGCCTTGGTTGTTTTAGCATTAACATATTCCCTTCCCGCAAGACGGGGTGAGAATCGCATGGTCCCGTGAGCTATGTGTGGCCCTCAGAGCTATTTTTCTGGTGCCCCCGAGCCACTTAGAAGGAGGGATGTCTCTCTGCATTGTTTTGGCTCTCCCCTCTGCCAAAGTGGTGGAAATAAAACCCCATTACTAGAAAAAGAGAGAAGAGACATGTCAGTCATTTTTGCCAAGAGTTGCTGGTGAGGACAGTGTCAGGAGGACAGAAGCTGGAAAAGTGCCCCTTCATTTTCCAAATATCCAAAGTGCTGCAAGACATAATACATGTTTATGGGGATGGTGGTACTTAGCTGCAACGTGAAAGCCCAGACACCTGATCATTGGTTGACTTGTCCTTCCCTGGCCTCTTTGCGTTCTGAATGGGGTTGGAAATCTTTCCTTATTTTGCCCCTTCTATTTTTTAATTTTTAAAAAATTTTTATTGGGCATAGACAAAACAGAAACAAAAAAAACCCAACAACTCATATTGCATTAAAGCAGAAACAAAGAAAAACCAGCAGCAGAGCTTGGAGTGCATGGAAGGAGGGCGGGACGGGGATGGGGCCACAGCATGGGCGGTATGACTGCGGAGTGTGTGGGCGTGCCCATAGGATGTGGGGGCATGGGCTCAGTGCGCGGGGGTGTGGCTATAAGCAGGACTCCCCAAAAACATTGCCACCCCGGGCACAGCGCTCCTATCACCCCCCTGTTCCTATGCAACTGAGAAAAAATAATTAAAAGAAAAAAGAAAGTAAAAGTTGCAGTTACATTTGATAATACTAGTACAGGTACACATATCAGTACAAACATAAAAATACTAACATAGACATACTTCTTCCCTAAACCTAACTGGAGTTGTTATCTTATAATTGTAAATTCTCATCCCATTAGTAGTAAATCTTTAGTCTATTAATTCAGTTTACACTGCTTCTTGTTTAACTTCCTCTAATTAAGTATGAAAGAATACCAAAAAAAAAAAGGAAAGAAAAGAAAAGAAAAAAGAAAAATATAGACTACCTTATATTTCAGTTGCTCCTTCTACAATAATATTGCTCCACTTCTTTTTGAGGAAGTTTTGTTGATATCCAGCTTGTTGATATCCTTCATTAATTGAGGTGCCCAGAACTGGACACAGAATTCCAAATGAGGCCTAACCAATGCAGAATAGAGTGGTACCATCACCTACCTTGATAGAGACGCCATACTCCTGTTGATGCAACCAAGAATCATGTTGGCTTTCTTGGCTGCCACGTCACACTGCTGACTCATGTTCAGCTTGTGATATACCAAGACTCCTAGATCCTTTTCACACGTACTGCTATCCAGCCACGCATCCCCCATCCTATATTTGTGCATTCCATTTTTTCCGCCTAAGGGCAGGACCTTACATTTCTCTCTGTTAAAATTCATTCGGTTAGCTTTGGCCCTGCTCTCCAATCTGTCAAGGTCCTTTTGTATTCTGATCCTGTCCTCTGGTATATTAGCAACCCCTCCCAATTTGGTGTCATCCGCAAATTTGATCAGCATGCCCTCTATTCCTTCATCCAACATTGGATCGTCAATGTGCAAAAATATGCGAAATGCACAATTGCATTGCTCGATGTACTCTTACACGTACAGTGTGCAATGCTGCGGGCACAGTTCTGCTTCTGCAGCCTTTTGCTGAATGCTGACTTCTGCATCAGATACAAATGTCCAACTGCTTCTGTAGAGAAACTTCCAAACACATTAGATTTCAGCAGAAGGGCAGTCACACTAGTCTTTATCTCAGGGTGGGAAATCCCAAGAGGTTTGGAGAACAACTTTCTCATGTGAGGACGTACCAGTGTGCAACCATTTTTCTGTCCCGACTTCCGAGCTTTCCCCAGGCTCTCACACCAGTTCTCAGGTTTCTTTCTTAAGGACTAGAAACCTGGAATTCAAAAGGCGCCATCCAGCATTTGTTAGACCCTCTGATGCTATACTGAAATGTCCTCCTTTTGCCAGACAAAGGGAAAAGCCACTGCACACCCTCTTGCTTATCTCGTCTTCCCCGTTTTGTCAAGTTCTTGGATTTTTAATGATTTGATGATCGCCTGAAAGTGTGCGAGCTTGTCGTGGGGCCTGGGAACGCTGTCCTTTTTTCAAATGACAGTGGCTGCCCTTTCGAAGCTGCTGATTTCTTCCCAGGGAACTCACTAAATGCTTTTAATGGCTGGTAAATAAGTAATTGGGGAGGGAATGACTGCATGAGGTCCTTTTTCTCTCTCAGCCTCTTATGGAAGATAATGTCCCCCGCCTTCCAAGAGTCCACACTGGAGAATTTACATTATTCATCAGAGAAGAAAAAGCCCAAAGGACTCCTCATGCAGCTAGATTCTTTAACTTATGTGTGTGTAACCCATAAAATAGAAAGTGTTGTGTATATGCCCTCAACTTGCCTATTGACTTATGACAACTTCATGAATTTCATAGGCTTTTCTTCTCAAGGAGTATTCGGATGTGATTTTGCCTGTTCCTTCCTTTGAAATGCAGCCTACAGCACCTGGTATTCGTTGGCGGTCCCCCATCCAAGTACTAACCAGGGCTGGCCCTGCTTAGCTTCCAAGCTCAGATCGGATCTGGTGTCTTCAGGGTATTTAGGCAGGAAAATAGGATAAATTGCAATTAAACAATTTGTCTGTGTGTTGACTCACACTTCAGCAATTGATTGAATGGGGTCTGTTTTGCTTTTTCCCAGGGCTGGGAAAAAACTGGGAAAGAAATCAAGAAGTATTGGCTGAGACCCTCTAGCACAATCTATGTTTTGTAACTTTATGATTCATAGCTATGTTGCAGAAACAGACTGAATGATGAAGATGCTCACTGGAGCCGACACAAGATTGCTCCAACACACATGTTTTTCTTCTCTTTTTTAATGTATTTATTTATCAATTTTAACACAAAATAACATAAACTAACATTTTTAACATGAACTAAAATTGAAACACAGTACTAAAACAGTAAACTAACAACACTAAATGCTAACTCACTAAAGTAACTTCACTAGTTTCTAAGTAACTAAACACCAACCTGGGTTGTGGTTGTGGTTGTGTACCTTCAAGTTGTTTCTATCTTATGGAGACCCTAAGGCAAGCATATCATGGGGGTTTCTGAGGCTGAGAGTGTGTGACACACCTAAGGTCAGCCAGGAGGTTTCCATGGCTGAGCAGGAGTTCGAACTCTGGTCTCCAGGATTGTAGTCCAACACCATGTTGGCTCTTATAAATGCTAACCCACAAAACGCAAAAGGGCTTTGACGCCCTGAAACCAAGCTGTGATGAAAAAGATTTGAAAAGAAGAGAGATAAAAATGTCATTCTACCATTATAGACCCAACTAAACAATCTTACTAGACTTGCTAGTAACCATATTCCCATATTATTACATTGTTAAATTTCCTCTTGCTCAAAAAGTCCATAAATAGTTTCCAGTCTTTCAAAAAATCTTCAGTTGACCTGTCCTTTAAAGCCATGGCCATTGGGTGGCCATTTGGGCTAATTCAGCAACCTTAACAATGCTTTCTTCCATCTCCAGTGGTTCAATCCATTTCCAGGTTTGAGCACACAATATTCTTCCAGCTGTTAGCATATAACGAAGAAATAGTACATATTTACTTGCAGGTACATCAGGCACTCCTGTTGTGCTCTGGCATTTCCTAGCCGGTTTCTGGTTGTGCATTGGGGCAGCCCCAATGCTCATTGGTGACTGTTGCACATTGGGTTTACAGTGCATCTGTTATGCCATCATTGTGCAAGGGATGCCAGTATGTTGTAACATCACGGCAGCTCCTAGAGAGTTACAGGCTTCGTGCAAACTACGCCGTTCAATTTTGTGTGTGGTCCTGCTATGGAAAAACTTTTCGCACCTTGAGGACATGATTTGGGCCTCCATTGCCCTCAGCCCTGGCTGTTGTCGCCCATGATCAGGCCTGCCGGGAGCTGTACTCGAAACATCTAAAGGGGCCCAGCTGAAGAGGAACCTCCTCTCTGTTGGCCTTTCCCAGCCTGGCATGCACCAGATGAATTTACAGTAACTCTCACCATCCCCGGACAACATGCTTGAAAACAGGGCTGGACGACTGTGCTTGAGGCTAGTTTTTGCCCCTCCCCAAAGCTGTATGAATATATTTTGGGCAAACTGGAAGCAACTTCTGGTGTGGATTTATTTTATTTTGGACCAGTTGGGGTCCTTTTTTCTACTTTGAAGGGGATGGAGGATTGTGGGGTGGACGTTTGGCCAAACTGTGATATTTGGGGGCATTTGGCACTGGTTTTTGAGATGGGGGGGTGATTTTTCTTACTCAAAAAGCATTTGGGTGTGGGGGCTTTAGGAGATGGTGCTTTTAGGTGTTTGCGAGTGTGCAAAAAGGGCTTGTTGCATATAGTTGTGGGCCACCCATTTCCCACCACCACTTTAAACAAAACCAAGACCACCCCCTAAATCATCTCCTTTCTCTCATCAGCTACTCTGGGCGCCTTGGAGTTCAGCCTCTTATATGATCAGGACAACAGTTCCTTGCAATGCACCCTCATCAAGGCAAAGGTGAGTGCTACCTGTTGGTTCTTTCCAGGCAAAGGTCAGCCAGAGGGCTGGAAGACAATCTGGCCTTGAGCAGGGCTTCTCAAACTTTGGTTCTCCTGGTATTTTGAACTTCAGCTCGCAGAAGTTCTAGCCAGCATGGCCAAGGAGCAGGAATTCTGGGAGCCAAAGTCCCCAAAGATCTGAAGGATCAAGGTTGGAGAACCGTTGGCCTCAAGGATGTGTCTGAGACTAAATGGAATGCACCGTGCTTCTCCAGTTGTTTTGAACAAACCAAGAGCGGCCAGTAGAACTGCTGCCAAGGGTTGGTGCATCTGATCTTGATTTTGAAAACTGAGGGTGGATGTGTCACAGCCACCAACTTTAGTGCATGGACCAAGGGGAAGCCCCAGCGGAGAGACAGAATGTGGTAGCCCAGCTGGGCTTAGGGCATGATTATAGAATTTGAACTGTGGCCATTTGGACAGAGAACAGCCAGCTCTACACTTCTTGGGCTAACATACAGACTAAGGCCCCTTCTGCAATGCACCTTTTCATGGAGCTGGGGTGTGGGGATCGCTCAAGCAGCCTCCAGTGAGAGGCTCTCACGTCCTAGTTCCTTCAGTTCCGTAGCTGCCGCCTACTTGCGCGAGAGCCCCACCTCTTCCTTCTGCAGTGCAGCCTGGGAGCTTCCCAGGTTGCACTGGGGCAGGAAGCACAAGTGCTACGGCTCTGGAGCTCTGCATGCACGGCAAGTGCACACGGGGCCCCAGAGCGATGCGCGATCGTGCACTATTTTCGGCTCAAAGCCGAAAATAAAAAAGTGTGCGAATAAAAATAAAATAAATAAAGTTGCACGATTGTGAGTGCACGATTGTGAGTGCGTCGTGTGGACCGCTCCTCACATTCGTGCGACGCTCGAGAGGCCCTTTTGCATGGCAAATGCCATTGCGAAAAGGGCCTGAGACATTAAAACTCAGAATTTTTCCCTCATTTGAATGTTGCAAAGCAATTCTTGGGGGTGTCAGTGTGTCAAAACGTGTTTTTAAAAATGTATGTGTTGAGAGAAAATATGCCTTTAAACATGTATTTTAAAGCGAAAATGCTGAATTAAAGAAATCTCTGGAGAGAAAAAAATACACTTGCACGCATATTTGGAGGCAAAAATAAACATTTCAATATTTATTTGGAGATGTAGATATATTTATACATCATTATTATTCGTATGCTGTTTTGATTAATTTTATATATATATCTATTTACTATTGCAATTTGTAGATGAAAAGATGTCACACTAATGTATTTGCAATGGAAATTGTGGTAAAATATAATAAAAAAAATTCAGATGATTGCAGGAGGGGAACAGAATTACGGATCAAAACATACGGAATGGATATGGGCTAAAACAGATTCATCCACCCCTAGGAACTCACATCCAGGGCTCTTTCTCACCTAGATAAATCCCGTTTCACCGGGTCTGGTCCCTCTGGCCATGTAGTGGTCAAACTGACTTGCTTCAGGAGGCGTTGTAATTGGGAGTGGCAAACTGATGAAAGGGGGTTGCTGTTGGGCTCTGTTTCCAGCTGCAAAATGTCTTGGGTTTGAAATGTCTTAAGGAAGATTTGTATCCACAGCGTGTAGCCCAGAACAGCCTTCCCTTACCAATCCCCACTGCAAATTTTGTACCGTTTTGGTACTCTTTTAACTACCATGGCTCTGTCCTAGGGAATCCCGGGATTTGTAGTTTGGTGAGGTGCCTTGGGCTGTTCCACAAGCCTGAATCAGCCCCCAGCCCCATCATAGTTGCCCAACCATGTATTGGACCTTTTTGTCAGGGGGTGCCAAGGGCCTGCCCCAACTATAAATTCCAGAATTCTATGGGATGGAGCTATGGCAGTTAAAGTGGTATCAAAGTGCCGTAACTGGCTAGTGTGCCCTGGTGCCCTCCAGATGTTTTGTACTCCACTTCTTAGCATCACTGACCATTGGGGATAATGGGAGTTGTGGTCCAACACATCTGCCGCAGAATTTGCTGTCCTGAGCATGGAATCCTGGACTGAGAAGCTAATCGGCAAAGGATCCCTTTGGGCAGGAGTGTTCTTGCTCTGAATCCATCCTCTTAGTGTCTTTTCCAAATCCGTCCTCTGTTTGCTACAAGGGAGTAGATACATTTCTGCTTGTTGTGCCTCTTCCTTGAGAAGTCAGTGACCCCATGCTGCTTTTCTTCCTGCCCAGGGCCTGAAGCCAATGGACTCCAATGGGCTGGCAGATCCTTATGTGAAACTCCATCTTTTGCCGGGTGCCAGTAAGGTATGCTTGTGGGATTCCGTTCTTTGGCCTCCTTGCATTCTTCTTGGATTGTCCTCCCTCCTCTTTCCTTGTTGAGTGGCAAAGTTCAGCGCAAGCAGAAAGGAAGAGGAAGAGGAACACCTCTTGTGAGTGCATTGTGTGGAACAGGGAACACCATATTCTGGCTCATTTGAAATGAACGTACCCTCCAGCTGTCCTGATTCGGCAGGGACAGTCAGCTACTTTTAAAATGTCCCAGCTTCTCTCTCCTCCTCCCACTTTCCCCCTTCCACTTCAGCTTATTTTAATTGCTGCAAACTGAGTTCAAAATGCAAAAGTGGTTTGCACTCGGTTAACTCAGCAGGAGGGAGAGGAGGAGAATGGAATCTCACCCCTCTTCCAGCAGGCTCAGTCAAAAGCAAAGTGCTCTAGCCTCTCCTAGCATGTATGCTCGTCCTCGCTGGTAACTTTTGCCATCTTGACCACACACTGATGTTGCTTGATTGCATGAGTCCCAGTTTCCATCTGTGAAATGTCACAAGATGTGAATAAAAGGAAGAGAGTGTCAAAATTTCTGTCTGTCTGTCTGTCTCTTTCTGTCTAGAAGTCATCACAGGGTTGGGCAAAGTGCAACCTTGCAACACTCTTTTGTGGTCTTCCACTTTGTGTTTTTTCTCACAGACAAAAATGTGAATTTCCTCTCCTGTGAGCTCTTCAAAGCAGTAATTCCTTCACTAGGAGGGCCTCTCTAACCCATTCAACATAAAAGCAAAACAAAACAAGCAACTCTACATTTCTATGATTCTATGATTCTATGAAAAACCCGTCTCTCCAAATGAGAAATGAATTTTTGTCTGCTTCCATTTTTATTTTAAGTTTTGACAATCTCTCTGGTCCCTGGAACTTCCCAGGGTCATAAAATTGGCTTTCAGATGCACCCAATTTTCCCGTCCCGATTTATAATCCATACCCTCCAAGATTTGAGAGATGAAAACCAGGACACATGTGACCAAGCAACATCAGAATGTGGTCAAGATGGCAAAATTTATGAATGAGGAAGAGTACACAAGCTGAGGGAGGCTGTAGCAGGATGCTTTTGCCTGAGCCCTGGTGGCGCAGTGGTTAAATGCCAGTACTGCAACCACAAGGTTGTGAGTTCGATCCTGCCAGGCTCCAAGGTTCACTCAGCCTTCCATCCTTTCGCAGGTCGGTAAAATGAGTACCCAGCTTGTTGGGGGCAATTAGCTAAAAATACATTGTACACCGCTTAGATAACACTTAGTTGACAGGCGATATAGAAATAAATGCTATTGCTATTGCTATTGAGCCAACTGGGAAGACTAAAGATTCTATCCAGGATTTCCTGTCCTTGCAGACAATGGCCGACCAACCAACCAACCAAGAGGGTCTTGAAGTTGGCTTAGTCACAAGGAATAAGAGACTATTAACTGAGTTTTCCTCCTCTTTTTCCTCTTCGATAATCTCCCAGACTCCTCCTCTGCCCAAATCATAGAGTCATAGAGTTGGAAGAGACCCCAGGGGCCATCCAATCCAACCCCCTGCTATGCAGGAACAAACACTCAAAACTCTCCCAACAGATGGCCATCCAGTCTCTGCTTAAAAACCTCCAAAGAAGGAGACTCCACCACACTCCATTGAGGCAGCCTATTCCACTGCCGGACAGCTCTGACCATCAGGAAGTCCTTCCTGAGGTTTGAGTGGAATCTCTTTTCCTGTAGTTTGAACCCATTGCTCCTTGTCCTAGTCTCTGGAGGAGCAGAAAACAAGCCCGCTCCCTCCTCAACAGGACGTCCCTCCAAATATTTAAACGTGGCTACCATGTCCCCTTTTAATCTTCTCTTCTGCAGACTAAACTTCCCCAGCTCCCTAAGCCGTTCTTCATAGGGCATGGCTTCCAGACCCTTCACCATTTTGGTCGCCCTCCTCTGGACATGCTCTAGCTTGTCAATATCCTTCTTCAATTGAGGTACCCAGAATTGGACACAGTATTCCAAATGAGGCCTAACCAATGCAGAATCGAGTGGTACCATTACCTCCTTTGATCTAAACCCCATACTCCCATTGATGCAACCAAGATGTTAGGAAAGATTTACCGTCAGAGGGCTAAGTGAAGATAGTGAAAGTCAGTCACTTGCTTCCTTTCCCCTGTGTGTATCAGCACCCATTTGCTTGGGGAAACTACTTTGTTAGACCTATGGCTCTCTAGGATCCCCCAGCTGGCATGTCATTATAGCTCGGAGAATTCTCAGTGGCAACAGTGGCTGGGGATTCTGGAAATTGTGGGTGAGAAAAGGAACTTTCCCAGGCTATGGGGTTTCCTTCCACTTCCCTCCCCATGTGCTGGGGAGGGAAGCCTTCACAGGCATTCTTCAGAGCCAAGATCAGGAAGAGACCTTTTACTTTAAAGATCGTATCATACTGTTGTACATAACATGCTAGTCTTAAGAAGACTTCCTTGGATTCCAGGTCAATTAATCTGGAAGAACTTCCTTTTCTGGCTTATATGGAGAACACACACACACACACACACACACACACACAAGCTTTCTTTTCCTTCCTAAAATGTCTTTGGGGTCCAGCTATTCTCTGCATGTCTCGCAGGGTTTGTCAAAGTGTGTAGGGAAGTGGGACCGCTAACAAGCCACAAGGGACTCATCGGAAAGGTGACTTTGCGCACAGAAGGTGAAGCGTGCGGCAGCAAATCTAATTATTAGCAGTGGTTTTAAAGTTCAGTTTGCTTTGAAGGTTTTAGCTTGGTCTAATTGGTACCATGGCAAAAAAAGACACTTCCACTGAGGGGTGACTCAACCTTCTGAGAGATTTTCTTCCTCCCTGCTGAATCAAAGAGCAGCCCTGGAAAGTTCTGCCCTGCAGGACAAGGGACAATGAATTTTGGGCAATAAACCTGAAATGGTTTCAACCTCCAGACCTAAGTGAAATGGCATTTTCCCCCTCAGGAACTGCAATCTTTTCGTGTCATTCCTGAGCTGGCTGTTAATAACAATGGAATTGTTAAAAGATAGCATCCGAAAAGGGATAGAACCAGCAGAATAAAACAAAACAGTGCTGTATGCTATAACAAATTCCTATGAATCTAATGTGGCTTAATCCAGTCCATGAAATACAGTAGTTGGATGGCAGGGAAGCTTTTTCCCATTCCAAGATTTTGAATCTGGTGTGTATCTGTGTGACACACTGATAGCGCTTTGATAATTCTTGAACTGTCAATCTCTGACTTACAAGTTGCAGTGCTGGAACAAACAAAAACCAAAAACCAAAGGAAAATTGAAAAGGGGCTGTTTGCAAAATTGCTGGGCTGTAATCACTGCCTCGAAAGAAATAGATAAATATCCATGAGAGCTCATGAGGAAACAAACCAGTTAGTCTCAAAGGGACCACTAGATTCTTCCTTCTTGCCACCCCATTTTCCCTTTTTTATTCAACTTCCATGGCTCCGTCCTATGGAATCCTGGGATTTGAAGATTGGGAAGGACTTAGAATCTCCTGCTGGAGAACTCTAATACTGTAGTTCAGGTGTGAATTTTAGAGTCACACTTCTCAAATTTTGGTCCTTTGATGTTTTGGACTTCCATCTCCTGGAAGTTCCAGCCAGTATGGCCAGTAGTCAGGAATTTTGGGAGCCAAAATCTCAAACATCTGTAGAACCATGGTTTGAGAAGCACCACATTAAGGAATCCTAAACCAATCCTCAAACTGCAAATCCTAGAATTCCATAAGCTGGAGCCAAGACAGTTTAAACTGGCATCAAACTTCTGCAATTCCGTACAGTGGAAACATTCCTGGGTGGAATATGTGCATGCATGGATGAGTGCATTTGTATCACTTTCTGTCTATTTGAATTTCTTTATCTTTCGGGGGGTGTTTTGGCAGTCAAACAAACTGAGGACCAAGACTTTGCGAAACACCCGAAATCCTGTTTGGAATGAGACTTTGGTGTATCACGGCATCACTGACGAAGACATGCAGAGAAAGACACTAAGGCACGTTCGAGGATTTCTTTCTTTCCTTATTTTCTTTCTGATTTTCTTCCAGCTGTAGGACTCAGGGCAGAAGACATTTTTTTTTAAATAGATGCAACTAGAAATACAACAGCCTCAATTCTACATTGAGGAGAGGAAATACAATGTTAGGCTCACAGAATTACATTGAGCAAAGCGGGCCCCTTAGTGTACTGTGACATTGTACAACTGAATGCTGATGTGTCTCTGCATCTGCAGTATGCAATGCGCAACCAAGCTCATCCAGGCATGACAATGCACACCCATGCACAGCTCAGCTTCTGCAGCTTTGAACTGAACGTGGCTGATATGCACCAGAGAAAAATGGCCAAGACCTTCCATAGTGGAGCTTACTCGTCCATCAGACAGCTGCAAGATTCCAGCCCATAAGGAGTAATATTGAAACACACCAAAAATGATCTTATTGAAACAACTAGCAGATCTGAAACAATTTTATGAACAGTCGAAGGCTTTCATGGCCAATATCCATTGGTTCTTGTGGGGGTTTTTGGGCTTTGAGACTGTGTTCTGGTTGTATTTTCTCCTGACGTTTCGCCTGCATCTGTAGCTGGCATCTTCAGAGGAATGGTGAATTGGAAGTGGAGTGGAGAATATATATTCCAGTCTCCTCCTCCAGAGGATATTCTCCTCTCCACTTCCAATTCACCATTCCTCTGAAGATGCCAGCTACAGATGCAGGCGAAACGTCAGGAGAAAATACAGCCAGAACACAGTCTCAAAGCCCAAAAAAACACCCACAAGAACCAATTTTATGAATAGTTTAGAAGTATGTCAGGAAGAAAAAGAATAACCTCATTTCTCCCAATAAAACCTCCTTTGGTCAACTATCCAGTTGATTGACCAAACTCCACCTGAATAATAGTGCTTAGCCACTCGTGGAAGGGAGTTCATTACCTGGGAGCACCCACCAAGAATGTCCTTTCTCATGCTCCCACCAAATGTGTCTTAGGATGGACGGACTGAGAGAAGAGTCTCCCCTGAATATCTTAGATTCCAGGCAGGCTTATGTGGGTCGGTAGAATCCTTTAGATAGTCTGGGTTGACATTCATCGGTTGGATGTAGGGATAGACTGAGGGAAGATTTAGATTTCTGAGCTGAAATGTGGGGCTCTTGTCCTGAACCCCACTGATTTATCTCTAGTGGTCTCTTGCAAAGCAACTGCCAAGAAGCAGAGGCTCTAGGACACAGAACAGTGCCACCATCTTGAATGGAAGGAAGGGCAGCCTCATTGACTGGGAGAGGGACAGATCCAAGATGGTGGGACCCATGTCACCAATCCAAGAAGAACCTTGGAAAAGGGTTGTTTGTGACATGGTTTCATGCTGGTCAATGAGCGTAATAAATTATTGATTGAATGGTTGACATGGCTTGTGCTTCAGTCCCAACCCTAGATAACATGGAGGGGGAGAATATGAGATGGAGGTAGCAGCGGCTACAGCTATGGGGACTGGAATTGTGGCGGGGTGTGTAACTTAGTATGCAATGTTTGGAAAAGTGGGAAGTTGTTCACACAACTGCCTTGTTAGATCCAAGAACCAATGAATGATTGAGGCCAGGGAAGGCAACCCAGTGGCCTCCAGAAGTTTTGGACTATAGTTCCCATAATTCCTGGGCCTTGGTCATGCTGGTAGGATGTGTCACCCACAACATCTGGAGGAGACTCGATTATCTAGCTTACTTCAGAGAAGTACTTAAATTAGCGGTGTGGAACCTCTTTGAGCCCGAGTTCAAGTTCAGAGAAGTTCTTGGGGGCTGCATTCCAGCGGTGGAGGGGTCCAAGGGCAACAGACAGCTGTTAAAACAGTTTAAAAACACTTAAAACATAGTAGAAAGGGTAAAAGCAAAACAGACGCCATTGAAAAGCTCTTCCGGCACATGGATTAGGAGCTAAAGACCCACGTAAATAAAAAAGGTCTTTGCCTAGAAGCTTGGGGGAGAGCATGGAAAAACCAATATAAAATTTACACCAAATTTAAATTTAAGAGAAAATTTTTATAAAATGCTTCATAGATGGTATATGACCCCAGAAAGATTACAAAAAATAACTAAAACTGGGAGTGGGGAGTCTTGGAAGGGTGATGAAAATATTGGATCCTTTGTTCATATGTGGTGGACTTGTAGGAGAGCAAAAATTTTTTGGAAGGAGATACATGATGAAATTCAAAGAATTTGTAATCTGAATTTTGAAAGGACACTGGAGTTTTATTTGTTAAATATGTTAGGGCAACACAGGGAGATAAGAAGTCACCAGAAGATATTGTTATATTTAATAACAGCTGCAAGGTTGATGTATGTGCAATACTGGAAAGAAAAGAAAGATATAGATTTAGAAGAGTGGAAACAAAAAGTTCTGGATATGGTAGAGACAGAAAAATTAGCATTTTCCTTGAAAAACAAACCTATCCAGAACTTTGAAAGGGAATGGAAAGGAGTTTTGGATTGGATAAAGACATAAATGTACAAGAAATGAAAGAAAGAAACAAATATAACTGTTTTTCTCTTGTTAATGGAAATGTAATTGGGCAGGCTCATACAGATTTCAGCATGTCCCTTCTTCCTTTCAGGATCTCTGTGTGTGATGAGGACAAGTTTGGCCACAATGAGTTCATTGGCGAGACCAGAGTGGCCCTGAAGAAACTGAAGCCAAACCAGAAAAAGAACTTTAACATCTGCCTGGAAAGAGTCATTCCGGTAAGTCTTGGCATCTGTTCTCAGAGCTTCTGTCACAGCTGGCTTTAAGTTGCTCGGTAGCGCAAGCCAGTGCTTCAGCCGTATGACATCATTATTTTTAGTGCCTTTTTTTAAAAAAGCGTGAAATCACCGAGTTTATTTCCTTTTGAGAAACAGAAAGGTAAAGAGTTACATTTAAGAATTGCAATGAAAATGGTAATTGTCCAAGGTTGGGGCTGTGGTGCCTTAGGCTCTTTCTGAAGGACATTGTTATCCTGGAATGGGGATGGGAGAGGAGTGGGTTGTGACAGTGCTTCTGCATGACGTTGTTGTGGTCCCATCCTTCTCCCATCGCCAGGAGGCACGATCACGGATTAAATCATTGGCAGGTGTTTCCTGTCAATGACCTGTGATTGTGCAACCATCCAGGACTTACCTGGCCTGCGGAAGCCTCAGAAGCACGATGGAGGTGGTTCCTGCCCCAGCACAGCTTGGGAAAGTTGTTACCCTGATTTTTGGGGTCCTGTGGGGGACACCTCAATGTAATGGGGAATGGGAATTAGCCAGAGCGCAAGCTGTAGCACTACAAGAGGCAGGGTTATCTAGCGAGGTCTTTTTACCCAATGTTTACAGGGTCAGGCCAAGCCAAAAACCAAGCAGAATTGTCTAATAAATGATTTTATTGAGGGGAATTCACTCATGCATGCACACAAGATACACACAATCACACATTCACATGAGAGCTAGCTGAAAGAGGAAGGGAGGAAAAATTATAGAGAGGCTGAGGGATTTGGGGGGGATTTATAATTACCAGTCCAGAAGAGTAGTGAAGAGCAGAAATGTACTTTGGCTTAGGTAGGACCCAAGGACAGTTCTCATTCAGGAGCCAGACGGACAGAGTGATGGGTAGATCTTCAAGAGACTGCCCTGGGCCTCCTCAAATCAGGGGGATTTGTACCTGAAAATGGCTTGGGGCTGTGAAGGTTCCAGATGCAAGACAAAAGGGAACCTGTTGTGGACAATGGGTCTTTCGCCTGTTGATGGGCTTAGTGCTTTGATTGACAAAGACACAATGGGTGTTGTAATAGCTGTCTATTGTGGGTGCTGTGAGGAAAGAGGAAAGAATCCAGGTGTAGAAGGGATGGATATCTGTCAATCAGTGTCCTGGTGGGCTCCTCACAGTTGGATTCCCTGGAAAAGTCCAGCTTCTATTTAAGCCTGTTATCCACAGGAATGATGTATATTTGCCTGACAAGTGACTCAGTCCTACCTGGAGGAATTTTGGAGTTCAAACTCTTTCCCTCGCTCAGTTTGACCTCTCTGTCACCTCTCAGGCTTGAATTTGATATCAGAGCCAATAAAATGTGTTGCCAATTAGGTATGGTGTCCGTCCAAACCATACTGACATTGGGGACCCCCAAAGCGGGACCTTACAAAGTGTCTGGCTGCGCTGCGGAACAAAGAGGTGTCTCCATCCTTTGACAAGGAGCTGTGTTGCCCCAAAATGTGGGTGCCACAAGGGCCACCCCATGATGCCAGTATGTCTATGCAAAAGTGAGGAATGAGTTAGCTCAAAGAGGAGGCTTGCAAGAGGGGGGTAACTTAACAAGACTTTGCTACCAGCATTTATGGGCACACACAGGAAAAGAACAAGCCAAAGATTAAAAAGTAAGTTAAAAATGTGTTTTTACTGAGGGGAATTCACTCATACATGCACACAAGATACACACAAACATTCACACAAGAGCTAACTGAAGGAGAAATGGAGGAAAAAAATTATGGATAGAGAGGCTGAGGGTTTTTGGGGTTATACAGTTACCATTGCAGAAGAGTAGTGAAGAGCTTGAAATGTGACTGAGACTTCTGTCAGAGGCCCCTTTCACACGGCATTTTCCATGTGAAAGGGCCCCTCGAGCGTCATGCAAATATGAGGAGCGGTCCACATGACGCACACACATTTGCGCAATGCTCCAGGGCCTGGCAGGCACCGCTAGCGCACTTTTTCATTTTTGGCTTTAAGCCAAAAATGGTGCATGGTCGCGTATTGCCTCCAGGCCCTGTGCGCACTTACCTTGTGTGTGTTGAGCCTTGGGAGCTGGGCCAGTTGCGCTTCCTGTCTCAGTGCAGCCTTGGAAGATCCCAGGCTGCACTGTGAAAGGAAGAGGCGGGGCTCTTGCACGAGTAGGAAGCTTGTGCGGAGCTGAAGAAACCTGGACGCGAGGGCCTCTCACAAGGGGCTGCTCACACAAGCACTGCACCCCAGCGCCGAGAAAAGGTAGGATGCAGAAAGGGCCTAAGGGCAGACAGATCAGGATTCGGAGTGACATAATGGAGTCTTTCATTTCATCTGACTGCAATTGACTTCTCAAAACCAAGGGTTTGTATATTCTTTTCCTCCCTGAAGGGGTGAGAGTTGATTGCTCTCCCAGCCTAGTGGACAATGGGAGTTGCAACACAAACAAAGGGGTCTGGAATGGACTGATTGGTTTCAATGTCTTGGTTGAGAGGGTGTTTCTGGGCTATCCGCAGTAGGATATGCACACAGTAGGGGTCTTGACCTCTGCACCTGGGCACCTTATTCTTTTCTGAGGTTGGCATTGATAGGATTAGCTCAGAGCCATTAAGTCAGGCTTTCTTGGCTAATTCCAGTGAACTTTTGACCTGGCCATGCTGAGGTCACTTCTGACCTCCTCCCAGCCAGTTTCCCTTTCTTCCACATGGCCTTACCAGCCATAAGTATAATTTATATTTTATGCCAATTAAACATATCGGCCAATATATTTTGACAATTAGACCATATCATAACGTGGGGGGTGTACGGCCTGGTAACAGCTGGTCTGGTGTGGAGGGGAGCACTCCCGTTGTGGTCCATTCCTGGCCGAGCCGCTGCCGGGATCGCCACTGGAGCATGATGGGAAAAGGTAGGATGTGGAAAGGGCCTTAGTCTATAACTATAACTAATTGCCATTACTATTACTGTCATCATCATCATCATCATCATGCCACCACCATAACCATCATTTATTTAAATAGCACCATCGCTGTATATGATAGTTCAGAAGTAAAAGAACAGCAAAACATTTTGCTGCCCTCAGGCTTACATTCTAATTAAGACATGACACAAAAGAAAAAGGGGATGGCAATGTGGAAGGAGGTTAAGTTCAGTAAATACAGCCTCTTCTTCTCTCCCTCCAAGGCCAGGGCAAGGGCCGTCAGGATGGATGGAGACCTTTCCTCTTCTGCTTTCTATGCTCAGAAGGTGGAGGAGACGGGGATCTGTGTGGAGTGGGTGGAAAACGTTGTTCGAGGGCTCCTTGGATGGGACTCACAAAGATTCTTAATTGTCCCTGTGGATGGATTCCAACAAAATATTGTAGAATGTTGTATGTTCAAGGGGTAGGATATAAGTCTTTTAACAGCTAAGAAAAAGAAACTCCACGTTTGTGCTTTTGATTTACGGATTTGATTATTTGCAAGTTGACCCCCACTCCTTTTCCCTCTCCTTTCTCTGACCTGGTTTGGACCCAGGGTGCCCTTTTTCCCCACCGTGCCTCGACCCCTTTCCCATTAACACACACGCACATTTTGATATTTGCAATTTCCCCACTTTTGCATGAGCCCTGTGCCTCTACCCTAGCAAATGTAGGGGGCCGACTGTAAAATGAAGCAAACCTGGTTTGGCAACAGAACATACTTTTTCACTGGAACTTTTTAAAAAGAGGTTGGACATCCACCTCTCAGGAGTGCCTTTGTGGTGGGTTTTCTGCCCTGGCGGGGGGGTGATCTAGATGGCCTTTGGAGTTCCTTCCAACTCTATGGTTCTGTGATACTAACTGACACCTTTTCTCCCTCCTTTTTTATCCCATGCTAACACCAAGATGAAACGAGGCGGAACGACTGGCTCCTCACGTGGAATGGCCTTGTACGAAGATGAGGTAAGACCTCTTTTTGTTGGGCAGCCTTGTTTGACTTTCCACAGGCAGAGATAAGCTGTCAAAGAGCAATGTTAATTATTACACTTTTGAAAAAGTTGTCACTCTTTTATAACACTCAGTGTTTTCCTTTCATTGCTTTGACCAGCTTGTGAGGTTCATACATGACATGACTAAGCTGGGAGACTGATATCCCCCTGGAGGGCTGATGCACTCCAGTTCCCATCAGCCCCAGCCAGCTTGAACAGTGGTCAAGGTTGATGGGAGTAGTAGCTCATCAACACGTCAACACTGGATGGCTGCACACGTTCCCCACCCTTGTTCTCTGGCATGGGACTGCCCAGAGATAGGGCTGAAGCAAATGAGGACTCCAAGGCCGTTTCGGCATTACACTGTAATAGTGCTATTATTCCACTTTCAGCGTCCTGTGGAATCCTGGGGTTTAGAGTTTAGGGAGGGGCATTTAGAGTTCTCAGCCAGAGGGCTCTTTGGCCTCAGTAAACTACAAACGCCAGAATTCCTCAGGAGGTTGAAATCGGAATAATAGCACTATAACAGTGTAGTGTGGAAATGGCCCGAGTCTAAATCCAGGTTGGTGAAGTGCAGCTAGTAGGCTCTGCCCAGGGCTATTTTTGTATCTCCATGTTTTTGTATCGTCCATGGGACACCCAAACACCATGCCTCTACCTTCCAAATGTCTTAATTATTCCAAACCAATTAATCAATTTTTTTTTTAAAAAAAAGGTTTGATCTCGTTCATACAGTGTCCCATTTAGACTCTCTGCAAATGCGGTGCTTATATACTCCTCGGTTTCGAGAACAGTGAAATATCGCAAGAGCAGAATCCCCTTGTTTAGCTTGTCAGGGATGCCAAACTACTCTGGAAACGTGTAGAACTTTTTCCAATCTTTTATTGACAGCTCTATAAGTGGAACTACTGGAAAGACACAGGTACAATTTCCAAAGACAGCAGATCTTGCAAAGAGTTGCTGGTATATGCCTGGGAAAAAGTCCAGAATCCACAGGATCCAAAAAAGTAATGTTTCCTGGCTTGCTCAGTCTCAAAGTTAATGGCTGTTGGAGTAGATCCCAGCAAGAAAGACTGCTGCTCATGAGGGACATTAGTTTTCACATTTTCCGTCCTTGGCCTCAAGAAGGAATATTCTCTGGAGTATTTCCCATGCTGCAGGAGAAACCAAAGAGTTCTGTGCTGTTCTTGAAAGAGCTTTGCACCTTGCCAAGTCTTTCCAGGAAGGAGTTTGAGCAGTAACGCACATGGGTTTTCTGTGCCAAAGACTGTGGCACAGGAAACGGTGTTTTCAGCTCAGAGCATGGTTTCCTGTACTGGAACACAATCTCTGCACAAAAATCCTGGGCTTGCATAGAAAAATCACAGGTAATCTTGCGCAGAATAATTCCCCCAAAGACTTTGAATTCTCCCACAGGGTTTTCTTGCATGTTGAGTAACCTCTTATTCTACTTGAAAACAAAGAGTGGTGAATATTCCTTTCACCTCTACTGTTAAATCCTACAACCTCTGGCATTTTGTAATTGTATTTATTTATGTATTATTTACAGTAATTAGTTTGTACTCCACCTTTCTTTCAAAAGCAGCTTACAATAACTTAAAACAAAAATGCAGTGAAGATCTAATTTTACAAAAAAATAAAAGACAAGTGACAATTCTGTTAGAAAGTGCATGGTTAAAAACAGCATAAGATACATTAAAACATCATTAAAATGTCTTCTTGGGTTGCATTCTATAAATAAAAAAGGTTTCAGCAATGCATAGGGCTTTTCTTTCCTCTTGGCATAACCTGGCTGCATAAACAGAGTTCGAAACTGGTCTTGGCAAATCAATGTCTGTCCACAGGGAATGGATGAGTCTGGTCTTCCAGTTTTCCGCTGGTATGTCCGTTATCTTTCTCTCCCATCCCTGCGCTTTTCTGAGGATTATGGGATAGCTCTGCTGCAAGCAACAAAGCTCCACAACTGTGGGCTCATTAATTCAGAGTGGTGAACAGAATAGAAAGCAAATTGCTGGAGGAAAACAGGACTCAGGAAAACTGAGCCCCTTCCCAATCCATGCTTTCCAAAAGTGCTTTTTAATCATCCTGTCGTCTGCTCTGTTGCCCCCTTTACTGAGCAGCTCCCCAGAGAATCCCCAAATATTGCTCATTCACGTTTGTGCTGAGTATCCACTGAATGTGCAGAAGAGCCGCTGTAGGTTGTTCAGGATGGACAGAGCTTCCACATCATAGCCTCTGATGGGCTGATGTTCAGTGGAGGCTGTTTAGGCCCGCATGTTGCCAAGTAGCAGGTTATTATCGCCACCCCTGAAGCCACCCTGCACGGCCATTCTGTGCTTCACAGCGAGGAGGCCGGCTTGGAGACATGTCTGCTACATCCCTGAAGGAGGATGTAAAATGACCATGGCAGTGGCTAGGGGAACACAGCCAGACGCTTCCCTGATCCCCTCCGCTTTCCACCAGCAATGGAATGACTGTTGGGGGGTGGTGATCAGAGAGACACAATGAGTCGGGAAGGAGCTTTGGTCATTACGAGAGAGGGAAGGAATACTGAGCTTCACAATAACAAAACAAAATTCATACATGGGTGGAATTATGTCTGTGTATGACACTGACAGGGTGCCAGCTAATATCAGTTTGCATTTGCTGGTCCCTTGGCACCAGGTGTGGGCAAGATGCAGTCCTGCGGCCTTGGGCAAGCTCCAAGGCTGTATAAGCCCTCGACTGCTCCAGATTGGCTAAGCTGCCTTTTTCTAGTCCCCAAATGGGTGACCTTTGGAGTAGCAGCCTACAATTTCCAGCGATGGTTTCACTGAGTATGATTTCTCTGGAGCTGTAGAGTAGATGTTTTTTTCTGGAAAGATCACCGACTCTTACTCTCTCCCCTCCCTTCCACTTTTTTCTTCCACAGATGGACCAAGGGGGGGACATTGAGGAACGAGGAAAGATTCTAGTCTCCCTCATGTACAGCACCCAGAAAGGTGGCCTCATTGTCGGCATCATCCGTTGTGTCCACCTGGCCGCTATGGATGCCAATGGCTACTCGGACCCGTTCGTGAAAATGTACATGAGTATAAGCGTCCTTTAGCTCTGCTCAGTATGGGCTTTCTCAAAGAAGGCTTGGAAGGGGGCTTGCCTGTTTCCCAAGAATTCTGGCTTGAAACGTTGGCAGGGAGCTTGATTGATTGTTTGATTGATTGATTGATTGATTGATTATTGTCTGATTGGTTTAATATCCTGCCTTTTTCCAAATCCAAAGCTTACAGTATAGGTTTAAAACAAAATACAGTTAAAACAAGGTACAGTACAAAAGTGAAAAACCATTAGATAGACATTTGTGCCAGCTAAGTATCCCTTATCTGGAAATCCGAAATGCTCCAAAATCCAAAACTTTTGGAAAGAGGAACTGAAACTTTTTTCCTGTAGGGAAGATGAGGGAATTACGGAGTTTTGCTTCCAACTATGTGCGTGTATGCCCAATCCCAAGCAAGCCTTGTAACTCCCTTATGTTCCCCACAGGACGAATGCAAGAGGAGAAGAACCAAGGAAAGAATGGAGCTTGAATCAAAAGAACAGTATATAATCTTATTATGCATATGCAAATATTCCGAAACCCAAAATAATCTGAAATCGGAAACACCTCTGGTCCCAAGCATTTCAGATAAGAGATCCTCAACCAGTAGTAACATATGAAAAAAAGTTTAAAATATGTTTAAAATATAAGGTAAAGACCCTTCTGCTAAAACAAGATCACAGAAGGGACCAAGTTGGGCTCGCATGGGAGGGAGTTCCATAGCCTGGGAGGATCTACCAAGAAGACTCTCTCCTGTGTCCTCACCAATGGTATCTGTAGTGGTGGTGGGACACAAAGCCCCCCCCCCCAAAATGTAATGTTTCAAGGCAGCATATTTAAAATGTTGGCTGGCTTGGATAGGGAAATACCATCTCTTAGATGGTCTGGATCCAAGGCATATAGGGCTTTAAAGGTCATAACCAGCAGTTTCAAGAAGGGAATGATAAGGCCTCTGTAAGCAGCACCAGTCAGCAGTCTGGTCACAGCATTTTGGACATACAGCCAGCCCTCCACATTTGTAGGTTTCACTTTTGCGGATTTGATTCTTCACGGATTATTTGCTGTCGCCTCTGCTGCCTCCCTAGATCATTTTTAATAGGAACTGTAAGCCTCGTGAGAATGAGAAACTGCAAACGAGGCTTATATATCCCTCTTAAAAATGATGTGGGGCAGCAGTGGAGGGGCGTAAGCCCCACCAGCACCCCACTTCTGCCTTGTGAAGGAACCCTGATGCCTCAAAGCAATCCATGGTGGGTTGAATATGACGATCATACTTTTTGTGTGTGTTAAATATGGTTTGGGAGAGCCTAGAGTTATTCACGGTTTTTCCACTTTCATGGGGGTCCTGTGCCGCTAACCCTAGTGAATGTGAAGGGATGACTGTACTGATGTTTCTGAACAGTTCCCAAAAGCAGCCTCACCTAAAGTGCATTGCAGTAATCCAAACAAGCTGCCTCCACTGCTCCTTATGGTCTTGTGAGCTCTGGCACCGTTTCGTGAAGACACTCCTCTCCCTGTCCCCCAAATGCATGTTATCCTGAAGATTTGGAGCTGGATATCCATCTTTGTTAGTGGAGCAAGGCTTTCACCAACCTGGTTTTCTCCAGACAGGTGGATCAGAGAATCATAGAATCCTAGACTTGGAAGAGACCTCAGGGACCATCCAGTCCAACCCCCTGCCATGCTGGACACACATCAAAGCACTCCCAACAGATGGCCATCCAGCCTCTGCTTGAAAACCTCCAAAGAAGGAGACCCCCCCGCTCCACTGAGGCAGCCTATTCCACTGCCAGACAGCTCTGACCATCAGGAAGTTCTTCCTGAGGTTCAAGTGGAATCTCTTTTCCTGTAGTTTGAATCCATTGCTCCTTGTCCTAGTCTCTGGAGCAGTGGAAAACAAGCCCACTCCCTCCTTGATATGACATCCCTTCAAATATTTAAACTTGGCTATCGTGTCTCCTCTTAACCTTCTCTTCTACAGACTAGACATCCCCAGCTCCCTAAGCCACTCCTCAGAGGGCTTCATGGCTTCCAGACCCTTCACCATTTTGGTCACCTTCCTCTGGACACGTTCCACCTTGTAGATATCCTTCTTGAATTGAGGTGCTCAGAACTGGACACAGTATTCCAGATGAGGTGTAACCAATGCAGAATAGTGTGGTACCATCATCTCTCTTGATCTAGACACCATACTCCTATGGATGCAACCAAGAATCGCGTTGGCTTTCTTGGCTGCCACATCACACTGCTGACTCATGTTTAGCTTGTAGTCCACCAAGACTCCTAGATCCTTTTCACACATACTGTTATCCAGCCACGTGTCCCTCATCCTATATTCCTTCGTCATCCCAACTTGACATGCTGGCTCAGGTGACAGGAGCTGAAGTTCAGCCCACCTGGAGCATGCCAGGTTAAGAAAACTGGCATAGGATGGCCTTCTGGATGGGATCTCTTCTCTCTTAGAGGTGTGTATTTGAATTTCTATGATAGTCCAGGAAGCCACCTCCCTCTTGGGCCTGCCACTGATACCTTCATTTTATGTCAGGGATTTATCTTCCAAATCCTCGTGAGATGATGCTCCCCTCCAGCATAGCCAGTTGTTTCTGTTTGGCTTTTGGGCTGTCTCTCTTATTTAATGAGTACCAAAGATATTTCCACTCTTTCTCCTTCTCAGTTGCTTGAAGCCTGACATGGGGAAGAAAGCCAAGCAGAAGACGCAGATCAAAAGAAGACATTGAACCCAGAGTTCAATGAGGTGAGGATGGGGCCCCTCTTTCTGTCTGCCTTGGGACCCATTGGTGTGAAATTTTGTCAGCGCCTTTGATCCAGATGGGTTGCTTAGGAGGAGAAAACTTGAAATTATGTGATATCTCAGTGCAATTTTTTTCCTTAAAAAAAGAAAAGCTGCTGGGAGGATTTGGAATGGAGAAGTAGTGATGTTTCCCATACGTTCAAAGTGGGGATGAGAGGGGAGGTTGGGCAAGAGATAAAACAGCGGAGGGGAAAGTGAACCCAGAGATGTTTCTGCTGGAAGTGGGTTAAAGATGTGCTTTCCTTCCGTGGCTTTCCCCCCAAAATTCACCCCCTAAGCAGGTTTTCTAAACACACCCCCAATAGCATTGTGACTATAATACACTTTGCCCTCTGACTGCTATATTTCCTTACGAGAAGAGACTTAGGCCATTTCTGCACTAGACTGTTACAGCACTATTATTCCACTTTCAACATCCTATGGAATCCTGGGGTTTGCAGTTTAGAGAGGGGCTTAAAAGGCCATCCTTAAAGGCCCCTCCCTAAACTGCAAATCCCAGGATTCCAAAGGATGTTGAAAGTGGAATAATAGCACTATAACAGTCTAGTGAGGAAATGGCCATAGCTCTCCTTGGGAGAGAATACTCCTGAAAGCACACTGTCCAAGGTTCTCATAGTTCCTTTCATTTTTTTTAATAGGAATTTTTCTATGATATTAAGCACAGCGACCTAGCCAAGAAATCGCTCGACATATCAGTTTGGGATTACGACATTGGCAAATCCAACGACTATATTGGTAAGTGCTCGGATTTAGGATTTCTAGAAGCGTTAGCAGGTGGGAACGCTTCTCTTTGTTAGACATGTCCCCCTCTGTCTTTAAAAATACAATGTAGGTTCTTCAGATTTTAAAGTTTAAAAAAATCTTAAAATTTAAAGGAGAGCCAATGTGGCGTAGTGGTCTGAACATTATGACTCTGGAGACCAGTGTTTGAATTCCTGCACTGGGGGGGCCTTGGGCAAGTCACACTCTCTCAGCCTCAAAGGAAGGCAATGGCAAACCCCTATGAGCAAATCTTGCCAAGAAGACCCCATGGTAAGTTTGCCTTAGGTATACCGTAAGTCAGAAACGAGTTGAAGGTAAGCAACACCAGCAACAAAAATATTTAAAGATAAAACCTCTTTTTAAAGCTTCTTTTAGAAGACATTATTTAGGCAGCAGTCCTAAGCTCCTTCAATGGGTTGAAAATACACGAGGACTTACTTTTGAGTGAGTTTATGTAGGATTGTATACTGTGGATTGTTTTTGAGGTTTTATCTGTTGGTGTGATGACTGCACAAGGCTTTCAAGCTCTGTGTGTATGTCTCTGTATAAAATAGTAATTATGGCCTAACTCCCACTAGTAGAATATACCCATTCAATCAATTGTTGATTGTTGTTCAACCAGTTGATTCAATGGGTCTGCTCTAGTCAGGATCCTGAATCCTCTAAGAACAGGATTCAGGCTTATGTATGTAATACCATTAGTTGCCAGTGTTAAACATGGATAATCTTTTTTAAAAATTGTGGTATATGAATGGGGAGAGCTAATACCCTCTTAGCTTTTGCCGATCCCTTACCAATTTTTGCAGTCCTTTTGCCGATCCCTTACCAATGGGTTGAATGAGGTAGAACTAGGGATATAGGGGGTAAGGGGCTTGCAGAACCTGCTTCCACCTGAAACCAGAGGAATGACTTGTATGCTTGAGGACAGGTAAAATGTGTATATGTGTACTACCAGGTTTTCAAAAAGGAGAAACCTTTTTTTATTTTTAAAATTATTATTTTGTAACATTATTATAACACAAACACAGCCTAATTTACCCCCCCATTAAACTAAAACTAAAAAAGTTCTAAAACACTGAACACTAAGCAGCCTATCACAGTACACTGTTATAGCACTGTTATTCCACTTTAATTGTCCTAGCAATGTCATGTGGAATCCTGAGATTTGCAGTTCAAAGAGGGGCCTTTAGAATTCTCAGCCAGAGAGCTCTTTGGCCTCAGTAAACTACAACCCCCAGAATTCCACAGGAGGTTGAAAGTGGAATAATAGCACTATAACAGCGTAGTGTGGTAGAACCTTAACTAATTAGAAAATGAAACACTCACACAAAAGGGTTCTGAACCCCTCCAGCTAAACTGTAATGAAAGGGGGGGGAATACAGTATGGCACCAGTATAGATCCACTAGAATTACTAGTAACTGTAGCCACAGATTGGATTTTTAAAATTAATTTTTAACTAACTAATTACATTCCTACATTTCTCCCAAGATGGGGCCCAAAGCAGCTTACAGTAGGAGCTTGAACAGAATATAACTGAACAATATATGGTACAAAATTTGGAAAACCATTAAACAAACAGCGCAACAAAAATATGAATTCCAAGCCATTAAAAGCTTTGTCTTTGAAACACAGGCCATTTCTGCACTGAAGGGCCCCTCCCTAAACTGCAAACCCCAGGATTCCGTAGGATGTTGAAAGTGGAATAACAGCACTATAACCGTCTAGTGCGGAAATGGCCACAGTGAAACAATACAATCAAGGTACATCCCGCAGAAAGCCTTTTCTGCCACGGCTTCAGAGCCAAAGGGCTGCCTAAATCAAAAGTCTTTAATGGAGGAGAATAGGGCAGTTTTTCTGGAATAAAGGACATCCAAGGAGTCGGCACTTGTTCATCCATCCACCCAAGAATGTAGACAGATTTTGTCTTTGCCTTACTAAGATGCCAACAGCCCAATGCATAAGCAACATACAGGGATGTGAAGAGTATTAGCAAAATAATTTGAAATGGTTGAAAAACTGATTTCTTGACTGTTGGGAGAATCCTAGATGGGGGAGAATCTTTGTAAATTTTATTCTGAGCAAAAAATACAGGACGAGCTTTTCTGTACAGAAAACGAAATGTCAGGAAACAGCATTTTCTGAGCAGAAAACTGCTCATATATTTTCTTTTGACTCAGAATAGAACTGCAGTCTTTGAAATCGTCATTGTTTTTTACACCTTTCTCTCAGTGAGGAGGAAAGTGGTAAAATTATTTGTTCAAGCCTAAGAGAATAAAATTTATGAAGATGTACATCCCTAGTAGTATGGATGGTCACAGCTTCATCCTCTGGCCCTCAAGTTGTTTTAGCCTTGAACTCCCAGAATCCTTTCCCCTTTGGTCATGTGGGTTAGGGTTTTTGGGAGGCAAAGTCCTAAACATCTGGGGGATCAAGAAGTGACAATCACAGAATCACAGCCACACCCTTAGAAAGAGCCTTCCTCTATCTTCTATTTTCTTTCTTTCCTCTTCCAGGGGGCTGCCAACTGGGCATCACAGCCAAAGGCGAACGCTTGAAACACTGGTACGAGTGCCTGAAGAACAAGGATAAGAAAATCGAGCGCTGGCACGCCTTACAAAACGAGAACCACGTTTCTAGCGACTAGGAGACATCCCGGAAGTCCACTGTCCTCCACTCCTCCACCCGTAGATTTCCAAACATCCCGTCTTCCAATGCATTTATGTTTCTTTTGCTCCCGGGGGTTATAATCTCAGTCTCCTGCCTCCATCATGGGAGCAGCATTTTTCTCCTCTTCCTCTTCCACCAATTCATTCTTTGCCATACTCACCCAAGGATCCAATCCAATTCCTCTTTATGGTTTGTGTCATCCCCTGGTTTTTCCACCATCTCCCACCATGTACAAGTTTTTCAAGCAATAGCCCAGCACTGAAAATCTTGAGTTTGGCCTCTGCTTTTCGGCAGTGAAAGATCACCCTTCTCTTCTCCCCCAACCAATGCCGGTGTGCTTTCTCCTCTCTGCCAAAGGCATTTGTTCTTGAAGTGTCCTTGAATATCCGACTCCCCTCCTTCCGATTTCCATCACTGCATGTGGACGTTCCTTCTGGACCCACCTCCTGTCCCCTCCTCCTCCTCCTCCTCCTCTTTGCAACTTTGAGATAACTTTGAGCATTGCTAACGGAAAATGCACGGCTATGGTTCTTGGATCGGGCTGCTTTGAGCATGGGGGCAGCCGATCAAAATGCCGACAATGACAGCAACAGCCAGATCATGCAAGTCTTTTGCAACCAATGTCTTGGCTGTCATAAGCAAAAAGAACAGTTTCTGCTGGGGTTGGGGGGGTGTCTTTCCAATTTGTAGCATTACTTCATCCCGGCTTTTTCAGTCCTGAGTTTTCTAGCCTTGTACTGTTGAAGTAATTCAGAGAACACCACTTTTCATTTCGGGGTGGTGCCAAGGTGGTCCTTTGTGACCTCAACCCTTGAAGCAGAAAAGGCCAGCCTTCCTCCTTCCCTGGTCAGCAACTGTACAAACTACAGGGTCCATCTAAACCAAGATGTGGTCTTCCTTGTGCCCCCCACAGCTGTGCTCTTGGGCAAGGCCTATTTCTGTGTCAATGATGCTTGTTTCAGAGTTGTTTTCCATGGGTTGCACCCCATTGTTTATGGACTTTCTCAACAAAATGGAGGGCCAGCGGTCTCTTGAAATTCAGGGAGGGCTTCCAGAGATCAAAATAATCACAGGGAGATGAAGTGTGAGAGGGTGTGTATGTTCCTCTTCCATCGCTTGTGCTTCTGCCCTTGTGCTCAGACTGAAGGACATACCCAACCCAGATGTTTCAGGGAAAGTCAGGCAGGTCTACCTGCTCTGCTCTGGTCTATGGGTGATCAAGAGTTTTCCTCATTGGTTCCTCCAATGTTGTCTCCCACAGTTAGAACTGGGTAGCAGAAACAATAGCCTACTTTAATACCCCCCAACCAGTATCTTCCAGGCACTGCTTGCTGGTGCCCCTCAGGCCTGGCCATCCAAAGTGGTCAGTGGAAGGGATACCGACATCAACAGTAGGTGGGAACAACTACATCCGTTTTTCTTCCTTCCTCCCTTGCAATGGCACTTCAGTAACCCCCTTCACATGTAACTCCTAACTGAACTGAAGAATGGTCTTTTACATTGGTTCAGTAGGTTTCTGCTCTACGGTACTTGATTTTCTGCTGGAAGCAGGAAGGTGTGTGGCCTCTGCTACCTATCCTGATAACCAGGTAGACAAGAAACAGGAAAAGTGTTTCACTTGCCCAAATGTTTCCAGATTCAGGGCTTCCTGTGGTTTCAGGATGGACATGCAGATAAACAACAACAATTTCTTCCTCCTCCTCCTCTTCAAAGTTCCTCTTCTTCTTCTTCTTCCTCTCCTCGTCTTTCTCCTTTCCCCCTCCTCCCTCCTTTTTAACTTTCTCTTGCTCCATGGCTGCCTCCTCCTCTTCTTCTTTCTTCTCCCTCCTCCTCTTCAAAGTTCCTCCTCCTCCTCCTCCTCTTCCTCTTCCTCTTCTTCATTTTCATCTCCCTCCTCCTCCTTTTCTTCCCCAAACTTTCTCTTCAAATGTCTTCTTTTTCCTACTCCTCTGTCCTCTTTCTCTTCCAAGTTTCTCTTCCTTTTCCTTCTTCTTCTTTTTCCTGCTCCTTTGCCTTCTTTCTCTTCTTTCCTCCCCCTCCTCCCCCTCCTCCTGATCCTCTTCTTCCTGCTCCTCCTTCATCTTCCCTCTTCTTCTTTTCTTCCTCCTTCTCCTTCCCCCTCTTCAAATTTTCTCTTCCCCTTCCAGTGTCTTCCTCCTCCTGCTCTTCTGTCCTCCTCCTCTTCAAAGCTCCTCTTCCTTTTCTTCTTCTTCTTTTCCCTGTTTCTTTTCCTTCTTTCTCTTCTTTCTCCTTTTCAAACTCCCCCCTTGTTCTCCTCCTTGTCCTCCTCCTTGTCCTCCTTGTCCTTCTCTCCCTCCTCCTCTTGATCCTCTTCTTCCTGCTTCTTCTTCATCTTCTAAGTTTCTCTTCCTCTTTTCTTCCTCTTCCTTCCCTCTCTTCAAATTTCCTCTTCCCCTTCCAGTGTCTTCCTCCTCCAGCTATCCATTCTCCTCCTTCTCTTCAAAATTCCTCTTCCTTTTCTTCTCTCTCTCTTCCCTGCTTCTTCTCCTTCTTTCTCTTCTTCCTTCTTTTCAAACTACTTCTTCTTCTTCTTCTTCCACTTCCTTATCTTCTTCTTCCTGCTCCTCCTCCCTCTTCAAAGTTCCTCTTCTTTTCCCCTCCTCCTCCTCCTCTTCCTCATCGTCTTCTTCTCACTTCTCTTTCTTCCTCTTTGAAGTTCTTCTTCATTCTCTCCTCCTCCTCGTCCTTCTTGAACTTGCTTTACCAGTGCTGCTTCCCTCTCCCACCTTCTCCTTCTTCCTCCCCTCTTCCTGCTCCTCCTTCTTCCTCCTCTTCAAAGTTCCTCTTCTCTTTCCTCATCTGTTTTCTCCCTCCTCTTCAAGCTGCTACCTCCTCCTCCTCTTTAAGCTTTCTCTTCTTTCACCTCCACTTCCATCTTCTTCCATATTGGTTTGGAAAGCCCAGACCTTTGTGCCATGGCACTCCATCTCTTCTGAAAGGAGTTCCAAAGCTCACTTTTGTTGATGGTGGGACCAAGTCGTGCTCATGGGATTTTTTGTTCAGTCCCACCTCTTACAAGAGCAATCTGATCTTGGTGAGATGGGCAACCCCGGTAGGCAAAGACAGTGGCTTCACATCAAAGGGAAACTGAGGAAGATGCCCCAGTCCAGATCAGACTGTTTGCTCCTCTAGTCCGGTGTCATTCACTCTTTTGACTGACTGCATCTTTCCAAGTTCTCAGGTAGAAAGGGGTCTTTCTCAGAGCTTGGAAGAGTGCTTTTGTTGAATGACAACTCCCAGAATCCCCCAGCCAATCAAACAAAGGCACTCTTCCAAGCTCTAATCTTTCCCATCACCTTCTCCATGATGCTTGTAAACTGGTGGTGCCAAAGACTGAACCTTGGAACCTTCTGGACTATGATGGAAGGAAAGAGAGAATGATCAGCAAACAAAGCAATGGATGAAGAAGCCACAGTGAGTGGATCAGGAGCATCTGTTGAATTCCTTTGAGTCTGCAGACTTAGACCTGTGGTGTTCAGGTGTGGTCTGTGCCAAGGCAGAGCCATCTAAAGCAAGCCATTGATCGTCCTGGGGGTGTTTCCATCAATGACTTCCTTGTTGTCTTCTCCTTCATCAACCAGGATCTCATTGCGCTGGCCTTTTGAGAAGGGGCACCTTGACAAACCAGTGGCCTTGCTGGCCCCACTTGTCGTTCAAGAAAGCTTCAAGAAATGGGCATTTCCACCTTCAGAACCTTCATGATGGGTGTTATCCTTCCAAGAAGGATGCCAAGCGCCTGAACCTCTTTACCCTCCCTCCCCCTTGGCCTAGTTGCCATTAAATTTCTTTCCCTCATCTTGAAGAAGTTGACCAAGTGCTTTGCTCAACTGCAGAACCTCAGTAAATACTTTCGTTGTTGCCCAGCCGTTGGGTCCAGGGCATGACCCAGCTGTTGGGCCATTTTGTTTGTTTTGATTATGGCTCTTGTGTTTTTAGGGTGTGAGGTTACATATCTGTATTTAAAGCAAGTTTCTGGAATTTTTGTTTTAAAAAAAATCTCTTTGGGAAAGTTGGATTCTCAGTCCAGAGGAAGAGCAGTTCTGTAGTCTCCCTTTGCTTTGGCCATTTAGCAACAGCATAACTTAAGACTCAGTCCTATGGGTTAGTCCCAACTGGAGTCAACCCACTGAATCATTTGTTGAAAGGTGAATCAACACCTAGGGAAAGGCCATTGATTCAACAGGCCTTCTTTAACTAAGTATGGGTTTCAGATCATTGTGCTAGTGCACCCCTCCACAAGAATATGCCACTGTAGATTTCTTGATCTGGGGTATCTTCTTGGTCTACTAGTGCAGGGAGAGCAAAGCGTGGCCCATGCGGCTGTTTTGTGCCCCCAGGACTAACAGGAGCCATATTTTTGTCCCCCTAAACCCTCTAAGAAGTGTGATGGGCATTTTTGCCATGTTGTGAGGGAATCCCTGGGCCATTTTAGGCCCAGAACAACTTTTAGGCCCAGCCCAGAACTTAAAATGGCCGAGGGGGCTCAAAAATATAAAGAAAATGCCCCCAAGCTCTTAGAACACACATAGGTGCGTTTTTTTTCAGAAGGTGTAGGCCTCCAAGATCTCTTGGGGGTGGTGGTGAGCACAGCCCCCTAGCCATCCACAATTCCCCACCCCAGTTCTAGCACATGGCGCATAGCATCCTTTTCCGGCTGACATAACTGGATTGATGGATTGCGCTATTGGTTTGATGCTCTTCCTGTAACAAATTGAAAACTGTTCAAGTTTGTAGCTGGGGAGGGGGCCCAATGAGAACGTTGTTCCCCCAGGAAGTATTCTGCCTCCTAAAATGAAAATTTCCTTCAGTCCCCAAATTTGTAGCATTCTAGAGAGTGAGGCCATTTCTGCACTAGGCAGTTATAGTGCTATTATTCCACTTCTAACATCCTGTGGAATTCTGGGGTTTGCAGTTTAGGGAGGGTCACCTTTGGCTTCAGTAAACTAGAAACCCCAGAATCCCGCAAGATGTTGAAAGTGGAATAACAGCATTGTAACAGTGTAGTGCGGAAAGGCCAAAGACACTGAAAACCATTTCTACCCAGAAGGCTTGCATTTGCTGTGTTTACATTCCTTGGGTTACTTTGCCTGACCTTTGGATGTCTCAGCAATATTTCTAAAGGCTCAATGGAAGCTTTAAGTGAGTGTAGTGCTAGAAATTTGGGGACTGAAGGGAAATTTCATTGGGGGGGATTCTTATTTGGGGGACAATGCCCTCATTTTGGCATCCGGTAGCTACATCCCTGCCTTCCGTCATGGTTCTCCTGTTGGAAATTTGGAAGATAGCTGTTACGTTAGCCAGTGTCAGACAACAAGATATAATTGGTGTCCTTCCCTCTTTGCAACTGTTGTCCCTTTCGTTCCAAAAGATGTTAATAGGAGAGAAATCTGTTTCCCAGTGGTGAGAGTATTTCTGCATCAATAGATACAGGGAGATCTAGAGATGCAGGCCTGTGTTACCTAAATAGAATCTCTTCTCGGTTTTCAAATTTTCCCTTTCTGCTTCATCCTATGTGCCCTTAGGAGACAGTCTCTTGGAGTGAGTCTTCTCTTTTTCTCAGAAGTCTGGTTGTTTTTCGATACTGTTTTGTAAGCTTGATGTGAGAATTCTCATCTGAAAAAACAAACAAACAAAAAAAAGGAAACCCTTTGGCTCTTTTCGAGATTCCCCTCCGCCCTGTTCCTTCCTTCTTGGCAATTTGTGACTGTTTGACCTCGGTCCCCTGTTCTTCTTCTTCCTTTGTAAATATGGCATGCACGTCTGGATTGGGAATGGTGCATAGACTCCTCCACGCTTCCCAGATCCCACTTCTGTCTTTCCCTCCTCTTGAGGATTGCATTCTGTTTGGCATGCAATGACTTCACAGAAATAACTTAACTAACCGACAGTTTATAACTATCTTAACAGCCAATTGTACCAGTGAGACTGGAAAACCCAGCTGGTCTTCCACTGCATGCAGGTGTAACTCCCCTGTTTCTTCATGTCATACCTAATAAAAGTGAGAACGAAAGGGGGCAAACCTCCCTTGGATGTGTGCTTTGTTTTCATTCACTGGCATTTCTGGAACACGCACACATAATCATTGCTTTTTTTATACATGCCCCTTGGGCATGAACTGTCAAAAATGTTCTCTGCTCTGGATGAGATTGCAAGAGTTTTTCTACATTCTACACTCTTTTTTTTCATTTCAGAACTTTCTTGTGCATATTCTGCATTTGCAGACACCCCCCCCCCACTGCTTTTGCCCAAAATATGTTTTGGGGCAAATGAGTATTTTGCAGAAAAATCCAGATTCTTGTCCGAAAACGTTCTGAATCCTACCAAACTAAAGTAGATCCATTGACTCTGGGGTTGACTGAATCCACATGTAGGTAAATCCTGTTGATTCAATGGATCACTTTAGTTGGGGCTGACAGTAGGATCAGGCCATTGTGTTTTGCGCCAAAAAAAGTGACAAGCGTCCTGTTGTGTGCTTTCTACCAGCATGGAAGTCATTGGACATTTTGGGGTGTGTGTGTTGTGGATGGGCACATTCAATTCAAGGTTGTGGAAGTGGAGTTGCAAATGTGGCACTGTGCTCATGGGTATACATTGCACATGGATGTGGTTTGGCATTTGGTGGCAAGTTGGGTCCTTGGTTCAGTTGCATAACAATGCACAGCTCAAATTGGCTGGGATCCTGTTAGGCACGGGTAAATTTCCCTTATCCCTCTCCTTTTGGGGATGCTACAGAAGCTGGTATTTCCTTCCTCCTTCCATGGCACCCAAGCCCACCCCAATTCACTGTAGAATCATAGAGCTGGAAGTTAAAAAGAGATTAAAGAATAAAAAAAAAATTAGAAACCAGACTGAAACATATCTTGAAAAAAGCACATATGCACATGCATGCACACTCATACACTGGCACAACTTTCCAGCACTTTCAGCCAGAAGAGGAAGCCCCAGGGACCTGAGAGAGCCAATGAAAGGCAAGCCCCCCTCCATCCAGCTAGCACTACTGTTGCTGCTACTGCCTGGTTGTTCTCTACCTGTGGAATTGTTGGGGGAAGACCTAATTTGACCTCTTTGTAGACTCTTGGATAATGGCCAAGATTGGAGAAGATTTTGGCTATGTTCCGTAGCCAGGCTTGAAATCATGGGCCTTTCCACACTACACCGTTATAGTGCTATTATTCCACTTTCAACATCCTGTGGAATTCTGGAGTTTGTAGTTTACTGAGGCTCTCTAAATGCCCCTCCCTAAATTGTAGACCCCAGGATCCCATAAGATGTTGAAAGTGGAATAATAGCATTGTAACAGTGTAGTGCGGAAAGGCCCTATGACTGCAGCCGTGAGACCTCAGGAGGACTTTGGCTGATCTCAGCATTTCTATAATTATTTTGCATCGATTTTCTGATCCGGTCTGCTCCCCAGAAGGCAGGGAACATCCATGCTGGGCAGAGGCCATCAGTGGCTGTGCAGTCAGTTGGACTGGTGCATGGATTTTTTAAATATCTTTTTGTTGGTTTGTTTTAACTTTTCACAAAATTACATTTGCTTCATGGCAAAAGGAAAGATCAGCTTGAATAGAATGGCGGAAAGAATAGAAAAATAAAAATCTAAAATGCATTAGCACTATCACATTCAATTTCATTGCGAGATCTGTGCATGTGTCAACTGTGGCCATTTCTGCACTAGCCTGTTGTAGTGTTATTATTCCCTAAGCTGCAAACTCCACGATTCCATAGGATGTTGAAAGTGGAATAATAGCACTATAACACACCAGTGCGAAAATTGCCACAGATTCTGAGAATAAACCTATGATCCAACCTCCTCTGGAAAAATACAAGGCCTTGGTTGAGTTGCCTGAGCCCATCGGACGTCTGAGCGCATTCGGAAATGTGGGTGATGGTCAAGGAGATGGGAGTGTGATTTTGTGCTCATGGAATTTACAGGGTGTTTGCGCATTAGTGAATTGAAATCCTTCACTACTGAAAGCGCGTACAAAGATGAAATGCACAGTTGCAATGCTCAACACACATCTCCATGTGCAATGCACAGTGACACCACATGGGCAGTGTGCCAGCATGTCCAACTCTGCTTCTACAACTATCCCCTGGATGCAAACATTACACTATGGCCACAAAGTTCAACCACACACAGGAGGGACTTTATGCATGTCAGCTGTGGTCAATGGCCATTTCCATACTATACTGTTATAGTGCTATTATTCCACTTTCAACACTCTATGGAATCTTGGGATTTGCAGTTTAAGGAAGGGCATTTAGAATTCTCAGCTAGAGAGCTCTTGGGCCTCAGTAATCTACAAATTCTAGAATTCCACAGGATGTTGGAAGTGGAATAATAGCACTAGAACAGTGTAGGGCAGAAATGGCTGGCTTCTCAGTTTCTTTACTCTCCCAGACTGGGAAAGTTACCTTTGTGGACTATGATTTCCAGAATCTCCTTGCCAGTGGCCATGCTGGCAGGAGGATTCTGGGAACTCTAGTCAAAAAAAGGAGGCTTTCCATGCTCTATAACAAAGGTGGGATCACCATACTGGTGGGAAAAACAGAAAATCGAGAGGCTATGGGGGCAAAAACAAGGATTTCAAAATGAGCTGGACAAGAAGAGGGTGAGCAGATTTGAAGACTTTACTTCTCCTGTGAAGCTCTATCATGTTCTCCCACAGGGATGGGAAGAATGTTCGAAAACTGATTTAAAAAAAAGGTGGTTGGAATCCTCTGTTATAGTGTATGCTACATGATTTTATATGTATATCTAGCTCTGTAGCAGAGGTCTATTAGTGAATTGTGAAGATGTGTAACAGAACACCAACAAGAGTGTCCTGGTGTACATCAGCACTTCCTAGCCGGTGTTGCGATGCCGGTGTTGTGCGCCATTCACTTTGCTGATTTTCCTATGTAGTAACATAACAGCAGCCCTTCCCTGGCATTGTGGAACGGCCCTATTCTAATTCGGCACTCTTAGGTCAACTTATGAAGAAGTTAAGTTCCCAACAGGATTCTGGCTGATGTTTCTTGAGTGTCAAACAACTTTGATGGGAAGAATCCTGGACTAACAGGAATCTTTGCAATTTGGGATTTATTCTGCATAAAACTTCCATGGTTTTGCAGAGAAAACAGCATTTTTCTGAGCAGCAAATAGCATCTTCTCAAGAGCATTTTCTGGCATGGGAAGAGGCTTTTCCTCTCTCCTCTCCTACTAGAGGGAATGCCTCTTTCAGGATGGTACCCATTGCAACTCCTCTGTGCATCCTCTAAATGCTTCAAAATTTGCATTTGGGCCATATGCAAATTTAGGCAGAGTTCATCCATAGATGACTCAAGACTGCAATGGGAGTAGATCCCATTGAATATGGTGGGGCTTGCCTTTGAGGAGGCATGGATGGGCTTACACTATAAATTTGACTAAAGTTATTGATTCAACCATCTTGCTGCCCTGTTTGAAGTGATTTTATCCCTTTCCTTCCAAGTGGGGCAAACTAGCCACACTGTGAAATACAGAAACCAAACTTTGCCATTCCAAAACCTGAGTCTCTCTTTCTTTTTAACACTGCTCAGAGGTTCGAGAAGTTACTTTTGTGGACTCTCCCTCCTAGAATCTCCTGCTGGCGGGGCCAGTGACCATATGGGTTCGAAGCTTCTCGGAGTTGTAATCCAAAGAGCCATTTTCTTCCCAAGTTCTGGCTGGGATAGTGTACGTCTGAGACTCTCCTCAAAGCAGCTAGCTGTCCGTGCGCTCAGCCATTCAACCAAACTTCACAATAAGCACAAGACAATGCATCCATGAGCATCCATGGGCCTAAGTCCAATTGCTGGCCCCAGCTAGAACAGACCCAATTAGAATCAGTTGCCGAATGGTAAGCCAGCACTGATCTAAATCCCATTAATTCGGTGGGTCAAGTTTAGCTGGGAGTAGCAATTGGATTTAGGCCACAGTTCATGATGTGAGCCAAGATCTTGCATTGTTTCAGCATAACATAAATATCCCTTTTCAGAGTTACATTACACAAGTTCTGTACTGATTACCAACATAACACAAGATAGATGGATCCATGGTCTGTGTGCATGGCTGACAATCTATTGTGCAGAAAGTGCAAAGGCAACGTACATTCACAGGCTACTCTCTATACTTTAATGAAATATGTACAACCCCACTTAGATTGTCCTTAGCTGGATACAGTCAATGCATATGGTTCTCCCCCGAAAAAAACCCAATCATTCTGTATGTGTAGAGCTTACATCTCTGTACATCACGACTAGGATGCTAGCTGTTGTACACTTGCTTTTGAGTGAGGCTGAGTTTTCCAAACCATCCATCCTCAATAAGAGTTCTCTTTAACTCCCCAAAGCTTCAAGGGGTGTTGAAAGACCCATTTCTATATGACTGCTGGAGTCAGACTCGAGCCCGAAAAGAATCCGCCAGCTAGCATGGCCAATGAATTATAGGAGTGTGCCAGGAAAATCAAGATCATGCTGCGATTCTCTGACTGGGCAGGAGATGGCAACAGTGATCTAAAGATGGCACACCCCTTCCCAGCAAACACAATCAGGTTTGATTGAGGAGGGAGGAGGATTTTTTTTTCTTTTTTTGGCATGGTTCCTGTCAGGGACTCAACGTAGCCAGTAATCCAAATACGCATCAGGAGATGGATGGGAATCACAGTGGTTGTTAAATGCCATTGAAAGGGAGGACTGCGTCGGATACAGATGCGGGAGACGGCGTATCCTCTCCCCTACCCTCGGCAAGAGAGATCAAGGTTTTGGTTTGAGGCTGATCTATGGGACTTGGAAAATTTTTCTCTTTTGTTCCACAAATCCCAGAGCTCATCCTTGGGCTTAGATTATCATGCTCGGAATCAGGTGAGGAATATCTAATGTAAAAGGTTACAAACAGGGCAGTCTCTGAGCATCAACAAGGAGCTTTCCCTTCCCTGCAGCCCAATTGCTCAAGCTCTGAATCAGCAAAAGGAGTTCTCAATCAGAGGCCTGCTCCTGGGTTGCTCTTGCTTTGTTAGTTAACTGCTGCCTGCCCAGAATCCTCTGATTCACATTGCCTGACAGTTGCATTTCTCCCTACTTCCCAGAAGGTGTTGCTGTTCCCACTTTTCAAATTAAAGCACTTTCAACCTTCAGCCCTCACTTTTCTGTTCCAAAGGTTTCTTTTGCCCACTAATGAGATTTGGCTCTTTGCCTCCATCGATTGCTTCTCATCTTGGAACCAGCCAAGCTTGTCATCACGGCCAATAATTTACAGCTTTGGTCACTCCAAAATCAATACAGATTTGCTCTTTGCTGAGAGGGTGTAAAGACAAGAGTGTGGTGGTGGAGGAAGAGGGGGAAAGGAGGAAAATCACAGGCTAGCTGCTTAGCTGGCGGGGCATGAAGGCCAATTTCAGGTTGGTCTGGGATGGAAGCCAGAAGCTGTTCCAACGGAGCAACCAGCTGCCATAACTGGGGGCAAACTGTTGAAGGCAGCTGCACTTCATAGCTGATAGATGTCCACTTGATGCTCTAATCCCTCAAAAAAAAAAAAAAATGGAGATGGAAAGATCTTAGCCAAAGCTCTGCTCCCTGACATGAACTCCAAAACAGGAGTCATGTTTGATGACCACAGGTTGGATCTGTGGACTACTGGGGGAGAGTAGCACTGGGCCTAGGATTCTGTCCTGGGCCCAGTGCTATTTAAGATCTTCATCAATGACTTGGATGAAGGAGTAGAGGGCATGCTGAGCAAATTTGCAGACGACACCAAATTGGAAGGGGTTGCTAATACCCCAGAGGACAGGATCAAAATTCAAAAGGACCTTGACAGATTGGAGAGCTGGGCCAAAGCTAACAAAATGAATTTCAACAGAGAGAAATGTAAGGTCCTACGCTTAGGCAGAAAAAATAGAACACACAACTATAGGATGGGGGACACGTGGCTGGATAGCAGTATGTGTGAAAGAGATCTAGGAGTCTTGGTAGATCGCAAGCTGAACATGAGTCAGCAATGTGACGCAGCAGTCAAGAAAGCCAATGTGATTCTTGATTGCATCAATAGAAGTATGGTGTCTAGATCAAGGGAGGTGATGGTATCTCTCTATTCTGCATTGGTTGGTCCAGTTCTGGGCACCTCAGTTCAGGAAGGATATCGACAAGCTGGAGCATGTCCAGAGGAGGGCAACCAAAATGGTGGAGGGTCTGGAAGCCGTAAGGTCCTATGAGGAGCGGCTTAGGGAGCTGGGTATGTTTAGCCTGCAGAAGAAAAGGTTGAGAGGGGACAGGATAGCCATGTTTAAATCTTTGAAGGGATGTAATGTCGAGGAGGGAGTGGGCTTGTTTTCTGCTGCTCCAGAGACTAGGACAAGGAGCAATGGATTCAAACTGCAGGAAAGGAGATTCCACCTGAACCTCAGGAAGAACTTCCTGACTGTCAGAGCTGTCTGGCAGTGGAAGATGCTGCCTCAGTGGAGTGTGGTGGAGTCTCCTCCTTCCTTGGAGGTTTTTAAGCAGAGGCTGGATGGCCATCTGTTGGGAGTGCTTTGATGTGAGTTCCTGCATGGCAGAAGGAAGTTGGACTCGATGGCCCCTGGGGTCTCTTCCAACTTTATGATTCTATGATTCTATGATTTGAGCTATGGCAAATACTCTCCTCCTCACTACCAAGGATGCTCCTGTCATTAGAGGGAGTGGGATACAGCCTTGCAGTTATTCAGCAGCCAAGTGAATCTCCATGAATTTTCCAGCCCCTCAGAGAATATAAAACAGCAGGGCTGTATCTCTTAAATATATTTTTGTAAGCACAGGTTGGGGGTGGGAGGAAGAGACCTTGGTGTAGTGCAAAGAGGAAAATAAGTTATTACCACCAGAGAATGTAGCCTTACAGCTGCTCTCATAAATCCCGGTTTCCAATTGACTCCATACGAGTTTATAAGCAGCAGCGCCGGAGTTGAAGGTGAATGGCAAACGGGCTGCGGGGAGACACAGAGAGTGTCTCTGGATGAATCAGGGCCTGTGTATTCCCTGAATATTAACATTCTGCTGATTCTGTTGGAATTATGTTCAGAAGAGAATGCTTTCGCTACTGGCGCGTTCCCTGTCTCCAGTTAACTGGAGAAGCATAAAACGTGTTGCAAATATGCTGATGTTTCCAATATTCCCCCAAGTTGCCATGTTGGCTAGGGGACAGGGAATTTGTTGCTTTGATATTTAGCTCATACTTGAGTCAGGAAGACTTAAGGGTAAATTTCCAGGATGAACATGGGCTAGGGTACCTGTTGTTTTATTGTTTAGCCAATCCTTGATAAGGAAGGCTTGCCGTAAACCTCTGTCTCCTCCCTCCATCCACAAACCAACTTTTGGCCAATCCTGTCCCCCACACTGGCATGGCTGCTTATTGACCAGTGGCAAATTTGGCTATGGTGAAAGAAGAGCCCTCCTCTGTGACTTTCCAGGGGTCCTCAAGAGGTCCTTGAGGATGACGCATTGCCATAGTCCAGCTACTGAAACAGAATGGGATGTCCCTCTCCTGCTGTGCCACTAACCTTGCTTTCCATGAGCCAGCAAATGGGGTGCATCAGCCAAAATGAAGATTTGTGGGGGTGAGGGAAGGGACGTGGTGTAGGTTCTCCTGATAGGGCTTCACAGTGAAGTCTTTCTGATCAAGGATCTGCTAAATATTAAAGCAACAAGATCCTTGTCCTGGAACTTACTCATGAATCTTCCTGACTGAAGGTCAGCTACATATTAAAGCAACAGAAAGCTCTCGTAGTTCACCAGGTGGTCAGTTAGCAGCCTGAAGGTTGAGAGTCAGAGTATCAGTCAGAAACATGGAACCAAAACCAATAGCAGGGTCCGTAGATAAATATTCTGGATGCAGGAACAGGGCTGTCTCTGAGCTGGCTAGGATTTCTTTCACGGAGTGGATGATGAGCATTGCTTCCCGAAGTCGTAGGGCTCTTGCTGCCTGTCTTTTCTAAGGAGTTCACTGCTGGAGCCCCGTCTCATATTCAATATGGTGACCTATGTGCATGTGTGTATTTCTATATATACTAGCATATATACCCTGTGTTGCCCGGGGTTTTATTTTCTTATAAGTAATCCTTGTTAGAAGGATTTGAGATCCTGTGTCTCTAATTCCCCAGAATGTCTTGTCCAGTACCTGTAACTTTTCCCCATATTCCCCAATCCATTATGTTATGTTATTAACGTACATTATGTTATTAACATACAGAGGTTGGGTTCCTGAGGAAAATACACTGCCCTCCTCCTTGCTGCTAGGCCTCATCTTCATAGCAACTGGCTGGCCTATTCAAGACAGACACAGTTGATTGCTTTCCCCGTATTCCCCAATCTAATCTGTATGAGTTATTAACATACAGAGGCTGGGTTCCTGAGGGAATACACTGCCCTCCTCCTTGCTGCTAGGCCTCATCTCCATAGCAACCAGCCAGGTCCAAGAGCTCTCTGTGGCTGAGAATTTCAAAGGCCCCTCCCTAAACTGCAAACCCCAAGAATCCATAGAATCTTCTCAAGCAGCCAATCATATGAGGTCTTCTTGCCTGACACAGCCAATCATATGAGGTCTTTGCCTGCTTGATGCAGACAACCAGACAAACTTACTCACAAACTTTGACTTTTATATAGTATATATGGAATTTGTTTGTGTGTCTTAATTGAAGTGGCTGGAATTTATTTATGAAGAACATTTTTCAGACCTCACGGGGCAGGGAAAGAAGTACAAATGTTGGTCCCTGGCTAAGCATTGGACTTGCAATTCTTTCTGGAAACCTTGGGAAGAAGGACCCCACATTTGTACAACCTGTCTCGGCTCTTCATTTCATTTCGCTTTGTTGAGGGGAGAAATGGACTCTGCCCATGCGCAGGGAAACACTTGTTTTGGTATCACGGCAAGTATCCTGGAATCCAAAATGGGTCCAGAGGATCTTCCAGGGATGGAAAGAATATTCAAAAATGTTCAAAAAATTGTGAAAAAGTAGGATTCTTGAATGCTGGGAAACTCCAGTCAGGAGAATTCTAGACAGGGGAGAATCTGCACAGTTTGAGTTGCATTCTGTGAAAAATAAAATGCACATTTCTACACCAAAACCAGCATATTTTGCACAGAAAACAAGTTTCTTGCCCAGCAACCAGCATTTTCTGCACAGAAAATGACCATGTGATTTTAAATTTGTTGTTGTTATTTTACACTGAATAGATCCTGAATGGCAAATAGTCTTGGAAAACTGCACACCTTTTGATGAAGATTTGACATCAAGGACAAAATACGATTCATTCTTGCTGGCGAGATTGAAATGTACAAAGATTTACATCCCCAGCCTCCACTAGTCATGGTTAGTTGTCTCCCTGTCAGCTTGGCAGTGAGTCCATTCTGGGTTTTAGTCTGAACTTGAAATGAGGTCTGTAAGATGCTCAATATGTTGTGGCTATGTTTCGGAACATTGGATGTTTCCCTTCGAAGTCAGGCTAAACCATGGAGCAGGTTCACCATCCTGCTGACACAGAAGGAATGAAAAACCGCTGGGCTACACCAGTGGTGATTTAGTGATGGAAATTGGTGTGACAGAACCCCCTGGCTCATCCTAAATTGGAGGCAGCTTGGTGGAAGGGGGTAAATTGGAAATTATTTCAGTGGGCCTCTGTCTCTTGTCAAACTGGAAGGCTGGAGAGAGGAGGGAAGCTGCAGCAGGCAAAGTTCTCCCCATCTTCCGAGGTCTCTGGATGCTCTCTCCTGCATCCGGTCCATCCGAGAGGGAAAGTTCACCAGCGTTGCTTGGCAACAGCCAATCACGTTTTCCTTTGCTTCCAGACTGGAAGAGGAAGGCTTCTCTCTTTTCTTCACTCCCACCAGTTCTTCCTCCTTCGTCTTTCTCAGAAAGCAATCATGTTTTAGCATCAGCTGGTTTTATGAAAGGTGTGTGTGTGTGGTTGATCTTCTGAGCCCCTCCTTCACCATCTTCCGCTCTCTGCCCAAAATCTCGGAGTGCATCTGAAGAGAACCGGTTCCGTTTTTTTCTGCCCCTGTCTCTCGACCATCCATTAAATAATTCAGCCCTCGAGCCTTCTAGCTAAAGAGAGGCCAGCGAGGACAAAGTCAATTTAGGTATTAATTTTTTAAAACGAGTTTTTGGAGAAAGGAGCGAAACGAGAAAAGATGAAGCCATAAAAAGGCAGAGACAGAAAAATATTTTCTCCCCTAGCCAGGTTTCGAAAGGCAATAAATGCTTTATCCTTTCATATTTCAAAACTGTGTGAGTGTGTGTGTGTGTGTGTGTGCGCTCGAGCTGATTTTTTTATTTGGGCTGCAACTTTTAGGCTACAATTGCTTGTGTCCCCAGTGGGAAGTAAACTCTATTGACCCCAGCAGAATTTACTTCTGAGTAGACACACTTCACATTATAACTTAGGCTCTTTCCACAGCTCACCTTTTGGTAGAGCTGGGGTGCGGGGATTGTGTGAGCAGCCTCTTGTGAGAGGCTCTTGTGTCCCCGTTGCTTCAGCTCCACAGCTGCCGCCTGCTCACAAGCAGGTAGCGCAAGAGCCCCTCCTCTTCCTCCTTTGCCACATTTTTGCTTCCCTGGGCCATTTTAAGTAATCATTTTATACTTGGGATAGGCCTTTTTTAAAATGAACGGGAAGGAAGTGACTTTGGGTCACTTCGTGTTGTAAAAAAGGCCTCTCCTGGGCCTCAAGTGCTCCACAGAGCCCCCAAAACAGCAAATATGCCCTTCATGTTCCCTAGAGGGAATTTGGGAGCAAATTTATTTCTGTTTTTTGCAGTGAGGTGTGTCTGGGGGGTCCAGCCCTCCAAGGTCTCCTAGGGGACTAACATGGCCCCCTTGCCTCCTAATGTTGCCCACCACTGCTGTAAAAGCTGTCCCATCCCTCGGACGTTTGGTCAAAACTGTGTCCTTGTAGGTGACACAACCTCACCTCCTTTCCCGCTGCAAAGAAAAGCTCCAAGTGACCTTCTTGGAAGAGCTTCCATCTCTGTCTCTTTTGATTGTGCCAAGGCTCTAAGCCGCCTGCAATCCCATTTCCTCCATCTCCACTCCGTCAGAATAATTAAATGGGAGCTCCTTTCCAATTGATTGCAAGGGACGGGAGGGATGCTGGGTCGCCCCCAGCTTGTCCTTATTAAGTAACTAAGCCCTGGCTTTAGTCATTAAAGGTTGTTTTAAGCCAAGTTGAACAGTTGATCGCTTCCCTGGCTGAGAACATGGAGATGGAGAGGGTGATTGCTTTCCGATTCTTTTGGCTCTGGGGGAACACTGAAAGATCCCTTTTGCAGAAAGACAGAGAGAGAGAGAGAGCAAGAGAGAAGAGCAACTCAATGTTGATGTTCTTCTCTGATGTCCACCTTACTACAGATAGAGGAAGTACACCCCCAATCTGCGATACAATATGGTTTAATTGGCATGAAATAAATATAAATCTTGCACTTATGATTGAAAAACTGCAGAGACAAATGCACTCTGACTGGAAGCTTCCCAAAGCTTGGACAAAGGGCCCCAGCATGGCAGGTCATAGGTTTAGGAGACTCAATTGGAAAACTTAACTGGATGAGTTTTAGACGGTTCTCTAAAGTTCCCAAGCCAAGGCAACAATAGCAAACGAAGCTGCTAGAAGGAGCATCTCAAAGCTGACATCCCACTACCTCTCTCCAATGATTGTTTGCATGTTTGTGAATTTCTCCCAAAAAAAACATTCTTTTTAATTTCCAACTGGCATCTCATGGTTAGTACTGGTATTCAAAGGTATAAAGGTCCCATAAGGTTGCCCCACCTCTTGCAGGCCTCCCTTTTTAAGCTAATAATTCCCCACCTTTTCACAGAGGCCTGGGTACTGCTGGAGGACCTCAAGGCCCCCCACCTTTTGAGGTGACAGAGGGTGCCTTACACTAGGGATGGAAAGAATATGGAAAAATTGTTGGCCTCCTGCCTGGGACATGTGTCTTTGTAAGTGGCCTTACATGTATCCAACATTGCATTGAGTAGTTTTGCAACATCCATATTCACTTACACTCCAGTGTAAGCACATCCATTGCACAATGGTGGAGTGACGGATGTGCTATGGCCCAATGTGCTGCGGTAGGCACTAACGCACACCTGGATACCAGCTAGGAAGTATGGGAGCTCAGCGGGAGTGCTTGATGCGTATCAGAAGTGCCTGATGCACATTGGCGCATGCTTGCCACTGCCCAGATGTGCATCTTCACAGTTCACTAAGAGGCCCGATGAACAGGACCAGAAGCAAACAACACACCAGGTCCATGGCAGAGCTCATTGATCAAGCAAAGCTCCACCAAGACAGGAATTTGTCTTATACTCTTTCCTGCCCACGAAGAGCCAATGGCCAGCTTGAGTGGTGCAGTGAATCCAGAAGGTTCTTCTCTGAGAGGTTGCAATGACAGAGCTCACCACATGCGGGCTGTGGTGACTTCCCTTCAACGCTGCCCCCCACCCCACTCAGTATTCGTTAAACCCATCTCTCCCCACCCACCACAACTGGCTAAGCCGTTTATGGAAAGCCTCTCTCTCATTAGGTTAACGATTCTCAGGGAATTATTCCGTACCAAGCCCGGTTAATCCTCAGAATGGAACAGTTAATGGCAATGGATCAATTGGACACAGTTATGCAATATCAAGTGATTGTGCTTCTGTTCTGGAGGAGCAGACACTGTTCCATTAACTAGAAAGAGATATTGATTGGGGTTAACCTTTCTATGAGAGCCAGTGTGATGTAGTCGTTGGAGGGTTGGAGGACGAGCTTGGAGAATGGGGTTCAATTCCCCATTCAGCCATGAAAACCCATTGGATGACTTTGGGTGCATCACACACACTCAGCCTCCGAAAACTCTGTGATAGAGTTGCCTTAAGATCACCATAAGTCGGAAATGACTTGAGGACACACAACAACAACAGCCTTTCTACAGGGCCCATATTTGTATCCCTCAATGTCTCTCATGCTCACTTGGGATCTGGTGGTCCAAGAAGGCCTTATTTGAGGTCTACGGTGTAAGATGTCTGGAGGGCTCTTTTCTGCAACTCTGTCATGTGCGTCTTTCCATGGTCCTAACCTGAAAAGAGGCTAACCTTTCATTGCTTCTATAGCCTCTGTGTTCTCAGGCAAGCTGTGCTCCCTCAGACAGGCAGGAGGGGACTACAGTGTGGATTGGACCTAGGCTTTCGCAAGGTTGAGTGTACCAATCAAATCACCATTTGGGGGGCTTATTTTTATTTTTTTTTCAGCTCCTTTGAGCCTGCTTTCAAGGGCTCTGTACCCTGCCACTGACTGACTTTCAAATCCACCCTGTGAAGCTGAGAACAGCTGCTGCAATTTCCAAAGCTGACCAATTTTTAGATTAGTTTCAGTCACCCCTTCACCCTTGGAGCATCAAATTAATTTGTTTCTTGATTATCTCTCTCTCTCTCTCTCTCACCCTTGGAGCATCAAATTTATTTGTTTCTTGATTATATATATATATATATATATATATATATATATGGATTTCTGGAATGCTCAGTGGGGTTTTGAAATGCTTAGGCTATTTCCATGTGAGCTAGGAGGTCAACATTCAATATGTGCACAACTCAAGCCTTTGAGAAAAAAACAGAGAATGGGACATTTACCCATCACTTGCCATGAAACCAAACTCTGTGCCCAAATCATAGCAGTGACACTCTGTAGGCTAGAATAGGCAGTTTCCAGGGTTTGGTTTTCCACCTCTCAGACTTATAGCAGGCTATGTCAACCTATAAAAAAAAAAAGGTTTTGGTTTCCTACGTAGAAAACAATATTTTCTGTGCAGAAAATGCCACACTCTCCACACAGACAACCCATGTGCACATTCCCTCCCCCCACCGCGTACCGTGTAAATAGTCTTTGAAAATTGTGCAACTTTCTCCAAGCTAGTAGTCAAATAATAAAACTATTCCTTCTTGCTTGATTTATATCCCTAAGTGCCAATGCTGCGGCTTTTGTACACCCACCCGCTCATTCAGAGTAGGGCTCTCCAAGTCTGTCCCCGCTTAGATGGGGGATTCTGGAGGCTGTAGGCCAAAAAATTGGCCATCAGACAAATAGGCCATGCTGGCTGGGGGACTGTGGGAGTTGTAGGCCAAAGAGTTGCCACTGCTACCAGGTCCCCCTTGTGCCATTCCTCTTCCTTCTTGGAAGAACCCGGGAAGAATGTGCTCCGACAGCCCAGATGTTGTCGTAAACGGGAAATCAGTCAGAGAGTCTGTTTAATTTTCTTGAATTCTGGCACACCGGCATAGCTTTGTTTGGTCATGAGATGATCTGACATGACACCCACGGTGTATTACACTGCACATGTGTCAGAAGAAGAGGAAAGAGACATGCTTTGGGATCCCAGAAGCTCAGGCCTTTCCTCCACTCTGGGATCCGCCACCTTCCACTGTAACTGAAGCATCAAGAATGAAGAAGGACAGGTTTTTTCCTCAGCAGCCTGGGAAGTTTACGCTCCTTTGGTTCCTTGTTGCTGCACGGCTCGAGAAGGAGGTGGTTACGCAGCTCAACTGGTGGGGCAGAGATCAATCCTTCCTTCTCTGCTGCCACCCCTGAGGCCTTCACGTTGGCCCTGTTATGGCAACTATTGGCCCAGTGTTAGCAGTAAAGAGTGCAGACAAAATGCTCAGTGTTTCCCATCTTTGTCCCTGGTCTACTCTGCAGGGCTGTTAGGAGAATCAGCACCCTGGACAGTTTAATTCACAGAGAATATTGCCTCCTTAAATGTCCAAGCTAAAGAAACTCTCTCTTTGTCCTTTTGTTCTTGCTTAACGTAAGTCCTCCATTTGGAATTCTAGTCGACTTTAAAGTTCCTGGCGTTAGCTCCTTGTTGTACTTAAAATTATGCTGACATTACTTGGCCAATTCCTGGTTCTCAGCATCGGTTCCCAGGGTGTTTTCTGTAACAATATTGCTTACACTTCATTACTGAATGAATACATGTGTGAATCAAGGTTCATTGTTAACCAGAAGTTACTGTATTGTCAACCATGTATCAGAATTTTAGTCCTAGGAAAGCAAAAATTCTTGCACATGCACTGTATGATTTATGAGATCACTGTCATCTCAAACCTATTTAACCCGTCCCTTCTTTCAATAAACGGTTCTTCCCTTTGCCCATGTAAGAGGTGGTTTGGACTGCTTTCTTGCTGAGGGAGGGGAGTCCCTTTGGTCAAAGTTGGGGATCTTTCCAAGCTGATTCAGAGCTCACCCGCAATCACGTAAACTACCCGAGGTAGTCCATGCAGACCTAATATTTTAGGTCTGGCCCTATGTGGGTTTTTAAACTAACCATTTCTAAAGGGTTTCAGGGTTGATCCTATGTCTGTTTTTCTGAGTTGTTGCCCAAACAGTTTTCAGGGTTGGTGCCCTAACAGTTTCCCCCCATGATTGTCAGGGTTGGTACCCAGATCGTTTGTTGGGTTGTTGTCCAACAGTTCTCAGGGTTGGTGCCCTGGGCATTTTTCTGGGTTGTCACCAGTCTTCAGGGTTGGTGCCCTGACAGTGGGCCTTTCCGCACCTTACCTTTTTTCGGCACTGGGGTGCGGGGATCGCATGAGCAGCCTCCAGTGAGAGGCTCTCACATCCCTGCTGCTTCAGCTCTGCACGAGCTGCCTGCTCCTGAGCAGGCAGCGCGAGAGCCCCGCCTCTTCCTTCCGCAGGAGTTTCCCAGGCTGCACTGGGGCAGGAAGCATGACTGCCACGGCTCTGGAGGCTCTGCATGCACAGCAAGTGCCCACGGAGCCCTGGAGTAATGTGCAATCATGCACCATTTTCGGCTGAAAGCCGAAAATGAAGAAGTGCGTGAGCAGCACCTGTCCTACCCTGGAGTGTCGTGCAATTGTCAGTGTGTCATGCAGATCGCTCCTCACAATCGCGTGACACTCAAGGGGCCCTTTCACATGACAAATGCCATGCAAAAAGAGTCAGTGTTAAGGGTTGGTGCTCTAACATTTTCTCCAGAGTTTATTGATAACAATTGCAATAGCGTGTGCATTTCTATACCACTTATCAGCTAAGTGCTCTCTAAGTGGTTTACAATGTGTTTTTGCTAATGGCCCAACAAGCTGGGTACTAATTTTACCGACCTGCAGAAGGATGGAAGGCTGAGTCAACCTGGAGCCCAGCAGGATTAAACTCACAACTTTGTGGCTGCAGTACTAGCATTTAACCACTGCACCACCAGTGTGCCAACAATAGCATTGTTGGTGGACCTCTTGTCTTGATTGCATTTCCAAAAGAACCAAAAGGCTCCCACAAGAAATGACTACTTGGCAGCTTAAAGTTTGCCTGTTACTCTCTGACAACTTTCAGAAGCCAGGTTCATTTCGTTCAATGTTGGGACCAGAAAAAAGACACTTCTTTGGTCTACAATTCCCAAAGCCGCTTCCACCCAACATGGCCTACAACTCCCATAATCTCCCAGCCTGCTGTGCACCTGGGGGATTCTGGGAATTGTAGACCATGCTGGCTGGGTGTGACAAACCATTTAAAAAAAGGGCCATGGGCCATACTGGCTGAGGATGGTTCTCAGAGCTGTAGGCCACACAGGCTGGGGAAAACTCCGGGAGTTATAGGCCATATTGGCTGAAGGATTCTCAGAGTTGTAGACCAGTCTGGTTGGGGGATTCTGGGAACTGTCGGCCCTAAAATATTATCTTTTCCAGGCTCTGGGGAGCCTTGAATGGACGTGGTTGTCCCAGCTCTACTGGGAGTTTATATCATTCTGATCCATTCATCTGTGGATTCAAATGATGTTAACCTCAGCAAGTTAAACCACCCAATATAATGGATTTTGATGGTACCCGAATGCAAATTAATTTTGCTCCTGCAACTAGGGCTTCCCCGGTCAAATGTTGTGATTATTACTACTTTTTCCCATGCTGTACTGTTTTAAAAACTTTGATTCTTCTCTTCTCCAGTGCCCAGTAGACCCTCAAAAAGAAGCAATGCCTTATTAATAACCAAAATGAGCGTTCTGCTCCCCCGAATCCAGATTACACAATTTGGAGTTACAGTGCAAGAACAGATGGGGCGCTCCCCCACCCTGGTGTTAATAAATCATTGTGTAATATTTCTTTTCATGCCATATACATACGATTAACCGGTGTTGTCGGCTCCCTGATTAACTTTGTTTATTTCTTAATTAGGTTGAGCGTCGCCTGTCTCGTGGTTAAGAAATAATTGTTTGATTGATGCTCCAGCATTTGCATGTTCATTAAGATTCCCTAAATAAGTTTGGCGATGATTAGGGGGCGATGTTAGGCACAGATTTAGAGAAACAGTAGAACTGCAATTTTTAAGCCCATTAAGTAATAACTGTTATATTGATTGGTGATAATGGACCATAGATACTAAATGCATAGTCGGAGGGTTTAATTGATGAGCGGCTCAGGTTTTCACTGGGTGGCTTTGGAATGAGGGCTCCAAGATCTATTTATGGGCTGGAATGAGGTATGGGACTTATCTCTTCATAAGCAGACTTATGTGTGTGGGAAACAGAACTGGGCACTTGTGCAATGCATATATTCAGCAAGGGCTGCCATGCATTGGAAGCTGCCGGTGCCCAGCTGCTCATCCCTGCACTTCACTAACAGAATTCCATTGCATTTCTGCAACGTCACCACAGATTCGCAAAGTTACGAAACATAGGCTGTGATATCGGATCTTGGCCATGATCTTCAACAAGGTATCTCTCTAGCTCTGGCCTTTTTTTTTTTTTTTTTGCCAGAGCAAAGTCTTCACTACCACCTGGGACCCTTTCTTGGGCTGGAAATTTGGTGCTTGGAAGTTTACTGGAGAATTCATAATAGTTAAATCATTTAATGTAATATTGATCAATAGTTTGAACAATTGTAGCTTGTCAAATGACCTTTTCCTTTCACTTGCTTATTCAGCTTGGCTCCTGTTTGTAGTTAACATGTACCCTAAAAAAATGTTGTTTTCTGCATCACTGATGTCTCTGGAGATGACTTGGTGGAAGTAAGCTAGGATGTTGGCTGGGACATTTAGACCCTGGAAGTAATGTTTAGGGTCAGATAAAACATTACACGTGTACAAGGTGTGACTCTGCTGATGCATGATCTTTTCTCTTAAGCAAGCATAAAAAATGGTATAAAAAGAGAAGCATGGGTGAATAAATCATCCTTCTGGAGTCATCACTCTTTGGTGATTACTGAAGGGATCCTTTGGCCAAAGATACTTGTGTGCGCTTGTGTCTTCCTTGTCATTTTGTCTTTACCACCTTCCTACTTTAATTTTGGGGGTTCATATCAGCTCTGTGTCCATCTGGAGTACAGTAAGTTGTAGTTTGTTTATCCACGCTAACACCTTCACCAGGGAGATGCTAGGGAATGAACCAGGAATCTTTTCTCCATGTAAATCAGGTACTCTGGCCTTGAGTTGCATTCTTTCTCCTTACTGCTGGAGCATGAAACGTTATTATAAAAAGTGGACACATTAGTGGTAAACTCAGAGCTGTAGCTGCTGGAGGAGGCCAAAATGAGGGCATTGCCCCCCCACATAAGAATTCATAGAATCATAGAATTATAGAGTTGAAAGAAACCCCAGGGGCCATCCAGTCCAACCTCCTGCCATGCAGGAACGCCCACCAAAGTATTCCCAACAGATGGCCATCCAGACTCTGCTTAAAAACCTCCAAAGGAGACGCCACCACACTCCATATTCCACTTCCGGACAGTTCTGACTGTCAGGAAGTTCTTCCAGAGGTTCAGGTGGAATCTCCTTTCCTGCAGCTTGAACTCATTGCTCCTTGCCCTAGGTCCTTTCTGCACCTTACAGTCTTCCAGCACTGGGGTTCGGGGATCGCATGAGCAGCCTCCAGCAAGAGGCTCTTACGTCCGGGGTCCTTCGATTCCACACAAGCTGCCTGCTCACACGAGAGCCCCGCCTCTTCCTTCGGCAGCACAGCCTGGGGCTCCGCACGCCAGGTAAGTGCATGCGGGGCCCAGGAACAATGCGCAATCATGCACCATTTTTGGCTTCTAGCTGAAAATGAAAAGGTGCGTGATCGGCGCCTGCTGGCCCCTGGAGCGTCACGCAATTGTGAGTGTGTCGTGCTGATCACTCCTCACAATTGCATGACGCTCCAGGCCCTCTCTCGCATGGAAAATGCTGTGCGAAAAGGGCCCAAGTCTCTGGAGCAGCGGAAAACAAACCCACTCCCTCCTCGACATGACATCCCTTCAAATATTTAAATATGGCTATCCTGTCCCCTCTTAACCTCCTCTTCTGCAGACTAAACATCCCCAGCTCCCTAAGCCGCTCCTCAGCCACTCCTTCCAGACCCTTCACCATTTTGGTCGCCCTCCTCTGGACACGCTCCAGCTTGTTGATATCCTTCTTGAATTGAGGTGCCCAGAACTGGGCACAGGATTCCAAATGAGGCCTAACCAACGCAAAATAAAGTAGTACCATTACCTCCCTTGATCTAGACACCAGACTCCTATTGATACAACCAAGAATCGTGTTGGCTTTCTCAGCTGCTGCATCACACTGCTGACTTGTGTTCAGCTTGTGATCCACCAAGACTCCTAGATTCCTTTCACACGTACTGCTATCCAGCCACATGTTCCCCATCCTATATTTGTGCATTCCATTATTTCTGGCTTAGTGCAGGACCTTGCATTTCTCCTCGTTGAAATTCATTTTGTGAGCTTTAGCCCAGCTCTCCAATCTGTCCAGGTCATTTTGAATTCTGATCTTGTTCCCTGGGATATCAGCAACCCTCCCAATTTGGTACCCTCTGCAAATTAGCTCAGCATACCTTCTACTCCTTCATTCAAGTCATTGATGAAGATCTTGAATAGCCCTGGGCCCAGGACAGACCCTGTGGCACCCCACTAGTCACTTCTCTCCAGGATGAAAAACAGCCATTGATTTTGCCCAATTCTGGCCCTCTCCCCATGAATGTCACCTTTCTAGCATTGTGGAGACACTGGAAATTGTCCATGTCTAGAGCTCTTATATATTCTGTGTTCACCTTTCCAGGGTACCTTCACTGCTCCTTTTCTTTGGAGGCCAAAACTGTATTTCTAAATGTTCAACTGAAAATTTGATTTACTGCAATGCTAGAAATTTGGCCAGAAGAATTCTCATTTGGAGGGGCAAGGCTTCATTTTGTTCCTTCCCGTAGCTACACTGATGGGTAGTGTTGCTTTTTTTATTTTTTAAACCTATCCTGTTACTCATTATTCATTACTTCATGAGTGATGGATTAGTAATATTTGCTTATTTTATTCATTTTGACATGATTAAAAATGATTAAAAATAGAATGGTCCAAATCCTTCCGTTGATGCCCCCCCAACTACTTTTTTGACATATTGAGTAAATATCTCATATGCACATGCACGCATACACACAAAATTAATAGTAACACGTTGAGGTTGTGTAGCATCCATCTCCCCCTGTGGCGTTATGCATCCATTCTATGATACAACCTTTGTGTTGAAGCAACATTGCAACATTGCATGGTGGAATGTGTACCCATAAGTACAGCTGAAAACACTTGTGGATCCATAACAGAATGCTCAGCCAAATACACAATCAAATGTGCTTCAACACGTGCAACAGCATTGGCAACTCCACTTCTGCAACCTGAAACGGAATGTGGACGTTGCATGTCAGGTAAAAATGGCCAACTGTTTCTGTAGGGTTGCAGAATCCAGCCACTGTATTATACTGCAAAAGGAACATCTTCTACCTTTTCAATTGAACACCAGAAGGACGTTATTGAGGGTACGAGTGGTTTGGCAATGGAACCAATGAGATGCGGTGGTCTCTTTCTCTGGACATCTTTAAATGATCTCTGGCACCCCTTCTGACTTTATGACTCCTTGATTCTGTGTGCAAATTATGTGCAGAATAAATCTCAAACTGCAAAGATTCTCATTCATCCAGGATTTTTCATGGTGGGATTTCTCAGCTCTCGAGAAACCTAGGCCATTTCTGCACCCTACCTGATTCCGTGGTCCTCCATTCAAAATTCCGTCAGCGTCTTTTGCTGGGAAGGGAATGCAACAGGTCCATGCCCAACCATCTCCTTGTGGAAGGGAGCGTGAATGACATGCACCTGCCTTCCACAGAGCAGCTAGGCTCTTTTCCCATGCTGCTCTGGGGAAGGAAGCGCCTCCATCACGCTTCCTGCCCTTCTGCATGGCAGGTAAGGATGGAAGTGTCGTGCAATTGCAGACGCTTAACAGATTTATGCCAGTAAGTGAATATCCCATGATCATGACGGGTGGGGGCAGGATGGCAGTGGGACTGTGACAATGCCATGCAGAAACATGCAGAAACATGACTCACGGACTACCATCCTGTCCCCATGGCAGGACTGGATGCTATGTGGAAATGGCTCTAGTTTTTTACCATTTTTTGGAAAAAATTTTTTTTTTTTGGCATATTCTTGCCTCTCTTTTTGAGTGCATCTTGTGTTTTTGTTCTTTCGGCATAGCCTAAGGTGGACAAATCTTCACCTCTCACTCACATGGGAGGGACACATTGGCTGCTGCAAAATGCAACCCGCAAAATGCAACCCACTCTTCTGCACTCGAGATGCCTCCCCTGCAAAGGTAATAATAGACCAGAGTTATGTACTGCTCAGAATGTCCTGGCTCTGAAATATGATCTCCTCAGCCCAATAAAAAAAAAAAGCCAGACGAGGCGTGATGAACGATTACCTTATTAAGTGGCACCCAGCGGTAGCTGTGGGTGATTGCGAGTCTTTGTCAATGAGATCTGTATTGATCCTTTGAAAGCTAAGTAAAACCAGGCTGCCGTTGCTGGCCAGGGTGGATGGAGAGTGGGAAGAAGAGTTGAGAGGGCTGCATCAGGTCAACCGCAGTGGTGCGCCACTTTGACAGAAACAAATTAATTGATTCTCTTGGGACAGGCATCTGAGTGGTGATCTATCACGGGGTAATCGATGTGCTTTTGGACAGAGAGCCCCTCCGGGAGGAGGAAGGCCAAAGGCACCAGTATTTCTTGAGGACATGTGGGGACTTTTTTGACTTGGCGGATGTCCAGTGGATCAGGCTGAAACCAGCGAGGCTGCCACTGAAATAGAGTCAGGTGTCTTCACGGTGGCTCAGGCTGGCAGCAGCACTGTTCAGGGGCTGGGGAGTCAATTCACCCGGACCCCTGAGAAGGCCACACTCAACTCCAAACACACCTCAATACTGGCTTTTTTCCTTTGTGACTCAGCCAAATGGCTGCAGGACATGATGTCGCCGCACTTCTGACTGTCGTTTTGGCAGGGATGTAGAGGAAACAAAATGTTTTTGGAGGGCTTCTGGTGGGGGGAGGGTTCAGGGTGGGTGTTTGCAGAGGTTTTCATATGTTTGAGGGGTTTGGGATAGAATTTTGAGATGAGTTTCATCTGAAAATTGAGCCAAAAATGGAGGAGATGGGACTAGGGTAGGGTTGCCAGATCTCAGGGCCTGGCCCTAAGTCTCCAGTTTTCATGGGTCATCTCCAGGCATTGATTGTTGGGGGGAAAAGTCAATTATTCATTTCAAAGGTTATAGTTATTAAACACTAGGGGCCTGTCTGCACTACATTGTTGTAGTGCTATTATTCTCCTCTCAACCTCCTGTGGAATTTTGGGGTTTGTAGTCTCCTGAGGCCAAAGAGCTCTCTGACAGAGAATTCTAAATGTGCTTCCCTTAACTGCAAACCCCAGGATTCCATTGGATGTTGAAAGTGGAATAATAGCACTATAACAGTGTAGTGCAGAAAGGCCCCAGGCCAGTGGTTCTCAACCTGTGGGTCCCCAGATGTTCATGGACTTCAGCTCCCAGAAGCCCTGAGCATTGACCATAGTGGCTGGGGCTTCTGGGAGCTGAAGTCCACGAACATCTGGGGACCCACAGGTTGAGAACCACTGCCCTAGGCGGTAGTGTGATAATGACAAACTCACTAGAAGAAGTATATTTTGTAGATTATCTTAGAACCAAAAGCTGGTGAGTTAGAAGTCACTTATATTTGTTTTCTGGCCCCATTTTAGTTTAGATGTAGCTTAGTTTAACTATTAGGTTAGATACAAGAGTTTCTTTGTCTGTTTGCTTGCCATTTGTCTTTGTAATCCCCTATATGTTGTTTTATCTATTAAATACATGTTAATAAAAATATTTTAAAAAGTAACTAAGTGGCCAATGCAGAATATTGGTGGGCATCCCTCTAACAGTGTACGGGGAGAAGCTTGGAGAAAGTGCCGGAGCAGCACTGGGGATGCCTTGGCTTCCTTCTTCTGCATGTAAACTCCAATCCATTATGTCCTATCGATTAAGCGCCCGAGAGCTGAGAAGGAATAATTGGAAGCTCACAGGATTAATAAAAACATAGCGCTCACCAAGGCCATCATTTCTCTCTCTTTCTCCTCCTCCTTCTCCTCGTCACTCCAGGCCTTTCTACCCTCTCTTTAAGGAGTGCATTGATTTTTGTAAAAGCACGTTTTAGATGAAGCTAAAGGAGTCTACACAGAAAGATTTGGATTTTTTTCCCATCCCCACAAAGCTGAGGATCTCTACATCTCCACCCAAAACATCAGATTGGTTTTGAACCTTAATTTTTTTCTCCCCAGGAGGGACCCAAGCTGGCTTACAACAAGGTTAAAATGCAATACAACTAAAAACTTGATCCAAGTTAATTGAAACAATTAAATCAGCTATCATGTAAAAATGCTAGAATTTAAAAGATTATAAAATTGTCTTAAAAACATAATAAAGGGAAAGGCTGGCCTCCTTCATCACAGTTACAGACTCAAGGTCAGTTCCTTAGGTCATTTATAGCTCGAATGATGTTGTTACAAATGCAGTGTAAAATCTTGGTCAAAGATGCAGCTAAAGGTAAAATAAAGATACTCTCACCATTAAAAGTCTATCTTTATTTTTAAAAAGAGGGAGAGGGAAGGGAGAATGTGCTCCCAGAAGCCTCCAGGAGTCATGACTCTCATCCAAAGCAAAATGTGGGGTCTTGATTCAGCACAGAGATGGCCAAAGAGATGGGCAGATGTTGGACTGTGCCTCCCAGCGTTCCTCCTCATGGATGATGGGAGGTTCCCTCCAACAACAGCTGGAGGGCTGCCTCTATTTAAGTCAGTGGTTCTCAACCTGTGGGTCCCCAGATGTTCATGGACTTCAGCTCCCAGAAGCCCCAGCCGTTATGGTCAATGCTCAGGGCTTCTGGGAGCTGAAGTCCACGAACATCTGGGGACCCACAGGTTGAGAACCACTGATTTATGTGATTATTGATTCAATTATTTCTCTCCCGCCCTAAGTTGTGAGTTCTCAGGGTGGCATCCAATGAAAACAACCTAAACCATTTCAAACAAATCCAGACTAAAAACAAAAACAAAAACTGAAAGACTTTAAACAGGATAAAAGAATATTGAACCAACCTCCAAATTAAAACAGCAGAAAATATTGGGGAATTGAGAGATTTTTAGTAATAAGTCTCCCAATCAGCAGAGTATTTAGTAAATGCACAGGCAGAAATTGAACAAATTACCAGTCCCACTTCATTTAGACACACTTAATCTAGCTCAGAAGAAACACAAACAGTTTGGTTAAAAATATGAAAAGTTTACTCACAAAATCTCATGCGTAGTCTACACAGGGTCAATTCTTGAAGAAAGTAAATGAAATTTAAGTAATCACTCGCTTATAGGGAAGCATGTTTGCTACAGGATCAGAGACCACATCCTTGCAGGGAAGCAGAAGAACAAAAAAAGGGAAGAGGAAGAGAACATGTAAGGGGAAGTGGGTGTTGACCAAATGACAGGAAGTTTAGGCAGTCCTCTCTATGCCTACAATACACATGCAAACTGACTAGCCAGTTAATTAAGCATGCAAAGCTTGCCACTCCCAACAGAAAAGAGGTAACTTCGTAACCCTGAGCTTGTCCTATGTTTGGGCCAGCACAGTGGCTGCATCTCTGAGCTGGACAAGATTTGGATGTGACATAGCTCAACTCTTCTCACTTCTCCCCTTCTCCACCCTTTTTCTACCTCCTTTTCTGTGTCTTCAGACTGCTGATCTCTGAAATCAAGTGACACAAGTGTTTTTTTTTCTCCAGCAGAAGGGAAGTTCAGCCAGTCCAAGGCTAATTAAGCCAGCACAAGTGTCTTGCACCTTATCTAGACCCACTCCAACCCTCGCTGGGAGGTCACCAGGGCATGAACCACTGCAGGCAGGTTTTCCCTGGCTGTGGGAATGGTGAAGCTGCTCTGGGTTTTTGGAGCAATCCAGTGCTAAATCCCACCACTGACTTCGCTTCAGCACATTGGAGAGCTCCTTGAAAATTCACACCAGAGCTGATTTCACCATGACTTGGGCAAGAAAATCACCAGCTTCTGTGGGCTTTGTCTCAGATAATCATGGGATTGGTAGTTTCAGGAAGTCCTTTGAATCTTCTGCTAGGGAGCCACAAAAAAGGTACTCCGAGAAGAGCAAAGCTGAGGAACAAATTGGTTTCATTCTCCAGCGTTCACAGGTCCTCAGGGTATCTTAAGAACTGTAGTTCAGGGGAGTGGACTAGAGCTTCCTCTATCAGTAGATTCAAAACTCTGAACTATACATCCCAGGATTTTCTAAGGGGAAGCCATGGCAGTTAAAGTGGACTCAAATAGCAATGAAGTGCGCATATGTCAATGTCTGCTGCTGGAATCCTGTATGACCTTTCGCTCTATGTAAATTTGCATCTACTTAACTACATAGCAGAAGCACTAAGAAATTCTGTTAGTGAATAGTGAAGATGCATAGCAGGACAACGGTAAAAGTGTTTGGTGCACATGGATGCCTGATGCGCGTTAAGACTGATGTGGTGCACACGAGTCCCATTGTGCATCAGTCCTATCGCTTATTGATTCCTTTGCCAGCTCCATTACGTGGTAACGCAACAGCAGCCATCTACTGGATTCGGAGGTTGCGCATCTTCACAATTCTAATTCCTTCCCACGTAAGTCCATTTAGGAAGACACAACTTCCATACAGGATTTGGGGCTCCATCTTTAACCTTAGCAAATGCAAAGGCTGTGGCAAAGTGAGGGATTAGCACGTGGGCTGGCCACATCTCTCTCTCTCTCTCTCCAGGGCAAAATTAGGATATTGATTTTCTCCCGCCTCTTTGCAGGACATAGTCTCCTGCAGTTATGTAAGGCAGGCAAGCAAAGGGATCCTCCCTGTCTGATTCCCTGGAAAACCATGGAACAATCACCCTGTGTTTCTCCACTCCCCAGTTGTAGCAACACTCTTCCACGTTCCTTGAAATTCGGCTCTTTTATCAAAAGAAAATTTACAAGGATCCATGATTTGACAGTCCCTTCTGAAAGACTGGCAGACTTAAAAGACACAACACACAAGGAAAAAGGGATTGGATAGGAAGAGGAAAAGAAAAGAAAAACCCAAACCAGGGTGCAGTTGACCTCTCCACATCTCCTAGGCAAATGAAGAAAACAATAATCTGTTTTCAACAAATTGGGGAGAACTTTGGAGTCACAAAAATGCATGGCCCTTCCCCTGCCATAGAAGAATTGAGTGGCAGTGGAAGTTCTTTTCTGCATAGCTGCCCCCTAGCCTGGTAAATCAGAAGTAGACAACTGGGGGAGGCTATGGGTCTGCATTGCCACCCCCAGGAGACTTTGGATGATCACACAAATGGAAGATGGAGCAAGTTTGTTTTCTGCTGCACCAGAGACCAGGACATGGAGCAATGGCTCCAAACTTCAGGAAAAGAGATTCCATCTAAGCCTTAGGAAGAACTTCCTGAGGGTAAGAGCAGTTCGACAGTGGAATCTGCTGCTACCTGTGAGAGTGGTGGATTCTCCTTTGGAGGTTTTTCAACAGAAGCTGGATGGCTCTCTGTCCAACGGAGTGCTTTGATTGCATAGCAGAATGAGGTTGGACTGGATCACCCAGGTGGTCTTTTCCAACTCTATGATTCTAGGATTCTTTGGGGGAAAAAATCAAGAAGACTTCTTTGCAATTCTGCCCCCCAAACTTTGGAGCAGCGGGGCTAACACTCCGCTCTTTATCCCGTCTTCTATGGCAACTGTCTCGGCTCTCCTATTTCCCCGGGCTACTTCACTCTCCCCCCGCTGGTGTCCTCTACAATGCATCACTGCCACCCTTCTAGGATGCCATACAGCTTTGAGGAGTTCTGAAATTTCCTTAGCATTTTTGATCCCTTGCCCAGCGGAATTAATCAGTCCCTTTTCACGGTATAAGGCTCCATGGGCGTGGAGGGTAGTAAAAGCGTATTTCGAATCGGTGTAAACATTTACTGTAAGTCCGGCTGCCAAGGTTAGGGCTCTGATCAAGGCGATCAGTTCCGCTCTCTGGGCTGAGGCTCCTACCGGCAAAGGGTGTGCTTCGATGGTTTTGTCCTTCGTAACTACTGCATGTCCCGCATAACGTTTCCCATCTCGGACAAAACTGCTCCCATCTGTAAAATAGGTAATATCGGGGTGTGGCCAAGGGGTGTCTCGGAGATCTGGTCGGCTTGAATAAACTTCATCCATTGTAGCAATACAGTCATGCCTTACAGACTCGCCTGAGGTAACAGGGTTGCAGGGTTTAGATTGGGAGATACTTCTAACTTGACACGGGGGTTCTCACAGAGCATGGCTTGGTATCTAGTCATCCGTTCATTAGTAAACCAGTAGTTCCCTTTGCATTCCGTCAGAGTTAGTACGGGGTGTGGGACCCGCACCACTAATTCCTGCCCCATGGCCAATTTGTCTGCTTCCTTGACTAGAAGGGCGGTGGCCGCTATAGCTTTTAAGCAGGCCGGCCACCCCTTCGCCACTGAATCCAGCTGTTTAGACAAGTACGCGACTGGACGCTGCCAGGATCCCAGTTGCTGTGTCAATACTCCCACTGCCACATTTTCTCTTTCGTGCACATACAACAGAAAAGGTTAAGGAAGGCTCGTTTCTGCAACACTCCCCATGGAAAAGGGTCTCTCTCCGCTCCTCTAGTTGCTTCGTACAGGGGCTTACTCATAACGGCGAAATTCGGAATCCAAATTCTACAGAACCCAGCTGCCCCTAAAAACTCCCGTAATTGCCTTCGATTCGTGGGTTCTGATAAGGCGCATACAGTCTCCTTTCTCTCCGGCCCCAACTCCCGCTGTCCTTGCGAAACTATGAATCCCAAATACCTAACTTGGGTCTGGCATAGCTGAGCCTTTTTCGGGATACTTTGTATCCGCGCTCCCCCAGGAGCTGTAGCAGCTCTTGGGTGCCTTGCCAACACTCGGCTTCCGATGTTGCGGCTAGCAACAGATCATCCACATACTGTAGCAGAACCCTTTTCTCAGGCTCCGAGTGGAAGTCCTGGAGGTCTTGGCTAAGTGCAGTGCCAAAAATAGTTGGCGAATTCTTGAATCCTTGCACCAGCCTCGTCCACGTCAGCTGTGTCTTTTCACCTGTCATTAGGTCCTCCCACTGGAAGGCAAATATGGGCTGACTAATAGTGGCCAGTCGTATGCAGAAGAAAGCATCTTTTAAATCTAATATTGTGAAATGGGTTGCCCCACAGGGATCAATCCCAACAGTACATATGGATTTGGAACCATGGGATGGAGAGTGACTGTAGCCTGATTTACTAGGTGTAAGTCCTGCACGGGACGATATTCATCTGTTCCGGGCTTCTTAACAGGCAGTAGGGGTGTATTCCATGGTGATTGGCATCTCCTGAGGATGCCATCTCTTAACAGGCGGTCCAGGTGCCTCTGGATTCCTCGCACTGCTTGTCGGGGTAGTGGATACTGCTTTACGTGTACAGGCACTGCTCCTGGCTTTAACTCGACCACTCCTGGTGGAATAAACCTCGCCATCCCAGGGGGGTTATCCTCAGCCCATACTCCTGGCACATTAAAAACCTCCCATGACTGTTCTTCCATGACTGGGAGTGTCCAATGCATTCTCCACTCCTCCTCTTGTGGATACGAAAGTGTTAAAAGCCTTACCTCTTTCGGCCCATGGAAGAACACTTCCAGGGTCCCATCATCCTCAAACGACATCTCCGCTCTTAACTTAGACAGCAAATCCCTTCCTAGCAAGGGCACAGGACAATCTGGGAGGTAGAGAAACTGATGCTGTACTAAACGTGATCCTAGTTGACACGACCGTTGCTTCAACATGGATCTTTCTTCCACCGCTCCTGTGGCTCCCACTACTCGTACTTTCTGCTGAGTGAGTGGGGCAATTGGGTAAGTAACCACTGAAGTGACGGCTCCAGTATCTACCATAAAGTCCATATCACGGCCCCCCACACTGGCTGTGACCATGGGCTCCCCGGGGCTGAGAATTAGGGGGCCCGGTCTGTCTCATTCGAGGAGCTCTGCCATTCCCACAAAGTAATTTTCATCATAGGTGTCCACCTCTCCTGTGCCGGGCGCCGGCTGCCAATTTACTCGCCCATCCAATCGTCCTCTCCCACGTCCTCTCTGTCCTATGCCACCCCCTCCATTCGGGCAGTCTCGCCGCCAGTGTCCCTCTCGTCTGCACCGGGCATATTGATTCCTTCCCAGAGATCCTCTTCCTCTGCCTCCTTTACCATCGCTTCGCCGCTGCCAAGCCCCTCTCTTATTTCCCCTCCCCCCGCGCTTGCTTCCGCCACCTCCCATGTCCTCCCACCTAAGATGAGACAGACACAATAGGGGAAGGGAATGGTCGGTGAGTAAAGGGGGCTCACCGACCGACACACGAGGAATAAAACAGCGCACACACGTGTCACTGGCTGGTCTCGCCGGACGATCACGGTCAATAGCCAGAACTGCAGCAACCAATCACCGCACAACAATCACACACTCGCACACACAGTCCCTGCCTCCCGCCATCCCGTACCACAAAGCGGAACAGTTTCCTTAGCGCTTTTACGGCTAAGTACTTGTGTCCGCTTGGGAGGTGATAGGCTCCCCTTCCACTCTGAAGCGAGTGGGGCGTCTGGCCTCTAACCAGATTCTACTTGCCTAGGTCTTTTGATGGCGCAGCGGACCACGAACCACTTCTCCGAAGATGATGATTGCCAAATCGAACACAGAGGAAATTTTCAGTGGGGGCAGGGCTCGGTTTCTATAATCTGCTTCCAGGAGGAAGGTTTCCTCGGTTCAGCACTTGCCGTTTGGGCGCCCCTAGCGCAGGCTCCCCCGTTCCGGCAAAAGGAGGTAGCCGGTGGGCCCAACGTGGGGCTCGTGCGCCAAGCCCCCCGCCCGGCAAGGCGACTCAAGAGCAGGCAAAACGCCACCTCTGTGTCTCAGCGCCTGCAGCGATCCGAGTCACGGCACCATTTATGTTGCAGGAGCCCAGAGATCACAGAGACCACAGAGCAAGAAAAAGAGTAATTTATTACGCGCGGGCTTTTGGCTGGATGTCTCCAAAAGACCAAAAGCCCTGAATTCAAGTTTCACAGCTCTTTTATAGACAAAGTTCACAGCATACACAAAGATCACAGGCAAAGATCGCAGGCATGTCTCGGTCCGCCCCTCCGGGGTCACAAATACCACATGCTGTTACTAGCTAATTACCCCCGCACTCAGACCCCGGAAAGTGCTTATCTACAATCTGCAATTACCGCAGCCAGTCAATAAACGACACCCTGGCTACGTGATCAACATCCTAGCTACGTGATACCCTTCTTAAATCTTTCTCCGTTCCTCTGACCTAAGCCCCCAGCTTCTACTTTATTTCTACTTTATTATTTCTAATTCATACCTATATCAGGGGGACCCTGGCCATGTAGCTACAGGCCACCTTTTGCCCACCCCTGGTTGAAAAGAAAAAGCCAACAGTTTCCAAGGCATCCCCTATTGCTCCCCTTTTCCAGCCCTGCTTCTTGAGGGTAATATCTACATCCACTCCTGACCCACAGTCTGGATTCAGCCTTTCTGGGGATCAGCCTTAAGGCCTCTTTCTTTCACTGTTGTCCCAGATCTGATGGGGACTCATAGTCCAGCCGGCTAGTGACTCTCCCTGTTTCTTGTATTTTACGGCCTTGGCTCCTGAAGGGAGAGACCGCTGGGGCCCTTTCAATGCAATCTGCCTTCTCTGATATGGGAATATTTGAATTTTTCGCTCTCCCTGCCTGCTACCTCAAACACCAGTGGCCCTGTGATTATCTTGCATTAGGCCGCTGTTTTGAAATGATGGATAATTTGCAACCCGAGAAAATGACTGGGACCATGTCTGGCCCTGAGTGTGTGGGAGGTGCATGCCTCACCCACCCTCTGTGAAGGTTATTTGGAAGTCATTTTTGGAATGCGCGAATAATCATCATCTTCTTCTTATAAAAACAGACACACTTCCCACACACTTCAGAGCTCTCCTCTGAACTGTGATTTTCTTCCCATCTAACATATATAAAAAGCCTGGAAGCATGATCACACTGAAGGCCTGAGTGGGCCAGCCTTCCGATTCCCTATAGTAGCCAGTCAGTTGTCCCAATGAGAAACCCATGATCCAGGAGAGGAGTGTAACTACACTCACCATCTTGGGTTGCTTCAAAATGGATGTGTAGCAGCACATTGCCTCTGATGCAGGAGGCACTAGGTAGCCATCCGGACTAGTAGCCAGCAATAGCTTTCTTCCTCGTGAATTGGTTCAATTTCTTTAAAAACCACCCAGTATGGCAGCCACAGCTACATCTTGGAGCAGTGAGCTTCATAGTTTCATGGCATACTGTGAGAAGAATCATAGAATCATAGAGTTGGAAGAGACCCCAGGGCCATCCAGTCCAACCCCCTTCTATGCAGGAACATCCACGAAAGCATTCCCAACAGATGGCCATCCAGCCTCTGCTTAAAAACCTCTGCTTAAAAAGCGTGTCCGGGGGGGGGGGACCAAAATGGTGAAGGGTCTGGAAGCCAGGAAGCCCTCTGAGGAGCGGCTTAGGGAGCTGGGGATGTTCTGCAGAAGAGAAGGTTAAGAGGGGACGTGAGAGCCATGTTTAAATATCTGAAGGGAGATCATGTTGAGGAGGGAGTGGGCTTGTTAAGCTGCTCCAGAGACCAGGACAAGGAGCAATGGATTCAAGCTGCAGGAAATGAGATTCCGCCTAAACCTCAGGAAGAACTTCCTGATGGTCAGAGCTGTCCAGCAGTGGAAGATGCTGCCTCAATGGAGTGTGGTGGAGTCTCCTCCTTTGGAAGTTTTCAAGCAGGATGAATGCTTTGCTGTGTGTTCCTGCATAGCAGGGGGTTGGACTGGATGGCCCTGGGGTCTCTTCCAACTCTATGATTCTGATTCTATGACTTTCCTTTGCCAGTTTTTAAGGACTATAGGTGTGCTCATCTGGGCTTTAAACAGGACACTCAGCATGTTCTACAGACCCTGGTTCCCAAATCTGGATTCAATTGAGATTCTTGCCCACACTCCAGCCCTGAATCTCAGGCAGTGATGACTGGTGGCTCCCATGTCACTGAGGCAGTGAATCCATTCCAGTGTTTAGTGAGCTTTAAAAGAGCTCTCCAAGGTGCTGAGTTCAGCACCGTGGAGAAATCTTTTCAAGCCTGCATTAAAACCTGGAGTGGTTTCACCGTCCCACTGATATGGGAGCCACTGATCATTCAAGTTCAAATCTCCCTTTGGCCAAAAAATCACTAGAGAGTGTTAATTTGCTGCTGTTTTCTGCCTTAGCGGCCATCTCAGGTCCTATGGCATTCCAAAACACCTTGAGTGCCAAGAGTCCCACAGCATAGGGAGAAGTGGATCAATTTTTCTTAAAAAGATATGTAAATAAATTGGGGCCTGCTACTATTCCAGCGCCCACTTGGGAAGAAGGGAAGTGGGTGCAGATCAGCACCGGATGGATCAGTTGTTATGGCAACCGCAGGTGCAACCGGCTGCCTTTCCCACACAGCTCTTCTTTTCCCAGAGAAGAAAGGGGACCTCGGTAATCTTGGGGAAGAACGCTTCATTGTTTTCTCTCTGGCACGGAGAGGGGCTTTTCAAAGCAGACTTCAATCTCAGCCATCTCGGGAAGGAAAGGTTTTCAACAGCCGTTCTTCCTCGACCGTTCAAAGAGATTGAAGAGATTGTAAGCAGGGAAAGAGTTTAGATAAAATCAACCGTGCTCCCCAGCTTTTTCCTGGTCCACTCTGCAGGACTGTTAGGAGATTCAGCACCCTGGACAGCTCAATTCACAGACAGTATCGCCTCCTTAAATGTCCAAGCTAAAGGAATTTTCCTCCCGTCTCTCTGCATTTGCTTAACTAAAGTTCCTCCATTTTGAACTCTAGTCCACTTTAAAGGTTGTTCCTGTTGTCAGCCCCTCATCCTTTTTAAAATGTCGCTGACATTCATTGGCAAAGTCAATGCCTGGCTTCCCAGCGCTCTTTGGAATGATATTTCTTATTCTTCCCTGCTGAGAGAATACATGTGCGATTCAAGGTTCATTGTTGATTGTTAACTAGAAGTGACTTTATTAGCAACCACATACCAGAACTTTTGACCTGGGAAAGCAAATATTCTGGCACATGCGTGGAATGCTTTATGAGATCACTGTCACCCCAAATCTATAAAAAAAAACCCTTATTTTTTACAATAAAGAGCCTTTCTCTGTGCTCATGTTAAGAAACAATTTTGACAGTATTCTTCCTGAGGGGGAGAAGTCCTTTTGGCCAAAGTTGGGGACCTTCCAGACTGATTCAGAGCTCACCCACAATCGCGTAGACTACTCAGGGTAGTCTGTGTGGACCTAATATTTTAGGCCTGGGCCCACATGTTTTTTGAAGGTTTGGAGGTAACCTTAACCATATGAGCTGGATTGTTCATCCTTTCACCGGGATGGGGTCTAATTCGGCAGCCCCTGGTCAGAGTTTCCAAGGGAGAAGGGCCATTGTTACTCGCTTGCTCGTTCTTTTCACTGGAGTTACCTGGATTTGCCCTCCTAATGCTAAGCGGGGGCAGTTGCCATGAGGCAGTGCCTCCATTCTCAGTTTTTGAGTTACCCTTCCTGCAGCTTCCCCAAGTTGTATGGGACCTCTCCGGGTATGGGGCCCTATCCTGACAGAGCTTCAGCCCCAGAGGGGCTCCTGTAAAACTTGGAGCAGCTGTGGAAGGAGCAACTGTAAAAGCAACAGTGAATTTACTGCCCCCTGGCCATGGATCTAGCAGCTAGGGGGCAGCTCCACTTCAAATGGCACCTGTCTAAACTCTGGGGTCAGCTGCCTCGCCTGCTGGTGTGTGCTTCTCTCTTCTCCAGACTGTTTTCCCTTATAGCAGGGATGGGAAACATGAGGCTCTGAGGACAAAATTAGCCCTCTTGGAGTTCCCTTGATAGCCACACCTCCTTTCCCATGAGATCTTTGCTGGGTGAGGGCAGGTAGGTGGGGTCCTAGATTTTATATGGATTTTTGCCCGTTCTAAAAAGGGAAAGCCCTTCTCCCAAATCTCACTGGCTGGCTTTAAGAGTGTGAAGCTACAATAGCCTGGCATTCTGAGCCCTGCCCCCTTTTGCTTTTGGCCACCACTGGAGGGAGGCCCCTGATTCAGCATTGTGATGCAGCAGCTAAAAACGCCAATGCGATTCCAAGATGCATCAACAGAACTCTAGTGTCTAGGTCAAGAAAAGTGACACCACTCTTCTTTTCTGCTTTGATTAGACTTCACCTGGAATATCATGTCCAGTTCTGGGCACCACAGTTCAGGAAGGATGTTGACAAGTTGGAAGGTGTCCAGAGGAAGGCGAACAAAATGGTCTGGAAACCATGAAGCCCTGTGAGGAGTAGCTTAGGGAGCTGGGTAGGGTTAGCCTGGAGAAGGTTAAGAGGTAACATGATAGCCATGTTTAAATATCTGAAGAGATGTCATATGGAGGATGGAGCAAGCCTGTTTTCTGCTACTCTAGAAACTCGGACACGGAGCAATAGATTCCAACTACAGGAAAAGAGATTCCTCCTAAACATTAGAAAGAACTTCCTGACGGTAAGATCAGTTCAACAGTTGACTACACTACCTCAATGGGATGTGGCAGAGTCTCCTTCTTTGAAGGTTTTTAAACAGAGGCTGGATGTTCATCTGTCAAAGGGAGTATTTTGATGGTGTCTTGCTGCATGGCAGAAGGGGGTTGGACTGGATGGCCCTTCTGATTTCTTCCAACTCTATGGTTCTATGCTTCTAAGATGGCATGATAGCAAAGAGATATTTAGATGGAAGATGGAACAAGCTGGTTTTGGGTTGCTGCAGAGAGCAGAACATAAACCAGTGGAATCAAATGACAAGAAAAGAGATGCCACCAAACCTTTCAGAGGAACTTACTGACTGTAAGAGTTGCTTGACGGAGGAACAGACTGTCTCAGAGGGTGGTGAAGTCAACTGAGTTTGGATGTCCACCTCTCAGGAGAGCACTAGCAATGCATTGTTTCATGGCCAAAGGCCATTGGACTAGATGTCCCTTCCAGCTTGATGATTCTGCGATTCTAATTGCGCTTCCTAGAAATACAGAGAGCTGAAAGCCTCTTACATGTTACGAAGGGCTTACCTAACCTTTACCAGAAGAAAACCCTGAGCAGACCAGGCACGAACAGGAGGAAAATCCTTCTCCCCCCACTACTCCGATCAACATTCCTTGCACTCTTTTCCCCTTTAATCTTTTAATCCTCTTGCTTTTGGCATTAATCTCCCAGGTTGTTCTTGTTTTGACCCCCTCCCTCCCTCAAACAATAGTGGTTAATATGGACAAAAGCAAGCATCAGCCTAATGAATGGGTTAGTCCAAAGCGCTCTCCAGTTTTCCCGAACACATTCCCCACAGATGGGCAAAATCTACCTTAGAATCCACACTGTGCAGCTATGCAATTTTTTACCACTCCAACTCCATGGTATCCTTCTATGGAATCCTGTGATTTGCAGTTTGGGACTTGGGATCACTGCTGGAGAACTAGAGTTCAAGGAACTGGAATGCTCTGGCAGAGAAGTCTCAGAATCTCCCCAAACTACAGATCCCAGGATTTCCTTGACACCATTGGCCATGGTCTTTTTTAAAAAATATTCTTTATTACTTTAATATATACAAGGACAAATTAGTATAAAACATAGAAACAGAAACAGAAACACAAACATAGTGTCTAACATACACTTATACACAAATACCTTCTCTTTCAAACCAAAACCCACAACCATTAAGTCCCCCTTCTTATTCCTTACGTGGATCCCTGAAAGGTTTCCATATTTTTCAATAAGATTCTGTTGTAATTTTCCTTTAATAAAATCATCAGTGCCGTTGGCCATATTTTCTTCCCATTCTCAACTGGATTTCTTTTTAATTCTGAGACGCAGCAGGACAAGAGGTCTTGTTCTGTTCTCTGCCTTCTTAAAAACAAACATAAAAACTCTTGTAGTGCTTTAGTGCATCAGTGAAATTGAATTTTTGCACTTTAACTCTTGAGAGTCAGCACGGCATAGTAGTTTGAGCATTGGACTATGGACCCTGGAGACCGGGGTTGGATTCCCCGCTTGGCCATGGAAACCCACTTTGGGTGTGTCACACACTCTCAGCCCCAGAAAACCACAGCCTTAGGGTTGCTGTAAGTTGGAAATGACATGAAGGCTCACAACAACAACTGTAAGTCTATAGCAATAGCAATAGCAATAGCATTTATTTCTATACCGTCTATCAACTAAGTGTTATCTAAGCAGTTTACAATGTATTTTTAGCTAATTGCCCCCAACAAGCTGGGTACTCATTTTACTGACCTATGAAAGGATGGAAGGCTGAGTCAACCTTGGAGCCTGGCAGGATCGAACTCACAACCTTGTGGTTGCAGTACTGGTATTTAACCACTGCGCCACCAGGGCTCAGAAAAAAAAAGTCAAGAGAAATTTTGCCGGCTCAGCACAGCTTGCTCCAGTATTTTTTTAAAAAACCCTTGAATAGCCTTAGTGCGGATCTAAGAGCCTTGGATTAGGACCCAATGGGACCAGAGTTTGAATTCTGGCTCGACCCTTGAAATCCACTGGCTGGTCCCCCTCTCTCAGTCTCAGAGGCAGGCAACGGGCAAGGAAACAGTTAGAGAGGCAGCATAACGTAGTGATCTGAGCATCAGACTATGACTCTGGAGACCAGGGTTCAAATCTTTGGTCAGCCCTGAAAGCCCACGGGGTGACCTTGAGTAGGGCACACTCTCTAGCCTCAGAGGAAGGCAAGGGCAAACCTCCTTGAACAAATGTTGACAAGAAAACTCCATGATAGGTTCACCTTAGGGTTGCCGCAAGTCAGAAACAATTTATAGAATCATAGAAATGTAGAGTTGGAAGAGACCCCAGGGGCCACCCAGTCCAACCCCCTGCCATGCAGGGAAACCCTCAAAGCACTCCGACAAGTGGCCATCCAGCCTCCGCTTAAAAACCTCCAACGAAGGAGACTCCACCACACTCTGTGGCAGCACATTCCACTGCCGGACAGCCCTGACCGTCAGGAAATTCCTCCTGAGGTTCAGGCGGAATCTCCCTCCTGCAGCTTGCATCCATTGCTCCTTGTCCTGGTCTCAAGAGCATTTGAAGCCATAGCATATGTATTTCTATATGCTTATCAGCTAAGTGCTCTCTAAGTGGTTTACAATGTGTGTTTTTTTAGCTAATTGCCCCCAACGAGCTGGGTACGCATTTTACTGACCTGCAGAAGGATGGAAGCTAGTCAACCTGGAGCCCGGCAGGATTGAACTCACAAGCTTGTTGCTGCAGTACCAGCATTGAACCACTGCGCCACCAGGGCTCCGTATGAAGGCACACAGCAACAACCAAATTGTTAACCATTGGATAGGAGGACTCCCTAAAAGAACGGAACGAGGGGGGGTGAGGAGGCAGTAACGACAAGCAAAATCACTCCATTGTGAAAACTCATACCAGACCAGCATGGAAGAGCCGAGAATTCTGCTGCGCAGCCCTCACATGTGGAGTTGCACATTCTTAAAGGTGTATAGCTATGGACCACTGCCTTCCTTCCACCCCTTGATTCATGAGGATTACAGAGACTACTGTTGTCTCTTCCCTGTCGCAAGGTGGAGCAGTAATTAAGCATGTGCGCATATACACAATGAATCCTGCAGTGTCATTATCCTGGAGAAGGGTGGAACACACACGCACAACCCAATTGCAGCCAATTACGACTGCACATTAACTGCCACGGCTGCCTGGGATTTGTAGTTTGGGGAGGCACCGAAGTGCTCTAGCTAAGAATTCTAAGTGTTCCTCTCTAAACTGAAGAGCTTTGGAAGTTAAAGGGGAATCCTAGGGTTGTGACTTGCAGTGTGAAAGGGCCCACAGTGCAACCACCACTTTTCTAGGGGTGTGAAGCTTTATGCCACAAGAGCATGATGTAAGACTTGGGCCATTATTAGACTATAACTCCCATGCTCCCCAAAACACCCTGTTGGCATATTCTATGTATTTCAAGGCCATCAGCTATGTATTTCAAGGCCATCAGTTTGCGTTGTTGAATGCATTATTAACTTCCACTGTGTTGCCCTGTTCATTTCTATATTCTATATTCTATATAAAGAAGAAGTATTTCACGTTGAAATATATCATCTCTTCATAAAATAATTGTAGCGTTGATTTCATTCGATGTTGGACTTTTCACCTCTTTCTTATCTCGTCCTTTCTTAGGGACTAGGAACTTAATACGTTTCCATGCACACTGATCTGGCAATATTTTGTATGATGCGGCCAAGACTCCTGCCTCTGGAAAGATTACCAGGAACAACAGGAGCCTTTTCAGATCTTTCCACTCCAAAGTGAAGTTATGTTTGCTGTCTGTAGGCTTACCCTAGAGGTGGGTGCCTCATTTTCACTTGGAGTAGAGGGGGTTTTAAGCAAATCTGGAAGCCTCTGGCTTTGGAGGGAGCATTATCACCCTCATAATCAGGGGGTGCAAGGGGGCTGGAGGGAGCAGGGGGTGCCCCCCAAAACAATGGTTTGCTTTTTCGCTGCTTGTGGCCTGCCCCATAGTCCAAGACTCACTGTCCTTTGCCTGTCCTGAAATGTACTGTTTGACAAATTGAGCTGGGCATCTATTTGGGACTGTGTATGGTTGGTAAGAGAGGCAGTGTGATATAGTGCTTTGACCATTGGGCTATGACCCTGGAGGCCAGGGTTGAATTCTCTGCTCAGCCATGAAAAACCACTGGGTGGCCTTGGACAAGTCACACTCTCTCAGCTCCAGAAAACCCTGTGACAGGTTTGCCATAAGTGGGAAATGACTTGAAGGCACACAACAACAATAGCAATGGTTGGCAAGAGAGGCCCGCAGACCTGAGCACAGTGATGGGCTTCTGACTTCTGAGTCAGTGGGGCAGTGAGTCCGCTCCAGGCTTTCCTCCTGGCTTTAAAGGAGTTGTCCAAGGTACTGAAGCTCCACCCATAGGTTCAGCACCTTGGAGAGCTAGCCTGTTAGAGTCTTAAGATCTGCAGGGGAGGGCTTTCTCTTGGTCCCACTGGCATGACAGGCATGTTTGGTAAGGACACGGGAGATCACCTTCTCTCTTGCTGCTCCCAGGCTGTGCAACTCCCTGCCATGGAGGAATTTGTCCCCCTCCCTGCTGCCTTTCTGCTGGCAGGCAAAGACCTTTCAATTTAGGACAACCTTGGGTTTTAATTTGTTGCAGCAGACAGAGCTTATTTATTTACATAATTTATTGATTAAATGTATGCCCTGCCTTTCTCCTGGGTGGCATCCAAGGCAGCTTGTGGTCCTTTAAAGCAAGATTAGGCTAAAATCTCATCTTGCAAAAGTTAGGGAAAAAGACAATTAAATAAGAGCAGTTTACAAAATGGTTAAAATACATTAGAAACAGAGTTAATACCACAGGATAAGAAATGCAGCACAGCCCACTCCTTCACACACCCTACTGCCACATTAATTTCGATGTCAAAGGCCTGCCTGAACAAAAAGGGTTTTCACCTGCTGGCAGAAAGAGAGCATGGAGGAGGCCAACTGACTCTCCTGTGGCAGAGAGTCCCACAGGCTGGAAGCAGCTGTAGAGAAGGCCCTGTCTCCCATCTCCCATCTCACCAAACATTCCTGCAAGGATGATAGGACTGAGAGGAAGCCCTTTCCTAAAGATTTTAAAACTTCGAGTGTGTATTCATGAAGTGTGTTGTGCCCGCATTTGGCTCTTTTTAAATGTGCATATTTTCATGTAAAACAAAATTGTGGTTTCGTGGGCTGGAATAGTCTTGAGGACCTACGTCTTCAAAGGCAGACTTCCATCTGCAGGAATCGGAATTGGGCTGTTCTGTGCTGTCTGTATCCATTAAGGAGATGCTGTTACATGACTATTTGGGGGAGCCGGCAAATTGACCTATGCGCATTAGGCACTGGGCATTGGGACACCAGCTGGGGAGTGCCAGTGTGCATTGTTAGAACCCAGTGCACACTGGGACCCTTGCCAATGTCCCTTTAATGCATCTTTGCAATTCACTAACAGGTTAGCCTTCTGCACTAGACCGTTATAGTGCTATTATTCCACTTTTGGCATCCTATGGAATCCGGGGTTTTGCAGTTTAGGTCCCTTTGAAAACTGTTGTTTAGGCCTTAGGCCCCTCCGTAAACTGCGAGCCCTAGGATTCCATAGGACACCGAAAGTGGAAAGGATTCCATAGGATGTTGAAAGTGCAATAATAGCACTATAACAGTCCAGTGCAGAAGTGGCCAGGGTTTCTTAGCGTCTCTGCCACATAGATAAATATATGTAAAGTTAATGTAAAGTACACTGTGATGCAGTTGGCCCTCCATGTTGGCTAGGATGAGGGGTGCAGGACCCTTGCAAAAATGGAAAAACTGCAAATCTCAAAAGGTGTGTGTGAGTATGGGTGGGAAGGGGGCCGAGGCATGGCGGGGAGAGTGAGTGTGAAGGGTCCAAAACAGGCCAAGAAAAGGGGGTGGGTTGGAATGGTAACCCTATACTTCCCCCCCCACCTGCAACTCTCTGGCCATTTTTGCACTGGACTGTTATACTGCTATGATTCCACTTTCAACATCCTATGGAATCCTGGGGTTTGCAGCCAGCCGGCCCCTCCTGAAACTTCAAACCCCAGGATTCCATAGGATGTTGAAAGTGGAATCATAGCACTATAACAGGCTAGTGCAGAAATGGCCTCTCCCTTGGCTTTTTGGAGTTGTGCTTTGTTTTAAGTGGTTGCAAGCTGCCTTGAATCCCATGCTGGGAGAAAGACGGGATAGAAATTGAAATAAATAAATTGTGTCGATTCACTGTACCCTGACCTGCTGGTGCCACTGCCTTGCCAGGAACCAACCCAAGACTTTCCTGCTTGTCTTGCGTTATGCCCCATGTGTTGCCTTTGCTGCCACTGAGTCTCCCGGTGACCTTGGGCCTGTCCCTTTCCACCTCTCTCCAGCAGCTGCCTCTGTCCTCTGTGGGTTGGAGGGAGATGAGCGTTCTTGGCAAGGGGCTGCGGGGGACTTAATTAATTAACGTTTGTTAAGGAGGCCGGGAAGTCCCAGGGTGACACTTTGCGAAAGGGTGAGTGTTGAGAGCATTACTGGGACTGGTAATCTGCCACAGTCTGGGCAGACAGGTGTCTCGGAGGATCCGATTAAAGACGTATCCCATTTACTGAGGGGAGGTTAGGTGGCCGGTCAATTAAATGGAATTGGATGAGAGGGAAATGGCCATGGCCAAGTTCAGCACAAGGTAGCTCTCTTGGCAAGACCCCAGCCTTGGCTTGGCTGGCATCCGTGTTCCTGAAATGTGCCCAAGTCCAGGGAGGGGAAAAAATAACTTATAAATATACCTTCCCAGGCTGAAAAATCAGGTTTCTTGACTGCCGGGAACCCTTACAGACCAGTACGAATTTGGAACAAGTTTGTCCTGCTGTTTGAATGTTGCGGGGGAATTATTCTGAGAAGAAAAACACGTTAGCTGCGTTCTTCCCATTGTCACTGTTAACTACAGCGATGGCACATCGATCTCATAGTTACACCTATTTTGATTATGGGCGATCTGAAAGCTATGTCGCTATACCAGCCTGCATATCCTCAGGGGACAGCTTTTTTCCATCCCACCACCACCATTGATGGTTTGTTTGGTGAGACACAGGCGACGGGGCCTTCTCAGTGGCTGCTCCCTGGCCCTGAGATTCCTTTGCTTCCTTCAGGAAAAGACCTTTCTGTTCAAGCAGGCTTTTAATGTGTAATTGCTTGCAAGAAGACTTCTCATGGGTGTGTGTGTTTGTGTGTGTGTGTGTGCACTTTATTTTTAACTTTTGTCTGCCTTTTATTTTGAACTAGCACATGTACCCGGCATTGCCCAGGATTTTATTTTCTCATAGGTAATACTTGTTAAAAAGATTTGAGATCCTGTGTCTCTAATTCCCCAAACTGTCTCGTCCAGTACCTGTCACTTTCCCCTCTATTCCCCAATCCAATCTGTATTCAGAGTTATTAACATAGAGAGGTTGGGTTCCTGAGGGAATACGGTGTCCTCCTCCTTGCTGCTAGGCCTCGTCTCCATGGCTATCAGCCTATTCAAGACACGGTTGACTGAGGCCCAAGAGCTCTCTGGCTGAGAATTCTAAAGGCCCCTCCCTAAACTGCAAAACGCAGGATGCCATAGAATCTTCTTAGGCAGCCAATTGCATGAGATCTTTGCCTGACACAGCCAATCATATGAGGTCTTCGCTTGACACAGACAATTATATATTAGATTTTGAAATCAGGCAGAGGGCTGCCGGTGGCTCAAGGAACCCACATTAACCATCCTCCCCTAGAGTTGAGACCACACTAATAGGAGTTAGTCCACACTAGTGAGACTAACAATAGAATTTCAGTGATTGTGCTGTAAGTTCTTGGGTCTGATTGATTATGAATCTTTGGGTCTGATTGAGTTGAAACACAAACACACACCAAAGGTAGGTGTCATGCCCCCATCCTATGACCCAGACAGGACCTTTCCCAACAGCCACAACACAGAGACATGAACAGGACAATACATACGGCAGCCAGCGTACATGAAAAAGGGGGAGCCCAGGAGTCTTGGAGCATTTGTGTAGTCAGGATGCATCAATTAGGCAAACAGCTGAGGGAGGCTGTCAGCCTCTATAAACAGGGAAAGGGATGGGAAAAAGCCATGGCAGATAACTGATCTTATCAGTGGAAGCAGCATGCCTCACATTCAGATTCCCTTGCTCGTGTTCCTGGAAACCTTGACCCTTGCCTTCCCTATGGACTTTGCTACTGGATTGTTGTTCTGAATTTACTCCATACTTGGACTGTAAAAACAGTGACTGGTAACTGGCTAACAACCCGTTATAAACTTTGCTCTTGGTTGCGGATAAAAGACTCTAATTGGAGATTTGTAACCCTTGGCTAGCTTCTGGCACAGGACAGTAGCTTTGTTCTTTGGGTCTATGAGCAGCTAGAAGAGCAGACACAGTTGTTCTGGCACAGAATCACAGAATTTTAGAAATGAACTGTAAGGCCCATCTATTTCAATCCTCCACCGTGCAGGAATATCACGACCTCTCTTTAAAGACCTCCAGAAAAATAGAAGCCACCCTCTTAGGCCTTCCACTTAACTGCCAAACTGCTCATACAGTCAGGAAAATCCATTGCTTCATGTCCTAGTCTCCAAAGGAGCAGAAAACAAGCTTGTTCCATCATCCACCTGACATCCCTTCAGATATTTAAAGCCAGTGCTATCAGATCACCTCTCAGTCTTCTCTTCTAAACATACCCGTGGAGATGTGGTTCCAACAGAATATTGGTCAGCTGCCGTGGAGATGATTGGAGGTAATGATGCTAACCAATTTGGTGTCTCATGTGTGCACAGGTTCATTGAAAAGCAGAGATGCTAATTTTAGAGCAAATGAACTTTAATTTCATTTGTGCTTTTCTCTCCAGTGGAGAAGGAGACTCCGAGTGGGTGACTGGCACGCCTGCCGCACTGTGTGTCCAAATGCCAACCGCTGATGGGCAATGTCTCAACATCTCTGCATGTCAGCAGTAGCTGGTGGCTTCCATGCCAGGAGTGTGGTGAACCAACTCTGGGTTGTAGTCTGAACATTAAAGAAGCTATGCAAGGTGAAGAGCATATTTGGAGGCTAAGATCCAGAACCTTGGATAGCTCCTTTCCAGTTCAGACTAAAACCCAAAGTGGACTAGCCACTCTGTTGGCTGGAAGCTGCCAGTGGCTTGCTGTTCCTTCTTTGCCGTCTTTCCCTTTAAATCAGACTGGGCAACCCTTTAGACAGAAGGCACCTGCAAAGAGATGGACTGAACTCTGTTAATGGTCACCCTGGGGAAAGTTCCTTCTTTCAGACTGCTGCTCCCAGCATCCCCCGGCCTTGTGATCAGCTGCAGTACATTTTATGGCAGTGGTCTCCACAAAGCAGAATAGATCTTGTAGTTTGCCATGGTATAATTTTAATCTTTGGAAAGTCTGCTTAGTTCCTTCCCTGACTTCTGGCCGGGTGAGCATGTCAGACTTGATCGTCTCTCTCAGTGGTTATTATAACAATTATTTTTATTTTGTGCATTAAAAAAAAATACCCCCCCAAGCTTTTCAGATTTTACAGCTGGCATCAGTCATGCCTTTTAAAGCCTGGCTTTGCAGGCGCCAGGTCTGGCTTCTTTGTTCTTTTAAACAAATATACATGAGGTCTAAGTTTCTCAAAATGTGTAAGATTTTAATTTCACCTATTTGGTAAGTATGTGTGAGTCATGAGATCCTTTTTAGTTGACTTCCAAAAAGGATCTCAGGGTCTAAACATGAGCCCACAGTGTGATACAGCAGCAAGAATAGCCAATGCAATTTTGGCTCCGTCAACAGAACTACAGTGTCCAGATCAAAGCAAATAATGGTATTAGGCCGTGCAACCATTTTGGCCCAGACCTGAATAATGAAGTGAATCAGGCTAATATGGACAAATTTCTACCAACTCCAGAGCCCATCAGGTTGGTTCAATTCCTTTTCAGAAAGACATAGCATAGTCCAAAGTGCTTTAGACTGATCTGAAGATCTGGGCACCAAAAATGGGCGGGAAGAAATTAGGTAGTATGTCTTCAATGTGACCAGATAAGGAAGATTCCAAGGTAATGTGACAAAATGGTGATGGGAGAGTTGGGTTGTGCTCTTTGACAGATATAAAGTGCAGTTTGGAGTATGACTCTCACCAAGACTTTTGAAATGGAGAATCTCATTCTTCCCTCAAGAATAAATCTCATTCTACAATCACAGGATGGGATTATGTGAGGTCATTGAAGTTATATAGCCAGCTCGTTTGGCATTCTGTGTTAGTGGTAGTTCATGAAACAGCTGTGAAGAGGGCTGAGCTGACTATTGTTGGTCCTGCTGAATATTTATTTCATTTCCTTTTGTTTTGTTGAATACTCCAACCTACTCTTTAGCCTTTCTTGTTAAATTCTGTCTGTTTAATGAATCTGTGCGTTTTAGATAGTGAAGCCTATTCCCTCCTGGTTGCGGTTGATCGGTGAGAACTTAGGACATGGCTCTCTTTCCTTCCTTCGAGGCTTTTCAACAGAGGTTGGACAGCCAGCTGGACGACTCTATCATTCGGCGATTCAGTTGTCCAGGTTCTCATTGATTCCGCATGATTATGAACCGGCGTGAAGGGAAAGAGTTCAAAGGCAGCAGCGCCAGGTGCGTGGAGAAAAGGAATAAATTTATCACAGGGAAAACAGTCCAGGCAGCAAAACCCAGTGATTTGCAAGGGCTGTTTAAGCATGAAAGTCACCCTCTGCAATGATTGCGGTTCAGCTACTCAGGTGGCTTTTTCCCTGCGTTGTGAATAAGTAACTTGCTTTGTAAGGCAGGGACAGGGAAGACAGAGCAACAATACTTGGGATGAGGAAAGAACCCACTCCATATTTACAAATTAAAATATTGATATCCCATCCTACCTCTAGGGATCACAAGATAGGACAGACAAAAGTAGCAACAGCAGCCTTAAATTCTCAAAGAATTTTATTGATTTGTTAAAATATTTATTTGTCGCTGTTGGTACACGTGAATCGACTTCTGGTGATCCTCTCCTCAGGTTTTCCCAGCAAGATTTCCTCCAAGGAAGTACACCATTCCCTTCCTCTGAGGCTTACAGAGTGTGGTTTCCATATCTGAGGCAGGATTTGAACCCTGGCCTTGTGGAATCCTAGGCTATCACTCAAACCATTACTTAACACTGCCTCGCCTAGGGCTTTCTTGGGCAGATGTCTTTCAGATGAGGCCTCTGCGTGCCTTCCTTGGAGACTGAGACAGTGTGACCTGTCTGCAGTCTCCCACTGAGTTTCTCGTGGTTGAGTGGGGATGTAAACTGTGGTCTCCTAGAGCACTCAAACTACTATACCATCCTGGCTTGCCTAGGGTTTTCCTGGCTAGATTTCTTCAGAGGAGGCTTGCCACTGCCTTCCTCTGAGGCTGAGAGAGTGTGACTTGCACAAGGTCTCTCACCAGGTTTCCAAGGCTGAGCAGGGATTTGAACTCTGGTCTCCACCTGAGCTATGACACTATGCTATATTGTGGAATCTTGGGAGGTGTCTGAGCAAAATCAATGTAGACCACTTAATTCAGATTTTAAAAACCAATTCAGATGTTGTAAAACTGTAGCTGGCCCAAACAGCTGAAAAAGTTCAAATAGTTTCAAACCATGTCCAGGTACTTTTGGACGGAATCAGTGAGGCTCTGAAGATTTTGATAAAAAGCCAGGTTTTAGCTTGAGGCCCGAATGAAGCCAGCACGGGTCCAAATGGAGCCCCCAAGGGCTAGATGTTCCACCGCTGGGGTACCCCAGCAAACAAGGCCCTGCTTCACCATCCTTCCCTTCTTACATTGTCGCTGTGGGTCAAACAGAGATCTTGTGTACCTGCAGAAAATGCTGGACTGCAAGTCCCATGAGCCTTCCCCATTGCCCACGCTAACCAGAAAGCTGGAGGTAGCTCTCAGGGCCCAACAATGCTTGGAAGGGCAGGATAAGTTTCCCTCCCTATGTCAGTTTTCTGCAACGAGGTGGGAGATCTTAATAGGAGGAAAAAGGTAACTCCAGTGCTCCCATCACCATGGTTATGATAGGAATTTAAGCCCTGTGGGAAGAATATTAAATTACCAACGCAAGAACACACCAGTCGTTTCTTTTAAAATCAAAAAATCAAAATCAAAATAAAGAGATCGGCAGAAATAATAGAAACCTCAATTGGCTCAAAGAGCTGCAGTTCACTGGGGTTGGATACAGGGAGCAAACAATTCCCTTGTTGCAACAACAACTCTGGCTGCCGGACTGCTTCCGGGCACAATTCAAACTGCTGGCTTTGCCCTCTAAAGCCCTGTAAGGCTTGGGTCCAAGTTATTTGATGGACCATATTTCCTTCTATGAGCCCCTTAGAGCTTTCAGATCATCCAGAGAGGCTCTTCTTTCTCTGGTTCATCACTTCCCCAGGCTTCTTTGGTGGGAGACAGGGCCTTCTCCGTGGCTGCCCCAAGACTTTGGAAGTCTCTCCCTCGAGAGGCCAGAAAGGCCCCATCCTTGCTGTCCTTTGTCCTTCCACCGGCAGGTTGAAACATCCTTAGTCCCTGTTGGGCTTCTAGAAACTAGCGGGAAGGTCTTTAACTGCTGTTTTGTGGTTTGGCCCATTTCCGCCCTGTTATAGTGCTATTATTCCATTTTCAACCTCCTATGGAATTCTGGGGTTTGTAGTTTACTGAAGCCAAAGAGCTCTCTGGCTGAAAATTGCAAAGGCCACTCCCTAAACTGCAAACCCCAGGATTCCATAGGAGGTTAAAAGTGGAATAATAGCACTATAACAGGGCAGTACGGAAATGGCCTTGGATATGGTCTTTTAATGAATTTTAATGTTTTTAATTTCATAAACTGTTTAAAGGTCTTTCCAATAATTTTTACGTTTATACTGTGATTGAAGTTTTTGTATAGTTTTTAATCAACAACAACAACAACAACAATAATAATAATAATGGCAATAAGATGGACCTTAGATACAAAGTTGAGGGCAGTTGAGCCAAGTCAAAATCCAGCAACTTTCTATCACAGCAGCCATCCAGCAGATCTGTGGAAACCCACATGTGGTCTCTCAGAGTTAAACTCTTTTTGATTTCCCCTGGTGGCTGTAGGTTGGCTGCCAGGGCCGGCCCAGCTATAAGGCAGAGTGAGGCAGCTCCATCATCTTCAGGTGGCAAGTGTGGAAGGGGCAGCAGGGGGAGCTCCGCAACCTCTTTGCCAGATACCGCCATCCTTTGCCTAACTTTTGGGGGGGCTGTGTTGTGGGGACTCTGAACCAGCCCGGTGCCCTTTGTGGCCCTCAAAGCAGAGTTTCCAAGATCTGGCTGAGTGGCAGGATAGATTTCTTCAAATCCCCAAAGCACGGTCCAGCAGAAAAGGGCAAAGACATGTTCTTTGTTGCCTCAAGTGGCAGGACGAGACGTAACGGGGATGAGTTATGAAAGGCTAGATTTTGGTTGAACATTAGAGGACATACTCTGGATTTCCTATGCTAAGCAAAAGGTTAATCGACATGGCCCAAAGGAGTGAAGAATGGATGTAACTCCAGATATGTTTGGACTGCAACTCCCATGAGGCTTAGCTAGGAGACTTCATGGTAGGAGACAATGGGAGGTGCAATCCAGATGTCTAGACGTGCTCTCAGTCCTCACTCCCGGCCTCCAAAATCTTCTCTGATCTGAGGAGTTCCATTCAGCATTGGCGTTCAAATTTTCACAGTTTTGGGGCGGCCACCAGGAAGGTCCTGAAAACTTCATGTGCAAGATGACCAAAGAGAGATCTCTTCCTTATCAAAGTTACCTCAAGCCATAAGCATTGGGCTTCTCCCTCTTCCAGGTGGGACAATTATTTTATAAGGGAGAACCCTGACCGATCCAAAGGTGGGCAATCTTTTGGTACTGTAGCTCCCATTATAGAATCATAGAATCATAGAAATGTAGAGTTGGAAGAGACCACAAGGGCCATCCTGCCATGCAGGAAAACCCTCAAAGCACTCCCGACAAGTGGCCATCCAGCCTCCGCTTAAAAACCTCCAACGAAGGAGACTCCACCACACTCTGTGCCAGCACATTCCACTGCCGGACAGCCCTGACTGTCAGGAAATTCCTCCTGAGGTTCAGGTGGAATCTCCCCTCCTGCAGCTTGTATCCATTGCTCCTTGTCCTGGGCTCAAGAGCAGGAGAAAACAAGCCCACTCCCTCCTCGACATGACACCCCTTCAAATATTTAAACATGGCTATCATGTCCCCTCTCAACCTTCTCTTCTGCAGACTAAACATCCCCAGCTCTCTAAGTCTGTCCTCATAGGGCATGGCTTCCAGGCCCCTCACCATTTTGGTTGCCCTCCTCTGGACCTGCTCCAGCTTATCCATATCCTTCTTGAATTGGGGTGCCCAGAATTGGATGCAGTATTCAAGATGAGGTCTAACCAAAGTAGAATAGAGTGGTACCAATACCTCCCTCGATCTAGACACCATACTCCTATTGATGCAACCAAGAATTGCGTTGGCCTTCTTGGCTGCCGCATCACACTGCTGACTCATGTTCAGCTTGTCGTCTATGAAGACTCCTAGCTCCCTTTCACACGTACTGTTAGCCAGCCACGTGTCCCCCATCCTATATTTCTGCCTACCATTTTTTCTGCCTAAGTGTAGGACCTTACATTTCTCTCTGTTGAAGTTCATTTTGTTAGCCTTGGCCCAGCTCTCCAATCTGTCCAGGTCCTTTTGAATTTTGATCCTGTCATCAGGCGTATTAGCAACCCCTCCCAATTTGGTGTCATCTGCAAATTTGATCAGCGTGCCCTCTATTCCTTCATCCAAGTCATTAATGAAGATATTGAACAGCACCGGGCCCAGGACAGAACCCTGTGGCACCCCGCTAGTCACTTCTCTCCGGGATGAGAATCTGCCATTGGTGACCACCATTTGGGTACGGTCAGTCAACCAGTTACAAATCCACCTGACAGTAGCCCTGTCCAGCCCACATCTTACTAGCTTCTTTGCAAGAATGTCATGGGGAACTTTGTCAAAGGCCTTACTGAAATCAAGATATACTGTGTCCATGGCATTCCCTTCATCTATCAAGCAAGTAACTCTATCATAAAAAGAGATAAGATTAGTCTGGCATGACTTATTTTTGAGAAATCCATGTTGACTTTTCGTAATTACGGCATTGTCTTCTAAGTGATTAGAAACTGACTGTTTGATGATCCGCTTGAGGATCTTTCCAGGTACTGATGTCAGGCTGACTGGGCGATAATTATTTGGGTCCTCTTTTTTTCCCTTCTTGAAGATGGGGACAACATTTGCCCTCCTCCAGTCTGCCGGAACTTCTCTGGTCCGCCAAGAGTTTTCAAAGATTATAGCAAGAGGTTCCGCAATGACCTCTGCTAGTTCTTTTAAAATCCTAGGATGCAATTCATCTGGCCCTGGAGACTTGAATTCATCCAGTGTGGCCAGGTATTCCTGTACTACCTCTCTATCTATTCTGTGCTGCATTTCCCCCACTTCCTCACCTGCTCCCCAACCGCCAGGTTGAGTGTTTTTATCCTTTTGGGAAAAAACTGAGGCAAAGAAGGTGTTGAGGAGTTCTGCCTTTTTTCTTCCTCCTGTTATTAATTCACCATCTTCCTTGCGCAGTGACCCTATCGTCTCCTTCTTTTTCCTTTTGCTGCGGACGTATTTAAAAAAGCCCTTTTAACTGTTTTTAATGCCTCTGGCCAGCCTAAGTTCGTTCTGTGCTTTAGCCTTTCTGACCTTCTCCCTACATCTCCTGGCTACTTGCTTATAATCTTCTTTGGTGATTTTCCCCTTCTTCTATTTCCTGTACATGTTTTTCTTAACACTTAGCTCAGCTGAGATTTCTTTAGTCAACCATTCCGGTTTCTTCAGATGCCTTCCATTTTTCCTCCTTAATGGCACAGTTTTAGCCTGTGCCTTCAGTATCTCCCTTTTAAGGAACTCCCATGCATCCTGAACTCCTTTCTCATTGATTATTCTTGACCACGGAATTTCAGCCAGCAGCTCCTTCAGTTTACAGAAGTCTGCTTTTTTAAAATCTAAGACGAATGCCTGGCTACACTTGCCTTCTCTTCCCCACTGAATGCCAAATTCTAATAGGGCATGGTCACTCTCTCCTAAGGATCCAACCAGTTCTACGTCATTAACAAGGTCTTCCCTGTTGGTCAGGATCAGATCCAGAATATTTGATCCCCTTGTCGCCTCTTCCACCTTCTGGACCGTGAAATTGTCTGCAAGATAAGCAAGAAACTTGCTGGACCTTGCCGCCTTTGCAGAGTTTGACTGCCAACATATATCCGGGTAGTTGAAATCTCCCATTATTACTGTATCTCTCCTTTTTGAATGTGCAGTCATTTGGTCTATGAAAGCGCCATCGAGGTCCTCAGTCTGGCTTGGAGGTCTGTAGTAAACCCCCACTATAATATCCCTATTGTTTCTCGCTCCCTTAATTCTTACCCAGATGCTCTCGACCTGGCTTCAGGTGTTCAAGTCATGGATCTCTTCACAGGTGAAAACATCCTTGACATATAAGGCTACTCCTCCTCCTTTCTTATTTGGTCTATTTCTACAAAATAGGCTATACCCCTCTATTCCTACATTCCAATTTATCCCCCACCCTTGGTGGTATTAGCTAGAGCTGATGGCAACTATAGGCCAAAAACATTTGAAAACCTCCACTCCCATCATAAGAGAGAGCCACTTGGGTCCTACATGTTCTGGCATACGACAAAGATTCATGCATTACTCTTTATGCTTTCTTACAGGTTAGATTGTAAGCTCTCAGGGGCAGGGAGCTTTCCAGCTTTGCATCTGTTGGAAAGATGTCCCACTGTTAATCTTGATGTACAAAACAACCGCGTGTCTTGCAAAGAAACCCTCAGATGGAGCCTCAGTTGGCAGCTCCCTGGCGAAAGGGGCAATGATGGCAGTTAAGGAGTTAAGCAGTAGGCAGTGCTAGAGGCCTGCGAATAGAACGTTTGCTTGGCGGTGGAGCTACGGCAGCAGCAGCTAGAAAAGGAGAGAGGGAGAGGGAGAAGGAGGGAGAGCGCCAGCCAGATAGAAATGTTAAGTAAGGAAGCCCAGAAAACAACCTCGCAGCAGTTTGGAACCGCATTTGGGGGCCAGACTTCATTGCCTTCCCTTGTTGCATTCGTGAGCCAGAGCTGATGAGCATGAGCATCTTGTTGGAAGGAAAGAAATCTCTGGATGGGTAACAAGATCGGCGTGAAGAAGAAGAAGAAGAAGCCGGTTCTGTGTTCTGTGGCTATGATAAATGAGAGGGACTCTGCAGTGTGACTGGGATTTTTGGCATTCCTGTCCACCCCAGAGCCCTCTGGCACCAGAGGCGCTGCATCTGACAGGGGCACTGTGCCTGTCTCTATTTGCCAGACCAGCGAGGCAGGGCTTCTCCAATCAAGGCGCAAAGACAGAGAATCCAGGCTGGTGTTAAGTTGGAGGTACACACTGACGCAGAGCACGGCATTTCTCATTTCCTCAACCCTGCTCCCCAGGGAGTTGAGAGAAGTTGCCTCGACAGACACTCTCCGGTGGAGGAAAGGGGCTCAGACCACCCTCAGGATGGCTACAGGGGCACCCAGGTAAGAAGGGCCGGTTGGGGAGGAGGGTTGACATCCATGCGCCGAAGCCACTAGTGTGTTGACTCAAATGGCCTTTGACCCTTGGATGCTTTTTGAGAAAAGCAGATAGGGGTTACTCCCTGGGGCTAGAGGACCGATAAAGTTTCACTCCAGTCTTCATGCAGAAGGTTTTGTCCTCATCGCGTTTTTCTCCAATCTCGTCCTGTTGCTGGCAAGAGGATGAGGCTGGTGACATTTTTAACAGACGGTTATTGGTGAGGGTCAACAGAGATTACAGATCTCTCCCCCATTCTCTCTCCCGATCATACATGGGGGGAGGAGCAAGGAGACCAAGCTGGAAAAGCTGCAAGGTGAATTTTCTCCCAGGGTGACAGGTTCTTCATTCACCCCTTCCTAGATCCTGGAAAGTAGAAATGAAGGGTCTCCAAGCGTGAGTGCCCTGAAAGATGAGGGAGATAGTTTTTTGGCAAGGAAAGACTCTGAGCTCATCCAGATTCCCATTTTGGACTTGAGATAAGGGGGACAATCTTAGCCTCTGTGCTGGGGATAATGGGAACAAAAGAGAGCCTTTCGGGTAAACTTTGGCAATTTGGCAATTCAACATATGACAGGGCTCCTCGTCTGTGGGCACATTCAAGGGGTATTTGTGGTAACCTAACATGGATGAACGACCCCTTCATGACCCCAAATCACTTCGTACTCTTTAAACAGGAATCCCAAACACATGATGGAAGGTGAAAGTAGTGGTTGATGTTTTCAGGGTATGTTTACAGGTGGGGATGTTCAGATGGGTTAATACTGATTAGTGATATTTATTCAGCTATCCCATTAACCCCAGGCTAAACTGCTCGAAAAGCGTGTCGTAGTAGAAATGAGCAAATGGATAAGGACATAGCTAAATGAGTGGAAAGGTAAGTTAGAGAAAAGCAACAACAAATAAAAGGTTTGGTTTGGTTCAGGAGAGATTGAAGAAAGTTGCAGTTTGGGCTTAGATTCAAATGGAAGGCTCCCGAGGGAGGGGAAAGGTACATTTTCAGCTCCAAGCTTGTGTGGGCTGTCGGAGCTGAACGAATGCCAATTTTTTTCCTTCCACGGGAGCAGAGATCTCCCTCTCTGCTTTGCAGTTCATTCCAACACTGTCCAAATTTTGCCTCTGGTGCACTGAGGCAGTGAGATGGTTGCCGGCCGTCACAGGTCAGTCCCCTTATTCTCCCCTGCTCTGCTGCTTGCATGCAGAGAGAAAGTTCTCGGGGATGCCCTTTCCAAATCTGAGGCCATCCTTTTCAGCATGGTCCCTTCATCAGGCCCTGCCACCCCATGACACAAGGCCGAGAGCATGTTGCCCTGGTCGATGCAAACCAACAGGGGAAGAACTCTTGCTCTGGAGACCACTGGCGCTGAGGACAGGGGAACCTAAAGAGCTGGAGGTAACACCTGTAAGCCAGCCAAGCTAGAGGAGGCATGGGAAGGAAGAAGTCCTCAAGGTCACTGTGCTGGAGAAGTGGGAATGACCTGCATGCTCTCATGACTGGGAAGTTTTGTGGGTCCCCTCTTTGGGTGTTGCACAGCCTTGTGTCATCCTGTCCTTTCTTATGTACAAAAACTTGCTGTGGGATTTTTTTGGGGGGAGGGGTGACTTCATCATCAATGGGGAGGCAGTGGACATAAATGCACAACAGTCATAGTTCCTCCTCACATGTTAGACCAGAGAATTCAGTTTTTCCTCCTTGCAGTGAAAGACTTTGTTAATTTTGGAGAGACTGCACATGCTTTTGAGACTGATATTTATCCAGCTTCTTGGAATTTGAAATTCCAGTGGTATTTCTTTCCATTGGTTCCCTCTCCTGCCTGTAAAAGATTGGCTTGATCTGTTGATTTGTTTCTTATCAAGTGGCCTCTAATAACGGCTGTGCTCTTATCTCTTCAGAAATCACATCTGCTGACTTGCTGATAGGCATAAAAATGTACACAGCCTTTGCATTTCCTGTTTTTCGAGGGATTCCTGAGAGAAATGAGGCAGGCGTTCAGGACAGCTAAAGCTCCAGAAATTAGGCTTTGAGTCCGAACTGCTGGTCCTGCTCAAAATGAGACATTTCAGCAAAACAACAGTGCGGTTTGAGAGCTAGGGCAACCTTTGCAGCAGCTAACCACAGCAGAAAAGGGGTCATGAAAAGGTGAATATCAAAGAGGGACAAGACTTAAAGGAAAGAATCATAATTTAGAGCACAAGGGGAAATTGTGGGGTTCCCTCGATGTTGTTGGATTGCAACTCTCGGGAGCCTGAACCAACACAGACAGTGGTGAGGAATGCTGGGCATTGTGGTTCAACAACATCTGAAAGGCCACATGTTTCCCACCATTGAATTAGCTGTTACCATAATGACTTGGATGTGAGCATGAATGTGCTGCCACAGAGTGTGGTGGAGTCTCCTTCTTTGGAGGTTTTTAAGCGGAGGCTGGATGGCCACTTGTCGGGAGGGCTTTGAGGATTTTCCTGCATGGCAGGGGGTTGGACTGGATGGCCCTTGTGGTCTCTTCCAATTCTACATTTCTATGATTCTATGATTCTATGAATAACACTATCCCTTTAAGACTTGGAGGTGGAGTTAAGCAACTTTGCAAATCATGGTTCTGAAGTCTGGCTGGAATCCTGCTGGTGTCTTACGCATGTGTAAGGGATTGGCCATTTTTGTCCGACGCGCAACATCTGCATTCAGATGTGGCAGATGTTGGTGCATGCAATGCCATTGCACTTGGTGCATTTGCCCATGCTGTTGTGAATTGCACATTTGCAGATGCACTTTGTGCAGGACACCTGCAGATTTTCTTGGGCAACGCCACAATTCACTAATGAGGCAGTGTTACAAAACTGCTGGGTAACTCTGTGACCACAAAATTATGCTCCATCTCCTCAGTGTGGGATCTCAGCCACATTGGTACCATCTTCTCAGATGATCATGCCTCTAAAACTTTAGAAGCATCAGGAATGCTTCCATGTGTGGTTCAAGGGGGCCACCCCTTGTCAGGCTCCGTCCCTGACCGTGTTTTATAAGTGCCGACAATGACCTGTTGCGATTGGTGATCTGTTTATCTATATTCTTTCATCATGCCCTCATTACTTTTGTTCCAAATAAACTTTATATACTTAACTTGGTGTGGGAGAGTTTCTGGATCCCAGGTCAGTAGCGGGCAGCTCAGAACCTTCAATCAGCTTTCTCACAATCACTTCATGGAGGTCATTTGGTACAAATCCAGCCAGTTCTGCAAATGGGCAAAATTTAAAACTGCCAGAAATCTGGCTTTATTGTATGGATTAGTAAAAATGGGAGACACTAGAGGGATTGCCAGTGTCTTTTGCCTTAGTCTTACAGAGTTATCTCCATTCGAGTAGCTCTATTCCATCAGTGGGATTTACCTATGCATTGATTCACCATGCAACAATAGAGTGAATGGATTTACTATAATTGGGAGTAACTGAGAAGATCCAGGTCTTTGGGAGCATGCTGCTTTGCCTTTTGGAGAGTTTCTGTGCTCAGTTACAGAAACTCTCTAAAGCTGACAGATTGGAGAGCTGGGCCAAAGCTAAGAAAATGAATTATAACAGTGGGAAATGTAATGTCCTGCACGTAGGCAGAAAAAAAAGGAATGCACAAATATAGGATGGGGGACGCGTGGCTGGATAGCAGTGTGTGTGAAAGGGATCTGGGTGTCTTGGTAGATCATAAGCCAAACATGAGTCAGCAGTGTGATGCGGCAGCCAAGAAAACCAACACAATTCTTGGTTGCATCAACAGGAGTATGGTGTCCAGATCAAGGGAGGAAATGGTGCCACTTTATTCTGCATTGGTTAGACCTCATTTGGAATCCTGTGTCCAGTTCTGGGCACTTCAGTTCGAGAATGATATCAATAAGCTGGAGCGTGTCCAGAGGAGGGTGACCAAAATGGTGAAGGACCTGGAAGCCATGAAGCCCTCTGAGGAGTGGCTTAGGGGGCTGGGGATGTTTAGTCTGCAGAAGAGAAGGTTGAGAGGGGACATGAGAGCCATGTTTAAGTATCTGATGGGCTGTCATGTTGGGGAAGGAGCGGGCTTGTTTTCTGCTGCTCCAGAGACCAGGACAAGGAGCAATGGGTTCAAGCTGCAGGAGGGGAGATTCCACCTGAACCTCAGGAAGAACTTCCTTGATGGTCAGAGCTGTTTGACAGTGGAAGATGCTGCCTCCATGGAGTGTGGTGGAGTCTCCTCCTTCTTTGGAGGTTTTTAAACAGAGGCTGGATGACCATCTGTTGGGAGTGCTCTGATGTGTGTTCCTGCATAGCAGGAGGCTGGACTGGATGGCCCCTGGGGTCTCTTCCAATTCCAGGATTCTATGAAACAGAAAAGAGGCAAGACCCTGTGCAGAATTGTCAAGGAAACGGCAGCATTTGGTGGAAACGGTAGAAAATACAATGAGAAAGGAAGGCTCTCCAGGTCTCTCATGATGGAGGTAAGAACTTTTGTGGGTTTGGCAAATCTAGTCCCTCGAAGACTTTAGAAGGAATGACTTTGGGAACTGGGCATGTTTAGCTTTGAGACAACTGAGAAGTGACAGGATAGTCACCTTTTAAGTATCTGAAAGGAATGTCTGTAGGAGACGGAGCAAGCCTGTTTCTGCTGCTCCAGAGACTAGGACATGAAGCAATGGATTCACATGACAAAAAGGAGAGGTTCTACTTAAACATTAGGAAGAACTTATTAAATGCAAGGGCTCTTTCAGATTTTTCTCAGGATGCTGCAGTCACCCTGTTCAAAACTGCATGTAGCAAGAAGTCCAGTTCTCCCAAAGGTGCAGCATACAGATGTAAATCCTCAGTTATTTATATCCTTGCTCGCAAAGACAAATACTTCTGGCACTTTTTTCCTGCAATGCAGGAGAAAAAGGTATTTTTTTCTCTGCAGCTTTCTCCCACTGTTCAAACATCCTGAAGTGTTGTGGAGATATTATTCTGAGGAATAAAGCATGCGGTTGTTTTTGTGTTTGTTTGTTCAAAACTGCCCCTTTCTGAGCAGAAAACAGAACATAATAAACATACTAAATATGTTGTTGCTTGGTGACATAGGGAAATCCCATTAACTAAAGAGTTGCTTTGGATTGAGTTTTTTGGCAGAGAAAAACAATGTTTTCTTTGTGCAAAAAAGCAAACCAAACCAAAAAAAAAAAAAAGCCATAAAACACAACAAAAACAAAAAATGGCTTCTGTGATCAGAGAACACTGTTTCCTTAGCACAAGACAGGTTTTCTGCTCACAAAATCCATTTTCTGGACAGTTTTCTTAAAGGTATTTTTTTTATTTTTCATTATTTTATTTTAATTTTTTGCACAAGGAAGAAATACGTTTTTCTCCGCAGAAAAACTGGCAAGTGTAGCCAGGCATTCGTCTTAGATTTTAAAAAAGCAGACTTCTGTAAACTGAAGGAGCTGCTGGCTGAAATCCCGTGGTCAAGAATAGTCAATGAGAAAGGAGTTCAGGATGCATGGGAGTTCTTTAAAGGGGAGGTACTGAAGGCACAGGCTAAAACTGTGCCATTAAGGAGGAAAAATGGAAGGCATCCGAACAAACCGGAATGGTTGACTAAAGGGCTCTCAGCTGAGCTAAGTGTTAAGAAAAACATGTACAGGAAATGGAAGAAGGGGGAAATGGAAGAAGGGGGAAATCACCAAAGAAGATTATAAGCAAGTAGCCAGGAGATGTAGGGAGAAGGTCAGAAAGGCTAAAGCACAGAACGAACTTAGGCTGGCCAGAGGCATTAAAAACAGTAAAAAGGGCTTTTTTAAATACGTCCGCAGCAAAAGGAAAAAGAAGGAGACGATAGGGTCACTGCGCAGGGAAGATGGTGAATTAATAACAGGAGGAAGAAAAAAGGCAGAACTCCTCAACACCTTCTTCGCCTCAGTTTTTTCCCAAAAGGATAAAAACACTCAACCTGGCGGTTGGGGAGCAGGTGAGGAAGTGGGGGAAATGCAGCACAGAATAGATAGAGAGGTAGTACAGGAATACCTGGCCACACTGGATGAATTCAAGTCTCCAGGGCCAGATGAATTGCATCCTAGGATTTTAAAAGAACTAGCAGAGGTCATTGCGGAACCTCTTGCTATAATCTTTGAAAACTCTTGGCGGACCAGAGAAGTTCCGGCAGACTGGAGGAGGGCAAATGTTGTCCCCATCTTCAAGAAGGGAAAAAAAAGAGGACCCAAATAATTATCGCCCAGTCAGCCTGACATCAGTACCTGGAAAGATCCTGGAGTGGATCATCAAACAGTCAGTTTCTAATTACTTAGAAAACAATGCCGTAATTACGAAAAGTCAACATGGATTTCTCAAAAATAGGTCATGCCAGACTAATCTTATCTCTTTTTATGATAGAGTTACTTGCTTGATAGACGAAGGGAATGCTGTGGACGTAGTATATCTTGATTTCAGTAAGGCCTTTGACAAAGTTCCCCATGACATTCTTGCAAAGAAGCTAGTAAGATGTGGGCTGGACAGGGCTACTGTCAGGTGGATTTGTAGCTGGTTGACTGACCGTACCCAAAGGGTGGTCACCAATGGCAGATTCTCATCCCGGAGAGAAGTGACTAGCGGGGTGCCACAGGGTTCTGTCCTGGGCCCGGTGCTGTTCAATATCTTCATTAATGACTTGGATGAAGGAATAGAGGGCACGCTGATCAAATTTGCAGATGACACCAAATTGGGAGGGGTTGCTAATACGCCTGATGACAGGATCAAAATTCAAAAGGACCTGGACAGATTGGAGAGCTGGGCCAAGGCTAAGAAAATGAACTTCAACAGAGAGAAATGTAAGGTCCTACGCTTAGGCAGAAAAAATGGTATGCAGAAATATAGGATGGGGGACACGTGGCTGGCTAACAGTACGTGTGAAAGGGATCTAGGAGTCTTCATAGACCACAAGCTGAACATGAGTCAGCAGTGTGATGCGGCAGCCAAGAAGGCCAACGCAATTCTTGGTTGCATCAATAGGAGTATGGTGTCTAGATCGAGGGAGGTATTGGTACCACTCTATTCTGCATTGGTTAGACCTCATCTTGAATACTGTGTCCAGTTCTGGGCACCCCAATTCAAGAAGGATATGGATAAGCTGGAGCAGGTCCAGAGGAGGGCAACCAAAATGGTGAGGGGCCTGGAAGCCATGCCCTATGAGGACAGACTTAGAGAGCTGGGTATGTTTAGTCTGCAGAAGAGAAGGTTGAGAGGGGACATGATAGCCATGTTTAAATATTTGAAGGGATGTCATGTCGAGGAGGGAGTGGGCTTGTTTTCTCCTGCTCTTGAGCCCAGGACAAGGAGCAATGGATGCAAGCTGCAGGAGGGGAGATTTCGCTTGAACCTCAGGAGGAATTTCCTGACAGTCAGGGCTGTCCGGCAGTGGAATGTGCTGCCACAGAGTGTGGTGGAGTCTCCTTCTTTAGAGGTTTTTAAGTGGAGGCTGGATGGCCACTTGTCGGGAGTGCTTTGAGGGTTTTCCTGAATGGCAGGGGGTTGGACTGGATGGCCCTTGTGGTCTCTTCCAACTCTACATTTCTATGATTCTATGATTCTATGATTCTATGATTCTATGAATAATTCCTCTGTAATCCTTCAGGATGTTAACTACCATGAGAAAATTGTGGCCAAGTCTCCTTGGTCTGTTTATTGTTCCTAACGGGATTTCCCAGCTGTCAGGAAATCCACCTTTCAACCTGGGAATCAATAATTACAGATGTTCTTTGCATCACTAGTATGGTGTGCCACCAAGCAGGAGTTTTATTCTGGAGATGGTACGCTCTGGTGATCCAGTAAAAATGGGAGTCCCAGGAAACCTTGTTGAGCAGCTGTCAGTTGGGAGTTAACCTGGCAGATTGTAGTCCTGTTATGGATTCCAATTTTTCAAAGTGAATAATCCACGGGGGCCACATGTCCCTTTCCAGCTGGCTTGGCAAATTCCGCCATCCAGGAGCTGGCGAACGTGCAACAGGAGGAGGTATTTGCTCTTCTCACTTTCCCCCACCTCTGCGAGTTAATTTTTGAAAGTGCATCCTTTGCAGGCAGAGGAAAAAAAAGATGCTCAGATGTATCACCAAATTGCATGGTTCCTCCAGGCCCATTTGCTTACTTACTCTTTTCTAAAGAATAGTAAGGACAGCAATAGCACTGATAAAAATTCATAGGAATTCATAGTCTCTTGATTCTCCACTCTTACCCCCAGTACGGTGATCCCACTCTGTTACAGAGCATGGGAAGCCTGCTTTTTCAACTAGAGTGCCCAGAATCCCCCTGCCAGCATGGCCACTGGCAAGGAGATTCTGGAAATCATCATCCAAAAAGGTAATTTTCCCGGTCTGGGAGAGTAAAGAAGCTGAGAAGCAGGCCATTTCCGCCCTACATTGTTGTAGTGCTATGATTCCACTTTCAACCTCCTGTGGAATTCTGGTTTTTGTAGTTTCCTGAGGCCAAAGAGCTCTCTGACTGGGAATTCTAAATGCCTCTCCCTAAACTGCAAACCTCAGGATTCCAGAGGATGGTGAAAGTGGAATAATAGCACTGTAACAGTCTATTGCAGAAATGGCCCCAGTTAAAAACATAAACCGTTTTAAAAAAAAAACTCAGCAAATTAAAAAGCAAAACAAAATATGTTATACAAGGCTCATTTCCCCCTCATAAGAAATCCATTCTCAAAGGCCTGCTGAGACAAGGTGGTCTTTGATTCCCTGCAGAAAGAGAGCAGGGAGGGTGCCCGTTCTGGGAAGGGAATTCCAGAACCAAGAAGGCCTTCTCTTGTGCCTGGAAGGATGGTGAGGCTGTGAGAAGTGCCTGCTCCCAAGATCTGAGAGCGTGGGCAGGTTTGTAGGGGAGAACATGGCCTTTCAAAAAACCTGGACCTGAGTCGGACGATGCTTTATAGGTCATCACCGGTCATCACTTTATAGGTCATCACTGTTTCCGTGCCTGGAAACAGATGGGCAGCCGGCAGAGCTGCTTGCAACAAGGAAGTTGTTTTCTCTCTACAGCCAGCCCCAGTCAACAATCTGGCTGCAACTCTTTGGATTAGCTGAGGTTTTTGAACAATCTCCAAGGGCCGCCCCATGTAGAGGGTATAGCAGTAATCCAAACGGGATGTCAGCAAGGCATATCCACCCCTACTCCAAGGGTGACTGCTAAGAGTTGAAAAGCTCTAACCATTTGGAAATCAATTTTCCCCTACCATATTCGGTGGTGCATTTGGTTGTGCAATGGTGCCATTCAACACAAGGACTGCATCGCGCAATCAATGTGTCACTGCATAGGTGGAAATTTGCATGATACAGCCCTGATCTAAAGCCAGCAAGTCTGCTTCTCCCCGCTTTCTCTCCCTCTTGCTTGCTAGCTTTCCTCCCTGCTCAGTCGACTCTTGGAGAAAGACAGGTTCCTCTTGCTAGAGGACTTAGCTGATCCTTGCTAGGGGGCTGTTGAAACTAGCCCAAAGGTTGTCTCATGTTGAGTTGAATGGGGATAATGGAGTATACCATCTCTTACCTAGCCAGATGCTGTCCACTTGGAGTGGCTGCAGCTCTTCTGGGCCAGAGATGGAACCAGCCCTACTGTTAGGCAGGGTGAAGCAGCTGCCTTGGGTGGAAAATCTGAGCAGCCTTGAAGGGGTTGCCATTTGCTACTTGGACTGCCGGCCATGAAGGTAGGAGGGTTTGCCTCCTATCCAGGAATAATAGGGCTTGTTTTGGAGAGTAGACGAGACAGCAAAGTACCTTTTCCCCATGGCCTCAGGCAGCCAAATGTCTTGGGTCAGCTGTATCTAGAGAAGGGTGCTTTCCTTCCATCCTCTTCCCAATTGGAGCCATGACTGAAGCCTGGGAGCAGCATAAAACCCAGGCGCCTGCTTGACTGCTGGCTTCTCTCTCTTTCTTGTACTGAGGTTCCCACCAGCCATGGTAACAGGTTCTATATGGGGTGTGCATGCGGTGTGGGGAGACCGTCTCTCTTTGCTGCTAAAGCTGCTGTCAATTAAGGCTGATGTCCCAGGATGAGGCAAGAAGGAAACCAAGGAGTCTTTCATTCCTCTCCCACACATGTTCCCCATTCTAGGATGTCTCTTTCACCAACACCTCATCTTACACCCCCTTCTTTGCCTTTTCTATGGTGGTTATCCTTCAGTTTTCTTCTTCAAGGAAGCATAGAGTAACGTTAGATATTTTCTTCTCACTATGGGAAAGTCTTGAAAAAGTGTGCTGTTTTCGAAGACGATTTTGGGACCGATTCTGCACAAACCTCTCCCGTGGTATTTTTGCCCGGAAAGCAGTGTGTTTGGTGCAGAAAACAAGGGCCCTACGTTGCCTACTTAAGGTTCATCCAGACTGACTGAAAAATCTCAGATTTGGTTCCACTTCTTTGCAATTTTATATTGGATTAAAATACCTGGGGAGTTGGTATTAAAAAAGAAAATCTCTGATCTTATTGCGAACTGGCAGACAATATTCTGGGATGAACAAAGCAGGCATGGATCTCCGAAACAAAGTCAGAAAGAACAGGAACAAATCTGGGGCTTTCTGGTCTTTTTAATAAGTCTGGATGTGCCCTTAGTTACGAATGCATAACCAAGCAAGGCCTCCTGGTATGACCTCCCAAACCAAATTTAACATCCAGCAGCTGCGCTGAGCGATGGAGTTCTATTTTCCTAGTGATCAGGGTGCTGCGGGATGAATTTCCAGTCCCTCCTGCCAGCCAGTGAGGCTGCAACAATTGGAACCTGGACCCGATCATAATTCTGTGTTGTAACCCCACTTGCTGGCAGGAGAGGGCTGGAAATGTCATCTTTCTTATGCCCTCATGGCCAGAAGAACAGAGCTCCATCGCTTGGTGCAGTTGCTGGCTGTTAAAGTAGATTTTAGGAAGGGGCATTGGTAATCATGCCAATAGTGCCACAATTGTGAATAGGTAGTATTTGTGAACATGGAGCACTTACAGATCTGTGACTCCAGGTGACAAATCTGCAACTGCAATACAGGATGCTGGCCAATACTTCAGCACAGAAATATTATCTTCTGTGCAGAAAATGCCCATCTTCTACGAAATCCCACTGCAAAGAGTGAGACACTCAAAACTCTTCTATCCCAAAATCTCCTCTTCCATTTGCTTGCTGCATTGGCCTTTCCTAGGTCACTTGGCCTGCCCCTTTGCTTTGGATATCTAAACTCTGGGCCTTTCTGCACAAGACTGTTATAGTGCTATTATGCCAGTTTCAACATCCTATGGAATCCTGGGATTTGCAGTTTAGGAAGGGGCCTGAGGCAGTCTAGTGTGGAACAGTCTAGTGCAGAAATCACAGGCCCTTTTCACATGACATTTGCCATGCGAAAGGATGCCTGGAGTGTCACATGATTGTGAGGAGCGATCTGCATGACACACTCACAATCTTGCGACTCTCCCAGTTAGGGCAGGTGCCACTCACACACTTTTTCATTTTTGGCTTTCAGCCGAAAATGATGTGCGATCCTGCATTGCTCCAGGGCCCCACATGCACTTGCTGTGTGTGCAGAGCCTCTGGAGCTGCAGCGGTCGCGCTCCTGCCCCATCGCAGCCTGGGAAACTCCCAGGCTGCGCTGGGGAAGGAAGAGGCGGGGCTCTCGCACTACCTGCTTGGGAGCAGGCAGCTCATGCGGAGCTGAAGCAGAGGGGACGCGAGAACCTCTCGCTGGAGGCTGCTTGCGCGATCCCCGCACCCCAGCACCAAAAAAAGGTAAGGTGCGGAAAGGGCCACAGTCTAGTGTGGAAATGGCCTAAGACACTGGAGACCAGGGGCCTTTCCGCACTACGCTGTCGTAGTGGTATTATTCCACTTTCAACCTCCTCTGGAATCCTGGGGTTTGCAGTTTAGGGAGTGGCCTTGAGACTTCTCAGCCAGAGAGCTCTTTGGTCTCAGGGAACTACAAACCCCAAAATTCCACAGGAGGTTGAAAGTAGAATAATAGCACTATAACAGCGTAGGATGGAAATGGCCCTAGGGTTTAATTCCCCGCTTGGCCAAGGAAACCCATGGGTGTCCTTGGGTGCATTACATATTCTCAACCGCCAAAAATGATAGGTTCATCTTAGGTCGCTGTAAGTCAGAAATAACTTTGCAGGCACACAACAACAACAACAAAAACTGGAATGTAAATAGTCCTTGAAAACTGTGCAGTTTCCCAGGACTTTCTTGCATTGAGGAGAAACTGATAAAATTCTTTATTCTTGCCAACAAGAATGGAACGGATGGGGAGCTGCATCCCTTGTCTGCCTTGTGCTCTGGTACTTTCCAGGCCGCTGTCGTGCCAGTTCTGTTGCTCCTGCAACCTCTTCTTTTTGAGTCAGAGGGAAAAGCAAAGCAGAAGTGGGCAGAAGAGATAGTTGGAAATTGCATTAAGTTAATGGGGAGAGGAGGGAGTCTGCCCAGGGACTTCCGTTTTGAAAAGAGTGGACATTGCAGCTTTTCTGAGAGGCAACTGTATGCCCACTGTGTGAGAGATGGATGATTTTGCTGGCACAGCACACTCAACAAACTGTCCAAATGAAATAAGGGGAGATGAAAACAGACAGATTAATGCATGGCTGCTGACATGCAATGTGTTGCTGGCAGGGCAAAAGCACAGAGGCTGAGCGTGAGCTATGCATTTAGTGAGCATGCGAGGCAGCCCAATGGTTTTTAAGATGCCAAGATTCTAGATCTCAGTGGTTACAGGTTGCAGAGTTTCCCAAGTTCTTGCTTTGAGCTCACCAGCTTGCTCCAAACCCGATGTCTGAAACACTCTTAGTGGGGTTGGTGGCATTGTTATCATTTGTCATAATTAATTATCACTAGCACATTTACCGGTCGTTGCCCGGGATTTTATTTTCTCATAGGTAATACTTGTTAGAAATACCTACCTTAGGAATTAGATGCAGTTGAAATACACAGAGTTGAGATCTTGTGTCTCTAATTCTCCAAACTGCCTTGTTCAGTACCTGTAACTTTTTCCTATATCCGCCAATCCAATCTACATTCAGTTGTTAACACACAGAAGTTGGGTTCCTGAGGGAATACACTGCCCTCCTCCTTGCTGCTAGGCCTCATCTCCATAGCAACAAGCCTATTCAGAGCTCTCTGGCTGAGAATTCTAAAGGCCCCTCCCTGAACTGCCAATCCCAGGATTCCATAGAATCTTCACAGCCAGCCAATCATATGAGGTCTTCTCTGCCCTACAAAGACAAACTCACAAACTTTGACTTTTATATATTAAATTATTATTTTATATCCCAGTTTTCCCTCAAAACTGGGACTTAAGACGCCTTCCAAAAAATTAAAATAAATACAGATAAAATTACATACAAGACAGAAGAAAAAAAAGAAGAAGACAGAAGTAAAAATACAATCAAATGAGTGGTGGTCGGAATGAGACAGTCTCTTCTTCCCCTAAGGATTTTAAGACTCAGGCTGGTTTATATAGGGAGATACAGTCATTCACAGACTATGTGAACGGCCCTAAGCCCTATAGGTCATAATCAACATCATTGTTGGGACCAGAAATAGAATTCAGGTCACTGTGATACAGATGGGCAAACATCAGTCTTGCAAAAATCAACTTAAGGCCACCAGATGAGGTCTGGCACAAAACCGTGCCCTTGGACTGAAAGCATTTGGAGCCCAGGAATTCAGTTTCGGGACCAGAACTGAATGGAGCTCACAATCTTTCCCCATTAAAACTGACTCTGATTACCCCCATGTGTTGTTCACTTCCTCACCCTGGGCTCTAGAGTAGTGCCATGGGTTCAAGACAAGACACAGAGTGCCTGTAAGATATCAGCACCAGTGGTTTCCTTATGCTCTCAAATCCATGAAGCCCTATAAGGAGCAACATATGTTGCTGGGTAGGTTTAGCCTGGAAAAGAGAACAGTAAGAGGGAACATGACAGCCATATTTAAATATTTGAAGGAATGCCATATGGAAGATGGAACAACAAGATGGAAGCTTGTTTTCTCCTGCTTCAGAGGCTAGGACGTGGAGCAATGGCTTCAAATGACAGGAAACGAGATTTCATCTAAACATTAGGAAGAACTCCCTGAGGGTAAGACCAGTTGGACAGTGGAATCCACTGCTGCCTCAGTGGAGTGTGATGGAGTCTCCCTCTTTGGAGGTTTTTAAAGAGAGGCTGGATGGCCATCTGTCAGGAGTGCTTCGGTTGTATATCGCTGCATGGCAGAATGGGGTTGGATTCGATGGCCCTTGGGGTCTCTTCCGACTCTTCCGATGGTGATTCTAAAATCCATAAGCAAACACACTGTGACATTTCTGTTTGTGCTCCTAACACTCCCTTCCTCTGGTCACTTCATTCTGCCGGGATATCACCTTCCGATAAGAAGAATGTGGCTTTTCTTAAGCACATCGGGGAGATGTTATTACACCCTGAAACTGGCACCCCTTGGAGTAACTCAAGAACCAGCTTTCTGGGCCCAGGGGCCCAGCCGAGCAGATTAATGAAACAAGCCAGCAAAAGGTTTCCCTTTGCCCTTCTCCTGCTCTTTGTTCTCAAAGGTCCTGGACGCAGCCTCCCTTTCCCATCCAAACCTCTGCTCATGTTGCACCAGCGTGGCTGATGTCAATCTTTCTTTTTTAAAATTTGTGTTGAAAAAGGTCAGCCTCCGAGTCATGGCTAGGGAGGGAAATAAATTTGGGTGAGATTCTGGCTGAAATTCCGCTTTGACATATTAGAAAAAAAAGATGGCGTAGCGTTAGGTTGTCACTCGCACAGCTGCGAGATCTATGGCCGGTGCTCGGGATTGTTTCTTGCCTGTTCTGACAGTGGAACGAGGCACCTTTTTCCTTCGGAAGAGGGAATTTGGCGGGGCTCTTTTTTGGACTGGATTCGGCAAGCGGTTCCCCCGAAACCTCAGCAAGAAGAGGGGTGAAGTCAGCCGATGGGTCGGGAGCCACCGGATCCTGAGCAGCCACCGGGCGCGGTGATGGCTACGCCACTTACGCTTAACAGCTAGAGGGTAATTTAACATGTAAGTTCATTGCTACTGAAACTCCAAGCATAAAAGAAGCTCCTTCTCTTTGATAGCACCTTTGAATATATAACTTAACTTGACTACAAGAACTAGGAAGATAGATATTGATATAGCTGAAGGATTGTACGTGTGAGCAATGGATACTAAGTGATCGCGAAAATAATTTGAATGATTTTTGGATGTTTTTCAATAGTGAGACGGGATTGGCGTCGGACGACGAGCATTTACTATTCCAAAATCGGTGGTTAGAATTTTTTTTTAATATCTGTTAATATCTGTTTCCCCCGTTGTTGTTTTTTGTTTGTTTTTTCCTGCTATGTGGGGTTTTTCCCCCTTCATGGTACTAAAGGACTTAAGGACCCTGTTTACTGTGTTCTTGAAATGGACGTATAATTATGTAAAATTATAAATTATGAGTTTTTGAGATTTGGATTCTACAATTTTGGTGACTGTTCAATGGAATCTTTTTTTTGTATCAGAAATTCCTGGAAAGAATGTGTTAGACTGTAACTGTATTATCTGGCTATTTTGTTGCCGCTTTAGATGATACATTATTGACTTTACTGTTTCTGCTGCTTTCACTATACTTGGAAAGTTTAAAGTTTGAAGACGCTAACGAGATTTCCTGGATGTCTTTGGATAAGAGGTACTGAATCCTGGTGTTTACAGAAGAAGAAAGGAAAAATAAAATACAAAATAAAATAAAATTAGAAAGAAGGAAAGGACAAATACAGCACTTATTTTTGGAAGAGACGACATGGGGACAGAAAGATAAAAGGACAAAAGTGAAAGGTGAAAGGAGACGAAAGCAGTTGAAAGTGGCGGAACGAGAAAGGAAGGCGAATGTGTTGGAAGCAAACGGAAGGTTAGAGGAATAAGGAAGAGAAAGGGGCGAGGATCTGGAAAATTGGACCCTACCTTCTGCTTTGAAGAGCAAAGTAGAAAACTGTGAACGTAGATAATATCTGCTGTATGTAATATGTATTTTAAGGTGGGTGGCTAAAACCTCCACCCTCTGATTTGATTTCTATAACTGTTTTTTCCTTTTCTCTGTCTAAGTTCACTTATACATTACATAGTATAATTTAGAGATTTGTTTAGAATCTTTTAGTTCCACTCTGTGCTGTACTTAAGTTGAAGACAATGTTCAAGGTTATTAGATAACAGTGGCTGGTAAGTTCTTTTGTTTATAGTATTTGGTGCCGGTGTTTATATTTCTTGGTGTCCTTGGTTGGATCATTTGAATTAACTCAATAAGTACAGGATAGAAGGAAAGTTTGAGCATAAGCTATGAGATATAGAGCCATAACGTGAGTTTAGCCCATCGGTGGAAATAAGAAGAGGTTTTCTAATTTTTTCCCTTTTTCTTTCTCTTTTTCCTTTTAGGTAGCTTTAAGGTAACTTGGGATATATTAATATTAATTGTACAACAACATAAAAACAGACAGATAGGAATAATATAAAATAGCAGTAACATATAAAGCATTTGGTATTAAGTAGTAAGCTGAATTAATATAGTAGTGAGAAAATAGGTAGTTTACATTAAAATTGGTTTAGTGGAATTTAGAATTCCCTATTTTAGCTTTTTAAAGCTTATATTTAACTTTTAATTTTGATAATACCTATTTAATTTAGTTAGTTATTTATTTAGGAAATTAATAAATTGGGAAATTAATTGGGAAATTAATAAAATTTGATTAACAGGTAATTTTAGGTAATTTTAGGGTGGATTAGTTTAATAAGTAATTATTAATAAGTAATAAATAAATAGTATTTAAATTAAAATAGACATAGACATAGACTGGAATTGTTTAATTAGGGATATAGAAGTAAGAAAGACAGAAAAGAAAGAAAGATAGGAAAGAGAGGGGGAAGGAGGAAGGAGAGGGGAAAATAAAATAAAATAAAATAAATAAACAATTATAAATAAGTATAAAATAGAATAGATATAAATAGGAATTGTGTAGCTCTCCTTTGATTAGAATATAGATAAAGAAAAACGAGTCTGGTATAATCCCAAGATGGCAGCAGGGAGAGAAGAGTGGTTCAGACTCAAATACACACGTTTTCTCAAAGGAGATGGACCCACAGCAATTGTTATTAGAAGAGGTTAAGAAGATACGATCTGATATGCGTTCAGAGATGAAGGAACTTACAACGGAAGTTAAAAAGGAAGTTAAGGAAATGAAGAAGGAATTGGAAAATTTGACATTTAAACTGGAAATGATGATTAAAGACGTGAGAAGTGTGAATAAAAGTGTGGAAGAGGTACAGGAGAAAGCAAAGAATCTGGAAAAAAGAACTGGACATCTGGAAGGTATGGTTGAGCATGTAGAAAGACAGAATACATTGGCAGAAATGAAATATAGGGAGAAGTGCATTAAGATCAGAGGTTTGACAGAATTGGAGGAGGAAGACCTTTATAATAGAGTCGTCCCAGCCCTAGCAAAGTTTATTGATTGGCCTATGGAACAGATGGATGTTGAAATTGATCGAATATTTAGAGTTAATTCACTAATTGCCCGTAAGAGGAAGGTTCCCCGTGACATTGTGGTTTATTTGGTACGTGAAAGGGTGAAGGAGTTGATAATTCATCAAAGTTATCAAAATAAATTGGTTGTTGAAGGAATAGAATTAAAGATCTTCAAAGACGTACCATCACAAGTACTGAAAAGCAGGAAAGACTATAATTTTTTGATACAGGAATTGAAGAGAAACGATATTATTTACAGATGGGGGAAGTTGGAAGGGGTGATATTTACGTATAATCAAAGGAAACATGTAATTAACTCTATATTTAAGGCTGAAGAATTTCTGAAAAGATTAAAAGAAGATGACAAGAAAAATCAAGGAAAAGACCCTAAAATAGAAGAGAGGAAGGACGTGAAGAAAAAGGAGAACATGGACAGGAAGACCGATTTGAGGAAAGGGCGGAATCCTACAAGAATACCCAGAACAAGAAGAAGAGCAGGAAGAAGTAACACGTGACCAAGATCAAAAAGGTTGGATAAAGGGAGAAGAAGAATTATCATTGGAATCAGAGATAACTGAATAAAGTAAAATTTTGGGGTTTAAAATTTAAAAGGGGGCAAAATGAGGGTTAAATTATTAACTTGGAATGTTAGAGGGATAAATTCCATAATAAAAAGGAAAGCAATTTTTCATTATTTAGAAAAGCAAAAAAACTGATATTTGTTGTACACAAGAAACCCATATAACTAAAAAAGGAAAACAAATGCTAAATAACAATAAATTGGGAGCAGTATTTTCTTCAGGTGCTGACAAAAAGAAGAGGGGGGTAGCATTATATGTGAATTTAAAATATGAGGCAAAGGAAATTATGAATGATGAAAATGGGAGATATGTTGGAGTAGAGATTAAGATGGTAGGTATGAAATTATTGGTGGTGGGGATTTATGCCCCATTGGAAAATAAAAATGAGTTCTATATGAAATTATTAAGGAATATAAGGGAGGTTGGGTCTCAAAATGTTATGATTATGGGGGACGGGAAACGGAGTTACCAGTCCTAAATTAGATAGGTCTTCACTAAATAGGAAACAGAAGAATGATGGGAAGCTTCCAAAAACTATTTTTTAACATGACAGAGGAGCTGATGTTAGTAGATGTATGGAGAAGTCTTTATGGGGATCAAATTGAATACACCTATTTTTCAGAAATATATAAGACTTGGTCTAGAATAGACATGATTTGGACTACAAAAATGATTATTAAGCAAATAAAAAAGATGGAAACAGGTCCAAGAATTAGATCAGACCATGCCCCTTTGATAATAACATTGGAGGACAGGAAGCTAGATTATAAATGGAGAATTAACGAGAATTTATTGAAAGATGAGAAAGTAATCAGAAAAGGAAAGGAAGTAATTGAGAAGTATTTTGAAGAAAACTTGAATAAGGGAGTGCCTAATGAAATCGTGTGGGAGGCTGGGAAAGCGGTAATTAGAGGATTCTTAATACAAGAAGATATAAAGCTTAAGAAAGAGGAAAGGAAAAAGGTGCAGGCACTGACGGAGGAAATACATAAATTAGAAATTATCTTAAAACGTTCCCCTGGTAATATTAAAATTGCAGATGAGATTAGGGTGCTACAAAAAAAAATATCAATACAGGACACCTATGAAATAGAAAGGAATTTGAAATTTACGAGGCAAAAAAATCTCTTTTTTGCAAATAAAGTGAACAAGTGGTTAGCCTATAAAATTCGAAAAGAAACGGAGAAATGATTGATATACCAGATAAATGAGAATAAGAGAATATTGGTTAAACAAAAAAGGACATTAGGAAAGCATTTGAGAGGTTTTATAGAGGTTTATATGCTGACCCTGGAGCGGACCAAAATAAGAGAAACAAGATAGAGAAATATTTAAGAGAAGGGGGTAACTTAAAGATTACAGACGAGCAAAGGCAACAATTAAATAATTCTATAACAAAAGAGGAAATCATGCAAGCAATCCAGAAGCAAAAATTAGGTAAGGCACCAGGACCTTACTGTGTTGTATTATAGAACATTTCAGGACCAGTTAATAAGTCCATTACACGAAATTGTGAATAGAATGAGTAAAACTACATGACCCCCATCATGGGGGAAGCAAACATAACATTGATTCACAAAAGAGGGGAAAGTTAAAGGTTTAGGTAATTATAGACCTATTTCCCTTTTTAAAAGTGGATTATAAAATATTTGCGACTGTTTTAACTGAAAGGTTAAAAAAAGTTCTTCAAACAATAATCCACCCAGATCAAAATGGTTTTTTACCAGGAAGGTTGTTAAAAAATAATATTCGGAAAAGTTTTGAATATAATTGAGTATTTTCATAAGCATAACGAAAAGAAAGTGGCTTTATGTTTCCTTGATGCTGAAAAAGCCTTTGATAGGGTTAATTGGGCTTTTCTAGAGCAAACTCTAAAGGTCATAAATTTGGGCTGGCAATATACAGAGTGGGTAATGGCTATTTATAACAATCAAAAAGCTACAATAATAGTAAATGGAGAAACTACCCAGAATATAAATATAAATAGGGGAGTGAGGCAGGGATGTCCTTTGGCACCGCTTCTATTTATATTAGTTTTAGAAGTATTGATTAATAAGCTGAGGCATGATAAGCAACTTTATGGCGTTAAAATTAAGAATCAAGAGTATAAAGTCAGTGCGTACGCAGATGATTTAGTAATTATATTAGATTTAGTAATTATATTAGAAGATCCTATTGTTAAACATAGATATACTAAGGAATAAATTGACGGAATTTGGTATATTACCAGGTTATAAAATAAATACGCAAAAAACAAAAATAATGACAAGAAATATCCCATTACAAGAAGAACAGGAATTAATAAAAGTAACAGGATTTACGTTAGCTAAGCGAGTAAGATACCTTGGAATAATCATTACAAAAAATAATGTAGACCTATTTGATAACAATTATAAAAGGATCTGGAATGAACTTAAGAAGGAACTTGAGAGGTGGCAAAATTTGGAATTATCTTTAATGGGTAGGATAGCTGTGGTTAAAATGTCTTTTTTACCAAAATTTAATTTTTTGTTCCAAAATCTCCCAATAATTTTGAATGAAAAACCTTTTGAGGAATGGAATCGACAACTCCGACAATTTATATGGAAGGGAAAGCGGCCCAGGATAAAATATAGGATCTTAGAAGATAGTAAAGAGAGAGGTGGATTAGGATTGCCAAATTTAAAATTATATTATTACTCAAATTGTTTAGAGTGGATATCTGAGTGGATCACTTTAAGAAACAGCAGATTATTAACTTTGGAGGGTGGGGAATTATATTTTGGATGGCATGCCTACCTATGGTATGGCAAGGCCTCTATAGATAAAGAATTTAAGGTCCATTTTTAAGAAGATCCCTAATTACAGTGTGGTTAAAATATAAAAGAATTTTATATTTAAAAATTCCACTTTGGGTCTCGTCTCATGAGGCCTTTTATAAAAAAGAGATCCCTAAATTAAATACTTGGATCATATACAAAGATTTACTAAATGTGAATGGCGAAAATATTACTTTTAAATCAAAAGAAGAACTATATTCCCAGGGTTGGCAGACACATTGGTTATTATTTTTGCAATTAAAGGAAAAATATAAAAAGGATAGAATAGCTGAAGGCTTTGAAACTAGAGAAAGAGATTTTGATAATATTTTAAAACCTGATTTAAAACATAAGGTAAGTTTAATATATAGCATTCTTTTGAGATTATTAAATGAGACGGAATTCATTAAAGATACAATGATAAAATGGGCACAAGACATGAGCCAAGTAATCACTTTAGAAGAGTGGGAAAGATCATGGACAAATACTTGGAGGTTGTTGAAACCAACAAACTTGAAGGAAAATTATGTTAAAATGCTTCACAGGTGGTATATTACTCCGGCTCAAATTTCAAAGATGCAAAAAAATGTGAGTGATCTTTGTTGGAAATGTGGAAAGAAGGGTACATTATATCATATGTGGTGGCATTGTGAAGTAGCGAAAAACTTTTGGATGGAAATACATAACAAAGTACAAGACGTATTTAAAATTAAATTTTGCCTATCTCCAAAAATATATCTTCTTAATATGATAGAAAATTTTCATATGAATAACTCAAAAAAGAAAATATTTTTATATATGATAACCGCTGCGAGGTTATGCTATGCACAGGTTTGGAAACATAACGGATTTCCAAGAATTGAAGATTGGTTGCTAAAATTGTTGGATATAGTGGAAGCTGGTATAGTAATAGGGTCCCTAGAAGACGGGGGGAAAGGAGATTAGCGGTGAGTGGAAGTATTATCTCCTTATGGAAAAAATATTGAGGTAAGGACGTCATAAATTTCCCTTTTTAAAACTGAAGAACCATATAAATTAGTGTTCAGGACATGTTTTTTTTTTAAAGTTATCAGTTTAATAGGGAATATAATGAGGGGAAAAGAAAGGTGCATTAGATTAAGTTAATTTACGATTTGGGTCATGATTTATTTATTTATTTAACATATATTTTCACAAATAATAATAAGTGTGTTGATTATATGTTGATATACTGATAGAATATCATAAACTTTATATTACAAGATATTGAAGGATATGTGAGAATTAGAAGGAAATTACAGATAAGAAAGCATGTGCATATGGGGTTTAGTGGGAGGCTATTAATGGGGGAGGGAGAGATGGTGATATGTTCGAGGATACTTTTTTTTCTCTTGATTAATGATTTATTTGTATTAGTAAGAATCGACTATTTAATCAGCTATATCATTAGTAACTAATATGTAGATATCTATGAGAAAAATGGTGGATTAAGATTTAAACTTTCAAGATATCACCACCTCTCACATTGGGGTTATTATTTGTTATGTGTTGGTAGTTAGGTGAAGGGTAAATAAGTTAATGTTGGTGGGCAGTGGGTTTTTTTTTTTGTTTTTTCTGTTTTTTGTTTTTGTTTTGTGTTCTTAAGTTATGTAGCGGTGAATGATTTTGTATTGTTTTGTTTTGTTTTTGTAAGATTGTATTGTAAAATAAAAAAAAAAATTCCGCTTTGGCACCTCCCCCGCAGGATTGTGAAGTAAGCACACCTTGGTTTGGCATCCATGCACGTGTAAGTCCACTTAATGCCTGCATATGTATTTTTGAGTCGTTGCAGAGGTAGGCATTTTCTTCCTTTCTCTGCAGCATCCAAAGACCTCAGGATTTACCATTGTGCTGTGCTAGTTCCCAGCCCACAGATATCCCATTGCTGAGGGAGCGAAGCCAGCACCTGGCTATGTTCCTGTAGCCAAACACAGGCCAATGACATCATCTGAGGATCCCAGCAGATCTTGATGGAAGATGCCTTCAGTCGGATCTGGCTTTAGGAGCCTAGCCAGATGTTTTTTTCTGATTCCCTGCTTTCCACCAGTAACGCAGTGGCCATGTGGAAAAGCTATTGCAGCAAACTGGTCGTTGGCATTCTGTTAGTGAGACATGCAAGAGTAAGTCACAATGCAAAGGCAGGGCAAACGATTTCCCCCACTGCAATAGCCACGTTCTGCTGACGGTGATGGAAGGTGACTTGCACATACAGCATGTTTGCACGCTGCACTTTGCCCATTGCAGTTGAAATTGCTCATTGCGGCTGCCCATTGCAGTGGCAGTTTCACAGTGCGGTTGCACTTTGCATGACAGTACCCAGTCATCGACGGGGTGGTGTAATGTTGCTAGTCTGCACAGGGGTTGTGTAGCGCTAGTGGAATGGATCTGCGCATGCAAATATTTGCGCTATGTTGAGGGGATGTTGGACTGCTGCTGGAGAGTCCTGGGGGTGGCGGCAGGAGAGCCACCAAGAAGTTTGGCACACGGAGCACTCACTTGTTGTTTGACAATGTGGGATCTCAGCCTTACCTTGGAAATGGGCCTCTGTCTGGAGTTGGTGGTATGTCTCCGAGACAGAAAATACACTGAAGCCCAGGTGCTTGTTTTAAATGTGAAGATGGCACGCAATAAACACAGGAGAGGACTGTCTCCTGGGGAATTACGGTGGAAAATTCTGGAAGGTCTAGGTGGGAATCCTGTTAATATCTTGTATGGTCATATGCTTCCCTATGAGAAGAGTTGGACACTGTCCCAGTTTTTACCCATAAAATGTTGGAGGGAACGATCTTAATCAATTAGAGGAGATCTCTTAATCTAATATATAAAATTCAAAGTTTGTTTGTCTGTGTCGGGCAAAGACCTCATATGATTGGCTACCTAAGAAGACGCTATGGCATCCTGGGTTTTGCAGTTTAGGGAGGAGCCTTTAGAATTCGCAGCCAGAGAGAGCTCTTTGGCCCCAGTCAACTGTGCCTGTCTTGAATAGGGCAGTTGCTATGGAGACAAGGCCTAGACGCAAGGAGGAGGGCAGTGTATTCCCTCAGGAACTCAACCTCTCTATGTTAGTAACTCTGAATACAGATTGGATTGAGGAATAGAGGGAAAAGTGACAGGTATTGGACAAAACAGTTTGGGGAATTAGAGACACAGGATCTCAAATCTTTCTAACAAGTATTGCCTATGAGAAAATAAAATCCCGGGCAACGCCATTTATATACGCTAGTGTCAGTTAAATATAAGACTCCAGGCCCAAGATCATCAGTGGAGCAAAATGAAGCACCGTTCCTTCCAGTTCCTGTAAGCTGAATCAGGTCCCTAAACAGGAACGCTGAGCCAATGTGAAAAGCATGGCCTGGACATTGGTCTGTGGTCCATCTCTCAGGCAAGTCAACAAGTTGCCAACCGGGAGTAACATCTTCTCAGGAACAGATCCTTCAGCAACATTTTCAAATCCAGCAATGTAGACCAAGTCTAGGAGACATTCTAGACCATCCTATCTGGGAGATTCTGGGAGCTGCAGTTCACAAAAGTAATTTCCCTAAGCTCTGGGATAAGCTTGTAGGAAGGAAGTAGTTTCTCAACCTCACAGCGCAGTGAGGGCCAGCTGCTTGTAAAATCACAGAATCATAAAATCACAGAGTTGGAAATGACCCCAGTGCCAGACTTGAAAACAGTACGCATGAAAGAGATCTAGGAGTCTTAGAATCATAGAATCCAGGAGCTGGAAGAGACCCCAGGGATCATCCAGTCCAACCCTCTTCTACCATGCAGGAATCTACATCAAAGCACTCCTGACAGATGGCCATCCAGCCTCTGCTTAAAAATCTCCAAAGAAGGAAGAGACTCCACCACCCTCCATGGAGGCAGCAGCAGATTCCACTGCCGGACAGCTCTGACCATCAGGAAATTCTTCCTGAGGTTCACGTGGAATCTCCTTTCCCGCAGCTTGAATCCATTGCTCCTTGTCCTGGTCTCTGGAAGAGCGGAAAACAAGCCTGCTCCCTCCTTGACATGACATCCGTTCACATATTTAAACATGGCTATCATGTCCCCTCTTAACCTTCTCTTCTGCAGACCAAACATCCCCAGCTCCCTAAGCCGCTCCTCATAGGGCTTCATGGTGCCCAGACCCTCCACCCTTTTGGTCGCCCTCCTCTGGACACACTCCAGCTTGTTGATATCCTTCTTGAATGAAGATGCCCAGTACGGGACACAGGATTATTCCAAATGAGGTCTAACCAATGCAGAATAGAGTGGTACTATTACCTCCCTTGCTCTAGACACTATACTCCTATTGATGCAACCAAGAATCATGTTGGCTTTCTTCGCTGCCACATCACACTGCTGGCTGACTTAGATAGCTTCCAAAAAGGGTTCTGATGCTGGTCTATCAATGCAGGATAGACATGACTACTTGAGGGAATCTTATTTGTGGGCAGAGGCAGTGTAATTATAGACATCAGAGGTTGTCATGAACCAACCGAGGTGGCCACCAACTCCTTCACTTTCATCTCACATGCTTTTAGAGGGATCTGACTAGGGATGGTTGGAAGGAGTACTCAGTTGAACTTCTTAGGCCATTTCTGCACTACATTATTACAGTGCTATTATTCCACTTTCAACATCCTGTGGAATCCTGGGGTTTGCAGTTTAGGGAGGGGCCTTTAGAATTCCCAGCCAAAGAGCTCTTTGGCCTCAGTAAACTACAAACCCCAGAATTCCACAGGATGTTGAAAGTGGAATAATAGCACTAGATCAGTATAGTGTGAAAATGGCCTAAGAAGTTCAACTGAGTTCTCCTTCCAACTTAGTCTCTTCCAACAAGACTGAAATCCTGAGAACCTGGATTGCTCAATCAAACCAACATCCATTTAGCAGAAAAACCCTAATCTCTGGCTTGTGATCCCCCTCCCTGTTTTTCTGTGGTATCCGTGGCTCAGATGCTGGATTGTATTGGAAAGACACTGAGCTTTTGTGAATGAAAGACCAGGATTTTGTGAGTTCTCCTGACCAGAAGTGGTAGCTATTAACCACAAATGCTGAGGAACAGAAATGCCATGTGCAGAGGCCAGTGCTTAGAGAAGTTACTTGTTTTGGATGACAACTCCTGCACTCTCCCTGATGGTAGGTGTCCTGATTATGGGATTGTGTCCTTGTGCTGTTGCCCTGTTGAACTGCAGGTAACTGGGGAAATAGCCAGTGCGAGGGGTTGGTTGCCTCCTCAAACAAATGTCTAAATCAGGGATGGGCAACTGGGTGGGAAGCAGGGACCAAGGGGCAATTTTCTCCTGATCTTCTTATGGGCTTCACTCCCCCTCACAGCAAACCCATATCTCTCCCTTTTCCTTCATAGAGTCATAGAAGCATAGAGTTCGAAGAGACCAGAATGGCATTGAGTCCAACCCCCTGCCATGCAGGATCAAACACTTAAAGCCTCCCCAGCAAATGGCTATCCAGCCTCTGCTTAAAAGCCTCCAAAAAAGGAGACTGCAGCACACTCCATGGAGGCAGCATATTTCACTGCCGGACAGCTCTGACCATCAGGAGGTTCTTCCTGATATTTAGATAAAATCTCTTTTCCTGTAGTTTGAATCCATTGCTCTGGGTCCTAGTCTCTGGCCCTTTCTGCACGGCATTTGCCATGTGAAAGGGCACCCAGAGCATCGCACGATTGTGAGGAGCGATCTGCACGATACACACACAATTGCGAGATGCTCCAGGGGCCGGCAGGCACCGATCCTGCACCTTTTCGTTTTCAGCTGGAAGCCAAAAATGATGCGCGATTGCACATTGCTCCCAGCCCACATGCGCACTTATGTGGTGTGCCAAGCCTCCAGAGCCCTGCCGGTCGTGCTTCCTGCCCCAGTGCAGCCTGGGAAACTCCCAGGCTGCACTGCAGAGGAAGAGACGGGGCTCTCGCACAAGCAGGCAGCTCGTGCAGAGCTGAAGCAGCAGGGACGCAAGAGCCTCTCGCCGGAGGCTGCTTACACAATCCCCGCACCCCAGCGCCAGAAAAAGTTAAGGTGTGGAAAGGGCCTCTGAAACAGCAGAAAACAAGCTTACTCCGTCTTCAACATGACATCCCTTCAAATGTTTAAATATGGCTATCTTGTCTCTTCTTAACCTTCTCTTCTGCAGACTAAACATCCCAAGCTCCCTAAGCCGCTTCTCACAGGGACATGGCTTCCAGACCCTTCCCCAATTTGGTTGTCCTCCTCTGGACACATTATTGCCTTTTTTGATTTCTTGTCTTCTTCCAATGAGTGACGTCCAGTGCTGGAGCTTGGAGTGTGTGGAGGGGGGACAGGAGGGCGGGCACTGTGCCCAGGGGTGTGGCTGCAGTGTGCGAGGGCGTGGCCAGGGCGCGCGGGGCTGTGGCCAGGCCTTGATGTGGTCATGTTGGCTTCTAGGGAGAATTCAGACTTGATTTGCTTTCACATCCAATGATTTTTTTTTTCTTTTTGGTGGCCCCTGGCATCCATAGAACTCTTTTCCAGCACCACATTTCAAACAAGTTGATTCTCTTCCTGACAGTTTCCTTCACTGTCTGGCTTTGGAAACCACATGTTGATACTGGAAAGATGATGGAAAGGACAATCTGGACTTCAGTGTTGAATTCGGGGCCAAGATAGCTGGATAATAACTCTGGCCCAAGGGATCTTGTTGGGGAAGCCATGGCAGAGGAGTGGGCTAGCTGCATCTCTTGCTCGTGGTCTTTCTCCCACCTCTGGAGGCCTCACGCAGCCTAGCGTGGGAAGGCTGGGTGTGCCTGTGTTAAATTCTGAGGTGTAACCAACAAGATTCCTGAGCTCAGCCAAGGCAAATAAGCTAAATTTTTGGCCTAAAATTTCAAGACAGGTCTTAAAATTGGCTGTTTCTTAGGAAGATTGAGAGAGAGAGGGGGGTGTTCTTTGGACTGAGGGCTCCTTGTCTGGTGGCGGATCTTCTTGAATTCACTGTCTGTTCTTCTTGTTCCCTGCTTTCCCAAGTGGCCAACATTTGGGCCTGGAGTTCCACCTTCTGACATGCTCTCTGTTAGAAACTGGATTGTCCAAAACCTCTGCAGAGTAAGAACATGGAGAAAGAAACTAAAGAACCTCAGTATCCTGGACCTCACTGGGTCAGACTCAGAACTTGGCAACATTCTTGGAAGCTTGTGGGAGCTGTAGTCCAAAAAAGGGACTTTGCCAAGCTCTCCATACCCTGCAACATGTCACAGATGAAAATCAGGACACGTGTGGATTTCCGTGGGGAGCATCAAAGCAACAGGAGGGTGTGAGCAAGGGGGTGTGGCCAGCAGCATGAGGGTGTGGCCAAGAGGGTGCAACCAGGCAAGGCGTGGCCAAGTGGATGTGGCCAGACCATGTGAGAATGTGGCAAACGTACCTAGTCAGGAAACATGAAGGATGTCAGCCTTAAGAGAGGACCTCTCCCTACTTGGGCCTGCCTGAGGACGGAGGTCTGCTAGTGATGGTGAGGCTGTTGTGTGTCCCACAAGTGAGGTCAATACACCATGTGAGGCTGTGGGAGAAGGTCCTTCTCAGCTGTGGCACCGCAATTGTGAAATGCCCTCCCCAAAGAGACCTGACTGGCGCCAGCACCGGCTTCTTTTAGGCACCCAATAAAGACCAGGCTGTTTGCTAAATCCTTTGGGGCCACAGGGATTTGCTCTAAGATGTTTACACACATGGCTTTAAAACATTTAAACCTTTTTAACCCATTTTAATTTGCCAAGGCGTTTAATATATTTTTAGAGTGTTCATATCAGCTGGCATTCTGCTTTGGATATGTGTCTTTGTAGATGGCCTCGTGACTGCACAGAACTAAACGGAGTAGCTTTGCAATGTCTGTGTGTTCTCCTGGGGATGTGATGATGTATGGGCATTCGTTGCACAGTGGTGGCAGGTGCGCATGGCCTGGTGCGCAATAGGCATTGAGGTTCATCAAAGCACTCACCGATGGACAGGAGCACCCAACGGGCATCAGTAGTGCCTGAATTGGTGCATTGGAGCCCTCTTGCCAGGGCCTGGATTCAGATCTTCACAATTTACTAACGAGTCTCATTATGTTTTGCACCATAGCTTTGTTTTAACTTGTTTATAGTGATGTTTACTTGGATGCTGCTCTGAGATCTACTGATGTAGGGTAGAATAGAAATATTTAAATAAAATAAATGCACAAATAAATTTTCACTTTCTTGCCCACCCACGCTCCAATGCTTCAACCACATACCTGAAGCCAGAGTGGATGGAAGGGCTACTAAATGATTCATCTGACTCATATCTCTCAGTTCTGAAATTACTGGGCGACAAGCTTGAGTTACTTTCTTCTGTCGCCTTGATGAGCTGCAGCCAAGCTTCTCCCAGAGCTGAAAGTAATGAACTCTGTAACCGGGCAGGATCTATCCCCATTGAAGATGATGGAGATATTTCTGTCTGTGCATATGAGCCGCTTGATATTAGCATGCCTTGTAGAAAAATGTGTGTTATTTTGCTGATTATTTCCCGCCTCAAACTTGCTAATGAGGAAATGCAAATATGGTAAGATGATTGCATGGACAATGAATGAGAATCTTGACTGCTGAAAGACACAAGGAGTGGGTTGTGTTTCATTTGTCATGGGGGATGTACTGGATGTGTCCCCCATCACCAGGCAGGTGGATTTCAGAGTCCTTGTCATGGCTGAACTTCAGCAGCTGTCCAGCCCAGGGATGGTAAAAAGTATTTGAAAATATTTAATAGCCAAAAAAGACTTTCCCCCCTGAATGCTTGGAAACCCCAAAAAGGAGAATTCCCGCATGCTGAGAATCTTGTAGCCTGGGGCATTTCTCTGCCCAGAACCACTATGTGTTTTTTCTTTGTATGCAGAAATCTTGTTTTCTGCACAAAAATTGTGATTTCCTGTGCAGAAAGCAAGATTTCTGCGCAGAAAAATGCAGCTCCCTGGGTAAACACAGGGGGCGGTCTTTGTGTCCGGAAAAAGTGCTTTGAAAACTGCAGTTTTTGAGGGCTTTCCAAGAGAGGAGAAGAAACAGCTAGAAATACTCATTGCTTCCTTTGAGAACAAAATGAGCAAAGATTTACATCCCTAGTCCAGCGGCCTAAGAAGGATTGCTTTGGGTTCAGTTGGTTCTGCTAGATGGTTTATGCCAATAAATTTCCTTTGGTCCTATTCAGTATTACCTGGAGGATCCATCTTCCAGCTGTCTCCTCTGTTCAGGAGACCATTTGACAGCTGGGGGGATCTCTAGTATTGGCCTGGAATAATCTGCGTAGAATCTGTTGTTTAAGGACCTGATTCAGCCAGCTGCTGTGAATGGATGTCAGACATCACCAGCTAAAGGGCTGAGATGGTCTCCTCTGCTGTAGGCACACTAGTTGCTTGCATTTACCACCCATAAAGCCTACCATAGAGCAGCAATGGGTTGCCGATTTTCCCAAATCTTGGGAGGGTCTGGGACGGCAGCCAGAGTTCCAGCTCTAAACAGAGCTGGACCTGCTCTCCCATCCTTTAGAAAGGCTTTCCATCCCTGGAGTCCTCTCCCCCACCCGCATAGCCAAAGGAAGGGGACCACTGGGAGAGTCACAAGGCAAAAGAAGCAATGATGGGCAAAGGAAGGGGCCTGCAGTGAGAGCTGAGCTGCTAGATTGCAGGGCCTGGTCCTGAGTCTCCTCTTTTCATGGGTCATTTCTAGGCAGGAGCTGAGAGCACAAATTCTCCATCTTTTTGTGGGGGAGGGAGTTAACCCCCTTGGCAAGAGCCAAGGGCTGGCTGGAAATATTCAACTTTGCTAGAAGAGCAGTGTCTTGCTACAATTTTGAAAGGCTTAATTCATTTCTTGATGCAACGTGCATGGACTCTCCAGGGGTTTCGTGTATTCGCTTAGCTCATTTCCTCCTTGCCTCTCAGTTGTTGTGGTACCAGGGCTCACCCTCAACTCTCCTCTGCATCCACCTTTTGGCTAGAAGCGAAGAGGCTCAATTAACTGTTCCTCATGCTGTCCTCTAAGGAAGTGAGAAGGAAGCATCCCCTCACTCACCTTGATCTGAGAATTATCCCTTTAGCTAAGATTTCTGTCTTACTTTCCGAACAGGAAAATATATATTCTCTCTCTCTTTCTTATTAATGGTTGGCACTTGATAGCATAACAAGGGGGACATCCCTGAGTCTCAGTTTTGGCCCCAAAACCTCAGTGCCTGGGATGATCTTGAACTGGCAACCCTAAATGAAAAGAATGGAGAAATCCAAGTGTCAAAGGCAAAATAAACATTGCCCCTGTGAGCCAAAGTCTGAGAAATCTTTGGCTCCATTCGAGTCCTTCAAGAAGCTAAGACTGGACTTCTTTGAAAAGAAGGCTCAGGCCCCCAGCCAACACCGTTCTGGATTTAGGCCCCTCCACCTGCTCAGTTTGGTTCCCTTGGGAGACTCTCTTCAACAATCTGCCTCCTTGTCACTTGGTTCTTCCTCTCCACCACCTCCGAAGGGAGGGCCTTAAATTACTTTTATCAAGCCATCTGGAACTTGTCTTTCCCCATCATGAACTGCGAGAGTCTCTGGTCAATTACGGCAGATTTGCATATCTGCCATTAATACTTCAGTTAATTGTTCTGAAGCGAGAACGCACACCGCGCCTCTTGTTTGTTTCCCCGGCGAAGGTTACAAATGGCAGAAACTGACGCACGTGTGTGTGTGTGTGTGTGTGTGTGTGTGGGTGATGCAGAGAGGCTTCACTGGCCATGTTCCCCCACTTTTTAGAATATTTTGGGGACTTCTGGAGGGCCGAGCCAAGACATTTTGGTGCCTGAGATGGGCAGTATGTTCAAAAATTCCCCCAAAGGATCTCTAAATCACATCTCAACACTTGTGATGGGACACCACTCGCCACCTCTAGGGTTAGGGCACACACGAGTGTAGTATGACCCAGGACACCATTTCTGTGGCTTCTCAAGCCCCTTGCCAGTCCTAGCAGATCCTCAACCTCTTGTTTTTTAAGGAGAAATTGGCATGACGGGGGGGGGGGGATTACCAACATGAAAAGCTCCCCAAATGCATGGAAACACACAAAAATGCCCCCATCCTACCTCCACCAGTATGCAGGACTATCCTCCAAATATTTTGGTTTTCCTCTCCAGTCTCTCTCAAGATGGTGACAGCAACGTCACTTCTTATCACCATTTTGAGAGGAACTGGAGAGGAAAACGAAGGTATTTGGGTGTGCTGTGGGTGTGCATGACCCATGGAGTGTCTTCTGGGAGGGAACTGGCCCCTCATCCTCACACAGTTGCCCAGACATGGTTAAGAGGTGCAGAGTCTGAAAAAGTGACTGCAGGGCCTAGTATCCCTGTGAGAGTTTGGGACATGCAGTCCAAACAAGTCACTTATCTGAGCTCTGAGAAGGATTTGAGTCAGGTTGGGTAGCACCAGAAGCCTATCTAGGGTGGGGCAAATTGGGTACATGTCCTGGGCAGCAATGCCAGGGAGCACAAAAAGACTGTGCTGGAAGATTTAGCAGAGGAGCAGGAGCAGGAGGAGGAGGCAGCGGCCCTGGAGGTAGGAGGGCAACTTGCAGAATTGCCCTAGGTGCCATTTACGCTAGATACGCCTCCAGGTAGCACACACTGTTTTGCATCTACCGCCAGGCCTTGCTGCCGTTTCCCATCATCTGCTGCTTGGGCAGTGGTCTCCCAGTAGGGCCGGCCGTGGATTTTGGAAGTATCCTATTGGCTGCTGGGGGAAATAGCATGCTAGGATAGGTTGCGGGTTTGCTGCTCAGGTGATCCTGGCTGAATCTGGAAGTCTTCCAGCTGAGTTCTTCCACACTAGAAAGCCTCAGGGGGCACTAAGGTGAGCTGCCATAAGCAAGGTGTCCCTTGCCAGAGTTGTAAGGAGTGCACTGCTATCATGTTGGTGTCTTATAGATGCCTAGGTTCTCCTGAGTTCAGGGAAAGTTCACAGCTGCAGAGTAGAGTTGTATATGCAGTGCTGTTCTACATGTTATACACGTGATGTAGAATGCACAAATATAGGATGGGGGACATGTGGCTGGATAACAGAATGAGCGAAAGGGATCTAGAAGTCTTGGTGGACCACAAGCTGAGTATGAGTCAGCAGTGTGATGCGGCAGCCAAGAAACCAACGCAATTCTTGGTTGCATCAATAGGAGTACGGATCAAGGGAGGTGATGGTACCACTCTATTCTGCATTGGTTAGACCTCATCTGGAATAATCCTGTGTCCAGTTCTGTGCACCTCAATTCAAGAAGGATATTAACAAGCTGGAGTGTGTCCAGAGGTGGGCAATCAAAATGGTGAAGGGTCTGGAAGCCATGAAGCCCTATGAAGAGCGGCTTGGGGAGCTGGGTATGTTTAGTGTGCAGAAGAGAAGGTTAAGAGGGGACATGATAGCCTTGTTTAAATATTTGAAGGAATGTCATGTCAAGGGGTCTCCTCCTTCTTTGGAGGTTTTTAAGCAGAGACTGGATGGCCATCTGTTGAGAATGCTCCGACGGGTGTTCCTGCATAGCAGGGGGTTGAACTTGATGGTCCCTGGGGTCTTTTCCAACTCTATGTTTCTATGATTCTATGTGTGTTCATTCCAATGTGCATACAATATGCATGCACAGGCCAATTTGCATGTGCTCTGCATGCATGTTTTCATGATGTGCATTGCGTTGTGCAAAGTTGCCCTTTTACCCAAAGGTTGTGTAGTACAATCAATGCATCACTCTGTGCACGGAGCTTGACACGATACGACCCCAGTGTCAAATGTCCACCATGATCGTTTTCCATCTCTCACTGTCTAATGAGAGAGTATGGACAATGCAAATCTGCAGAAATTTCATTCTTGGACATTTTTTTTCTCTCCTTCCTGCAAGAAAGTCATCAAATCTGCACAATGTGGGACATCTTCTGTGCCAGAATTACACTGTTTGAGCACAAAACAAGTTTTCTGCACTGGAAACAGTTGCACCAAAACCAGCACTTTTTGCACAGAAGACAAAATTTCGGCTCAAAAACTCCACATGCATCTTTTATACAGACGAAGTTCGGGACTGTGAAGAGTCTTGCCCATCTAGGATCCTCCTCAGCAGGGTTTCTCAATGTTTGAGTAACCCCTTTTTCAACCCTTTTCCAAATATTTTTGAATATTCTTTCCATGACCAGCAAGCTCTGTGATACAGTGGCGAATCGATGGGGCTTCTGGGATGACAGAGAGGACCTGTGTGTACCAGGCCAATTAAGAAAGTTAGGCCATTTCCACGCAACTTTGCTGTCCTGGAATGAGGAGGCGTTGGCAGCGGTGTGCGAGTCATGCTATCATATGACATTGTCACGGTCCCGCTGCCAATATATAGCAATGGCATTTATTTCTATACCGCCTATCAACTAAGTGTTATCTAAGCAGTTTACAATTTATTTTTAGCCAATTGCCCCCAACAAGCTGGGTACTCATTTTACTGACCTACGAAAGGATGGAAGGCTGAGTCAACCTTGGAGCCTGGCAAGATCGAACTCACAACCTTGTGGTTGCAGTACTGGCATTTAACCATTGTGCCACCAGGGCTCCAATGTGTCCCCCACCCATCTCAATCATGGGATATTCCACTACCAGAAAAAAATCCAGTAACGGTCCGCAATTGCGTGATGCTCCCATTGCTGGTGGCCATGTGGAACAGGTGGAAGTGCAATCTAGGCACTTTCTTCCTAGCGTAGCATGGGAAAGAGGCCGGCTGCATTGTGGAAGGAAGACACATGTTGCTTGTGCTCCCATCTGCAGTCAGCCGGCCAGGTTTGGAGGGGAACATTGGAGACATGTTCCCATCCTGGCCAGAATGCTGCTGGGATGACACCAGGATGACAACAGAGGAAGGTGCAGAAATGGCCTTAGTTAACCTTGTAGGAGCTTCCTAAATCATTTTTCCTTTTCTTTCTTGTGTGTGTATTCTCTTCCAGGCAAGCAGGGGGGTTCAACAGGCTCAGCACCCATACAGTCCAAGGCCTGTTACCCTGATTTCTGGGGTCCCTTGGGGGACACCTCAATGTGCTCCACATGATGGGGAATGGAAACTAGCCAGAGCACAAGCAACAGCAATGCGAGAAGCAGGGTAACCTAGTGGGGTCTTTTTACCCAGTTTTTACAGGGTCAGGCCAAGCCGAAAACCAAACGAAGATGTCCAATAAGATGATTTTATTGAATGAAAGTCCCATGCACCAATGCAATCACTCACACACTCACTCAAGACCTATTAAGAAGCAAAAGAGAGGAAACTGGATAGGGGAACTATCGAAGGGATTGTAGCTGGGGTAATACTGCACCTTTTCCTGAAATCCTTGGTCAGGGAAAAACAGCGAAGAAGTGGAGCTCAGCACAGAGAGGGCTGAGGGGCTTACTCAACGGACAGAGAAATGGTCAGCTGGGATGACTGGGAGTGATCCTAAGACCTGCTCAAAAACTGGGACTATTTGTAGGGGAAAAGGTACCTGAAAGGCTAATCCTTTCCTGGGGTAACTTTCCTGATGGTAACTTCCTTTGCATGATGAAATTATAAGGTGTTGCCAAAGTCTCAGGATCTTCGGCTGCATTGAGTTGTGGTGTGACTTTATGTAGATGGTCCTTGCCTGTTAGGATTTTATTGCTATCGGTGCTCAACTTGGGGCAAACACGCTAATTCCCCTCAAGTTGGCTTCTCGGGGGCTGAGGACCCTTTGTCTACTGTGGGTTTGCACAGCTTGAGGTTGCCTGGGGCTACATGATGGGGGATTTTACTGGCCTGACCTCGTTTTTGATTGTTCGACCATTGCTGCCTACATGCCCATCCAGGTAACCTCTCAGGCACATTGAATCATAATTTAATATCAAAATTGTAGACCCTGGGACAGGGTTTTCCAGTGAGGTAACAGGCCTCTGTTGAATTTCTGCCTGCCTTGCAACCACTAAAGGCACAAAGATGATCCGCTTTGCCCTTGCCAAGGTGGCAGGAGTGGAAGTTTCTCATAGGCCGCCAACATGCTGCCTGCTAGCTACCCTCCCTCTCAGAAAAAGCAGCCCCTAGAGTTGATTGCAATAAACTTCACACTTCAGAGAGTAGGACGTGTTTGAATAATTACACAAGGAAGCAAAATTAAAACATTTATTTATACTCCACGCTATCTGCACTCACAATATTTTTTACTTAATCATCTCAGACAGATGGTGGAACATTAGGGCCCATTAAACTAATAGCATTCAGTGTTCCCCATTTATTTTCTTCTGAGTTATTTTGGGACTTTTGTTCTAGTTTGTGTCTTTGCTGGGAGAGGAGAGAGCTGAGAGAAAAATAAATTAATGGAGGCGGGTGGCAAAGATTTTTCATGAGGTAGGGATTAACCTCGACATCTGTTTCCAACGCCCAGGAGTTGGCCATGGAACGGGGAAGAAATTTGCTTTACTAATGATACTTTTCTGTGGGGATTTTTAGCACTTCTCCGAATGCTTTGGAACTTGTTGCAATGGCGGCTACATCCCTGTAAAGCATGGGTGGGCAAAGATGATGACAGCCTGCCATCTTTCAACCCTCCTTGCTTTTACTAGCCGATGTGAAAAGTGGAATATTCAACAGATGCAGCTAGTCTGTGACTAGTCCATACACAGCTAGAGAGGAGATATACCTGTGTTATTTCTTTCTGCCGTGGTGCTTAAAATTAAAACTGCTTAAGGCCCTTTCCACACCTTACCTTATATTTTCGTGCTCCGGTGGCGATCCCAGCAGTGGTTCTGCCAGGAAGGGAGCATGATGGGAGCGCTCCCCTCCATGCCGGCTGGCTCCTTGCTGAAGGGAGTGCAATGGACATGCCTACTCATTCTGCAGTGCAGCCGGGCACTATCCCAGGCTGCACTGGAGCAAGAAGCACCGTCATTGACGGGGAAAACCCGTGATCTAATTTAATCTGCGATCGTGCCGCCTCATGACGGGAGAAGGACAGAACCGTGACAACATCATGCAGAAGCATAGTCACAGTCCTGTTCCTCTCCCGTCCAGGACAACAGTGTCCTGCAGAAAGGGTGTTTGCATCAGTGATTGAGAAAAGCCAACAATCCTGTCCTTTTTTGTGGTTGAGTTTCCTCTGGAAAGATCACATACCTTCCAACTATGCTGATGTGACAAGGTCAATCCCAATCAATCCTCTGTTGTCTTTCTTTTTCATCTGCTTTTTAAATGTCCCAGTTTCTCTCTCCTCTTCTCGCTTTGTCCTCAGCTTCCTTTGGTTGCTGCAAACTGAGTGCAAAGGGCAAAAGCAGCTTGCGCTCAATAGTTTCTGCTGGATTGGGGAGATGACAGGAAGGGGCCAAATCTTGCCCTTCCCAGAAGGTTCTGGTAAAAGCAAACTGCTGCCGCCTCTCTCTCCTAGCTTGTGTGTTCTTCCTCATTTGTAACTCTTGCCATCTTGACCCTACTCTGACGTTGTTTGGCCACACATATCTCAGTCTGTGAAATGTTGGAGGGTATGAGATCAACTCATTTCATGTACTGGTTTTTCTCTTCTGGGTGATCTGTGGCTTTTTTAAAAAAAAAATTGCAGTTTCAGTTCTGGGACAGGAGAATTTTCAGTTTGAGCATTACTTTGCTTCATCAAATGCAAAGCCAAAATGATGCAGCCAAACAAACAAGCCTCTTCACCTTTCTGTTCCTCATTCCCCCCCCCCATCATTGTACAAATTTGAGAGGGAAATGATTCAGCATTGGTTAAACAGCTCTCTGAGCTATGAAAAGCAAAAGCTCTTCCCCCCTTGAAAGCAGCCATTCTTTTTCTTTTTTTAAACAACCCTGAAGATTTGCATTTTCCATTTGCTAAACCTTTGGGGTTAAGCCATCAGACTGAATCACCTTTGCTTCTTTTCGACGCAGCAAACCAAAGGGTTTCTGGTTTGGGAGTATGATAAACCTAAAGGTAACTTTTTTTTTTTTATTATGCATTAAATTCATTTGATTCTTGCAGGGAAAAGGCAGAAACCAGAGGCGAAAGGACTGTCAGGCCAAAGATTCCCCCACTGGGAGTTTGCATGCGACATGGCCAAATGATTTTCAAGGATGGAGGGGACTGGCCCCTTAGCTGAATTTGGTGGGGGTGGAAAGTGGAAACGGCTGAAAGCCCAGCAGAGGCTGAGATTTTTATAATTCTCGTCAATATGCTTGATAACAAGAGGTGAGTCTAATAATGCAAAACAGTTTATCAAATGGGAGAACTGATAGGGCAACTGAAAATAAAACACAGGTCCTAGAAGAACAAACAGAAAAGATGGAGGACTTGGAAACATAAATTGATCTTGCAGAATGAGATCAGTTTCTTCCTGTGAACCTTGCAACTGAAGAAGGAACTAAACCGGGGAGAGGTAACATCTGGTGCCTGCACGTCCACTGGTCAGAGGTGATGGGAGTTGCAGTCCAAAGTACATGGGCCTGACTCTGCTTGTTCATCCCAACGTTGAATCACTGGGAACTTGCTAAGCCAAAATTTATGCAAGTTCTGTTGATTCAGTGTATCACATCTAGTCAGGACAAAAGATTCGATTTAGGTCCCAGATGGGAACAGGTTACTTCCTATCAATTTAAACCAGGGGTGTGAATCATGTGTCCCATGGGTCACATTTTACCCATGAGGACTTGTTGCAGCCACCAATCTGGCCCAGCCCCCAGCCTAAATTTCAATTATCGAGGCAAATTAGCCTCTCAATTGTAAATTACTGCCTCTAGCTATGGTCATGTATCTTGTAATAGCTCCCAGCCCCTGAAGAAAAATGGCAAAAAAAAAAAATTATACGATATAGTCCACCACAGAGGCAAAAATTGGCCTGCTCCATGGGTGTAGAATGGGGGGAGTTGAAATGAAGCTTTCCTCAAAGGAGAATTCAGCCCGTGAAAGAAATTTTCCTCCCCTTCCCAAATTTCTAGCATGAAAGTAACTTAAAACTTCAGCTGAGCATTCTTAAAAATAGTTTAGGCATCCAGAGGTAAGGAGGAGGCAGAGTTGCAAAGAGAATGCAAACGCAGCCCAGAAGAGTTCTAGGTGTAAATGGTTTTCAACATCTGTCTCACTTTCTGCAATTTTAGAAACTGGAGGACTGAAGGAAAAGTCCTTTGGGGCAGAATTCCTATCAGAGGAGGTGATACCCCCATGCTGTCTTTCCCCCACAGCTACAACCCTGGTTTGACTCATCCACCGACACTCATCCTGATTTCAACCAAGCCCCAGGCCCTTTCTGCACCTTGCCTTTTTCTGGCGCTGGGGTGTGGGGATTACGCAAGCAGCCTCTGGCGAGAGGCTCTTGTGTCCCTGCTGCTTCAGCTCCGCGCAAGCTGTCTGCTCGCACAAGACCCCTGCCTCTTCCTTCCGCAGTGCAGCCTGGGAGTTTCCCATGCTGCGCTGGGGCAGGAAGTGCGACCAGCACAGCTCCGGAGGCTCCGCACGCCAGGTAAGTGTGCGCAGGGCCCAGGAGCAATGCGCTATCGTACACCATTTTCGGCTTCCAGCTGAAAATGAAAAGGTGTGCGATCGGTGCCTGCTGGCCCCTGGAGCGTTGCGCGATTGTGAGTGCGTCGTGCAGATCGCTCCTCACAATCGCGCAATGGTCCGGGCGCCCTTTCGCATGGCAAATGCCATGTGGAAAGGGCCTCATTCGAGCATCCCATACCCTCCAACTCCAGTTGGACAGGGAGAATCCCAAATAATCCTCTGTTGTCCCATTTTTTTTACTGCTTTTACAATGTCTGATTTTCTTTCCCTTTGTACTCACCTTATGTCAGCTGCTGGCAACTGAATTCAAAGTGCAAAAGTAGTTTGCACTCATGGGGTGGAGCGGAAAGAGGAAGGGAAAATCTTTCCTTCCCAGGCAAAAGCAAACTGCAGCAGACTTTACTCAGCTGTCTGTTCTTCCTCTTTGATAACTTTTTTCTGTCTTGATCATGTCCTGAAGTGGCTTGGCCACAAAGCAATAGCAGTTAGCAATAGCAGTTACATTTCTATACCTCTTATCAGTGCTAAGAACTCTCTAAGCAGTTTACAATATGTTTTAGCTAATTGCTCCTAACAAGGTGGGTACTCATTTTACCAATCTACGGAAGGATGGAAGGCCTGGAGCCCGGCAGGATCAAATTCACAATGTTGTAGCTGCAGTACTGACATTTAACCACTGCGCCACCAGGGCACATGAAAAGTTGGAGGGTATAATTGTGTTGAACACAGAGCCTCTGGGCACATAAAGAGGATATTTATTTCATCCCTGGCTAACCCAAAGCTTGTTCTACCTTGTTGGGTTGGAGAAGGGAGTATTTAAGCCACAGGGGTCCTCTGAGTAGGCCAGAATCTTGTTTCTCGGAAGTAAGGAAAAATGTCTCCATCCTTCTTGCTGTTCTCATTTCACTCCCAATTGAGGTCACCAAAGCCCTCACTTCCTGAGGCCAGAGAGACCCTCTGAGCATAAGCGGCATGCACAGGCAAAATGACAGCCCTGCCTGCTCAACACCTCCTCAGAACAAAAGACCACAGTGGCAGGTCTCCTGTCATGCCGGCACAGAAGCAGCTGGGCCTGTGTGCTCCCACTTCAAATGTGGAGAACAAAAGGTTGTGGCAGCAGGCGGACGGACACCCAAAGCTGTGAACGCTCCTGGGGTTGAATTTTTTTTGTTCAGACTGGTGGGGAGGCCAGCTGCTTGAGCGTTCTCGAAATAGCTCAGGTGGCAGGGTGGCAGGGGGGAATGACTGTGCTGGCAAAAGAGGGAAAGAAAGCTGGCTTGAGGGATGCATATCCCTTTTTTCCCTCTCACACGTGACGACAAATAATGATGGTAGTTTTCTCCCTGCCTTGAGTGGGGGGAAGAATACTCCTTGGCAATATTCTCCCCATATTTGAACAACACACGGAGCTGAGGGAGAATGATGCTGCATTAAAAGGACATGTTTTTTGTCATGTAAAAGGATATCATACAATTTTCTTTCCTGCACAAAATGCTATTTTCTGCACAAAAAAAGGTGCTTGAATCCTATATCCCTCCCTATGTTATGCAACTTTATGTATATGTTCCTCCACATTTGCAGATCTGACCTTCATGAATTTGATTATTTGCAAGGTGTGCATGTACCTTCCTCCCATTCTCCTCCTCCCATTCCCTTGCCTTTTGCCTGGATGCATGTGCCTTCCTTCTCTGAGGCCAAGCAAAAGGCAGTGGAATCGGGGAGGCACCATGCACAGAGAAGAAAGGTGCACATATGCTTTCCCTTCCCATTCCCTTGCCTTTTGCCCTGGCGCTCATGCCTTCCTTCTCTGCGTGGGGAATGAGAAAGGAAGCACAGCAAGGGGGGGTAAGTTATTTGCAGTTTTTTCCACTTTCACAAGCGTTCTGCACTTCACTCTGTAGCAGGGACACTAAAGAGCCCAGTTACTCAATTACAAAAATGGCTAACAGGAAACCACCGGGACTGCTTAATGAGCATTGGTGCCTGATGAGCATTGGGACTGGTGCGATGCACATTGGGTTCAATGTGATGCATCTCCCATTGTGCATTGGTCCCATTTGTACATCAGCCCTGCTGTGCATCAGTCTCTTTGCTGGCTGCCTTATGCAGGCCATTTCCGCACTACAAGGTTATAGCGCTATTATTCCACTTTCAACATCCTATGGAATCCTGGGGTTTGCGGTTGAGGGAGGGGCCTTAGGCCAGAATTCCCATGGAATTTGTAGTTTCCTGAGGCCAAAGAGCTCTCTGGCTGAGAATTCTAAAGGCCTCAGGATTCCATTGGATGTTGAAAATGGAGTAATAGCACTATAACACCATAGTGCAGAAATGGTCTTAGAAAGGTATGCTCCACCATTGTACTGATGTTTCAGGGGCGCTGCATCCCACCACCACCCAGGCCCCTGGCAGCCCATAACTGCAACCTGTGGTGACCGGAAGTTTCCGCAGAATGTCTGAGTATGGACCAGGAGTTCTGGGCACCCTGAACCCCAGGCCAATGCAGCGCTCCGTGACTTTCTGTGCGAGGTTCTCAAAGGAAGCTCACTTGCCGTGTGACCAGGGACTGTAGGCGAATGGCCAAAGCAGCCGTCTCAATTGGCTTCGGCAACGAGTAGAAAAATGGTGTGTGAGAGGGAGAGTTTTGAGATGAGAGAAGAGTTGCCGCAGGCCCTCCAGAGCTGAGGCAAACTGACATTTGAAATAGCAGATGAGGTTGAAATAATGAAGTGGCCAGTTCTTTGGTTGCTAACCGCAGGTATCCGTCTCGCTTCCTTACTGTTGTCCTCTTTACCTTTGACTTCTAGGCCGAATCTTCTGGTTCTGAAGCCGCAGGACTGAATGGAGGTTTGTTAAACAAAGTTCCCAGTCATTGCTTGCTTGCTCGACGGTCCCTGGGTACCTTTCCATTCTCTGACAGGAAAAAAACAAGAAGGCGACTCAGCCTCTTTCATTCCATTCAGGAAATACCCACTCTGTCAGAGTAAAAGCCAGCAAAGGAGGCTGCGTCGGCCGATTGGCTTTCAGACAGCTTTTGAAGCCCCTCACTTTCTCGAACATGATCCCTCCGTCCACAGCGTCTCTTGGTCACTCTCTTGGGGAATGTTAAGAAGAGACAAAAAGAAATGGCCTCAAACTAGGATGGTTTGAGACCGTACCACCTCTTTCCAGACCCAGTCGGACATCTCAACAAAGAAAACACGCCATCCTTTCCCAAAATCTAGGCCTTTGGGACCATCCATGGGACTGTGAGGTATTATTCATTCAAGACAGTGACACATTTGATCCATGGAACATCATTTTGAAGGCTGTGACAACTGAATGTTGTCTCACTTGTATTTTGTCTTTGGTACCAGCTGTTTTTTCACTCACTGGCTCAGAAACTGATTTGCAGGTGGGGCGTGACCCTTTTTTGCATTGCCAGCACCAAACTTGTCCAGCAACGGAATGAAACTGGCATGGCCAAGCTCTTGCTGAAATTCCAACGGTATTTTCGACGGAAACCCATCCGCTTCTTCATGTTGATCGCACTCTACTTGACCGCAGGAAGTCTGGTGTTCCTTCATGCCAGCTTCACCGGCCAGACCCGGGTCCCAGAGAACGAACCCAGCCCCAACAATCGCGCTGGGGACGGGACAGACATTCAGTATTTGGGGACAGGCCAACTTGGCAGGGAATTTAAAGACATGCCAGAAACCCTGACAGCCGCCCGCAGATATGGCTCTTGGTTTAAGACTCCTTACAAAGAGTTGCCGGAGAGGAGCAAAGTAGGTGATTATGGCAGGACGTGGAGTAGAGCCCTCAAGGGAAGGAACATCCACGAGAAAGAGGAAGACAGAGGTAACCTTTCATTTGAGGGGTGTGAGGGAAGAAATTTGTAATTGGAATGATTTGGGGATGTTAGACAGGGAACCCTTCAAGCCAAGGTCCACTGTGTCGCTACCCCAAAACATAGGTGCCACAAGGGCCACCCTGCAATGCCAGTACCTCTGTGAAAAAGTGGGGAATTAATTAGCTCAAAGAGGAGGTTTGCAAGAGAAGGGTAACTTAGTGAGACCTTTCTACCAATGTTTACGGGCTCACACAGGAAAAGAACCAGCCAGAGATTCAAAAGTAAGCTAAAAATGTGTTTTATTGAGGGGAATTCACTCATGCATGCTCACAAAATACACACAGTCACACATTCACACAACAGCTAGCCGAAGGATAAAAGGAAGGAAAAATTATGGATAGAGAGGCTGAGGTTTTTGGGTTATAATTACCATTAAAGAAGAACAGTGAAGAGGCAGTGGAGTGGCTTAGACTGGTGTCTAAGGACAGACCAGATCAGGATTCAGGGTGACATAGTGGGCTCCAGCATTTCATCTGACTGCATCTGGCTTCTCAAAACCAAAAGTTTTATATACTCTATTTCTCTCCCTGAAGGGATGTGAGTTAATTGATCTCTCAGCCTAGTGGACAAGGAGAGTTGCAACACAGACACTGGGCTATCAGCCCACTAATGTTCACAGTGTTTGGGTGACAAAGACATAATTGGTGTTGTAATAGCTGTCTATTGTGGGTGCTAAAAGTAAAGAGGAAGGAATCCAGGTGCACAGGGGATGGTGAGAAGTCCTGTGGGACTTCTCACAATTGCAGTTCTCTGGGAAAACTCCAGCTTCTGCTTAAGCCTATTATCCACAGGAACAGCATCTATTTGCCTGACAAATGACTCAGTCATACCTGGAGGGTGTGTTAGAATGATCGGTCTTTCTTTCTCATGTTCACAGTCAGAGTTTTCCCTCTGTTGGTTTGACCTTCCTCTGGTTACCTTCAGGTTTGATTTTGATATCAGTGGCAATTAAAGTGTGTTGCCAATTAAATATGATGCCAATTAGATATGGTGCCCATCCAAACCATACCATTCCTGGTAGCCAGACACAGGTCCTAACAGTGTCTCTGGGAGTGAGCCCCAGAGATTTCAGCTATATTGGTACAGAGAGATGGGAATACAATCAGACAGATTATGGGAGCTGCCTTGCTAGGTCAGAACTGAAGCCCAGAAAAGTTGGCTGGAATTCACTACGGGCCTTACATCTACATAAGCGGGTTTCTGTCTGTGGGAAAGAGAACTAAGCATTTTCACAACATCCGTATTCAGCAAGGGGCTGCCATAATGTTGTACGTAGAGGAGCCAACTATTACGTTTTTAGGACCACAACTCCCAGGGTTCTCTTCAGTCACTGGCTAAGCTGTTGGGGGATTCTGGAAGTTGCAGTCTAAAAAGTGATTTTTTCCCAAAGCTCTAAGAGCATACAACTTGCCCAGATCTTGCTCCACCTAGTCCAATATGATCTGTAGGACTGGCCCTATTGTGAGGCCAAGTAAAGCAGTCCCCTGTACAGCTCCACGCCTGAGTCTCTAGCAGAATATTCCAAAGAGAAATAAAGTGCTAGGTACCATGATTGCAAGAGAAGACAGGAAACCAGAACAAATCAGGAGTCTTTGGGAAGGGCCTGTTGCTCAACGGCAGATCTTTGCACTCAGAGGACTTATACCTCGACATCTCTGGTTCAAAGAATTTTAGGTAACAAGTGGTGTCTTGGCACTCCAAAGAGACACTGCCTGGCAGGGTAGACTATACCGGATCAGGGAGACTGAGGAGTGTTTGGAGGAGTTGCTTTTTTGGACAACAGCTCTCAGAATCCCCCTGTCTTATACGTGACCTCCCAAAAAAATTCAGCCAGAGACATCTTTGAAATTTTGAGTCAGTGCCATTGATGAGGTCGCATTACTATTTGCCCCAGCTTTTTCTCAAAGGTGTACTGCTCCTGGATAGGCAGGTTCCGTTTGCATCTCTGTCGCTGACAACCCTGGCTTGGTCAATCTTTCTAAGAGCTTCTCAAACCCTTAAAGATAAAAAGACATTCCTTTAAAAGGAAGGGTGGGATAGACTTCTGGGACAATCTTCTACCTCAGGGGTAGGCAATTTTGGGGTGGCCAGGGTCCATTTTCCCAAGCCCTCCACTCTCACAGGCCACACTCTCCATGGCCATCTGAGACTCCTCTGTCCCCCTGCAGTCCCTCTCCAAATGAGAACAGGAAGCGACATTGCTGGGAGCTAGGCCATTTCTCCATTACACTGCTCTAGTCCCGTTATTCCACTTTCAACCTCCTGTGGAATTCTGGGGTTTGTAGTTTCCTGAGGCCCAAGAACTCTCTGGCTGGGAATTCTAAACTGCACACCCCAGGATTCCAGAGGATGTTGAAAGCTGAATAATAACACTATAACAGCGTAGTGCAGAAATGGCCCAGGTGTTCAAAAAAAGCAACAGATACAAGCCCTGACTCCCCGCATCCAGAAATGTAGCAAGCCGAGGACAAATCTTACCCATAGCACCTTCCTGTGTGAAACTGGCAGGGATCCCAGGGCTTGCATCATTGCGAGGCGGGTGATGGGTGGCCAGAGATTCATCCCCTCGCCCTTCCCGACATCTCAGTTCCCTCCAGGTCTTCCCATGAGCCACAGGCCCAGCTGTTCTAATCCCCTCTTCAATTTGTTTGGCTGATAGTGTCTTTTGACTGGTGACTTATGGGGCCTGTCTGCGGAACGCTTAGCATCTCTGAAGGCCTCATTTACTGCACCTGACAGGACACTCTTTCCTGGAGAGGAGGAGATCTCATTGCGGGCAGTGCGGCTTCATTTATTATTGGGAGGCACTTTCTGCCGCTCTGACACCGATGTTCTCATTAGTCCTGATTTGCACAACGGCTTTCTGAAGTCCAAAAAATTGCTTGATGTGGCGATGAAGGACAGCATTTAGAGGGCAGTTGGGAAAGGGAAAAGAGGCCAATGGCTCGAAAATTGCCAGTAATTGGGACGGTTGGCTTGCTATGATCCCCCGTTGGAGTGGAAAAGAGTGCATCTCTCTGGGTGGAGTTATGCCTTAACTTTGCTGTACAACCCTTGTGTCGAATGGCAGCGTTGCGTACCTGCACATTCCTTCAATGTGCAACCTGCGCTGCCATCAAGTATAGGGGAGGCAAACTATTGCTCTGCTGGTGGATATTTCTGCTTTGTTAAAGCAATGCATGTTCTCAGCCAAAGAAGCCCTGCCTGCCCTGACTTTGCAAGACCTGAGCAGGGCAGTTAAGAACAGGGTCATAGAATCATAGAAACATAGAGTTGAAAGAAACCACAATACCCATCAAGTCCAAGCTCCTGCCATGCAGGAACAAACACTCAAATCACCTTCAGCAAATGTCCATCTAGCCTCTGCTTAAAAACCTCCAAAGAAGGTGACTCTACGACACTTCGAGGCAGCATATTCCACTGTCAAAGGGCTTTGACTGTCAGGGAGTTCTTCCTGATGTTTAGATAAATCTCTTTTTCTGCAGCTTGAATCCATTGCTCCGTGTCCTCGTTTGAAGAGCAGCAGAAAACAGGCTTGCTCCATCTTCAACATGACATCCTTTCAAATATTTCAACACGGCTATCATGTCTCCTCTTAACCCTCTTCTTGTCAGGCCAAATATACCTAGCTCCCTAAGCCTCTTCTCATAGGGCTCGGCTTCTAATTTAGGTCTCTTGAGGTTTTCCCATTCATAGGGTCACCGTATGCTGAAGATGACTTGACAATCCCATGAGTTCTCTGCAAGACAGACAGAGAGAAAACTGAGGAAGGATGTCAAAAGATTCCCAGCCTTGCAATCAGATTGCCCAAAACAAAAATGAAAATAGGTTCACCCTTTTAGACAAGCTAAACATCTTTTGGGGGCTGCATGCGGCCCCATCCCTTTTAAACATTAGAACAAGCAACAGCGATGCGTCACTTGAAAAAAGAATATGGCCAGTGACAGGAATGAGTGACTTTGCAAAAGTTTCATCCTGGGTTCTGGTTTGCCCAGTATGGTCTACACCAAGGATGGAGCACCGTACCCGAATAAAGGAGAGGGGCGATTTTTTTCCTTTGGTCCTGATGAGGTCAGGCACAGGGCTGTCTCCTCTGACGCTATTGGGACCCTGGCCAAAATGGGTGGGTGGAATTCTCCCCCTTCCCTTCACAGTATATGGGAAAGAGGAGCAAAGCCCTCTCAGCTGAGAGGTTGTCAAGGGGACTTGCTCCAAGCTAAGCGTGCTTAGGCTTGCAATCTTATGAGCTGCTGCTGTTTCTTGTTTGCAGTCACTACCTTGCTTGGTTGGTAGTTCCCCCTGCCACACAACTGTCATATTAAATTTACTGTTCTCAGTCCATTAGTGAATTGTTGTTGTGATAGATCTGGTTTTGTCTGCACGGTCTTGGATCGTCATTGGAGAATGGCAGTGTTGTGATGGATCGTGCATTTATGAAAACTCTAAGATAGGCACCAATCCTGAGAAAGGGAAGACCAGAAGCCTGGAGACTGGCCCAGGTGAGGTAGCGTAAGGCCTCTTCTGTTGGTGGAAAGCAGCTGCTAATCCCACTGAAGCTCTGGAAGCACATTTAAGCTCAGTCTTCTCATGCAAGAGGCATTCTCAGGAAGTGTGAGGTGTTCTGGAACTCCAGCCATTGAATATGGGAGTGAAATCAGACCATAATCTCCAACGCTTCCCAGATGAAAACAGGGACTGATGTGGCCAAGCAGCATCAGTGGGGTTAAGACGACAAATATTATTAAGGAGGAGGATGCTGGGAGAGGCTGTGACAGTTTGCTTTTGCTTGAGAGTCCAGGGAAAGGCAAGATTTCCCCTCTCATCCTCTTCCTCCTGCTGATCCACTTGAGCGCAAGCTGCTTTTGCCCTTGAAACTCCATCTGCAGCAATAGAAGATAGCTGAAGACAAAGGGGAAAAGCGGGAGAGAGAAACCGAGACACTTTAAAAGCAGCTGGAATAGTGGGGCAGCAGGGATTAATTGGGACAGTTGGAGGGCATGTTGGATAGATATTACCAAGTCTCTACACTACAGAAGTGATAGGACATTTTAATCTGGTGTGAAATGGCTATTATTCAGTTCAAGGCCACAGTCTGGGTCCAAGATTCCCCACCCGTGCACTTGGAAAAGAAGCACCAGGTAGTTGAGCATACAAACAATCTGAAATTGCCCTGGGATCTTGACTGGGCCATTGTCCATTGAGGCCATCCAGCCTCTGCTTAAAAACCCCCAAAGAAAGAGACTCTACCACACTCCACTGAGGCAGTATCTTCCACTGCTGGACAGCTCTGACCATCAGGAAGGTCTTCCTGCGGTTCAAGTGGAATCTCCTTCCTGTAGTTTGAATCCATTGCTCCTTGTCCTAGTCTCTGGAGCAGCAGAAAACAGGCTTGCTCCAACTTCCACATGCCATCACTTCAAATTAATGGATTGAGATCCATTAATCCAACATGGCTCTCATGTCCTCTCTTAACCTTCTCTTCTGCAGACTAAACATCCCCAGCTCCCTAAGCCGCTCCTTGTAGGGCTTCATGGCTTCCAGACCCTTCACCATTTTGGTGAAGGAAGATCTGTTGGTCTCCTTCAGCTTTCTTTCCTAACTGGTCCACCCCTGTATATGATGGACTATGTCCCTACGCAGTTGGAGATGGTGGAGTTCTATTTCATGACATCCGGAAGTCAGCAGCCTAGCGACATCCTCCCCAACACTGTGATCAAGATGGCAGAAGTTAGTAATGAAGAAAAACAGACAAGCTAAGAAAGCCTGCAGGGGTCTCCTAAGCCTCCTGGGAAGGGCAAGATTCCCCTCCCCTGCTGTCCTCTCCCCGCTCCTGAATTAACCCCTTTTGCACTTTGAACTCAGTTTGCAGCAGTGGAAGTAAGCCAAGAATAAAGGGAGAAGGTGGGAGGAAGAGTGAGAAACGGGGACATTTTAGAAGCAGCTGGAAAAGTGGGATGGCAGAGGATTCAATGGAGACAGATGGAGGGTATGCTGTCTAGTCCGAAATGCTGTCCTCACACTGTCTGGCCTGACAGCGAGAAAGGAAATCCACTCCCCTTTCCCCCTTACATTTCCCAATGACTGATATGCTGGGATCCTATTCAACAACTGCATAGCAAAAATATATGACACTATAGCCAGAATTACATCATGCTAGAGTTAGATTGGTTCACACCACTGAGCAAACTGATTGTGCAGTGGACAACCATATCTTGCACTTGCACTTGCCTGTTGAAAAATCTTGGTGAGGATCCCATCCTTGTATAACTATTTGCTCCAGCGTTAAGTAAGTAAGGCCAGAGAGAAGGATGTTTGATAAAGAAGATGGGATGTTGTTACCCTGTTTACTGGGGTCCCGCGAGGGACTCCAAACGTGCTCAAATATTGGTGGGGAAAATTAGCTCAGAGCACAAGTTAGCAAAACGAGAGGCAGGGTAACTTAGCGGTGATCTTGTAACCCAATGTCTAGGGGGTCAGGCCAAGCCAAGAAGCACACCAAATGTGAAATAATAACTTTGAATTTTATTAAATACAGGCAAACAGTGTATGCAACACACTCATGCAAGTAACTATAGAAAATAAAGGCATTAGCGGTATAGAGGGATTTTGAGAGGGATTGTTGAATTGGGAGATACTACACCTGTCCGAAGACCAAGGTAGATCACAGCAGAGGTCGGTAAATGAACAGTCTTGGACGGAGACCGAGGGGAAAGCTCGGCGGACAGAGCGGCAGCAAGGCGGGGTGGAAGTTCAGAGCAATCTGAGGAAGCTCTCGGAACTGGGGGTTTTTATAGGGAAAATATGACCGTAGGCTAGTCTGTACATTGGGAAGAACAATGAGGTTTGGGTGCGAGACAATGTCTCCGAAAGGTCAGAATTCAGCATGATTGAATTAAGTCCGAATCAACAATGGAATGGCCAGTATGCAGATGCAGCGTGCTTGACAGTTAAGCATCTAGCTCATCAAGTTACCTGCTCGGGGCAGGGAGCTCTTTGTATTAGCGTGCATCCTTAATCAGGTGTTTGTCTAGGGAGGTCTCCTAAAGCGAAGATCTGGTTGAGTCCAGCCTGCCTAGTTGGAGAAAGGAATGTTCAACAGTTAATGGCCATGCCTAGCTCTGTGCTTGTTCGAGGGCCTCACAAACACTTGGCCGAGGGTGGCAAAATGGGGCCGAATTGTAATATCAAAATGATATCTAATATCTTCCAAAGTAAGGCTAGTAAATGGAAATAACAATGTATCCAACCTAATAACCATTATTAATTAATAGTGGTGATGGTTAATTATGAACAGGAATAACTCATAAGATTAGCAGTCATGAACAGTAGCTCTAAGGCAAATCTTGGCCATCAATCAGGCCGTTTCCGCACTACACTGTTCTAGTGCTATTATTCCACTTTCAACATCCTATGGAATGCAGGGTTTGCAGTTTAAGGAGGGACCTTTAGAATTCTCAGCCAGAGAGCTCTTGGGCCTCAGGAAACTACAAACCCCAGAACTCCCCCAAGGATGTTGAAAGTGGAATAATAGCACTAGAACAGTGTAGTATGGAAAAACCCTTGGTTTCAGAGCCAATGAACCACTATGAAGAACACTTGCTCCAAGTCTCAGCTACCTTCACCTCTCATAATAACTTCTTAGCAAAGGCCATAGCTACAAAAGTCGAGCATCTGCTTTGCATTCAGAGGGGCCCAGGTTCAATCCTGGGTACCTCCAGTTTTAAAACACAGAAGTTGGGGAAAAAATGATTTCCCTGCCTTATCGCTCTGGAGAGTGGGCAAGAAGACCACACAGGGCAAGAGTTGGGAATAAGCTGGACTTCCTGGTGTGATTTTAGGATATCTGAGCCCAGGCTGGCCTATTCTGACAATATTTTGCCTTGCTTCACGAATAGCTGCAAATTGGCTGTGGAAGGACACGCAGGCGATGCTGGGTTTTGACCCAGCTCTCCTCTGAATGGGGACAGCAGCCAACGGAAGACATGAAAATATATACCAAGGAAAGGAGAGTCCTTCTCTCTGTTCTGCCCCCCCTTTGACGAGAGAGTCAACTGAAGGCATGTCAGTGACAGAGACCGCCGGCTTGCGTAGAAGAGCCCTATTACAATCTCTTCCGGCAAGTCCCCTCCCCGTCACGAGGAATTAGCAGCCGTCCTCTTGGAGGTTAATTGTTGTGGATGCGCTGCATATGGCTGGGACCACCACAGCAACCTTGACAGGAACTGACAGTTGATTCTCACTTGCCATCTGGTAGCGATGTTCGGCGTGTCAATTCAAATTAAACTAATGAGCATAGCCAAATACCATTTCGAAACAAGCCCTCCCTCTGTTCTCACAGCGCTGCAGCCCTAATAAGCAGACCGTGGCTGAGATTCTAGATCAGCTACTTAGTTATGGATGCTGAACTAAGTAGCATTTCCTGGCCTTTCCTCAAATCCTGACTTAACAGGCATTAGCTGCTGCAAGCGACAGGGGTCTGTTCTCCTGTCTATCAGGACCCGGCATACTGGTGTCTTCACCCCCTCTCACCAGTGATCTCTCAATGAGAGGAGGAATTGCAATATAGATCCTGCTTCTGATTGTCACCCTGGAGATCATTGGTGAGAGGGGGATGGAAACATCCGTCTGCGGTCCTCCCAGTGACAGGAGAACAACCTCTGTTGTGCACAGCAGCTGCTGCCCAGTAAGGCAGGATTGGGAGGCTTTTATGATCCTTTTGAATATGTAGGGACTGTGAATACAAATCAGTTACAAATGCAGAACTCTAGATTACACATTTGTAACCGCAATCATGAATTCCGGCCCATCTTATGAACATCATCACCATTATTTTATTCTTTTTCATCCATCCTTTCCCTCAATAATCTGACTCAAGGTGGCTAAACACACATTTAAAAACAAAACCGATCAAAACTACACAAAAGCTTTAATAGAAGTATTAAAAAACCAGTTAAATGATTGAAGTGAAAAAATTATGCTTCATTAAAAGGGAACATGCAAACCTTAAAAACCGCATTAAACCCCACTCCAGTCAGTTTCTAAAAGCCTGGTGACTTAAAAAAGGCGTTGACTTGCTGGCAGAAGGAGAGCAAGGACAGTTCCAAAGTCTGGGAGCAGCCACCGAAAAGGCCTGTCTCCCTTGTCCCCACTAAATAAGCCCAAGAAAGTGATGGAACAGAGACAAGGGTCTCTTAGAGCTCTGATGGGCTCATATGGGAAGATACAGTCCTGCAAATAACCTGGACCAAAGCCATGCAGTTAAAAGTGGCACTTTTAAAGTGGCAGAGCTTACAAGCCCCTGGAGCTGACACTATGCAATTTGTCAAAGTGGCTCCCCTCTTCAGAGTCTGACCTGCCTCCAAGTTTCATCCAGGTGGGCAAAGAAACAGCATAAAAGGCTTGGAAACCATAGCCAAAGGTCTGGAAACCATGAAGCCTTGAGGAACAGCTTAGGGAGCTGAGTGCGTTTAGTCTGGAGAAGAGAAGGTTAAATGGGGACATGACAGCCATGTTTAAACATTTGAAGGGATGCCATATGGAAGATGGAGCAAGCCTGTTTTCTGCTGCTCCGGAGACTAGGACACAGAGCAATGGCTCCAAAGTTCAGGAAAAGAGATTCCACTAAACATGAGGAAGTGATTCCATCTAAACGCTGTTACTTCAGTGGAGTGTGGTGGAGTCTCTTTCTCTGGAGGTTTTTAAACAGAGGCTGGTGAGGCTGAAAGAGTGACTTGAACAAGATTCCCTAGTGAGTTTCCTGGATTGAGCAAGGATTTGAATCTTGGTCTCCTGGAGTCTTAGGGCCATTTCTGCACTACACCATTACAGTGCTATTATTCCACTTTCAACATCCTTAGAGGAATTCTCGGGTTTGTAGTTTCCTGAGGCCCAAGAGCTCCCTGGTGAGAATTCTAAAGGCCCCTCCCTCAACTGCAGATCCCATGATTCCACAGGATGTTGAAAGTGGAATAATAGCACTGTAACAGTCTTAATCTCACATTCAAACCACTGCACCATGCTAAGTCTCAAAGCCCCCCAAATTCTCCCCCTCCCATAAAAGAAAAAGAAAAATCAGTCAAAAATTGACTGAAATGTCAGCGGGACATGATGGCAGGTTGGGTCTTGGGCACTCCAAAACAATACAGCCAGCCAAGCGGGCACAGAGAGGAAAAATGGCCCCACTCCCTACAGGTGGCCCACCCCCACTGTAAATCAAAGGATCTTTGGTATGCAGTAGAGCGGCTCCATATTGGTGGCTGGCCTAACAGGCCTGTCACGGTGATGGATGTTTCTCCAAACCCAAGAGTGGAGCTTTTTTGGAGAAAGAGAGAATTGGGGAGGGGCAGAAGGGGGCCGAGGGACCTCGGTGGCTGTCACTCTGCAAAGACTGTTGTGTTTGTAACACTTGCCGTGGCAGTCTTGTCAGTGTGACTTTTATAGGAAGAGGAAATGAAGAGAGAGAGAGAGAGGAAAGGAAAGGAGACAGAAGAGAAGGGCTGGAGCTAATCCCGAGGAGTGAGAAGATGGGTTGTCAGGTCTCAGGGCATCAGCCAAAGTCACTGGGATCTGCTGTGCTTCTCCAGGGCTGGATCCTTGTTGGTGTCTCCATAGAAGTTCCCCTAAAGAAGCAGCTGGACATTTTTGGCCAACACAATTCAAGGTTGCAGAAGCCAGGGGTTGAGAGTGCATTTGCATGATTAAAATTAATCTGTGTGTTCATTCCTGGAAGTGTCTGAGCCAGCTGTGATGATATATGCCTCCCGTGTGGATTACTGCAGGGCCCTCTGCGTGGGCCTGCCCTTGGCAACGTCCCAGTTCCCAAAGGGTTGCAGCCAGAGGGCTGACCAGGACTCGGAACAGGAAAGACTTCACTCCCATCTTGCCAAAGCTTTCCTGGGTGCCTGTCTAAGTGCTGCCTGTGACCTATCAGGTCCCGTACAACCAAGCCAAGACTCTGCAAGACTATTTGTCCCCATAGCGCCTGCTCAAGAATTAAGATCCTCATGGGAGGACTTTCTGACAGTCCTGCCCCTAGCACAGGCCCTTTGGATGAGAACCCAGGAGAGAGGCGTTCTTGGTGGCTGCTCTCAAGCCATGGAATTCCCTCCATCTCCAACCTCCTTCCATTGACAGCCTTGCAATTCCCACAATTAAAAAAAACCTTTTTATTTAGACAGGGGTTTGGCTGTTAAGGGGCTGTTTGGAAGGACCTTTGAAAAGGCCATGCTTTCCTTTTATCCTCATTGTTGTTTTAAATATTTTAAAACTGTTTTAAATTAGCATTTGAATGGGTTTGCTTCATTCTTAAAATCATTGATACATCTTGTTTCAACCTGTGCTGGAAAACCTCTTAGGACTCATAGTAAAAGAAAAGTGGGAAATAAATTAAACAGGTAAATAACGGGATGGGGGGAGAGAGGGGGAGAGGGAGAGAGAGGACTACATCTTGCACCATCCTTAGCCAGCATGGCCAATGGCAGGAAATGCTGAGAGCTGGAGGGCCATGGCAAACCTGATTAAAAAAGGATAATTAGAGATAGGCAGTTCTGCAATGTCCGTATCCAGGAATGGACCACGGTTATGATACTAAGTAGGACAGCCAGCCAGCAAAGTGATGGATGCCCATTGGGACGGGTGCACAACGGGATCCATGCATGTCGGTCTGATTGCACATAGATCCCAATGTGCATTGGCTCTATTGTGCATTAAGACACTAACTAGAGAGTACCAGATCTCATCAAGACACTCTTGCCCATGACAGAACCTTACAATTCCCACAACGCAGTTTTGCAATCCACTAACAGGGTTTCTCAGTGCCTCTGCTCCATTGCTAAGGGTACAAAAAGTTATCTAATGGACACTGTGATAAAGAATTCCAACCTTTCATGATTACAGGTGTGGGGAAAGCAAGGATCACAGGCAGCCCTGAATATCACTTTTGTGCTCCCCAAGCCCCCTGTTGACCTCCAAAGACCGCAATGCCACCTAATTTTTTTTTTTAAAGTGCCAATTTTTGGGTGATCTTTTCACCCCCAAACTGGCCCAACCACCCTTCCAAATGGCCACAGCTGTGGCTCTCTCACCCCTCCAGACCCCCTAATTTTTGAAAAAGGGAGAAAATCAGACCAAATGGCAACTGAGAGTAGTATACAGCCTGGGGGCGATGGGTTCATCAGGCCAAAAAATGGCCTTCTCCTCCCCTCCGCTGGTGCATGGGCCCACCCCCAGGGTAGGAACTTGTTTGGATGGCATGGGATTGTTCAACACAGGTCTCAATCCTCTCAGCTCCATCTGGAGGCCCAGTTGGTTTGGGTTCTGGGCCCGAGATGAGGCCAGCTTTGCGTTTGGAAAAAGAAACTCCTGAAAAATAGGCTATGCAATGGGCAATATTTCTCCAGCTACCTGCCTCAGGCAATTTCTGTCCTAATCAGAAAAGCTGCAGGCCCCTTGTCACACTGTATTAAGAGGCCGGGCTTTAATGGATGCCAGAGGAGCTGACTCCCTGGCTGGCACAGGGAGGGCAACACCCCCCTTGCCTTAATAGGCATTAAGAAATGGCAGCAGCTATAGTTCGCTGAACAAACAGAGCAGACGATGGGCGTGGGTCATGAGCTTTTCCAACAGCCCCCCCTCTGTCGTGTTCTTTTTCTTGAGCCAGGGCAGGGTGGGGAAATGCCAAGGAAGACAAGATGAGACATGTTGAGGGCTTCTGCACTGGTGAGCTTTTCTGCAGATCCACCTGTTCCCAGCTCTTCCATTAGTCTATAGAGCTGGTCCTCCAGCAAGGCAGAGAGGCATACTTCTTTGCAGGCTGACGAACCAGATATATATCCCCAGCACCGACCTATTTGCGATGTAAGATCAGCCAGGGGAAACTCACCTTGTGAGGTCCCAAAGTCTTCTTCCATCCCTCTGGCCCTCCCTTCCTTCCCTCTTTTTTTCCCCCTTCCTTCCTTTAGCTATTTATATGTCCTATATCCAAAGATCTCAGGGCAGTGTGCCATAAAATCAGTGCAAAATAAAACGACAATAATTTAAGAGACTAAAAAACACATTGGACCATTTATCACTTAAAGTCAGACAATTGAAAATCTGTTAAGACTAATTTAAAATCATGCTGACCATAGCACATGTGCAAATTGGAGAAAATCAATTATTCCCCCCCCAATAGCCTTTAATTAAAAGCCATGTTTTGACTTAGCAGTGGAATGGCACCACTGTTGGTGTCGAGTAGGCCTCTGAGGGAGGGCATTCCACAACCAGGGTGCCACAACAGAATGGATTGGAAGGGCTACCACATGTAGCAGGACTTTCTCGGTGCTGACACTCTGCTGGTAATTCATGGGTTTAAAATGTAGACAACACTTTGGACAGAATCTGGTGGTGGCTCCCATGTCGGTAGGGCTCTGAATCTGCCCCAGGCTTTAAAGGAACTCTCCAAGGTGCTGAGCCTAGTTGGGCAATAACATTCAGCACCTTGGAAAGCCCTTGGAAAGCCTAGAGTAAATCCTGGTGTGGCCTCATTTCCACACTGATATAAATGACACCACCAGACACTGACTGGGGTTAGTGGCCAGTCCTCCATAGCAACTGGTCCCAGTGCGAATCACCCTTTGGACTATATGCTGTGGACATAGTATATCTTGATTTCAGTAAGTTCCCCATGACATTCTTGCAAAGAACCTAGTAAGATGTGGGCTGGACAGGGCTACTGTCAGGTGGATTTGTAACTGGTTGACTGACCGTACCCAAAGGGTGGTCACCAATGGCAGATTCTCATCCCGGAGAGAAGTGACTAGCGGGGTGCCACAGGGTTCTGTCCTGGGCCCGGTGCTGTTCAATATCTTCATTAATGACTTGGATGAAGGAATAGAGGGCACGCTGATCAAATTTGCAGATGACACCAAATTGGGAGGGGTTGCTAATACGCCTGATGACAGGATCAAAATTCAAAAGGACCTGGACAGATTGGAGAGCTGGGCCAAGGCTAACAAAATGAATTTCAACAGAGAGAAATGTAAGGTCCTACACTTAGGCAGAAAAAATGGTATGCAGAAATATAGGATGGGGGACACGTGGCTGGCTAACAGTACGTGTGAAAGGGATCTAGGAGTCTTCATAGACCACAAGCTGAACATGAGTCAGCAGTGTGATGCGGCAGCCAAGAAGGCCAACGCAATTCTTGGCTGCATCAATAGGAGTATGGTGTCTAGATCGAGGGAGGTATTGGTACCACTTTATTCTGCATTGGTTAGACCTCATCTTGAATACTGTGTCCAGTTCTGGGCACCCCAATTCAAGAAGGATACGGATAAGCTGGAGCAGGTCCAGAGGAGGGCAACCAAAATGGTGAGGGGCCTGGAAGCCATGCCCTATGAGGACAGACTTAGAGAGCTGGGGATGTTTAGTCTGCAGAAGAGAAGGCTGAGAGGGGACATGATAGCCATGTTTAAATATTTGAAGGGATGTCATGTCGAGGAGGGAGTGGGCTTGTTTTCTCCTGCTCTTGAGCCCAGGACAAGGAGCAATGGATACAAGCTGCAGGAGGGGAGATTCCACCTGAACCTCAGGAAGAATTTCCTGACAGTCAGGGCTGTCCGGCAGTGGAATGTGCTGCCTTGGAGTGTGGTGGAGTCTCCTTTGTTGGAGGTTTTTAAGCGGAGGCTGGATGGCCACTTGTCGGGAGTACTTTGAGGGTTTTCCTGCATGGCAGGATGGCCCTTGTGGTCTCTTCCAACTCTACATTTCTATGATTCTATGATTCTATGATTCTATAAAGGGGGGAAAGGAAACAAGAAGGTCTTTCTGATGCTGGGAGGTGATCTTTTTGACAGAAATGACAGTCGCTTTGTGACAGAAATGCTGGTAATCCAAGTGGATTGCATGCCACATCCCCACCACCACCACCACCGAAAGAAAGGAAAGCATCGTATTGTGACAGATGTCCGCCGGCAGGCAAGCTGTGCATGACAATGGAGGATTTCATTCCTGGAAGGTCTTAACATGATTCTTCTTTAGCAAAATGCTGGGAAACGGCAGCCCTAGCCAGCGCTTGAGCTCTCCCTGAGTGCTGGGGCGCTTGCGCTCAGGACCCTGGCTTTCCTCCTAATCCCTTTAGAGCGGTCTTCCCTGTGACTTTGCTGGGTAGCAAACGAGCCCGTTCCCACTGAGAAGATGATCTTGTGTCGGCAGCCAGAGGCCTGGTGCGGGTTCAGCTCCCAGAGGCTGGGCGGTGCCGAGCAGAAGAGGACGAAGAGGCCGAGGTCACGGCCGTGGGTTAAACTCTGTGCTTCAAGCTTGCGGGTGGCTTGGCACAGAGACAGCTCTGCTGCACGGAAGGGGGCTGGATCTGTTAACCAGGCTGCAAGATTTCCTGGAAGACAGAGAACAGTTATGAATGAGGGATTGAAAGAGTATCTGTTCGTGGTTGGCAGCTGAGAAAAGGACTTCCTGACACAAGAGAAACCCCATTGGGAAAGATAACACAGGGGCAGAGTTTTTTTGCAGGTTTTTTTCCTAGTATTCAGACACGCTGAAGTGCTTTTGGGGAACAATTATATGTAGAACTGCAAATGGGTTGACATAGTGCGGAGGAAACAGATTTTTTTGCACAACAAATGTGATTTTGTTTTCTGTGCAGAATCATGCTCCAAAGCTCTTCATTGCACCCCGGCCTGATTGCAGGCCAGAGCTCAGGAAAGTTCTTTGCTTAGACTGCAGCTCCCCGAATCCCCCCAACCACCTGGCCACTGGAATGCTTACAAGGAGGATTCTGGGAAATGTAGTCCAAAAAGGGCACTTTTTCATGCTCTGTCATGTTGCAGAGGTGGTGCTAACAGAACACAAAAAGCCAGTACACAGTCACTGCATACCCAAGTTGCTCAGAGTGAAGATCCAAGTCACTGCCAGCTCTTTTATAGCCCCACCTGGAATCTTATTGGCCCTCTAGGTCACCTGACTTGGTAGCTGTAGCACTTGACCCCCTGTAAAAGGAAATTATATCTAGACAACACAGCCTGCTCGGGAAGACTCTTTCTCCCCTTGCCGCCCAAGCAATTGGCCCTCAAAGTCCTACTGAAAGAAAAAGTCTTCACATGCCTGCAGAAGAGGAAAGTGGAGGGCCCTGGACTAGCCTGTTTAGGAAGGGAGTTCCAGTGCTTGGGGGCAGCCACTAAAAAAGACCTTGTCTCCCATGTTCCTGCTAGATATCCCAGGGAGGGTTGTGGGGGAGAGAGAGAAAACATTCCCAGAAGGCTTCAAAATGTATGGGAGTAGATTCATCTAACATGGAGCTGAGCACTACCGAGCTTTATAGCTCATACCAAGCACTGGAATGATGCCCAGAAATGGACCAGGAGCCAGTGAAGTGGTTGCCAGAAGGGATACAGCCCTGGGATTGTCTATTGCTTCACCAATATACTGGTTGCAAGTTGCAAAGATCTAGGGAGTACATTTCTGCCTTAGTACATTTCTACCTAAGTGCAAAAATGTAAGGTCCTGCACTTAGGCAGAAAAAATGGAATGCACAAATATAGGATGGGGGACATGTGGCTGGATAACAGTACATGTGAAAGGGATCTGGGAGTTTTGGTGGACCACAAGCTGAACATGAGCCAGCAGTGTGATGCGGCAGCTAAGAGAGCCAATGTGATTCTTTGTTGCGTTAATAGGAGTATGGTGTCCCGATCAAGGGGAGTGATAGTACCACTCTATTCTGTATTGATTAGACCTCTTCTGGAATCCTGTGTCCAGTTCTGGGCACTTCAGTACAAGAAGTACATGGACAAGCTGGAGGGTGGCCAAAACGGTGAAGGGTCTGGAAGCCATGAAGCCCTCTGAGGAGCGGCTAAGGGAGCTGGGTATGTTTAGTCTGCAGAAGAGAAGGTTAAGAGGGGACATGATAGCCATGTTTAGGCAGAGGAAGGAGAGGGCTTGTTTTCTGCTGCTCCAGAGACCAGGACAAGGAGCAATGGATTCAAGCTGCAGTAAAAGAGATTCCACCTGAACCTCAGGAAGAACTTCCTGATGGTCAGGGCTGTCTGGTGGTGGAATCTGCTGCTTCCTCAGTGGAGTGTGGTGGAGCCTCCTTCCTTCTTTGGAGGTTTCTAAGAAGAGGCTGGGTGGCCATCTGTTAAAGGGAGAGCTTTGATGGGTGTTCCTCCATGGCAGGGGGTTGGACTGGATGGCCCTGGGGTCTCTTCCAACTCTAGGATTCTATGGTTCTATATTTTCAACTGCTAGGATTGACTACAAGCCTAATCAATCCCAAAAGAGAAGACCAGAAGTGACAAAAAGTCTACTGACAACTTTATATAAACCCTAGGGTTTCTGAAAGTTTAATCCAACACATTTAGAAGACACCAGGTTAGGAGACACTAGTTTCGAAGGCCTTAGAACTGGGGATACTTGAGTTCATATTCCCCCTGTGCCATAAACCTCCCAGTGCTTCTCTCAGTTTTCTCTCTCTCGCAGGGTTGTTGTGAAACTCTGGGGGAAGAACCACACAACTTGTCCTGATTTCACTGGTGGAATGTCAACACAAAACTTGTGTCCCCAAACCTTCTGGCCTCATTGGGGAGTGTGCGAGTGCCTCTCCTCTGGCCCTTGGGTTGAAGGATTCTGAAATGGCTGCTTTTAATAGTCTCCTTTTTCCTCCCCTTCCCAGCAAAATACATCGGCTGCTATGTAGACAACACCCATCGGAGAGCCCTGCGCGGCGTGTCGTTCTTTGACTACAAAAAGATGACATTGTTTCGTTGCCAGGACAACTGTGCCGAACGGTAGGGTGGCAAACCCACAAGAGGGGCTTCATTAATTCCAGGGCATCAAGCTTATTTCTCAGCTGTCAGCTCAGGGGATGTGCCTTTCCTCCTGGGGTTGTTTCCCTTCATCCTTCCCACTCTCCCAGACCCAGGGTTTGGAAAGATCCCATTTGTAATCACTGGGGTAGAATCATAGAATCATAGAGTTGGAAGAGACGCCAGAGCCCATCCAGTCCAACTCCCTGCCATGTAGAACCAAAGCACCCCCAGCAAATGGCCATCCAGCCTTTGCCTAAAAACCTCCAAAGAAGGAGACTCTACCACACGCCATTGAGGCAACATATTCCACTGCCAGACAGCTCTGACCATCTGGAAGTTCTTCCTGAGACTCAAGTGGAATCTCTTTTCCTTCAGTTTGAATCCATTGCTCCTTTTCCTAGTCTCTGGAGCAGTGGAAAACAAGCCCCCTCCCTTCTTGACATGACATCCCTTAAAATATTTAAACATGGCTATCACGTCCCCTCTTAACCTTCTCTTCTGCAGACTAAACATCCTCAGCTCCCTAAGCCGTTCCTCATAGGGCATGGCTTCCGGACCCTTCACCATTTTGGTCACTCTCCTTTGGACATGTTCCAGCTTGTCGATGCCATTCTTGAACTGAGGTGCCCAAAACTGGACACAGGATTCCAAACGAGGTCTAACCAAAGCAGAATAGAGGGGAACCATTACCTCCCTTGATCTAGACACCATACTCCTATGGATGCAACCAAGAATCGCATTGGCTTTCTTGGCTGCCGCTTCACACTGCTGACTCATGTTTACGGTGGGAACTCATTTGTATGCAAATGGCCTTCTGTCCAAGTCTGGAATGGAGAAGCTTGGGTTATGTATTATGTATTGTGGTGATTACAGTCTGGCACACAAAAAGGGTGAGGGTATCTCAAAGGGGATGTTCTCCAGTCCTTTGACACCAGTCAGGGGAATGACAACAGGGAACTGCTAGAACACTAGCCCAAATTTGGCTGGGGTGCTACTCTCACAGAAAATGGCTACCCAAACAGTTGTGCTGTCTCAGAAGTTGTACAGATGGACAATCATTCCCCAAGCCCAGAGACAAGATGCCTTTCTCATTTTGCAACAGTAGTGTCTCCTCTGTTAGTGAGATGGCGAATGCGTTTCCAGGAGAACTTTCAAAGAGCTGTCCACTGTGCTGAAAGTATCAGGCATAGAGTTCAGGACCGTGGAGAGCTCATTTAAAGCCTGGAGTGGATTCCCTGTCCTGCTGACCTGGGTGGGGCCCATGAGGCCTCTTCCAACTCTGTGATTCTATGAACTGCTTTTGAACTGAAAGGGAGCTCTTCCAGCGAGGGAACTTGCTTAGGCACTGGTGATGCTCTACTTGAACTTGGAGCAGTTCCAGAGGGCTTCCCCAGCCACCCTGGTAAAGCGCTAATTGACACTGTGCTGTGGGTAAGCTCAAGGCCATGGCACCCATGATACATATGGGGATCTAGCCCAGTCACACTGGCCTATATTTAAGCTACAATAAAATTATCTAGGATCTTGGCCGTGGTGGAACCTTCACTTCACCCAAAATCTTTGTTTAGAAAAGCAAAAGGCAGTGGATTGGTGGCCAGTGATAGTGACTTGTAAGAAACCATTTGAGTTCACAAGAGCATGGTTTTATGCTGTTCTAAGCAGTTCATGAATTTGCAGGGATGCTTAGCACAACCTGACACTGAGGCAGGTTCAAGGGTGTAGCTTTGGGAAGCAGGGGACAAAATGTGGTCATTGCTCCCACCAAATAAGAATTCTAACCCCCCAATGTATTTTTATTTCAGTCCCCAAATATCTAGCCTTTCCTGTCCCAGGCTATTTCCGCACTAGACTGTTATAGTGCTATGATTCCACTTTCAACATCCTATAAAATCCTGAGGTTTGCAGTTTAGGGAGGGGCCTTTGAGGGTGTTTGCGATCTTTGAAGTCCCTCCCTAAACTGCAAACTCCACAATTCCATAGGATGTTGAAAGTGGAATAATAGCACTATAACAGTCTAGTGTGCAAATGGCCCCAGTTTTCCAAAATAGACCTCCCCAACCTGCCTTTTTAGTACCTTCTGGAACTCTCTGGCCCTCTTCCTTCTCACTGTCTATGCCAAAGACACATCCTGCCTGCTCTCCACGCCCCCCCCCGTCTAGCCTTTAAATAATGCGTCCATCTCTTGCTCTATGATCTATAAGACGCCTGGAGATCTTTTCTCGGGAGAAGTGATGCCTCTTCCCGCCAGCATGGCGTAAATCATTCCTCAAGGGTTGTCACTGGTTGAAACGCCCTGGCTGGCTTCTCCCTGTGCACACCTCTTGATAGGTCACTGAAGACAGCAGAGCTTGGGAAAGCTACTTGTCTGGACTACAGCTCCCAGAATCCCCCAGCAAGCAGGACTACTTGATTGGCAGATTCTCATAGACCAAAACAGGAACACCTCCAAAGCTATAGGGCTAGAGGACATTGGTTTTCCTCATCTAGCTTGGGGATGCTGGGAGCTGTAGTCCCAATGGGGAACACCTCCAGACTCTGCCTGTAGGTCTAGTGGACATTCATTTTGGCAGATTCTGGGAGTTGCAGTCTAAAAATGGAATTTCTCCAAATTTCGCCTACAAGTTCAGTGGACATGCGGCCCAATACATTTTCTTCGGAGACGCTGACCATTCTCACTTGATTCTTCATTTCCATCTGAGCTGACCCTTCATCTAAAGAACTCTCTCTTCTCCCTCATTTTACACAACAATCCCATGAGGTAGGCAGGTTCTGCTGAGAGTCAGACTGAAGTCTAGGGCCATTTCCACACTAGTCTGTTATAGTGCTATTATTCCGCTTTCAACATCCTATGGAATCCTGGGATTTGCAGTTTAGGGAGGAGCCTCAAAGGCCCCCTCCCCTCAAAGGCACCTCACTAAACTGCAAATACCAGGATTCCATAGGAGGTTGAAAGTGGAATAATAGCACTATAACAGGTTAGTGTGGAAGTGGCCTAGGTCTCTCCATAGAAGTCTCACAGGCTAATTCCCATACTCCCTAGTCTGGCTTTGAAATAAACTTTGGTTCAATTCCAGGATCCCAAAGATGATCTAAGTGGGGAAATTTTCTTCCAACAGTGGTCACCTTGGCAGCCCCTATATCTCTCTTAGGGATGCAATTTGCTAATTTCCTTCTGGAAGGAAGCAATGCCTGATTTTAGCAGTTTTCTTCTCACTGTGGGAAACCCATTGAAAACTATGATTCTGCACAACAGAAATCATGTGTGGTTGTTTTGCACAGAAAACCACATTTTTGGTGAGGAAATAGGCTGTATATTCTGTGCAGAAGAAATGCACAGAAAAATGGTTCTTGAGATGCAGAAAATTATATTTCTGTGCAGAAGTGCAGAGGTATTGTTTTCTGCACAGAAACATTATTTCCTGCACAGAAAAATCACTTTTTTTGTCCAACGTTGAGATTTCTGTGCCAAAGTACATTTTTGTCCACAGAAAAACGCTATTTTCTGTGCAAAACGAACATGTGAATTTTGCATAGAGGAAGTTTCGAACTGCGACAATTCATGTTGGTTCAGGATTCTTTCTGTTAAAATCTCTCAACCCTTGAGAAAAAAAACAGTTTTGGAACATTTTTGAATACAGTGTTTGCAAATACTCTTCTCATTGCTAGACTCTCACAGAGTTTGGAACAGTTGCTTTTTTTGGACTACAGCTCCCAGAATCCCCCATCCAGCAGCCCTGTATAACTGAGTGGCCGCAGGGGCTCATCTTCAAAGAAAGAAAGTCAGGACATTGAATCCAAAGGTGCACATGCCCTCATTCATACACTTTGTTCTGTCTCGGCAGGGGCTACCTCTACGCGGGGCTGGAGTTTGGGGCTGAATGTTACTGCGGGCACAAGATCCAGGCGGCCAACGTTAGCAATTCTGAATGCAACATGGAATGTAAGGGAGAGAAGAACAACATCTGCGGAGGAGTGAACCGGCTTTCCATCTACCGTCTCGAATTGGCCCAGGAATCTGCAAGGAGATGTAAGTAAGGCTTCCTTGAGAGGGATCTGGAACATCCCTACTTGGAAATAGTGGCTTTCTTTGTTTGTTTGTTTTGGACTTTGCTGTTAATTGTAGTTAGTTGCTGTCAAGTCAATTTGCACCTCTGGCCATCCTATGAATATTGACAGCCCTGCTCAGGTTTTGCAGATTCCGTAACAGGTCTTCCCTGATTTCGTCTATCCAATCTGAAGTTCGGTCTTCCTCTCTTCCTCCTGCCTTCTACCTTCCCAAGCATCATCATTTTTTCTAGCGAGTCATGCCTCCTCATGACATGTCCAAAATATGACAGCCTCAGTTTTGCCATATTGGCCGCTATGGAGAGTTGAGGCTTGCTTTGCTCTGGGACCCGTTCATTTGTCTTTTTAGCGGTCCAAAGTATCTGTAGAACTCTCCTCCAGCACCACATTTCAAAGGACTTGATTTTCTTCCTATCAGCTTCATTCACTGTCCAGCTTTCACAGCCATACATAGACACTGGAAATACAATGGCCTGGACAATCCTAACTTTACCTTGAAGACCTTATCTAATTCCTTCATAGCCTCCCTTCCAAGGCCTAGCCTTTTTCTGATTTCTTGACTACACTCTCCATTTTGATATATGACTGAACCAAGGTAGAGGACCTCCCAGAATCCCTCAACCAACATGGGCGCCGTGTTTGAATCTGTTGGTCCAAGTCCTATGCTCTGAAACAGTAGAAAACAAGCTGGCTCCGTTTTACACTGGACAGTCCTTCAGATATTGGAAGACAGGGTTCCTGTCACCAGTGCTGAAATTCAAACTCCACAAAATGTCTCACTCACCCCTACTCACAGGTGAACTGCCCCAAGACATTAAAGGCCATTTCCACACTACATTGTTATAATGCTATTATTTCACTGTCAACATCCTATGGAATTCTGGGGTTCATAGTTTCCTGAGGCCCAAGGGCTCTCTGGCTGAGAAGTCTAAATGCCCCTCCCTGACTCCAAACCCCAGGATTGCATAGGAGGTTGAAAGTGGAACAATAGCACTCTAACAGGGTAGTATGAAAAGGCCCAGAGTCTAATAGACCTTGATAAATTTCTCTGCCATGAATTTTCCTTCAATCCTTATTCTTATCCTTGCTCCAAACTGCATTATTCATGTTGAGGTGGTTGTTAACTACTCTTTAAATCCATATAATGCCTTTTCTTCAGAGGGCTAAAGGGCAGAGACATGGCTCTCCTCCCTTCCTCTTCACAACAACATTGTGAGGTAGGTTGTTTGGAGAGAAGGTGACTGCCCAAAGGTTACCCAACAAGCTCGGTGGCCAAATGGGAAGTCCAGCGCTCTAACTACTACAATATGCTGGGTGAACAGCCTCCATCTTTACTACAGAAATTTAATATCCTGCCTTCTGCCAAAGGCTTTCATAACATTGTGCTATTTCACAGTGCATATTTCTTTCTCTCTCTCACACACACATGCACATTTATATTGGAGGGAAAAAAACCCAGCGTCTGCTCACTGCAAATAGAAAGAGGGGTATTTTTTTCTTTTTGGATTTTTAATGCATAAACATTCTCAAGCGAAGGTCTCGCAAACCTCCTTGGAAAAGCAGTTCTATAAAAGGAAAGAGGCGCTGGATCCCTCGCTGTCTAACCTTGGTGCTCAGAACAGCCAGGCGGGGAGGACGGATTCTTCTTCCACAACAGGGCTGGGAAGCACAGTGCTGCAGCTCCCAGCATTCCTCCCCTTGGCTATGCTGCTTGGGGCTGCTGGAAGTTGCAGTCCAGCAACATCCGGACAGCTGCATGATCCTTGATCGGGAGGCTTTGGAGCTACACTTAGGGGTCCCCAGGGCTACATGTGGCCTGTGGGCCATACTTTCCCCAAACCTCCCAGGAGAACATGGGAGAAGAAGGTCAGAAAACAGTGAGGTCCCTTTAGCAAGAGCAAGAGCAAGAGCAATAGCATGTGTATTTCTATACCGCTTATCAGCTCAGTGCTCTCTAAGCAGTTTACATATATTTTAGCTAATTGCCCCCAACAAGCTGGGTACTCATTTTACCGACCTGCAGAAGGATGGAAGGCTGAGTCAACCTGGAGCCTGGCGGGATTGAACTCACAACCTTGTGGCTGCAGTACCAGCATTTAACCACTGCGCCACCAGGGCTCCCTTTCACAGCTGTAGCACTAAGGTTCTACTTGGACTGCCATGGAATCCTGGGATTTGTAGTTTGGGGAAGCTCTAGAGCAGTGGTTCTCAACCTGTGGGTCCCCAGATGTTCGTGGACTTCAGCTCCCAGAAGCCCCAGCCACTATGGTCAATGCTCAGGGCTTCTGGGAGCTGAAGTCCACGACATCTGGGGACCCACAGGTTGAGAACCACTGCTCTAGAGCAATAGTTCTCAGCCTTCAATCTTCCAGCGTTTTGGCTTTCAGCTCCCAGAAACACCAGCCATGATGGCCAGTGGCAAGGGATGCTGGGAACTGAAGTCCATGCCATCTGGTGAGCCAATGGTTAAGAACCATGGCTCTTGTGGCTGAGAACGTGTATGTGCCCTTTCCCCAACTGCACAATCATGAAAGAAACTGGTTGCGCCCAGGCTCAGCCTGATATGCAAGCCCTGCTCTTTAGCCCTTTGAATTCAGAGCTGTTTGGGTTAACTGAGATCAGAAAACATCATGTGAATAGATGGATGGGATGGAGGCTGAGCGCTCTGGGTTCGCAGAGGATGAGTAATGCAGCATACAGGAGGGAGGACGATACTGTGCTATGTGAAAGGAAGGAATTGGTGCTCGAGCTCCATTCATGAGTTCCAAATGGGCTTTGGATCTCTCCCTGACTCTCAAAAGCTTGTCTGCATCTTGCTGCTAACTTTGTATTCATTGTATTCCTCTCTGGCTTTGGTAGGCAGGGTATAGGGCCAATGTGGCTCATTAGCAGGTACTTAAATGTCAAGGACAGAGCAGAGGATCTAACCAGGCAGGCGAATGACATTCTTCCTGGGAAGGGATGTTGGAGAGGAAAATTGGGAGGGGTTGCTAATACGCCTGATGACAGGATCAAAATTCAAAAGGACCTGGACAGATTGGAGAGCTGGGCCAAGGCTAACAAAATGAACTTCAACAGAGAGAAATGTAAGGTCCTACACTTAGGCAGAAAAAATGGTAGGCAGAAATATAGGATGGGGGACACGTGGCTGGCTAACAGTACATGTGAAAGGGATCTAGGAGTCTTCATAGACCACAAGCTGAACATGAGTCAGCAGTGTGATGCGGCAGCCAAGAAGGCCAACGCAATTCTTGGCTGCATCAATAGGAGTATGGTGTCTAGATCGAGGGAGGTATTGGTACCACTCTATTCTGCATTGGTTAGACCTCATCTTGAATACTGTGTCCAGTTCTGGGCACCCCAATTCAAGAAGGATATGGATAAGCTGGAGCAGGTCCAGAGGAGGGCAACCAAAATGGTGAGGGGCCTGGAAGCCATGCCCTATGAGGACAGACTTAGAGAGCTGGGGATGTTTAGTCTGCAGAAGAGAAGGTTGAGAGGGGACATGATAGCCATGTTTAAATATTTGAAGGGATGTCATGTCGAGGAGGGAGTGGGCTTGTTTTCTCCTGCTCTTGAGCCCAGGACAAGGAGCAATGGATGCAAGCTGCAGGAGGGGAGATTTCGCTTGAACCTCAGGAGGAATTTCCTGACAGTCAGGGCCGTCCAGCAGTGGAATGTGCTGCCACAGAGTGTGGTGGAGTCTCCTTCGTTGGAGGTTTTTAAGCGGAGGCTGGATGGCCACTTGTCGGGAGTGCTTTGAGGGTTTTCCTGCATGGCAGGGGGTTGGACTGGATGGCCCTTGTGGTCTCTTCCAACTCTACATTTCTATGATTCTATGATTCTATGAAAACATTGGCAGACCATCCTACAGGAAAAGCCAGCTGAGAGATCCAATTAGGAGCCTACAAACTGTTCATGATATGCGGGGGAGGCTTCAAAGGGAGGTTTCAAAGTCCTGATCCACAGAAGAAAGGTAACTAGGGCCCTTTCTGCACCTTACCTGCATCCTGCATCATCCTGTCGTGATCCTGGCAGTGCAGGACCTGAACACTCCACTCCACACCGGATGGCTGCCAGCGGATGGGTAGCATTTGGGACACTTCCTTCCTTCCTTCCTTCCTTCCTTCCTTCCTTCCTTCCTTCCTTCCTTCCTTCCTTCCTTCCTTCCTTCCTTCCTTTCCTTCCTTCTGCAGTGTGGCTGGCCTCTTCCTGGACTGCACTGAGGAAGGAAGCGCTCAATCATGCTTCCGTTCTTCCCGCATGGCCTCCAGCAAAGCAATTGTCGCACAAAGGGAGACCTTCACCAAACTTTTTTTCTGGTAATGTTATACAGTGCAATTGCCATGGCCGGGAACATGAGAGCAGTGGGACTGCGAGGACGTCATGCGATGGACTGGCAGCAATGCAACCCCATGCCGGGTTGGCACCGTTGTGCAAAAGGGGCCTAGGACTGGCTCCAAGCTTGCACTGCCACCCCGCCGGAAGTGACTACCCCCCCACATCCCCTGTAGGTGCTGCCACACTCCACTTCCTGCCAAGCAGTCGGGCTTACCTGGCAAAGATAGCAGATGCACTTGTGAAAAGGAGCCTTCTCAGCCCAGATTCCTCCTGTGAAAACAGGGGTAGGAGGAAAGGTGGCCCACTGGCCGTGTGTGGCTCACGGGTCCTGCTTTGGGGCCTACAAAGCCACCTGGGGACCCCTCCCCAAAAGCACCCAATTGTTCTTTGAAAAAGATTTAGCTCTGAAAGGCCAAAAAAAAGGGGGTGATGCTCAAACTGCCACAAAAAAACATGGCAGTCCCTTGAGCGAAACATAATAGCCCAACCCTCAAGGGTAACAGAACAGTCATATTTTGCCAAATGTCTGGAATCCGGAAATGGTGACACCTCACTTGTGGTCCACCAGGAGGAACAGTCTGGCCCCGGGGTTGGGTGGTGCAAGCAGAAAATGGTTGCTGGTCTCTCTGCAGTCACTCACCCCTGCCGTAGTATAACCAGGGGTTATGCTTGCGCAAGTGTGGGAAAGTGTGTGCAGCGTAAGGGGAATGCGCCCATAAGCCCCACTTGTACAGCCTCTGAAGACCTTTGGCAGTCCCCCAAAGACCCCCCCCCCCGGTTAAAAGAATTTAGGCCGGTTTGGGGTGATTTTTATGTGCGAGAAAATCACCCATAGACACAATGGCTTAACCTCTGCCTTCCAGAACCCTCCAACTTTCCATGACTTTTTCTCACTCCAAATAGTGACTGAGTACACCATGATGAAAACATCAGCCACGAAAATTGGCCCTGCCTTCTTCATGCTTGCCTCCCTCTGTGCTGTTGGCATTAATCTTATGACACTGTGCAAGGAGGTGCCCAGTACTGTTTTCGCCAGATGATGCAGAACTCCATCCCCTGCCCAAAATAGCTGTTGTTTGGCTGCTAGTGTTTCTAGGAGAGAACTTTATGATCTTCCAGTTTCAAGGGGGATCTCAATCCCGTAATCTGATGAGATCTCAATGATTCCTAGATTCATGGGTGGGTTCCAAGGCACTGATGGTCCAAAACTCCAGTCGATTATACGTGGCAGACCCTGAAACTGAGATAATAATGTATGTTGGATGGAATCTTAAGCTACAGGCGACCACAGGAAATTAATTTTAGCTTCTGATCGGTGCACAGTTTCCCGAGAACTATGGAAAAAAAAAGGGCACCACTGGCTTCCTTGATGAGACAGACCGAGAGAGCAAGAGATCTAAGGGGGAGATCAATAGCATGAAATTGCGGCTTGGCAGAAGACCAGCAAAACAGTAACCCCTAGCAGCACGCTATATATATATATATATATATTCTGGATGCTAGTGACAGATAGAATTTTTCAACTGACATTAATAGGTGAACTCGTGGTTTCCTGAATTACAGCATTGGGATGTGTTAAAGAAATTGGCTGAAAACAGTCCGAATTGAGTCAATTGTCAGCATATTAACAGAAGTGAGAATGTGACGACTGTGTGAACAAAGCTCCAGCAATCTTGTTCTCATCCAGCAATAGGTCAGTACATTCTGACCAGTATTTGATGCATAGGTTTTAAAAAACAAAACTGGAGGATGTGACAATTGCCTTCATCAGCATAGCAACACCTCCAGACGGAATAGATTACAACTCCCATCATCCCCAGACAGCTTACTGGTGAGAGTTGCAGTCCAACGCATGTGGAAAGCATACCCAACTGAGGACGGTTGCTGTACAATGACCAGTGGCATGCCATGTTCCAGCCCCAAGACAGGTCACAGGAGGCAGCGTGTTTGTGCCAACGAGGAAGTCCCACTGTGGCTTTTTATAACTCCTCTCCCAGGGCTTTGCCCCTTTCCTGCAAAATGGGAAGCCTTAAAGAGACAGGCCTTTGGTTTGAAGCCAAGGGCTTTTTTCTTGCTTCTGAATTTTAGACCCTGCGTGCTGCTAAAGTCAGCACACATCTACCAAGGAACTCATGGAGGAGGGAAGTGGTTCTAACACTAGAGTTGGTTCAGGGCCTACCAGTTGTGGTATGAGTTTGAAGCGGCGGATCCAGAAGCACCCACAAACTGTGAATACCGTCTTTCAGGGGAAGCGTAACCCCATTCGGGACTGGGTGACGCACTTCCAAACCCGGGTTAGGACCTTTAAGCCTAAGCACCTCCATCTTCAGCCTCAGTTTGTTTTGACTCATCTAGCCTATGACCTCTTCTAGGTTGCCTCCAGGTCCCTAGGTCTCAGATTTTGACCCTGAAATCTCTGGGTGCGAGTTTATCCTAACCTGACAACCCTATATAGGAGACTCTGGTTCTGCTCGGGCCTGGTACTTCTTCAGACCCTGAGTGCATGTCAATGTCACTGCAAGACTCCAGAAGAGGAAATGACCACTCTTATGGCTGGTGGGGGATTCTGGTAGTTGTCGTCCTAAAAAAAGAATGTCTCCCAACCCTGGAATCATTACCTTATCACACTGGCACTCTGCTCACATTTGCACATTGCTACATTTCTTGAATTTATTTCTATATGTATTGAGATCTATTTGACACCTTATAAAACAGATTTTTCCAGGTGTCACCCTGATTGTAAAATCAAATGAAACATAATACAATGTATGAGACATAACTCCAGTGTATAAATCTTTGGGGGAAAGAGACTTATTGCAGGAGTACACTACGAGTGCAGGAACGAATATACAAGTTGCAGGAGGTAAAGCTGAAGTACGAGGTTGAACTGGATAGCTGTAATCACCTTTCCACAACTATCTGTTCTATGGGAAGAGGGGAAGGTCCAGGACAGAATCCTTGTGGGAATATTAAAACAGACATTAGCTGATGGATTGAAATATGCTTATCCTACCTTTTTATCATGAGATCTCTGGGTCACCAAGTGATAAAACAATATACAGCCCTCCTTCCACAGTCACAGGTTTGACCTTCACAAAATCGATTATTCGCGAGGCCCCCACTTGCCTCCCCCACTTCTCTCCCTCCCATTCCCCTACCTTTTGCCCGGGCATGCGTGTCGTCCTTCCGCAGACCTGGGCAAAAGGCAAGCGAATGGCAGGGGCAGCCCTGCGTGTGTGCCATGTCTGGTTGCGACTCTGCCCCCTCCCATTCACTTGCCTATTGCCTGGGTGGGCAGAAAGAAACATGCCCCAGTGAAACGCAAGTGAATGGAAGGGGGAACCCTAGTAGGGAATGAAAGGCGGAGTGCTCACTTGGGTAGGGGGGAGCTATTTCTGTTTTTTGGACTTTTGTAAGGGTTCTGTGCCCCAAACCCCTATGAAAGTTGAGAGGCTACTGTAAACTATTTCAACAATATTAGATTAAAATCAGTGCATTAAACAAGTAGCTGGATAACAGTAGTGTGAAAGGGATCTAGGAGTCTTGGTAGATCACAAGCTGAACATGAGTCTGCAGTGTGATGTGGCAGCAAAGAAAGCCAATGCGATTCTTGGTTGCATCAATAGAAGTATGGTGTCTAGATCAAGAGAGGTGATGGCACCACTCTATTCTGCATTGGTTAGACCTCATCTGGAATACTGTGTCCAGTTCTGGGCACCTCAATTCAAGAAGGATAGCGACAAGCTGGAGTGTGTCCAGAGGAGGGCAACCAAAATGGTGGAGGGTCTGGAAGCCATGAAGCCCTCTGAGAAGCAGCTTAGGGAGCTAGGGATGTTTAGTCTGCAGAAGAGAAAGTTAAGAGGGGACATGATGGCCCCATGATGTTTAAATATTTGAAAGGATGTCGTGTCAACAAGGAGGGAGTGGGCTTGTTTTCTGCTGCTCCAGAGACTAGGACAAGGAGCCATGGATTCAAGCAGCAGGAAAGAAGATTCCACCTGAACCTCAGGAAGGACTTCCTGATGACCAGAGCTGTCCGGCAGCGGAATCTGCTGCTGCCTCAATGGAGGGTGGTGGAGTCTTCTTCTTTGGAGGTTTTAAAGCAGAGGCTGGATGGCCATCTGTTGGGAGTGCTTTGATGGGTGTTCCTGCATAGCAGGGGGTTGGACTCGATGGCCCCGGGGTCTCTTCCAACTCTATTATTCTATGATTCACCCTGAGAAGTGGCCAGCCAACCTCTCTTTGAACGCCTCCAATGAAGGCAATTCCTCCACCTTCTGAGGTATTTATTCATCTCGGAGCTGAAGTCCAGCATCTTGAAGACCACAGTACCTCCACTGGTGGATGAATTAACATCCTTAAAGGGCCAGTAGCTAGACTGTGCCAACTGCCTCTTTTGTGCAGGAAGGGATTGGTCAATGGAGAAGAGATTGGTCTTTCTTTATGGCAATTGGGTTTGGAACGAGGGCAATCCCACCCCGCCCCCCAAAAAACCCATTGAGGAGAAAATCACCAGTTTTGCCCTGTTCTTTGCTGGTACATTTCAAAACGATGTGTTTTTTTGCCCCATGGCATTGGCTAGCTAAGGCTGTTTGGGAAACAGAAGGCCAGAGATCCTAGGCACAGGCCTGGCAGTGATGGTGTTCTTTGGCTTCTGCCCAAATGTGAAGTTTCAAAGAATGTTGTCCAGGCAGGCATGTAATTCTTTGCTGACTTTGTCCTCAAAGGAAGCAATGCGTAGTTTTAGCCATTTTCTTCCCACTCCAAGTTTTCAACAAGAATTCGTTCAAAGACAATTTCCAGTTTTCAAAGACAATTCGTCGTTCGGGGCTCCTTCTGCACAAAATTCGTAAGTGGCAGTTATGTGTAGGAAACAGCATCACGACACGATGAAATATTTTCCTTCTAGAAAACGGTGTTTTCTACACAAATATGCGTTCACAGAGAGAGACACACACAGAAGAATTTTGCACCAAATAAGTCTTGTTCTGAGAAGATTCTGATCAGCCCAGGAATCTCCTCATCAGGGTTTCCTAATGCTCAAGAAGCACATTTCTAACCATTTGCTGAATATGCTCAAATATCCAGTTCATTCTGGGAAACCCAGTTGCCTCTTGGAAAGGGTACTTCCTTGGAGGACAATGCCCACATATCCCCTGATAGGATGTGGCAGCGTGGAACATCTTTCCAAACTCTGGGAAAACATGTACCATTCCTTCCTTAAACCAAGCCAAATGGCCAGAATTTGACCGTGTGAGTGCCCCAACTGACTGCTCCTTTTTGTCTTCCTCCTTCTCAGATGGCAGTGCCATATTCCGTGGATGCTTCCGCCATCCAGAGAATGTTTCGCTGGCTTTACCAGCAAGCCGGGTGATGAAAAACATGTCGGTGGACCGTTGTGTTGATTTCTGCACGGGAAAGGTAAGAGGAAAAACCAAAGGTCTGCTCATAAATTCCATGCATCTAGCCTTCTCCAACCTGGGGCTCAACCCAGCATTACTCTACCTAGAGGGGACCCAGTGAAATAGATGGGGCCACTGAGTTATCCCTCTTCCATTGATTTCAGTGGTCTACCTTATGTAAGATGTACCTGGGCTTTTGACCAGGGCTGGAAATTATGCTGTCCTCCTGATGTTGTTGAACTGGAGCTCCCAGCAGCCCCCGCCAGGATGGGCAATGCAGTTCAACAGCATCTGGAGGGTTGCATGATTTCCACCCATGTTTTAATTCCGGGGAGCTCTCCAGATGTGCCTATTTTTTTTTAAAAAAAATGCCCAACCTACTTTGGAAAACAATATTCCTTTGCCAGAAAACACATATCCTTTCATCTGGGCTTTCCTAAAAGATCTTACAGCACCCATCTCCTTTTTGTCAGTTTCTTCCAGATGAGGGGAAAATATTATTTACCAGAACATCTTGGAAGATGTTTGATAAATGCACAGGCAGTTGGACACCTGAGCATCTTTCCCAGTATTGATTGGTTTTCAGTGCCTCTGCCCATTTTTCAATTTCCTTGCCGTCCAGACAGGTTGGACTACAACTCCCATTACTCCCAGTGTTGATGGCCATTCTTGGAGGGTGGGAATCCAATCCTTATAGAGGGTGCCAGGTTACAGGGTGGGTAACCACATGGAAGCAGGGGACCAGTTCTTCTCCCCCTCCCACTCAAGGCTGACAGGTGGAAAAACACCTTGGTTTTTAGCTATATGCTGCTGAATCTGATGACTGGGAATGGCACAACACCATGTAAAGTCACCATTTGGTGGCTGAAAATGGAAGAATACTGGGGGAGAACTGGGAGTGGCTGGGGGGTGCTTTAGTGTCTGTTCATAAATCTGGGTGGGTTTGGGGGTTCTGCATAGGAAACAGCATTTTCTGCAAGGAAAATAATGGTTCAGCTTCTGTATTGCAGTATTGCGGTTACAGATTCATAAACTAGAGTTACAGATCTGTAGCTGATTCGTATTCACAAAGACTGCATATTCACTATCACAGCACTATTGGCATGATAGTAAAAGTCTCCCAATCTGGTCTTAATGCCCAGCAGCAACTGTAAGCAACGAAGGGGGGTGTTCTCCTGTGGATTGGGGGACAGGAGACTGGCATTTCCACCCTCTCCTTTCAGCAGTCTGTAGTGCAAGGAAGAATTCAATGGGGATCACACCAGACATTGCAAGAGAGAGGGAATGGAAAAATCAGTCTGTGGTGCCCTGATCCAGAGGGGAACAGACCCCCTATCACTCACAGCAGCTGGTCGTTATTTAAGGTCAGAATGGGGTGTGTGTGCCAGGAAACCAGAAATTGGAAAACATTCTTCCTTGGGGTGACAAATCCCAGAATCCCCCTGCCAGTACAGGCATCCCTTGCTTTTCAATGTTCCATTTTTCCAACCCTTTATTATAACTAGAACGTATGCATTTGACATGTGGTCCCCTCTTTCGATATATTTTGTCATGTTTCCACGACCTCCCATGTGCTTTGGCAACCATGCACTGCTTTTTCTCTTAATTCAAGCTTTTTTAAAAAAAAAAGCTTTGAAAAATACCGGATTCTGCTTGTCAACGATTTCCAGTTTTCAACAGTGCTCTGGTCCCTAACCTGTCGAATAAACAAGGGATGCCTGTATACTTAACTGTGGAGCTGATCTAGGATCTCGGCTAATCTTTTTAATCAGAAATATCATTTTCTGTGCAGAAAATACTGTCAATGGCAAAGAGTATTTGAAAACCGCACAGTTTCCGAAGACTTTGTCACACTGGGAAGAAAATTGCTAAGCTTACTCATTGCTTCCTTTGGGAACCAAGTTAGCAAGGAATTAGATCCCTAGGCCATGTTGGCCAAGGGAATTCTGAAAGCTGTCAGGGAGAAAAAGGGAACATCGCCAAGAGCTGCTGAAAACCTCCCCCATCTCTCTCTCTCCCCCTGCCCTTGTCACCCAGATCTCCAAGGTAGGAAATGCAAACTCATTGCTGCTTGCCCCTTGATTAACCCAGCCTTGCCTCATCCCTGGCATTAAATTGCCTGTCAGGCTTTGCCATGGCCTCCATAACTCTGCTCTTGAAGCCTCAAATGAGGGCACGGATGAAGTGCTCTGCGGGCTTTTAGCGGCCTTTCTTCAGGTGACAAACTCACCCATTATGTAAGTGCCATTTCTGAATTTTCTGATTTTCTGAAAGCCACCTCCTAAGCCGGGCTCTATAACTCTCAATGCTAGTAAATAACTCCTCTTGGTGGCACAGAGACAATTTCTGTTCCATGGTTTTGAGGACGGCCGCCGCACTCATGCAAGCATGAAAGAGAGGAAGACACAGGCTTTCAGCCTCTCCCCCATGGATTGGTGCCCTCTGTACCTCGACGGCAGCAGGGCTGGGGGCTGTGCAGCCTCAAACGGAGCAAGGAATTGGATTCATCCATCCCCAAGAAAGAGAGCTTGGAAAGAATTTGTGGGTGTAACAAGCATTACCCGTAACCAGTTACTGGGGGAAGGGAGACAAGAGACAACAGTGTTCATTTCTTTTTCCCAGAACAGTGCAACAATGCTGAGATCCTTCACCACAGTCTATGGCCATTTCTGCTCAGACTGTTATAGTGCTATTATTCCACTTTCAATATCTTATTCAATATCTGGGATTTGCAGTTTAGGGAGGGGCCTTTAGAATTCTCAGCCAGAGAGCCCCTCCCTAAACTGCAAAGCCCAGGATTCCATAGGATGTTGAAAGTGGAATAATAGCACTATAACAATCTAGTATGGAAATGGCCTATGTTTTGTAACTTTATGAATCCAGAACTCCATTGCAGAAATGCAATGAAACCCTGTTAGGGAATTGCAAAGATGGGCATTGACCGGAGTGCTCCAATATGTACCATCGACTTCTGATGCGCATGGGGGACTTCTGTTCTGTTGTGGCATTTCCCAGGCAGCATCTGGATGCACATTGGTGAGCACTCCAATATGCTTCCATGCCCATTGTGCATGGGGCCCTGAGGTATCAGTTCCTCCCCTGGCTACCATTGCACAGTGGAGCCTTGTATGTTGTAACACATGACAGCCCCAAGATGAATACAGAGGTTGTGAAATGACTCTGTTCAGTTTGGCCCACATGTCAGCCATTTATGAAGAGGAGAGCCCTGAGCAGAATGTTGGAATCCAGACAGTGATTCCCATTTTTACACATTTTGGGGGGTGTGCTGCAAAGGTACTGCACTGCACAGCCATGCAGGTCCTTCTGGCTTTCTTCCTCCCAGTGGAAGCCAAGATGGATGCTGTGCTGGAAGAACATGGAAAATGGAAACACTTCCTGGAAGTTCTGAAGCCACAGAATGCCCTTACCTAGTGCTGGCAAACAGATACTTCAGATAGAATTGGGGCAAATGGGAACCCCTCATCCCCAGATAACAAATGCAACATGTTGCCAAAGAGTAGTACAGCAGATGACTTCCCTCCCTCTTTTGGCAACATGTGGCAAGAATGGGGATGTGAGTAAACACCAACATTACTACATGGGTTGCAGCCACAAAGTACAGGTTGCAGCCACATTGGCTACTGAGTGGTAAAAAAACGGTTCTTTGGGAAAAAATTGCCCCCAAATGACCCAGAATGCCATCTGGGGAATGTGAAGGGCATTTTCCTTCATGTTTTGGGGCCCCAGGGGAACCTTTTTTCTAAAACGGGAAGTGAACTGCCATTCACTTCATGTTGGTAAAAAAAAAAAAGGCCCCTCCTGGGCCTAAAATATTTTCCAAAACATGACAAGAATGCCTGCCCCCTGGTCCCTAGAGGACATCTGGGGGCAAAAACTCATCTGATGGTGATGGCGTGGCCCAAGTGTTCCCTTTAGTTTGCAAAAATGCTAGCACAGTGGTTCTCAACCTGTGGGTCCCCAGATCTTTGTGGACTTCAGCTCCCAGAAGCCCCAGCCACTGTGGTCAATGCTCAGGGCTTCTGGGAGCTGAAGTCCAAAAACATCTGGGGACCCACAGGTTGAGAACCACTGTGCTAGCACCTGTACATGTGCAGAGTTCCAGTCTTTTTATCTTTAAGCGGCCAGAAAAAAGGGGTTCGGGTTGTTTCCTAGTCCTGAAAACAAGCACTTTTGAGCTGACCCTGAAGCCCTCCAGTCATTGTTGTATTGCAACTCCCATCATTCCTTGCTATCAACTTGGCTAGCTAACGTGAACGGGATTTGCAGCCCAACAACATCTGGACTCTGGAAGGTCACATGAAGCTGAAACTGTTGACGTTGATGCCAGAGGGGCAGGGAATCTGGTTTGGGTTTTAGTCCAAATTTTAAAGGTACTATCTGAGGTGCTGGATCCAGCTAAGAGAGAAGATTCAGGACTTTGGAGAGTACCTTGTAAATTCAGGGTCAAACACAGAGAGCCCAGTCTACTGGGAGACTGTTGCCACCCCATTGCTCAATGCAGTGCTTTGCCCCCCTGATGCATCTAGAAGTCCGAAACAGAGCACAGACCCTGAAATATCCTCACACCAAGCCCAAGGAAACTGTCAGAGCGCTGAAGGGAAAAAGCCTCCTTTTTAAAACCCAGATACAAACACAGCGCCTTTTCAGGAAACAAAGTCACAAGCTATCCCCATGGGGTTTGCCGTATCTAGAACATGCCTTGCAAGGCCTTCGAAGGAGACTTAAAGCTTGCCCTCTAGCCGCAAAACCTGTTGGCCCAGTTACAAGGGGTTGTATATGTGTGCAAAAGACACTGCAGCTGCAGCGAGGCTGTTCGACAGTGTTCCTGAGCACTCACAACCTCTTGCTGGTTTGACACGTTTAGAAACAGAGCCAATCTCCGGAAAACTGGCTGAAAAAGTTGAGCTTGGAAAATTCCCTTTTGGGACTACAACTCCCAGTATCCCCCTGGATTTTATGAGTTGTAGCCCAAAAAAGGACCTCTCCCAAGCAGGCTGCCTGGGGAAAATATTGGGAGTTGTAGTCTGAAAAAGGACCTTTGCTGCGCTCTAGCCCAAAGCACCCCAGCTGCAGTGTTTGTGGGCTGTCCTTATCATCAAAATTATGTAACTTGGCCCCCTGTTAGCAACCTTCCTTTCAAGGTGCTCCAAGGAGGATAGACACTGTTCCATCTTATCTGCACAGCAACCCTTGTGAGGTAAGTCAGAGTGAGACAGTGACCAACCCCAGAAATCTCTGGAGAGCCTTCTTTGCAGGGGTTTGTTCGGAGAGGGGGTTCCACCAGATGCTTTCTCTGCGTCGCTGCCCCAGTTCTCCATGGCATGCTGGAAACGGGTTTCCTCTGCCATTCTCCCCTTCCAGGAATACCCTCTTGCAGCCTTGGCCGGTGACTCCTGTCACTGTGGGTTCCCGACGACCCTCTTCACCTTGCACGAGCGGGAAGATGAGCAGCTTTGTGCCCAGAAGTGCAGTGGCGAGGAGTTCGAAAGCTGCGGCACCAGCAAGTATTTCATCGTGTACCAGACTCAAGTGCAAGGTAGGAGGGATGGGCGGGGTGTCAGGGTGTGGTGGGGTGGAAATGGCAGCTCAGCCCAGAAATACTGCTTCTGCCCACCAAAAGTTCTGAGTTTGGCCCACAAGCCTCTTGGTTAGCAAGGATATTGACAAGCTGGGCCGTGTCGACGAAAAGACAAGCATGATGATCCACGAGCTGGAAACCACCCAAGCCTATGGGGAGTGGTTTAGGGAGCCAAAGACATTTAGCTTGGAGGAAAGAAGATGGACAGGTGATGTTGTTCCCCTTGTCTAATATATAAAAGTCAAAGTTTGTCTGTGTCAGGCAAAGACCTGATTTCATATGATTGGCTGTGTCAGGCAAAGGCCTCATGTGATTGGCTGCCTAAGAAGATTCTATGGAAGGGGCCTTTATAATTCTCAGCCAGAGAGCTCTTGGGCCTGGCCGGTTGCTATGGAGACAAGGCCTAGCAGCAAGGAGGAGGGCAATGCATTCCCTCAGGAACCCAACCCTCCTATGTTAATAACTCTGAATACAGATTGGATTGGGGAATAGGAGGAAAAGTGACAGGTACTGGAGAAGACAGCTTGGGGAATTAGAGACATGGAATATCAAATCTTTCTAACAAGTATTACTTATGAGAAAATAAAATCCCGGGCAATGCTGGGTATATACACTATTTCCCTATACCAGAAAATGAATTTGTCAGTCTCCTCCTGCTGTGGGAAGGCACAGCCTTATAACAGCGGCGAAGGGGGGTTGGCCCTTTGGTCAACACGATATGTGGGGCGGCATGCTCTATTCCTAACAGATTCAGGATTTCACCCGGCAGCTCTGCGGCCACCTAGGATCGCAGCAAGACTGTTTTGGCTCTTGCTCCACAACATGATACAGCCATAAGAATGTGAAGCAATGAATTCAAACTACAAGAATGGAGCTTCTACCTAAATATTAGGAAGAACTCCCTGGTCCTAAGAGCTGTTGGACAAGGGGATGGACTCCTGTAGACACTGGCTGTGCAAGTATCTCCTTAGCTAATCCTGCCCTGCAGGAGCTGCACCAATGTGTCGTAAGCGTGTGTGCAGAAGTCATACGTGTCATTTTCAGCCAGCTTTGTTTAAAAAAACGGCTTTGGAAGGTGGAGAGTTTTGATGGGGGGGAATGCCAAAATGTTGCATTTGTGAGCATTTTCCATGTGTTTTGGGGTGAAAAAGAAAATAGGTGAAAATTAGCCTGACATTTAAAAAGAAAAAGAATTGGGAGGGTCCAGGGTGGACTGCCAGGCTCTGAGGAGTCTCAAATTTTGGGTTTCCTTTCCCCACACCTACTGATGCCAGCAGCTTAAACCCAACTGTCCTGATTTGGCAAGGACAGTCCCAATTAATTATCTGCATTCCCACTTTTTCTACCTGTCTCAAAATGCCCTGGTTTCTCTCTCCTTCATCTGCTTTTCTCCCTCATCATGGCTTACTTCAATTGCTGCAAACTGAGGCCATTTTCACACTAGACTGTTACAGTGCTATGATTCCACTTGCAACACCCTGTGGGGTTTGTAGTTTACTAATATCAAAGAGCTCTCTGGCTGAGAATTCTAGAGGCCCCTCCCTAAACTGCAAACCCCAGGATTCCATAGGATATTGAGAGTGGAATAATAGCACTATAACAGTGCAGTGTGGAAGTGGCCTGAGTTCAAACTGGAAAAGGAATTTATACTCAGTTAATCCAGCAGGTGTGCAAGAGAAGAGGAAGAGCCACCATGGTGTAGAGGTTGGAGTGTTTCACCACAACCCTGGAGAGCAGGGTTCGATTCCCCACTCAGCCATGGAAACCTCTTGGGTGACCTTGGGCATGTCACACACTCTCAGCCCCAGAAAACTCCATGAATGTTTCACTTAGAGTCACCGTGAGTTGGAAATGACTTGAAGGCATGCAACGCCGAGAGGAGAGGTGGAGTCTTGTCCTTCCCCGAAAGCTCCGGCAAAAGCAAAGTGCTGCAGCTGGAGAGGCAGAGTCTTGTCCTTCCCCAAAAGCTCCGGCAAAAGCAAAGTGCTGCTCTTTCATAACTTCTGACACCTTGAGCCCATGTTGATGTGGCTTGGCCCCACGTGTCCCAGTTTTCATCTCTGACGTATCGGAATGTGCTCAACAGAAGCCTTGAATTCATATGCCTTTCCAACACATTCCATCTTAACTCTGTTTGCAGATAACCGATGCATGGACCGGCGATTTTTAACAGCTCGGGCCAAGCAGTTCATCGCCCTGGCCAGCTTTCCTGGAGCAGGCAACACCTGGGCACGGCACCTCATTGAACTCGCCACAGGCTACTACACTGGCAGCTACTACTTCGATGGCTCTCTCTACAACAAAGGTGAGGGCAAGGTTTCTTCCTGAAGGATTGAAATCTGTGGCTGATGGGCTGACTTTTCGGGAGGAAGGACCCAAAGGGAGAGCATTTGTCTTCAGCAAAAATCCATGTGGGTCATATGGGGCTGTGGAAAAGAATGAAAAATCTTTCACAACTTTACTGCTTTGTTGGATGCAAGCTCTGCTTTAGCTTAAGGGTGGGCGGTCGGTTTAGGATTTTCCCCATCCCTGAAGTTTCTGGGCCAAAACCTGAGAGCGAGGGAAGGCATTCGACACTGGATGCCAGCCACAGTTGCTTATAACTTTTCAAAAACACACAGAGAGAATCATAGAATCCTAGAGTTGGAAGAGACCCCAGAGGTCATCCAGTCCAACCTCCTGCTATGCAGGAACACCCATCAAAGCTCCCCCAACAGATGGCCGTCCAGCCTCTGTTTAAAAACCTCCAAGGAAGGAGACTCCACCACACTCCATTGAGGCAGGAGCAGATTCCACTGCTGAACAGCTCTGACTGTCAGGAAGTTCTTCTCGAGGTTCAGGTGGAATCTCCTTTCCTTCAGCTTGAATCCATTGCTCCTTGTCCTAGTCTCTGGAGCAGCGGAAAACAAGTCCTCTCCCTCCCTGACATGGCATCCCTTTAAATATTTAAACATGGCTAACATGTCCGCTCTTAACCTTCTCTTCTGTAGACTAGACATCCCCAGCTCCCTAAGCTGCTCCTTGTAGGGCTTCATGACTTCTAGACCCTTCACCATTTTGGTCGCCCTCCTCTGGACATGCTCCAGCTTGTCGCTGTCCTTCTTGAAATTAGGTGCCCAGAAATTAGGTGTCACAGGATTATTCCAGATGAAGTCTGACCAATGCAGAATAGAGTGGTACCATTACCTCCCTTGATCTGGACACCGTACTCCTATTGATGCAACCAAGAATTGTGTTGGTCTTCTTGGCTGCCTCATCACACTGCTGACTCATGTTCAGCTTGTGGTCCACCAAGACTCCTAGACCCCTTTTACACATACTGCTATCCAGCCATGCGTCCCCCATCCAAATCCTATATCCTATATTTGTGAATGAAAGACAGAAAAGAGAGAGAGAATTATTTTCTCGTTCGACAATTGAAACAGAAATCTTACCTAAAGGAAGTGTTCCTAGAATAAGATGAAACAAGGGGATGAGTCCTTTTCACTTACTCAGTGAGATGGGATAGGGAGCATTTAGTTTAGCCTACTTGCTTCTAGCCAAGCAGAGTGGAGGGTTAGCCACAACTACAGTCCTGCTTCCCCATTCGCTAGGGACACGGGACCCCTATGAAAGTGAAAAAAACCATCAGTAACTCTAGGCCCTCCCAAACTATATTTAATACACAAAAAAATTATGATCACCATATTCAATCCACCATGGATTCCTTTGAGGCATCAGGGTTTCTCCCCAAGGCAGAAGTGGGGGGCTGGTGGGGCTTACTCCCATGAAAACTAGGATCTTTGTGCCCCTCCACCATAGCCCCCATTCTAGGCAGCATGAAAATGACAGGATGTCACGTCTGGTTTCATTAGATAAGATAGATCTTGAAGAGGTATTGAAGAAGTTAACAGACCATATCGAAAACGGATGAACCCTATAAAAAAATACCAACTTTGTACAAACTGTATTATATTTGAAAGAAAAGTTATTATGATACCACTTTCATCAAACATCTCTCCCTCCCCCCAAACTGACTTCTTTAACTAAAAGGAAGTGGGGGGGAGGCTTTCATAGAATCATAGAGTTGGAAGAGACCCCAAGGGCCATCCAATCAAACCCCCTTCTGTCATGGAGGAAGACATCATCAAAGCACTCCCAACAGATGGCCATTCAGCCTCTGTTTTAAGAACTGCCAAAGAAAGAGACTCCAACATACTTCAAAGGGGCAGCAGTGGATTCCACTGTCCAATTGCTCTTGCCATCAGGAAGTTCTCTCTAATGTTTAGATGGAATCTCTTTTCCTGAAGTTTGAATCCATTGCTTCATGTCCTAGTCTCTGGCACAGCAGAAAACAGGCTTGCTCCATCCTCCGTATGACATCCCTTCACATCTTTAAACATGGCTATCATGTCCCCTCTTAACCTTCTCTTCTCCGGGCTAAACATATCCCAGCTCCTTAAGTTGCTCCTCAGAGGGCTTCATGGCTTCCGGGCCTTTTACCATTTTGGTCACTATCCTCTGGACACATTCCAGCTTGTTTATATCTTTCCTCAACTATGGTGCCCAGAACTGGACACAGGATTATTCCAGGTGGGGTCTGACTAAAGCAGAATAGAATGGTACCATTACTTCCCTTCACCTAGACCAGGGCTTTTCAAACGGTGTGCCACAACACATTAGTGTGTCGCCTGGAGTGTGTAGGTGTGTCACGTACAATCTTGGAAATGCATGTTATTATTTATAAATCATATATTTTTAAAAATATATGAAAAGTTTTTGTGAGATATGTTGCATCATACATTTGTTATTACAATTTATGTACGTGTCTATATCTCTTATAAAGGGTTAGTTTAACCTCCAGTTTGCTAGTAAAACTGAATTACTGTGTTGCAAAATGATGCATGTCTAAAAAGTGTGTCACCAACATGAAAAGTTTGGAAAACTCTGACCTAGACATTCTACTCCTACTGATGCAGCCCAGAATTGCATTGGTCTTTTTAGCTGCTGCATCACACTGCTGGCTCATGTTCAGCTTGTGGTCAACTAAGGCCCTCTCCGCATGGCATTTGCCATGCGAAAGGGCCCCTCAAGTGTTGCACGATTGCAAGGAGCGATTTACACGATGCACTCACAGTCGCGCGACGCTCCAGGGGCTGGCAGGTGCCGATTGCACACCTTTTCATTTTCGGGTGGAAGCCGAAAATGGTGCATGATCACACATTGCTCCTGGGCCCTGTGCTCACTTACCTGGCATGCGGAGCCTCCAGAGCCATGCCAGTTGCACTTCCTGCCCCAGCGCAGCCTGGGAAACTCCCAGGCTGCACTGCAGAAGGAAGAGGTGGGGCTCTCGTGCGAGCAGGCAGCTCATGCGGAGCTGAAGCAGGAGGGATGCAAGAGCCTCTCGCCAGAGGCTGCTCGCGCGATCCCCACACCCCAGCGCTGGAAAAAGGTAAGGTGCGGAAAGGGCCTAAGACTCCTAGATCTTTTTTCATGTGTGCTGTGGTCAAGCCAGGGTTCCCTTGTCTTATATCTGTGCATTTCATTCTTTCTGCCCAAGTGTCATACCTTACACTTCTCCCTGTTGAAATTCATTTTGTTAGTTTGTCCCAGCTCTTGAACATGTTACGGTCATTTTGAATTATGATCCTCTCCTCTGGGGTGTTGGCTACCTCTCCTAATTTGGTGTCATCTGCAAATTTGATGAGAATTCTCTTGCTCATTAGCTGGCTAGAACTTTACAAGAAAAACTTCAGTTTGTCCTCAACCCACTCCCATTTTCTATATGCCTTAACAAGGGGAGTGGGAGATACAACATGGACTGAACACAACCAGCATTCCAGTAGGCAGTGCAGGTATTCCAATTCAGTTGGACTGCATATACAAAATAGCTTTAGTTTTGGCACCTTTCTCGTTGCATCACGGTGCCCATCTGCTCAGAGCAAAAGAAGAGTAAAGGTTATACGTCATTCATGTTTCTTTGGTTTTGTTATAGCTTTATGTGAGGCTGGTTTCTGGTGTGTTTTTGGCTGGGTTTTCTGCAGGAGAGAATTATCAGTCGCAAGTGGGGGTAAATCAAGCCAAACTGTTGCTTTGTGGTGCACTTTTGTGGTGATTTGGGAAATCTGAGTTTGTGTGTCAGATTTTTTTCTCCCCCAGATAGTTTGGGGGTGAGGTCTGGATGCTTTGGCACTGTTCTGAGGACTTGGGGGGGGCTGCAAAAGTGTTTGGGGGGCATACATGACCCACAGTCCACCCTTTCTCCAGCCCTGTTTTAGTTCACATTCGCCGTAGTTATATTCTCCTGTTTTCTTGCAATTTTTGCCTCACGCTGTCTATGAACGTCTTGAACGTGGGGCCCTTGCTGTCTGACAATATTCCCGGATCTGGTGGTCACAGTCACCCCTTCCGCTCATGGATGTTCTTTATGGGAGGATGCAGGCGGTGACTGTTTTAGAAACATAACCTGCAACTCCGTGCTGAAAAGAAGACCAGACTAGCACTGGGATAAAGAAGTAGTCAGAGTGCGATTGCTAGTTCAGGCATTCCCAGAAATGGAGTGCAGAGATCAGGCCAAAACAGGATGTCTGACTATGTAATTGCGAAAGGAGGTCTCCAGTACCTTCTTTACGCAATGATCTCTCACACGTACCACCTACAGATATCCCTCCGTGTCCATTTAGTTGCCAGGAAGAGCAGGGGCAGCCAGGCGGCATCAGGCTGCATTTCTCCAGCTGGACACCCAGAGAACATGTCGTCCTTCTAAACCTCCAGAGGACATCTGGAATGGCTATGAGGATGGTATCTTCTTGGCATGTACAGAAACACAGCCAACCCAACTGTCCTCCACCTTTGTCCCAGACACTAATGGCCACGGCGGGGGAGAGCAGTGGTGGCTGTTAGCTAGATTGAGCATGTGGGAGATATTTGTTTGAAGGAGGCACTGGTGTCCTTCTCAAAATGGTGACAGGAAGTGGTGTGGCTCCACTTCCTGTTGCCATTTTGGGAAGATCTCCAACAAAAACAGAGGTATTTGGGAATGCTTTCAAAGGGGATGCAGCCTGTGGGGAGGCTGGAAGGTGGGAATTGGCTGCTGGCTCTCACATGGTTGCCCAGCCCTGCCATAAAGGGACATGTGCCAGTGTAAAGCCATTTTCTTACTTTTTGTTGTTGCATGCCTTCTAGTTGTTTCCAACTTATGGCAACCCAGAGGCAAACCTCTCACAGGGTTTTTTTGGCAAGAGTTGTCCAAAGGGGTTTGCCTTTGCCTTCCTCTGAGATTGAGAGAGTGTGACTTGCTCAGCAGGCTGAGCAGGGATTCAAACCCTGGTCTCCAGAGTCATAGAACATTTCCGGATTACACTCTTATAGCACGATGATTCCACTTTCAACCTCCTATGGAATCCTGGGGTTTGCAGTTCCGGGAGGGGCTAGCCAGCCCCTCTCGAAATTGCAAACCCCAGGATTCCATAGGAGGTGGAAAGTGGAATCATCGTGCTATAAGAGTGTCATGCGGAAATGGCCTTAGTGAAACACTCAAACCACCTCATTGTGCTGGCTCTCTGTTTTCTTATTTACTGAGTGAGTACAAACTAAGCCAGGCTTGGCATCACTAGCTGAATGTTTTTTATTGAAGAGGCAGGAAGCAGATGGAGGTACGCTTGGTGGAACTTACATCAGATGTAAAAAAAATGGCTGATGTCTGATGTAAAAAAAAATGGCTGATGTCATTTTTTCCCCTCCTCACTACAAAAGACTGAAGGCTTTGCTGCTGTCGAGTGCAAAGAAATTCTCCACCTTTTCAAGATTGATTTTTACATATTTCTCTACTTGTGGAAAAAATTTACAGCTATGCAAGATGTCAACTTCTTGTGTGGACTGTTCAAAAGAAGATGAATTGGATGGTTCAGAGGCAGCAAGTGCCAGGTGAGGCAGGCTATGGTGGGGGAAGGCAGTTCCAGGTGAATCAAGCCCTTCCAGACCATACCTGGATAACCTAGGCCATGTCCGCACTAGACTGTTATAATGCTAATATTCCACTTTCAACATCTTATGGAATCCTGGGGTTTGCCGTTTAGGGAGGGATATTTAGAATAATCAGTCAGAGAGCTCCAGTACCTCCCAAGACTACAAACTCCAGGATTCCATAGAGGGAAGCCATGGTAGTTAAAGTGGAATCATAGCGCAATAGTTATGTAGTGCGGAAACGCCCGTGGTCTGACTCCACTGCACTGACATCCTCTCATTCCCCAAGGTGACTCATGACAGGTTGCAGCTTACGGATCCACCAGCCTGTCTTTTTGTGCTGGATTTGAGCATGCAAGCACATTTAGTTGTGCAAAGGGAAAGACACTAGATCTGTGTAGAGACTTTCTGCACAAATTGCACTGAACACAATGGGGCAAGGTGCTTCTTTCCAGAAAAGCCTCTTTCTGGCTTGGAGGAATCTGTAGCAAGCTATCTGGCCAGACTGAGATGGCCTTTCTTGATCCATGTTTTGTCAACTGTGAGATTTTCCCCCCACATCCCTGATTATAAGTATTTGTTTCAGTGTATTTCAACTGGTCCATCTTCTATGGCCTTTCCCAGGCAGGGAATACTTGACTGTAGTAATTTGTGCGCTGAGGCTGAATATTGACATTTAAAATCTGAAACAGTTTGGAACCAGGATATTTGAGGTTCAAATATACCTGCATATACCTGCCTGGTACAAGAGTGAAATTTGTTGCCCAGCAGAGGCCAGATTAGCACAGAAATGTGAACAAGGAGTTAAGGCAAAGTTTTATGTCTGCAACAGAAACAGGTCAACACCTTGTGAAGCTGAGACAAAAACATATTTCTCTGTGCCCACCTTATATACACTAAACAGGTGGATTTCCTCAACCAGAAAACAATTAACACTCAGTTCAAAGCACATCCTCTCTGTCTGGCCTCTATCAGCATTTCTAAACTATCACATGGAGTTCCAACTAACAGGAACTTAGGTGTTTGCTTACTTCGGGGAGCCTGTTACCTTAAACAAGGAATGTCACGAACAGTTAGAAATACAAGGAGGAAGCTCCCCTTCTTACCCAGGTGTTAAAAAACACAGGATGGAATGAAAACCCTTAATCTGTTTAATCTACGTAACCCTCTCGCTTCTAGGCCGGGAATGGAGATCTTAAGGCTTTTTGAGTTGAGATTGGAAAAGGGGGATTTCTAGTTTTGAGAGTGAGGATTTCATTCTTATTTTTATCACATGCCTGAAGTCTAAGATCTGTTGGAGGGGCCTCTCCTCTGTGTCCCACCACTGGGAAAAATATACTTTGGCCATTGCTGCACTGCGCTGTTATAGTGCTACTATTCCATTTTCAACCTCCTGTGGAATTCTGGGATTTGTAGTTTCCTGAGGCCAAAGAGCTCTCTGGCTGAGAATTCTCAGTGCCCCTCTGTAAACTACAAACCCCAGAATTCCATAGGAGGTTGAAAGTGGAACAATAGGATTATAACAGTATAGTGAGGAAAAGGTCTGTACGGTGACACAGATGAGGGCATCCAAGTTGTGAAATGCCCTCCTTTTTTGAGTTCCAACTGGCACCAACACACATCTCATTTCAGCAGCAAGGAGCATTTTACAAAAGCCTTGCCGGGGGTGGGGGGACTCTAATGACTTAATCCTACACATGTATGATTTTGAATTGTTTTAACGCCAGCTTTGAAAATTGCACAGCATTAACATCTCCAGCTTGTTTCCACTCTTTTTGCTGCGCATTTTTCTTGCCTTATAGTTTAAATTGTTCTCATTGATTCTATTGTGAAGCTCGCCCCCCCCGAGATCTTATGGTATGAGAGGACAGAGAAATACAAGTAATTAATTAGTAATTCCTTCCTGAAGGCAATTAATTAATTAATTTCAAAAAAAAGGAATTAGTTAATTAATTGTCCTTTTAAGAAAAATCATCCAGGAATGTGGAAACAGGGCAGGGTGATATTATGAACAAATAAGGGAACCAGCTCCCATAAGATGCAGGGAATTTTCTGGATTTTCCCTCTCGGTGAGTTAATTGACTGGAACTCCTGCAGGGATCATCCTAACCCAAGCCAAAGAAGCCCCTACCTAGAGCAGCAATTAGCAAAGCTGAATCCAGGTCAACTCCAAGGAGGTGGTCTGAGGAAGCAGCAGGGAGGAAATATATTCTGGCTGGTTGGAAACAGGTTGGAAGGAGGTAAAACCAGTGGCCAAGGCAGGGCGGGGGAAGACAGGAGGTGCCCTATGGGTTAGTCAATTCCTCCAGCAGGAAATGTTAGAAGAAGAGGGAAGGGCACAGACCAATCCCAGCAGGGAATTTTCAGGAAGGCAGCGCGTGGGGAAAGCTACATGTATGTTACCTGTAACCTGGCCAGCCTGTCGTTTCCAGTTCATTAGTTCAAGGTCCAGAAAATCTCCCACAGTCCTCCAACCATGCACTGTTGCTGAAAATGGATACCTCCAAGAGCTGAGAAAAATAATCCCTTTGGGGACTACAGCTCCCAGAATCTTCTAGCCATTGTTACCAGTGGCTATATTGTTGCCCTGTGAATTGGGGGTCCCGGGAGGGGGGCCCAAACAACCAAACAAATCAAGCAAAGATGGGGAAATTAGCTGGAGCACTCTCTTGGCTAACGAGAGGCAGGGTAACTTAGCGGGGATCTTTTACCCAATGTATACAGTGTCGGGTTAGTGAGCAGACAAAATAGTTCAAACTAGCGATAATATTTATTAAGCAATTATTAAGAAAACACAGCCTCACTACTAAAAAAGAAAAGGAAAAGAGAGAGAGAGTTTTGGGGAATGGGTGATACGCCACCTTTCTTGTAGTCCTGAAGGAAGCCAATTGGAGAGAAGGAAACCTGGCGTGGTGGCCGAGGGGAGCTCGCAGCGGCAGCAAGGTGGGAAGGAAGTCCAAGCGTTCCAGCAAGAGATCCGAGCGTTCCGAGCAGTCTGAGGAGCTCTCAGAACTGGGGGGTTTTATCAGGGAAAGAATGACTGTAAGCTAGCCTGGTCTTGGGTGAAAACAATGAGTTTTGGGCTGGAGACAATGTCTCTGAAAGGTCAGAATTTACATGATTGAGTTATGGCCCGAATTGACAATAATATGGCCAGTATATAGATGCATCTAGCTTGGCAGTTAAGCACTCAGCTCACCAGGTTGCCCTCTCGGTGCAGAGGTCTCTTTGTTTTAATCATGAAGGTGTTTGTTTCGGGAGGTCCCCTAAAGCAGATCTGGCAGTTTCTGGCTTGCTTTGGTGTAAACAACTGTGAATAGCCATGCCTAGCTTCGCGCTTGTTCGGTGGCCTCACAAACACTTGGCTGGTGGCAGAGCAGGGCCAAATTGTGATATCAAAACGATATCTAAGGTTACCAAAGGTCAGGCCAGTTCACAGTGGTAACAATATTAGCTGGGGGATTCTGGTTGCTGTTGTTGTAGATCTTCAAGTTGTTTCTGACTTACGGTGACCCTAAGGCAAATGTATCACAGAGTTTTCTGGGGCTGAGAGAGTGCGCTGTACCCAAGGTCACCCAGTAGGTTTCCATGGCTGAGCAGACAATCCTACCTTGGTCTTCAGGGTCATAAGCCAGTGATTTTCTTGGCAAGATCTGTTCACAGGTGCTTTGCCATTGCCTTCAGTGGAGGCTGAGAGAGTGTGATTTCCTTAAGATAGAATTTGAACCCTGGTCTCCAAAAGTCCTAGGCCAATGATCAAACCATGCCTCACTCTATATCAAGGGATCTTAGGGTAGTTTACAGATAGCATTAAAACAGCATCAATGGCTTTAAAAATGGACAGTTTAAATAAGCTTAAAAAATTAAACAATATAATGAATGAAAAACAGATTTTAAAAATTTAGAAATTTTTAAAATCCATATGTAACAAGTTTGGAGTTGAATTAATGAGGCCCAAAGGCTTTGATGAACTGGCATGGTTTAACTTGTCAGTGGCATATCTAGCATAAACAGTGCCTAGGGCGAGCATGGAAGTTGCACTCCCTACCTTCTTACCCCTACCCCTGCATGCATGACTTTTTTGCGCCCTCCTGGCATTGGCGCCCAGGGCATGTACTCTAGTTGCCCCACCCTAGATATGCCTCTGAACTTGGTGCCTAAATGACGTGAGTGCTGGCGTGCCTGTTGGGCCTCCAGGGGAGGGCATTCCACCAAGCTGAGAAGCCTCTCTTCTACATGCCAGCACAGTGTACTGATCTTGGTGGTGGGACATGGAGGAGGCCCCCCTCAGCAGACTAATCTTTGGGCAGGCACATATGGGGAGAGACGTTCCTTCAAGTATCGAGTCCCAAGCCATTTAGAGTTTTAGAGGTCATTGCCAGAACCTTGAATTCAGACTGGAAACATATTGGCAACCAGTGTAATTCTTTTACATACCTTCCATACAGAATTCCAGCCAGCAGTTGAGCTGCTCCGTTTTGCCCCAGCTGCAGCTTCTGAGCCTTCTTCAAAGGCAGTCCCACGTAGAGCTCATTACAGTAGTCTAACTGAGAGGTTACCAGTGCATGGACTACGGTAGTTAGGTTATCTCTGTCCAGGAAAGGCTGTAACTGGTGCATCAGTCAAAGTGGGCGGCAAGCACTCCAAGTCAAAGAGCCCATGCGTGTGTGTAAAATATCCAGAAAGTTTGCACCATGGAGGAAAAAGAACCCTAGGTTGTTTTGTTTTTTTGGAAGCGGGGCCAACGCACACAGAAACTTTCAGAAAAAAAATGAAAATGCAATATTAGAATTGAAAGTCACTTTGCTTCTTTCGGAACTGCAAAGGCACGATCCATAACGTGGTTTGTCATGAAAGTTTCCTATGTGATCTATTCCAAGTACAGTTTATTCAGAATGTCATTGCAAATCGAACTTACTTTTTGAAAATGTTATTGTTTGTTATGCATGTGGCTATGTGGGTCCTTAACTGTCAGGAATGTCTTTGCTTTTGCTATTTTGAGAAGCAGGAAAACAAGCAGCCATACCAAAAAACAAAACCACAGTACAACAGAAACAGGGGAAAAAATCAACATTAGAAAACAATTTTGTCTCCATAGTGTCAAGTCAACATAACACAATGAGTCCCCTAAAAAGAACCAAGAAAAGGAAACTGAGAGCAGGAATTGTAATGTACATAGAAATATACGTATGATCCTGTACATCATTGTGTGGAGGAGGGCTGGAGGGGGCGGGGCTACAGCACGAGGGGTGGGGCATAGCCAGGGCACGCGGGGACGTGGCTATAGGCTGGGACGCCCCAAAAACATTGCCGCCCAGGGCAAATCACCCCCCCACCTCTACGTTCCTATGCGACTGAAATGGCTACCCATTACATAGTTTTTAGAAAAGATTTTGGAGTGGCGAGTACGTGAACATATTGTCTAAAAAGTTTATCCATCCTTCCAAAAGAAAATGCTCCACAATTCCTTTTCAGTTTTTTTCCAGGGGGAGAGGAAAAATATTTTCCGATTTTATTCGAGTTTGTCCCCAGGCCTTTACATCTCTAATCCTGTGACAGAAACAGGCAACCTAGGCATACTTGACATGCGTGGCAAAGTCCAAGAAGTGGTTCAGTAGGCAAAAGCCGTGTGATGAAAGGCATGTCCAAGGGCAAAATCCCTGATTTTGAGCCCTCCAAGTGCCCCAAATTTGGGTCACATCTGCAAATCTGGGAGGCCTGGGCCTTCCTGGATCACCCTCCCAGCTCCTCTCTCTTGCTCTCAGATTTCAAAACCAGCATGAAAGTGGGCTGGCTTTGCCAACAAACACACACTGGTTTATGAGAATCATGACTGGTTGCCTGGCGACCAAGCCTGATGCTTCCTTGGGAAGCCTTGGCATCTTGAGATATTCAAAATATCCATGGGAGAGAAAGACGGAGCCCTTAATGAGAGCTGTCATCCTACCAAGAGCCAGGAGAAACCCAGCACAGCATACCAAAGGAAGCCCCATTATATCAATCAATCTTTCTGATGGTTTCCTGGGGAGATAAGGAATGGGCTGAGACTTAGCTTAATGATTCAGCAAGGAAGGATGCGGCTGCAGTCCCTGAGTATAAAGCATCCCTGTCCTCTGTAAAAGCAGCCGGCTGGCAGGAGCGGAGAGCAAAAATGACGCCCTTAAACTGAGATAGACATATTGAGAAGTAAAAATAACACCAGATCCTGGGAAGAGAGGCCAGCCCTTGTGAGGCCGGGAGCAAAACATCCAATTTAACTTCCCTCCCTCCTGCCAAGAGAGACGCTTAAGGCGATGGATCTGTGTCTGTTGCTGCTGCATTTTCACAGTCCTTTGAGAGTGTGATTGAGGTTTGTTATCAATATTAGAGCTGGGTAATACCTTTGTTAGGATTAAAAAAAATGACAGAAGTGTGAGTGCATTTGAGTTCTCCAGAAGTCTTCACCAGCCAGGATAGGACAAAGAATTAGGGCATAGTGTCATGTTTTACCTTAGATGAAGAAGGGGAAGATGAAAGCCAGGATGATGGACCCCAGCTGGAGTGGGACAAAGCTGGGAGTCCTGCCATGGCACCAGCAGAGGCAGAGACCAGTCTGTTGCAGGCAACAGCTGCAGATCAGAACGAGAAGGAGGAGGCAGAGACACTTCACCCTCTCCAATGATATAGGTTAAAATGCCAGGAGCAAAAGGTCAGACAACTCCATGCTCCACTTTAAATAGAAGACATGGAGTTCATGAGGCCCCGCTGAGGTGATTAACTGCTGGATATAAATTAGCTCAGCCCAGGCCATTCTGTTTCTGTAGAACAACAGCTACCAAACTTCTATGCAACCCTGTCTGACATCTCTTGCTTCCTGACTTTCAATAGACCAGTGGTTCTCAACCTGTGGGTCCCCAGATGTTTTTGGACTTCAGCTCCCAGAAGCCCTGAGCATTGACCATAGTGGCTGGGGCTTCTGGGAGCTGAAGTCCACGAACATCTGGGGACCCACAGGTTGAGAACCATTGCAATAGACAGTTTTGGACTGATCTTTCCAGCAACGTCGCTGACTGCTTTCTCCCTTTGAATTTTGGACTGTCTGGACCAGCCTTTGGTTTGTAACCCCATGCAAGTCTTGGAACAGGCCTCACATTGACCTTGCAAGTTCTTGTGGACTATAGCTGTGCTCACCTGGGCATTTGCTGGCTGTAAACAGAAGCTCAGACTCCAAAATCTGGCCAAAGATGGAGACTGCAGACTGACGGAAAAAGAGTTAGGTGTGAAGGTATCCATTTATACCCATCATTCTTTGCTGGGATATTTAATAATTGACTGCTCTCTGTTCCTGGAGGCAAAAACTTGGAGATCTGTCCATTGTTACGGTTAAAGTACACCCCATCCTGATTCAACTTAGAGCAGAGAAGTAGATTAGAAGCACAAAACATGAGGTAGCCCAAGAAGCAGCTGGTCCAACCCTTTGGCATGCAGGAATCCGTAGCTAAAATAGCCTTGAGATGGAGCCATCAACCATCTACTTAAAAATCTTCCATGAAGAAAAGTCCAACCCCTTTTGAAGCACTCTGTTCCACTGTTGAAAAGCTGTACCATTGGAAAGTTTTAAGTCAGAATCTCTTTTGGGATCCTACAAAGCAGCAGAAAACAAGCTCACGCCATCTCTTCCACAACATCCTTTCAGATATGTGAAGACTGCTTTCATAGGTTGCATGGCAGCCGTTACATCAGCAGAGATATGTGGGTCTACCCCTTCTAGTGAGCCAATGGTGTTTCTTTGTGGTCTGACTGATTCAGTGACCATCTACCTTTTTAGTTCCTAGCTGAAATTGTTTACTGAGTTAATATTATCCTGCCAGGGGGATGATAGGAAGAGAATTGACTCCTTTGAAAAATGGGGTGCTAGAAGAATGTTGTCTCATGATATGGCCCAAGTATAACAGCCTCATTTCAGTCATCTTGGTTCTCAAGAGATTCCACGCCCTATTTGCTCTAGGATCCATGTATTGGTCTTTTTGGCAGTCCACAGCATTCGTAGAACTCTTCTCCAGCACTATATGTCAAAGGAGTTGACTTTCTTCCTATCAACTTTCATCACTGTCCAGCTTTCATAGAAACTGGAAATATGACATGACACAGACAATCATGACTTTGGTATTCAATTATATCTTTACCTTTCAGGATCTAACCTAGTTCCTTCATAGCTGCCCTTCCAGGTCTTAGGCCATTTCCACACTACACTGTTACAGTGCTATGATTCCACTTTCAGCCTCCTGTGGAATTCTGGGGTTTGTAGTTTCCTGAGGCCAAAGATTCTCTGGCTGAGAATTCTAAAGGCCCCTCCCTCCACTGCAAACCCCAGGAGGTTGAAAGTGGAAAAATAGCACTATAACAGTGTAGGGTGGAAATGGCCTTAAGTCTCCCTTTGATTTCTTGACCGCAGTCTCCATTGTGACTAATGAGCCAAAATATGGAAAATATTGAACTTGAAAATCCTTTTGGAGGTCCTACTGTAAATGGCATTTGCTAGGAAATGAGTCACTGGAACTCTGTCTTACATGGTGATTGGGAAAAAACCTAAAATGAACAAATGAAATACATTTACTGTATAAACATTCCTGTGCTTGTTTATATGGACATCAGCTGCCCTGTGTTCATTTGGGCCTTACTTCCAGGTGTGTGTGCAATGGATGGCAACCTTCTGTGCCCCTTCAATCTGGGCAATATTATGGAGAGGCACTATTACTGGTCTGAATCCCATTGCTGAGTACTAACTAGCGTAGACTGGTGTAAATTGTTCAACTAGCATAAATTGTTCAATGTTGAGTCATCGTGTGTGAAAAATCCCATTGATTCAAGGGGTCTACTCTAGTTGGAGCTAACAATGGCATCAATTCAATTCAATGGCGCCAGAGGCGGAACTAGGGTGGGGCAACTGGGGCAGGGTGCCAGGCGCCATTTGCGGGGGGGCACAAAAGCCACCATCCCCCATGCCCTCTGGACACCTCCGCGCCCTTCCAAGCCTGCATGCCACCCCTCCCTGCATTTCTGCACTCTTTCGCCATCTCTCCACACACTTCCGCACCTGCCCGCCACCTCCACGTGCACTTCCACGCCTTCCTGCCACCCCCTGTGCACTTCTGCATCCTTTTGTGCCCGCCCAGCACCTCCCTGCGCACTTTCTTGCCCACCTGCCACCCCCTGTGCATTTTCTCGCTCCCTTGCCACCTCCCCGTGCCCGCCCGTGCCTGCCCGCCATCCCCGCACCTGCTCTTCTTTGCCCACACACCGTCGCCCCCTCCTCCTTCTTGGCCTGTTTGGGGAGGCGGCGGTGGTGGCGGCAGCAGCACCTAGAGGGCACAACTTTGGCATTTGCCCCAGGTCCTGCTGAGCCTAGGTACAATTCTGCTTGGCACCATGCAAAAAAAAAACACACATTGTATACACCATTGCAGCCCTATGTAATCCTCATGCAGAATAGCAACATAGGCCAGGGTATGCGGTCAAGTGCCACAGCTGTGCAAAGACCAAACTGCAATGGGCAATGCACACCATGTGCACATTGTGTGTAGTGCACTGTGAAGAGATGTTGGTCCCACCAAGGCTCAAATTCATATTGTACTGGACTGGACCAGGTATCTACCTAAGCACCACATCTTAACTGGGAACCGAGTTCCCTGGGCTTAGCTTGGGAAGCAGCTGACACTGACCGGAAAGATTGAACCAGATCTCAAACGGGGAGCTGCCTGAAACAATCCCAAAGTATTTATGTACTCAGGTGATGTCCGCAACATCTTTCCAGGGTATCTGGTGTGGAGGGTCTCTTCCTTCATCTGCTACCCTAAGTTCGAAAGGGGAAATATACAGGGATTGAACCTGTGGCTTTTGGCATGCATAGCAAGTGCTAGACCACTAAGGTGCAGCCCCTCCCAAGCGAGCTATGGCAGGGGGTTACGAGACGCACTGCCTGGCTTCAAAATGGTGAGAGAGCAGACTTTGAGTTTCTTTCTTGCTCTGGAAGGAGGTGAGAGGGCTGCCCCCTTGGTGACTCCTCACAGAAAATCGATTTTTACCTTTCTATAACCTGCTGTGATGTTGACCGCTTGAACGTTTGCCTTCTTTCCTTCTTTTATGGGCCAAATGCTTCAAAACCTGAAGGCAGCAAAACTGCTTTCTGGAAAGGCTGAGGCCTGCAACATCTAACGGGGAGAGAAATCTGCTGGCTCCATACTCATCAAGGGCTTTTCAAGTGCCATAGTTCGCTTTTAAGAATACTCACTGAGGCTTCTCTCCCCTCTGCCCTTGTTATAACCAGCCCTTCCTCGACTCATTAGAGCCATTGAGACGACACAGCCGAGGAGGTCTGATGAAAACAAATGCTCTTGACCCTCATGGTATTCAGACCATGACAGCCTTTGCAGCATGGTAGCAAGAGGAGAGGGTTGGAGTGCGTGTGTATACCTTTTGAAAGATCACAAGTAGGTTTCAGGGATATCAAGCCACTTGATGCTTCAGGCTAATGTGGTGAGTCAGATAACGGGGGCGATTTCAAACCTTCAAGGAAAGATGAACAAATGCATGCAAGCATGGGAAGAAGGTTCATTGTTCGTTAGTACTGAGGATAAAGACTATATTATATAGCAACCCGCGTACACTAAGGCCCTTTCCACAGACTGGTGTCTTCCCAGCATGGAGACACGAGAGGAGTGGAACCGCAACTTAGGTAGAAAAAATGGAATGCACAAATATACGATGAGGGACACGTGGCTGGATAACAGTACATGTGAAAGGGATCTAGGAGTCTTGGTAGATCACAAGCTGAACATAAGTCAGCAGTGTGATGCGGCAGCCAAGAAAGCCAACGTGATTCTTGGTTGCATCAATAGGAATATGGTGTCTAGATCAAGGGGGGTACTCTATTCTGCATTGGTTAGACCTCATTTGGAATCCTGTGTCCAGTTCTGGGCACCTCAATTCAAAAAAGATAGCGACAAGCTGGAGCATGTCCAGAGAAGGGCAACCAAAATGGTGATGGGTCTGGAAGCCATGAAGCCCTATGAGGAGGGGCTTAGGGAGCTGGGGATGTTTAGTCTGCAGAAGAGAAGGTTAAGAGGGGACATGAATGCCATGTTTAAATCTTTGAAGGGATGTCATGTTGAGGAGGGAGCAGGCTTGTTTTCTGCTGCTCCAGAGACTAGGACAAGGAGCCATGGATTCAAGCTGCAGGAAAGGAGATTCCACCTGAACCTCAGGAAGAACTTCCTGATGGTCAGAGCTGTCCGGCAGTGGAATCTGCTGCTGCCTCCATGGGGTGTGGTCGAGTCTCCTTCTATGGAGGTTTTTAAGCAGAGGCTGGATGGCCATCTGTTGGGAGTGTTTTGATTCTGCATAGCAGGGGGTTGGACTGGATGGCCCCTAGGGTATCTTCCAACTCCATGATTCTATGATTCTTCCTCTTGAGCACTCCTCCCTTTCTCCGTACGTCTTTCTCAAACTCATGCTTTCTTTTCCTTCTTCTCTGCTCCCTGGGAAAGGGTTCAAAGGTGAACGGGACCACTGGCGAAGCGGGAGGACAATTTGCATCAAGACCCACGAGAGCGGACAAAAGGAGATCGAGGCCTTCGATGCGGCCATCTTGCTGATCCGCAACCCCTACAAAGCCCTCATGGCAGAATTCAACCGGAAATACGGTGGCCACATTGGATTCGCTTCTCATGCCCACTGGAAAGGAAAAGGTACAGACAGGCATGCCACAGTAGATCTTCTGATCCCTTGCAGCAGTCTTTCTAAAAATCCAAAAAGAGGACGGAGACACAACTACCTCTTCTGCCCCACAACTTCTCCTTTCTCAGTGTAAATGGGAAAACCCATCAAAGATTTAATCCACGATCATGGTGCCTGGGGACGGGAGAAGGATGGGACTGCAATGATGTCATGCAGAAAGTTGTCACAGTCGTGTCCTTCTCCCGTCCCCATGGTGGGATGGGAGGGGGCTGCGGAAAGGGCCAAAGTGTAGCACAAAGAAGAGAGGATTATGGAGAGGTGCTGAGCGGTCTCCAGGTATCCAAAGGGCTTTTCTGTACAGGAATTTTATTTTCTGCACAGTTGTGTTATTCCCTCTGCCCCAGAAATAGCCTTGCTGCATGGAAAATGCTGGGTTTTTGCACAGGAAATGTGTGCTAATGCTCAAACCATGCTGCTGCTTCATCTTCTTCATGCACAGAAAGAGTCCTGAACTGGGAAGATGCTCAATCATCCAGGATTCCCCTCATCCAGGTTTCTTGAGGAGCCGGTTTTGCAAACATTTTTGGCATAATTTCAAATATTCTTCACCCAGAATTACGAGCTGCTGTCCCCATGGCTGCCTCTACTCAATTAGCCCCATTGAATTCAACGCTCAATGGATTTAGGATGCCACCTCAGAGGCTTTTTTGGATTACAGCTCCCAGACTCCCCCGGTGTGCCATGCTGCCTGAGGGATTCTGGGAGTCTGAGTGCAAAACAGGTCCCTTTTCCCCACTCTGCCCCATACCTGTTGCTGATTAACACATCGGACTTTCTTCCTCTCTTCTTCCAGAGTGGCCAGAGTTTGTCAAGAACTATGCCCCCTGGTGGGCGACGCACACCCTTGACTGGCTGAAGTACGGCAAGCGAGTCCTGGTGGTCCATTTTGAAGACCTGAAGCAGGACCTCTTCGTCCAGCTCAAACGGATGGTCAGCCTCTTGGGCATCGCCGTCCTGGAGGACCGGCTCTTGTGCGTCGAGGGCCAGAAGGATGGCAACTTCAAGCGCTCTGGCCTGCGGAAGCTGGAGTACGACCCCTACACCCCGGAGATGAGGAAAATGATCAACGGCTACATCAAAACTGTGGACACAGCCCTGAAGCTCAGAAATCTGACAGGAGTCCCAGAGGACTATTTGCCAAGATGATGGCCGTGGCCGACGGGGACGTTTCTTGGCTGGGAAGTCCTAACTTGGCCCAGGAAGGTGTGGCCTTGTTTCCCGCCCCCCGGCCAGGAACTATTTCCACCCAGTGGGTGGTTTTCCTTGTGGCACTCATCCTGCTGCTCGCTGTGAATGAATCCCATTGCATGAGCAAAGCGTGGTTGTCTCCAGCTGTTATTGATAGAGGACACCTTGGCAAAGCTGCGCACACTGCTATTATGTTTCTTGGGCACCGCAATACAGAACTCAGCCTTTGCTGCCGCTGCACTGCAAAACCTTTGCTTTCCCTGGCCACTGCCCTCATGTGTCGCAGATCACTTTCATTCTTTTCTAGCAAGTTGCAACCCTCTGATGCCTGGAGGGCCACACTAGGCGTGTTCTAGAACTGGAGGAAACATCCACTGGTCATTTGGGATGGACTTTGGTGCTCCTCAGGTTTTTCGGGAAGGTCCAGCTGGTACATGGAGAGCTCTTTGTGACTGGACACTTGGGATTTGTGGCACACCTATGCTTGATGACCTTAGGTGGGCCTCATCCTTGGAGCACAATGAGGTAGTAGAATCCCAAGGGATGTGCCACCTCAGAGCTTGGACCAGTTACTTTAAGGCAGGGCTTTCCAAACGATGGGTTGCAACACATTAGTGTGTCGCCTGTAGTGTGTTGGGGTGTCACCTCCCTGGCTGAGAAAGACCCCTCCCCACCTGAGCCTGGCCTGCTGCCGTCACTCTCGCTGGGGCCTTTCTCTGGCAAGAGTGATGGCAGCAGGCAAGGACCGGGTGGGAGGCGGCTGTCTTTCCCCCTGCTGTCGCTCTTGCTGGGGCCTTTCCCGACAAGATCGATGGCAGTAGGCAAGGACTGCTTTCCACCTGGGCTGCCTTTCCCCCTACCATTGCTCTCCTGGGACCTTTCCTGGTGAGGTTGACAGCAGTGGGACAGGATCGGGGAGGGGCAACTGCCTTTCCCCACCCTAGATACGCCTCTGGGTACCTCTGGTTTGCTAGTAAAACTGAATTACTGTGTTGCAAAATGATGCATGTCGAAAAAGTGGGTCACCAACAGGAAAAGTTTGAAAAGCTCTGCTTTAAGGGGACTTACTTCCTGAATCTCTCAACCAACCTGCTGGCTGGGGGATATGGGGTATTAGAATCCCCCCCCCAGGTCTAAAGTAAATGGTCTCTGAGCGCTGTTCAGGCTGCAGCTGGAAAGAGGTAGCCCTTTTGAATGTTACCCCTTTCAAACAACAACACAGCTCCTTGGATCTAATAATGAAAAGGTCAAATGTGGAATCAGAGTTTTTGCCCCGTACCCTCTCTCTAACTGCTTTTATACTTGCCGGAGGCTTCCTTTCTCTCCCCCTGAAACATTCAGAAGACAGGTAGCTGCCTTAAAAGGGCCGGGGCTGTTGGTCTGTATCGTCCATTACTGTCAACACTGCTAGACAGAGGTCCTCCAGGGTTTCAGAGAGAGGGTTTTTTTGAGAGAGAATGCAAGGCCGGGATGCGAGGGCCTTCGATATGCAAAGGAGGAGCTCTGCCACTGAGTTGGAGGGTGAAATTGTACAATCGCTTCTACTTTCTCAGCACCCTGATCCCCTCTTTTCCACCTCACTTGACTGCTTGTGTAGACCCAGATGCTGACAGATTAGACCCAACTGGTATCAGTCCACTAAGGCCCTTTCCACACCTTACCTTATTGCGTTGCCCTGCGGTTGCAATCTTGGCAGCAGCACCTCTGCCAGGAAAAGAGCACGACAAGAATGCTCCCCTCGGCACCGGAGCAGCTCTCTGCAGAAGGGAGCATGACGGACACACCTTTTCCTTCCTTCCGCAGTGCAACTGGGCACTTTCCCACAATGCGCTGGGGCAAGAAGTGCTTCCGTCGTGGTTCTGAGCCTTCCACAGGGCAGGTAAGCATTGCGTGATTGGGCGTCATTAATGGGGAAAACCCGTCAACGGTTTACTTCGCAATTGTGCCAGTTAGCGATGGCAGAAGGACGAGACCGCAACAGCGTCATGCAGAAGCGTTGTTGCTGTCCCAATCTTCTTGCGTCACCATCGCAGGATGACGTCTGTCTGCAAAAAAGGCATAAGTCAGCACTGGGCATCTCTAGATCTCTAGATGTTTTTGTCCCTGCACCCATCTCGCCCCACAGGCTGAACCAGGGTGCCAATGCCCTCAGACACCCCCTTTTTTTAATCTGGGGGGGATGCCCCTGCAAATGCTCCAAATAGCTCAACACTTACCTTGTACCTCCTCAAGGCCAAAACTGAGCTGTCTGGGTAGGGTGAGGGGGGGGTCGGACAAAAATATAACTGGGATATTTTTCTCAGTGGGAGTGTTTGGGCACTTTGGGGGGCTTCAAGGGCTTCAATTTGGGGCCCAAGAGCAGCCACCCTCTGCCCATTCCTGCACTGAACCAGTTGTTGAGTGATAAGCTAATCAGCCCTCCATTTTCGTGGGGGTTAGGGGTCCAAGACCCCTGAAAAAGTGGGAAAACAGCAAATAAAAATAAAAGCTGCAAACACTAATTTTTCTTTTTAACCTGAAAACTCTTCTCTAGGAACCTCTAGGTCCTCCAATGTGATTCTGTGGTCAACTTTTGGCAGAAAAGGGCTACAGAAAGGCACTGGAGGACCTAGAGATTCCTAGAGAACATTTTCTTTTTTTGGCACAGCAGGGACCAAAACAGTGAGAATTTTGAAAAGAAATAAATAAAATGCCATTCTCCCTCCACATCCACAGGCTTGACCTTTGTGAATTTGATTATTTGCAAGCACGTGTGACTTTCCTCAGCCATCCTCCTCCTCCACCTCCCATTTCCATGCATTTTGCCCTGGTGTGGAGAATTTGTGCCAAGGCAAAATGGAAGGGAAGGGTGAAGGAGACTCACACCAGCCTTCCTCTTCCCCTCCAGAGCTCCCGCCTTCCCCTTCCCACCTAATATATAAAAGTCAAAATTGATCTGTTTGTCCGTGTCAGGCAGAGAAAACCACCTATGATTGGCTGTATGAGGTGAGAAGACCTCCTATGATTGGCTGCCTGTGAAGATTCTATGAAATCCTGGGGTTGGAAGTTCAGAGAGGGGCCTTTAGAATTCTCCGCCAAAGAGCTCTTGGGCCAAGCTGGTTGCTATGGAGATGAGGCCTAGCAGCAAGGAGGAGGGCAGTGTATCTCTTCAGGAAACCAAACTCTGTATGTTAACAAATCTGAATACAAGTTGGATTGGGGAATATAGGGAAAAGTTGCAGATACTGGACAAGGCCGTTAGGGGAATTAGAAACAAAGGATCTCAAATCTTTGTACTTCAACTGCATTTGATTCCTAAGGTAAGGTCATTCCTAAGGTATTTTTAACAAGTATTACCAATGAGAAAATAAAATCCCGAGCACCGCTGGGTGTATACTTTAGTACAAAATGGAAGGAAATGGGGTAGGGCCTTCCTTTCCCCTTCTGGAGCTATGCCTTGCCCACAGCTGAATAGTTACTGAGTGGTGGCTTGGGTTGAATCTGCAGACCACATTTCTCATGGTGCACCTGGAAGTTTCAAGCATGCAAACAGGACAGAAGGAGAGCGTCCCATCAATTTGGTTACCAGCACGCTAGTCCTAGTCCTTAATTCTTCCCTGAGGGATCGTTTTCCTTCCTGCAGTTCTGATTTTCTCCCAGGTAAAAGGCTGCAGAAGACCCATCTATAGTCAAGTACATTTGTCTGCCTTCTCCTTTTCATCTGTTTTCTTGTCCGTTCTAGGGCCTGGATCTCAAGGCTGATTTCCTTAATCCCTACAGAGCAGGAGTGGGCACCAGGTGCCCTTCCAGATGCTCTTTGACTACAACTCCCATCAACCCTAGCCCACACATGGGGAAGGATCCTATGAGCTGCCACATCAGTGAGATGTGGCAGGTCCCAAGTGGCCCACCTCTGGCTAAGAACTCCTCAAAGCTTTCTCATGCTTCCTCCCTTTGCAAGTAGGATGCATTGAGTTAGAATTCTATACATGTCTCTTGGGGAAGGGGAAACATGGGTGAGCTTAGGAGATGACCATGGCTCTGAATTGGCCCCCTCTCCACACTTAACCACCCCAGAACTTGACTGATTTTGGCCATAAGGAAGAGATCTAAGTTTTTAAATACACTTTGGTGTATTGGTGTCTTGCCAAACAGACTGTGCCCCTCACTTGGGGCTGTTGGGTATGTCAGCAGCGTGTGTGGGTGCTTGCTTCTTCATTTCTTCCTTCTTTTTCTTTTCCCCTTCAGCCCAAAAGGCTCCAAGGAAACTCTTCTGCTCCTGAATGTACCTGGGAAGGAGCAATAACAGCAAAAGTTTTGTATGTGTGTATGAGTGTGTGTGTGATGGGTTGTTTTGTTTTGCGCCTTTGTCTAATGAAATCATTTGTTTTGTTTGCTTCTCAGAGACCAAATAGTCTTTAGTGCAAGTGAGCTCGGGTTTCTGCCTTTCCCTATTTCATCTCGGGGTCGTTCCCCAAAGCTGCTGGACTCTGTCTGAACAATCCTCAGGTCAAACGCTGCCCATTAAACCAACGTTTTGTTAATATTTCTGTGGTGCAGTTGAGTGGTGTGTTTTTTGGGGGGGTTGCGTCTCCTGTGTCATGGTTCTGATGTAGCAATGTCATTCTTCACTAAGGAAGCACCAAGTAATTTTAGCAAGTGTTGCCAATATTCTACATCACAAAGGTCCCTCTCTCACTACAATTGCATGGTCTGGAATAGTGCCATGCAATTGTGATTGCTGTCTTTCCTTGCACATCTTTGGAATCATTCTGGGATTAAAGTACCCCTTAACATCAAAAACTTATTGCACGCAGATGGCCTAGCTACTACCTGCTCCAACATTATCCCAGCCTCTTTTCATTGTTTCCTTTCTGGGAAGTGACTTGTGGAAAGAAGTTCAGGCGTTCTTCCTACATGGAAGCAGACAAGCAGAAAGTCCAAGCCAAGAACACCTCTCTCTCTTGTGTTTCTCTTCCACCCTGATCCTACAGTAGTGTGGGTGTGGGTGAGAAGAGAGAGAGAACGAAGACTTACCACTCCATGGTGTCGTACCATTGTAGCAACAGAGGCCCTTTTCACAGGATGTTGTCATCCTGCACAGGGGACGGGAGAAGTACAAGACCCAGATGGTGCTGTGTGATGTCGTCCATGTCCCATCATTCTCCTATCCCCTGGTGGTGGGATTGCACTCCAAATCATTGACAGGTTCTTCCCATCAATGACCAGCAATTGCATTTACCTGAGCTGCGGAGGGTCAGGAAGTGCAATTGCCACACTTCCTGCCCCAGCATGGCCTGGGACAGTGGCCAGCTGCGCTGTGGAAGGAGGGAAGGAAGGAAGGAAGGAAGGAAGGAAGGAAGGAAGGAAGGAAGGAAGGAAGGAAGGAAGGAAGGAAGGAAGAGGCATGACCATTGTGCTTCCTCCATTCCTGCAGGCAGCCAGTGTAGCGGACAGTGCTCCTGTTGTGCTCCCCTCCTGGGACAGGTTCTACCAGGATTCCTGTAGGATGCCACTGCAATCCAGTAACCTGTGGAAAGGCCCAGAGACTCTGGAAAGGGACTGGATCTCCCACTCAACACTGACTACCCAAAATTGGCAGAATATATGACATCTGTGTAACTACGTCATGTCCTCTGGCCCAACACCAAACAGCCCACCTTAAGAGCCAGTGGCCACATCCAAGTGAAAGAGGCCTATTCAGTTTCTGATCAGGGTTCAAGGAGGATAAGTTTTCCTCCATCACCACCACCCTACCACCAGTGAGTGAGGCTGCAACCAGGACTTGTGACAGGGGTCCTGCTTGTGGTTGACACAGCTACTACCCTAAAAGATGGGGCGGCATTGGGTTCTACCTGCAATGCCAGCTTTGCTTTAGAATTTGGGGAAAATACGGCTCAGAGGAGGCTGTGAAGGAAGGGTAATGGCAGGATCTTTTCACCTATGTATAGCAGTACTGACTGTGGAGAAGCCTCAGTTTAAAGATAAACACTATGTTTTATTGGAAATGACAACCACACACAAGGAAACAGAGATTCTCAAGAACCGTACAAGGCTATCAGCAAAGAAGGCATGAAAGGTTGGAGAGATAGATAGCGATTACGAATGAAAAAGGGTGATAGTTACTAGTCCTGAAAAAAAGGGTTGAAACAGAGAGGCTCACACAGTGCCTGCGGGTAGCACAAACTAATTGCAATCTGGGTGCCAAGTATTACATCCAAAATACTACAATTTGCTGGGACCAAAGTGGGGGTTTATATACCCTTTTTCCTATCCTGAAGAGGTGTTCTGGCAAAGCTGAAAACTTTCCCACAGGACTGACCAAAGGGATCTCGGACAGGCAATTACTTTGACACCGGAGTGACAAAATTTATCAAAATCATGATAACCTCTTGAAGTCTGGATTGGTAGGGGGTATAGAAAAGGTCCCTGTAGGGTGAGGTTGAAAGGAATGGTCTCTGATCATCTTATCCAGGCCTATTCAGAAATGCAAAAGATGTGAGATCATGGAAGAGATTTGCTAGAAAACCCTTGACACCAGGGTTGTCTGCCTACTCCTCTTTGAAGAAAAAAGGAAATGCACAGATATAGGATGGGTCATACTTGACCTGAAAACAGTACACGTGAAAGAGATCTAGGAGTCTTAGAAGCATAGAATCCTAGAGTTGGGAGAGACCCCAGGGGCCATCCAGTCCAAACCCCCTGCCATACAGGAACCCACATCAAAGCACTCCCAACAGATGGCCATTCAGCATCTGTCTAAAAACCTACAAAGAAGGAGACTCCACCACGCCCCACGGAGACAGCCGATTCCACTGCGGGACAGCTCTGGCCATCAGGAAGTCCTTCCTGAGGTTCAGGTGGAATCTCCTTTCCTGCCGCTTGAATCCATGGCTCCTTGTCCTGGTCTCTGGAGCAGCGGAAAACAAGCCTGCTCCCTCCTCGACAGGACATGCCTTCAAATATTTAAGCGTGGCTATCATGTCCCCTCTTAACCTTCTCTTCTGCAGGCTAAACATCCCCAGCTTCCTGAGCCGCTCCTCATAGGGCCTCATGGCTTCCAGACCCTTCACCATTTTGGTCGTCCTTCTCTGGACATGCTCCAGCTTGTCCCTATCCTTCCTGAACTATGGTGCCCAGAAGTTTTTGCAGGAAAGGTACTGAACAATTCTTGCCTGTCTAGGATTGTTCTCCTCACCGTTTGCTGACACTTGACAAACATATTTTTCAACCTTTTTTCCCCCAATATTCTTTCTATTCCAAACAACAGTGTGGAAGGAAAGTTTTACAGCCCCGTCTACAGACGCAAGGCCTTTGTGAGAACAAATACCATTTTGTGCATAGAACATGAACTTTCTGGGCACAAAATATTGGAAGCCACGTGCAAGTTATGCACAGAATGAGGCCTGCATTGTGAAGTATTTTGTCAGGTTTTGGCTATTTTTCAAACATTTATTCTTTCCACCTCCTGACACACACAGAGAGAGGGAAAAAATGGGCAGTTTGGACTGAAAAAAAAATAGAGGTTCACTGGCGACTTCGGGGAAAGATGGCTGCTAACTAAACCCAAATTTTGTCATGGTGGGGAATAGAGAAAATAAAGAAGAGGTGGGAGAGAAGCACTCCAATGTGTTTTTTGACCATTTTTGATTATTTTTGGAACAGATTTTGACCATTTGGGAGAACACTTCTGCATATTCTGTCTATGGCCATTTGCACACTAGACTGTTATAGTGTCATTATTCCACCTTCAACATCCTATGGAATCCTGGGGTTTGCAGTTTAAGGAGGGGCCTCAAAGGTCCCAGGATTCTATAGGACGTTGAAAGTGGAATAATAGCACTATAATAGTCTAGTGCGGAAATGGCCTACGTCTACCAGATTTCTGGTTGAGGAAATGCAACATTTAACCACGTTAGGACGCTCTGAGGAATGGGCCCAAAACTGGATCGCAGTTCTCTGAATTTTGCTTGCTCTAGGAAGGGGTATAAACATCCTTTTCTGTCAGAAAGGGCAGTGTTTGTCCCTCCATCCCCTCTCGGTTTTTTATCTCCCTCGCTTCCTGGAGTTTTATTTCCTTTTTTCTCTTGCTCTGACCATGGTGCTGAATACCAAATCAAGCCGCTTCCAGTTTGGTCTCTCCCGAGACTTCCCATCTGAGGCTGTTTAGTTCAGGTGCAAAGGATGTGACCAGCATATTTTCCTAATACATTGGAGAAGGCAAACAGTCCCATGGTGGAGAAACAGACACAGGAAGCTTGATTCCTTTTTGCCTTCTCAAGTGACCTCCTCGAGGCCCACGGGTTGTGTGTTCCAGCCCTGTCCTTCCCTCTCTAGATCTACTATTTATGGGGGAAAGGGAGTTCAGCAGGGAAACATTTGTTAAATATTAGCCATGTAGCAGAATGTAATTCTGAGTGCTGTGGAAGCAAAAATAATCATAATAAAAAGGGGAGAACTTGGAGGTTTGCGCTCGGCAACAGAAATTGGGAAATAACTTACCCAAAGTCTGTTTTCAATGAGGAGCTGGGGAAGAGAGGACGAAGAGGTTGCGAAGGCAAGAGGAGTGAAATAACTTATCCTCACTGTCAAATTGCCAAGGAACTCCAAGATGAATCGGGGGAAACTGGAGCATTTGGGTCCCAATAACACTGTACTGTTATAGCATGATTATTCCACTTTAACTGCCATGACATTCTGTGGAATTCTGGGGTTTGTAGTTTGAGGAGGCATTGGAGCTCCCTGGCTGAGCATTCTAAAATACCTCTCCTTAAACTACAAATCCCATGATTCTATGTGATATTGCCATGACAGTTGAAGTGGAATAATAGTGCTATAACAGTGGAGTGGGATAGGGCCCTTGATGTTCATGCTATGTCTCTCAGAGGTGTCCCTTTTTCCCCAGCTGCTCCCAGCTGCTGCAGTTATGATGGTCGCGGTGATGATGGCAAGGATGTTGGTAACAGAGCCTTAGGACCTTTCCACACTACACTGTTACAGTGCTCTTAGTCCACTTTCAACATCCTGTGGAATCCTGGGGTTTGCAGTTTAGGGAGGGCCATTGAGAATTCTCAGTCAGAGAACTCTTGGTGGCCTCAGTGAACTACAAACCCCAGAAGTCCACAGGATGTTGAAAATGGAATAAGAGCACTATAACAGTGTAGTGCGGAAAGGCCCATAGATTCATGGAGTCAGGCGGGACTGTAGTCTATCCTCTGCCATAGAGAGAGAAAATGCTCCCAAAATATGCCCATCCGACCTCTGTCTAAAGATCTCCAAAGAAGGAGACATTCCTTTGGATGCTTAAAGATGATTCTCATGTCACCTTTCAGTCTTCTTCTCCAAGCTAAACATGCCAAGCTCCCTAAGACATTTCTTAATGTGGCTTTGGGTTTTCAGACCCTTTGACTGACTTAGTCGCTTTCTTCTGTGTCCGGCTGGTCCTTCTCCTTCTTGAACTGGGGGGCCCAGAAGTGAACATAGGATTCCTCCAGGGTCTCCAGGGTTGTAGTCCAACGTTCAAACCACGACCCTTCCTCTTTGCTGTTCACAGAAGCTAACAATTGGTACCAGGAGGAGCAAAGGGCAAGCCAGGGGCTGCTGGTGGCCCTCAGGTCGTTCTTGTGGCCCTGGACACCTCCGGACTGCCTGGACAGCCCTTCTTCTGGCCCCAAGGGTGCATCGCCTCACCTTAAAGCCTTTTGGAATGGCAATTCACCATTCACTGTTACAAAATACTAGGTCTTCAAACAGAAAATACCAAGCCGTGTCTGGGCTTATTTTGTTTTGGGGAGCATGGGGGAGTATTGTGGTCCCGGAGGGTCCACAAAGACAGAAGCACGGCCCCCAGATATGCTGCTGTTGCCCACATAAAGAACACAACAGCAAAACCACAAATGGCAAAGATCTAAGTGGCTGTTCATGTTTGGGGGCTCATGTCACTCTTGGAGAATCTGTGGAAAGCTATGCCTCCCTCTGCTGAAAAATGCTCTTAAATACAATTTTCAGAGTAACCAGGAAAAGGAATGAAAGGTGGGCAAATTCCTTTTGGCCCTTGTTCACATACCCCCATGACAGAAGCTTCCAGCTTGCATGTTTTGCAGGGAAAAACCAAGAGACTGTAACTTTTCCAAAAGAATGTGAATTTTCACCAGGTAACAAGCAGTTTTAAGGCATTTTGGGGAAGATTATCAAGTGAGTCAGGAGGGGAATATGGAGGTTTCCAGGCATTGGGAGGAGTGAGAATAAAAAAGATGAGCAGACCACATAGGGCCTATGGGCTACGTCTTCCCTTCTCTCGCTCTAACTCCTACACCACATTTCCATTCAAGTCACAAAGCAGATGAAGCTGTCTTTCCCACACATCAGTAACAACCCCCCCCCCAGTCAGGCAGGGCACTGGGTTGTATCCGGATGGGATGCCAGGTGAGTCCTTGGGGGCAGAAGGGCCCTTCCGAACTATTCTTGAAGGAAGCCCGGGGAGGTGTCTGGCCTGAGAGAGAGACGCACAAGCCGTCTGTTCTTGGCAAGTGTGGGTTGTCAAATTACCTGGTCAGTTCCCATATGCTATTTGGTGCCGCTTTCCAAAAGCCACATTGGAAACATATTCAGCCCATCTTTTTATTTGGAGTAATTTCATTAAGACTAGGCGATGTCTCTCTGGCAGATTGATAGGACCACATCATTATCCACGTCTGTCATTAAGTTAGCGGAGCTGAACGGCCCCAGGGTTGGAGGCATTGGAACGGAGAGTGATGGGGAGAGGGGCAGCAGTAAGTGAAGGCAAAAGGAAAAATCCTTTTTCTTCCAGAGGACAGCTCCCAGAATCCCCCAGTACTAAAGAAGCACCAAGAAATATGAAGACTGTGGCTGTTGTATATCTTTTTTCCTTTGCCGAATGCATCACTCTTTTTTCCCCCCAATTTACTCAATTTTATATTTTGTTTCTTGTCTTGCTGTTGTTTTCATGGTCGCCAAATTGTTCCCTGCTTCAGTTGTTGGTGGGGTTTGTTTTAACGCCAGACATTCAGTGTTTCCATTGTTTCTTTTCTTTTTTAAAAAAAAATATACCTACAAGTAGGCAAAATTAATAATGACCTGCCTGCCGATCTGAGCCACCTCCATCTTAGGACCAGTTCTAGCATCCGTGGTGGTGGGGAAATCATAGAATCACTCATTTTTTAGGTGACGTCTCTTTTCCTGTACTTTGAAGCCAGGTTTGAAGGTGTTGTGTGTCCCAAAAACAGCCCCCAGGTTGTGTTACAGAGCTTCCCCAGGCTCAGGGGAAGCAGTTGTTTTTTTATGGTAGAAATGGATGGAGCAAGGCGGCTCCACCACTGAATTCTCTTGCTGAAGCAAATCCTTCTGTTTGCTTCATGGTAACACTTGTCATTACGATTGCCAGCGTGGCGTGCTGGTTTGAGTGTCAGACTAGGACTCTAGGAGAGCAGGGTTCAAATCCCTGCTCAGCCACAGAAACCCACTGAGTGACCTGGAGCAAGTCACACTCTCTCAGCCTCAGAGGAAGGCAAGGGTTGCAAACCTCATCTGGAGAAATCTTGCCAAGAAAGCCCCAGGATAGGGTCACCGTAAGTTGGAGATGACTTGGATGCACACAACAACAACAACAAAACACTGGTACAATTTTGGCTGACAGTGGCATATTTTGAGTCTCCGAGGCATGGCCTGAAGTTGTGGACAGTAGGTCGGAGTTGAGACGGTGTCCCTTTTAGCTGTTATCGCTGCTTCCCGCAACCCTAATCTTTGGTTTGTTTTTCCCTGTTGCCTTCCAGGCCTAGAAAACCTGTGTGATTGATTAATTAATTAATTTTGACTTTCACTTTAGTTTTTCTTTTTCTCTTTTTCACACCGCTGTTCTCCCCTGGAGTCCAAACCCAAAGTGGGCCCGGTTGGTCTCCGACTCCCCAAACGGTTGCTGTAGCAACGCTTCTTCTCATTTCTAACCCTGCAAATTTTAAAAATACTTCTGGGGGGGTGACTCTGTGCTGAAGATGGAGGGAAATGACTCAGAACCACGGCAGCAAAAAAAAGGTGGGGATTTGTCGGCTTGGAACAGCGGGACATCTGCTGTCTCACTGATAAAAACGGAGACGGGATTACCGAACACGCCATCTCCCTGTTGATCCGGCAACTTTCCAGCCCAAACAGGAAGCCTTCTTGAGCGCTCCTTGACTAGGAGGGCCCAATGGCTAGGTCGAAATGAGCAAAGCCCAGCCAAGGTCTCGGTGGCCCCTGTGGTTTCTTCCAGCTCTATGATTCTGTGATTCGTTCAAAAATTCTTTAATATCCTGCCTTTCTCCCAGTATGGGGCTCAAGGCAGCTTGCAACAAACAATATTTTGAAGCCACCCTGTGCTGTGGGATCTCAGGGTGGCAGGAAGTAGGAACAATATAAACAATTTAAAACAGGGCCAGGGGAAAACGAGGCAATTTAAAAAAGATTAAAGCGTTTCAAGAAATTAGCCGTAAGTTAAAACAACTGAAAGGGACAACACAGTCGACTTGTGGAAAACTTGTCCTTCTCGGCAGAGGGAGGCTCTTCCTTGCCTTCCTCTGAGGCTGAGAGAGTGGAACTTGTCTGAGATCACCCAAGGGGTTTCCATGGTCGAGCCAGGATTCGAACCCTGGTCTTGCAGAGTACCAACACTCTCTCAGATTAAAAGGAAGGCAGTGGCAAACCCCTTGGAAGAAATCCTGAGAGCTGGTGTGGCATGAATGTTGGCATGTTTTGAATTCCCACTCAACTGCGGAAATGCACAGGGCAATCTTGGCCAAGTCACACCATCTCAGTCTCAGGGGAAAGCACAGCCAAACTTCCTCTGAACAAATCTTGCCGACAAAACTTCATGATCAGTTCACCTCAGGGGCGCCCTAAATCCAAAACAACCTGAAGCCACAAAACAACAGGACCTAAAATGGGCTGAGGTCTCCCCACACCCCTGAGAAAGGGGGAAGTGGGAACATTTAGGGACTATTTATTTATTTAATTTTCATTCTGCCTGTCTCCTAATATGGGACCCAAGGTCATATTTTTTCTTTACCTCTGAGCGGTGCAAAATCTACCCTGGAGGCCACGTGTGGTCTGTGGGCCACATTTTGCCCGCCCATGGTAAATCCTCTACGTTTATTTCAAAAATACTCCATCCAGCAAGCTGTGTTGACTCTCCCCACGCCACTCTTTGAGGTATGATAAGTCCAGAGCCAATGCCCTTGTGTTTCTTTCTTTTGTCAATGGCAGGATCAGACAGAAATCCAGTGCAAACATCTATTTACCCCCAGCTTGTGGAGGGGGGGGATTCTTTAACTTTTATCATATCGGAGGTGGTCATTTCCGCACTCGCCTGTTACAGTGCTATTATTCCACTTTCAACATCCTACAGAATCCTGGTGTTTGCAGTTTAGGGAGAGGCCACAAAGGCTTATTAGACAGCCATCCACAAAGGCCCATCCCTAAACTGCAAACCCCAGGATTCCATAGGATGTTGAAAGTGGAATAATAGCACTCTAACAGTCTAGTGCAGAAATGGCCCTTGAAAAGAAATGCTTCACAACCCAGACCTCAGATGGAACAATCCACGCTGAAAAGAACTCCCCTTTTTGTGAATCAGAGAGGAAGAGGCCCACAGTATGACCTGTGGGAAAAGCCAAAACAAGCACCATTATCGGGCACATGATCTTTGTATATTGCGGTTTTCCAGAGGTTTGCTCCAATTAGGAGAAGATGGGAGTGGATAAATTGTGGAGGAGATATAAGACTAAAGCAAGCAGCCCCAGTTGTGGAGCCAACACGATTTCTAATTAACGGCGTGTGCATACAAAAAACGAATTTTTCCCCCTCCTGCTCATCAAATCTGCAGCCAGTTCTTACTGCTATTTTAATGAGATGGAGTGTGTGGGAGAATGGTTACCCAGAGAGCCCTCCACACATACTTACATAAAAGCAATAAAACGTATGGGGAGCTGAGAGTGATAAATCCGACAAGGGCTCACATTCATCCCTCGACAAAAGAAACATGTTTGTTTATCACTTTTACTATTTTCTGTAAAATTTACCGTCGACAATCTGCCAGAATACAGGAGAGATAATTTAAACAGGATTCTAACCAAGGACTGCTGCACCGAGGTAAGAAAGCTGTGATCAAATATCTCTTCCATTCCCCCCCCCACCAAAGCTTGCCTCCCGTTTGCAAACAAAAGGAGTGGGGGTGATTTATCAGAGGAAAAGCACACAGCTTTATTTCAGGAGGTTGTCAGGAAACTTGGACGCCAACACACAGACACACGCTCCACCTGGTAATTGTGGCAAGCGACACGTTCGACCAAAACAGTGTTTGTGCCATCAAGGATAAGCTCTCCAAATGTTGACAATAATCCGTAATTGGAAGGAACCCCGGACATCACAAAAGGAGAAAGGAGAATGGTGTGTAATCACGCGGCGAGGCAGAACCACAACAGACCAGCACCTGAACATTCCAGCCGGGGAGAAGAGACACAATGCGAACACTCTGAGTCATGCCAAGGAAACAATTGGGAAGGGAACGAAAGATGCAGTTTTCTAAAATGGCTGTCCTTGGATGCTCAGGGACATAAATTTCCTCAATCTAACACCCTTTGAATCTATTGTGAATACTCAGATGCAGCCATGCGCCATGGCAGCTTGACTCAACCCTCATACAGACTATGAACATTGCAACAATGTATGGTCAGTGCTCCAAACTTAATGCACAATAACAGTGCAAAGTATAGAATATACAACCACAATGCAAAGCGGAGGATGCACAACCACAGTGCAAATTATGGGATGTGCAACCGCGATGCAGAATCACAATGCAAAATATAGGATGTACAACCAAAACATGAAGCAAACACAGTCACAATACAATATTATAGGTTGTGCAACCACAATATGCAAGGTGTCATTGCAAGGGACAGTAGAATTATAGAATCGTAGAAACATAGAGTTCGAAGAGACCACAGCAGCCATCGAGTCCAATCCCCTGCCATGCAGGAACAAAAATTCAAAGCAACTCCAGCAAATGACCATCCAGCCTCTGCTTAAAAACCTCCAAAGAAGGAAACTCCACCACACTCCATTGAGGCAGCATATTTCATTGTCAAATGGCTCTTTCCATTAGGAGGTTCTTCCTGATGTTTAGGTGGAATCTCTTCTCTTGTAGTTTGAATCCATTGTTCCATGTCCTAGTTTCTAGAGCAGCAGAAAACAAACTTGCTCCATCTTCAACATGACATCCCTTCAAATATTTAAACTTGATTGTTATGTGTCCTCTTAACCTTCTTTTTGTCAGGCTAAACATACCCAGCTCCTTAAGCCACTCCTCATAGGGTATGGTTTCCAGACTCTCCACCATTTTGGTCAACCTCCTCTGGACATGTTTCAGCTTGTCAATATCCTTCTTGAATTGTGGTGCCAAGAACTGGACATAGTATTCCAGGTGAGGTCTAACCAAAGCAGAATAGAGTGGTATTATTACTTCTCTTGATATTGACACTACACCTGTTGATGCAGCCCAGAATCACATTGGCTTTTTTAGCTTTTGCATCACACTGCTGGCTCATGTTCAGCTTGTGGTCCACTAAGATTTCTAGATCCCTTTCACACATACTGTTTTCAAGCCAGGTATCACCCATCCTATATCTGTGCATTTAGGATGGGAATATAGCCACAATGTGTCACCAGAATGCAAAGTATAGGACTCCTGACCACAATACACATTGTTTAGTCACAATGCAAAACATAGGATGCACAACCACAGTGCAAAGCAGAGACTGTGCAGCCCCAATGCATAATTGACCCCTTGCCAAGGCAAGGTATAGACCAGCATACTGTTTACACAACTCTGACTCCACTGCTATCAGCTGAATATATCCATTGTGCAACGGTGACTTTTCGGCCCCATGTGCAAAGCATGACTTGAGCGTGCACATGTCCCTATGTGAAATCCAACCAAGCAACGGCAGGCAAGAAAACCCCATTGGAACCAGGAAGGAGTTGAGTGAGCTGCAGTGCTGAATTTCTGCATGCAAAGCACTTGGGGAGGGCGTTAGAGTCCCTTCCTTATGGATAAAGAAAGGCAACTACATCAGGGGGCTCTGGGGACGGCAGTCTCCTAGTCCTCAGGGAGGGGGGCACCATCCTAAAGGCCATAGTATGGCTGGGACTTCTCTCTACCATTTTCCCTCTACCCCACAGCTGTTAAACTGACTTGTGGGAGCAGCGCCCTGTTCACCTTCTAGAAGCTCCAGACAGCTTGGCCAGTGGTCAGGGTCCACTCTCAGTCTGGGCAGTCGCTCAAAGAGCAGTTGATAACGATTAGCAGCACACAGGAAGCAGTACTTTCAAAAAGCTATTCCTTATTTTAATCTAGTAGGAAAACGGACTCAAAATAAATATGAAGCATAACAACAGTCCCAGCAGTATTCATAAATCAAAGCACAATCAATACAATCCTAAGGCAGAGGTCAGAGACATGACAGGAGAAATGGTCCGTTATAGAGTCATAGAATCCTAGAGTTGGAAGAGACCCCAGGGGCCATCCAGTCCAACCCCATTTTGCCATGCAGGAACCCACATCAAAGCACTCCCGACAGATGGCCATCCAGCCTCTGCTTAAAAACCTCCAAAGACGGAGACTCCACTGCACTCCATCGAGGCAGCCTATTCCACTGTCAAACAGCTCTGACCGTCAGGAAGTTCTTCCTCAGGTTTAAGTGGAATCTCCTTTCCTGCAGCTTGAATCCGTTCCTCCTTGTCCTAGTCTCTGGAGCAACAGAAAACAGGCCAGCTCCCTCCTTGACATGACATCCCTTCAAAGATTTAAACATGGCTCTCATGTCCCCTCTTAACCTTCTCTTCTGCAGACTAAACATCCTCAGCTCCCTGAACTGCTCCTCATAGGACTTCATGGCTTCCAGACCCTTTACCATTTTGGTCGCCCTCCTCTGGACATGCTCCAATTTGTCAATATCCTTCTTGGAATGAGGTGCCCAGAACTGGAGTTAATCACCGACAAGTTCTGGAGGGGAATGGTTCAGCTTTTATAGGTTCATAGATCAGCTCAGCTGGTGCTTAATTAACTGCTGTCTGTTATAAATTCACTGAGATCTGCGTAGGGTCTCCTTTTGGTGTCTATGCTCAGCAAAGATGGGTATAGGTGAGTTATCTTCTGTGTCAGAAGGAGCAGGGCTCTCTGCTGGGGCTGGCACTGCCCCCTGTTCTGTCTCTAGGGTGGATGGTATGGTCTCCTCCTGTTCAGCAGGTTCCACTGCATCAGTCTCTGAGTCATTGTCTAGGTCCTGAAAGCAGGGCGTGACAGTCAGGGATGTTGGGAACTGGAACTCCAAAAGATCTGGAAGACCATAGATCAGAACTTTCCAAACTTTTCATGTTGGTGATACACTTTTTAGACATGCATCATTTCACAACACAGTAATTCAGTAAGTAATTCACTAAGTGGAGGCAGCCCCTCTACCCAAGCCTGGCCCACTTCTGCCACCCTCGCTAAGGTCCTTCTCTACCTGGGGTGGCAGCGGTGTGGGTAGGAGAGGCAGCCCCTCCACCTGGACCTGGCCCACTGCTGCTGCCCTCACAAGGGTCTTCTTTGACCCTGGGTGGCAGTAGCAGGAGAGGCAGCCTGTCCATCCGAGCCTGTCTCCCTGCTGCCCCCTCGCCTGGGTCTTCCTTGCCTGGGGCAGTGGTAGCAACAGAGGCAGTCCCTCCATCCATTATGTTCATGCAAACACCTGCATACTGCAGCCAACACACTAACATGTCACAACATACAGTCTGGAAAGCTCTGCCATAGATGGGCAAGCACTGCCCTAAAGGATGCTGGGAAATGTGGTTCTACACATCCACCACCTGGAGCAAAGGTGGGCAACTCCATGGAGGCTTGGGACTGACTCCCCCAACAGTCCACACCATCCTTGGGTGTGCCAAAATACCTTCTTTTCCCTCTGCTTCCTCTCCAAAATGACCATAGGAAGTCATGCTGCATCACTTCCAGTCACTATTTTGACAGGAAGAGTAAAGTAGATATTTGTGGGGGGTCATGGAGTTGGAGAGGGTTTTTATTTTGTTTTGTACTGTTGCATATGTTTGGGGGACTTTGGTTGTGATCTTCAGGTGATTGTTTAAATATTTCATGGGGTTCAGGATCTTTGGGAAAGTGACACAGGATTTGGGGGGCACCAAAGTGAAGTCTGTAGGCTACAGCTTTCCCACCCTCAAATTACAGCCTGGACAAATGTCCTTGTTTGGAGAGCAGCTCCCAGAATCTCTCAGCCAAAATGGCCACTGCTGCATTGGCTAAGAGATTCGGGAAAGACTGATTTCCTGGAAATTGCTAATGCTTCAGCCTCTATGGGACTGAAAGTAAAACCCCTGTCCTAAGTGAGTTCCTGCCTGGGCTTTTAGATCGTGTATCCCCAAACCCAAGAAGGCTGCCTGGACAGTTGACAAGTTGCATTTCCAAACTGAACCAGGTTTTGCTATTGCTCTTTGCCACCCTTGGAGAAAATGCTGGTGACACCAGACCGAAACAGATGCTGCTCCCAGCAAATCCAAATCTCTTTGGTATCTTTCATTCCTCAGGCCTGATCCTCTGGTGGCTCAATCCAATGGGCCTCTTTTCCAAGGTCGCCGTACCTGCAATGGCTCCTTTCAAGGGATAATAGGAACCTAAGAACTGGCCTGCCTGAGTGCTAAATCTCTCTTCCCCATCCCCACGCTGATCAGAAGAGAAGCTTGAAGCCTAATGTGCTGATTACGATTCATGCTTCGGGTTCCGCTCCAGTTTCATTAACCCGCCTGACATGATTTATGCAAGGCCAGGATTAATTCCCAGCAATGGCCACCTTGGGAGTGAAATTTGGAGACTCGCCATGACTATAAGATAAATGGAAGTGGCACGGGCGAGGTAAGCCTGGTGGCTTCACACTTAATGCAATTGGTACATGAGACCTCCTGCTCAGTGGCAGCTCATTCAAGTCTCGCTTTGCTAGTTGGGTCAGTCTGGCAGTTGCGGTGGCCAACTTAGCAAGCTTGCTGAGATGGAGGGACAAGTTGGGGGCAGGGGGAGAGGTGTACAGAAAGAAGGATCCAAAGCAAGGGGCAGAATATGGTTTGTACAAACAACGGGCAAGTTACTGAATGGAGGAGACAGTGTGCAACTTAATGTCCATGGAGGTGGGCCATGGCTGTCCACACTACTTTGTTAGTGAATTGTGATGTTGTACAACCAAGGTCTCAATCCAACAGCCCCATATATACACACCTATATGTGGAGACAGGCTGTGGGAGCACAACATAATCACAAGAAGACATGTCAGTAACTTGGTCCCATTGCACAATCCAGCACACAATACAAAGTACAGGACGCTGTTACCCTGATTTTTGGGGTCCCGTGCGGGACACCTCAATGTGCTCCAAATAATGGGGAATGGGAATTAGCCAGAGCACAAGTTGTAGCACTACAAGAGGCAGGGCAACCTAGCAAGATCTTTAAACCCAACTTTTACGGGGTCAGGCCAAGCCAAAAACCAAGCAAAATTGTCTAATAAAATGATTTTATTGAGGGGAATTCACTCATGCATGCACACAAGATACACACAATCACACATTCACATGAGAGCTAGCTGAAAGAGAAAGGGAGGAAAAATTATAGAGAGGCTGAGGGATTTGGGGGGATTTATCATTCCCAGTCCAGAAGAGTAGTGAAGAGCAGAAATGTACTTTGGCTTAGGTAGGACCTAAGGACAGTTCTCATTCAGGAGCCAGACAGACAGAGTGACGGGTAGACCTTCGAGAGACTGCCCTGGGCCTCCTCAAATCAGGGGGATTTGTACCCTGAAAATGGCTTGTGGCTGTGAAGGTTCCAGATGCAAGGCAAAAAGAATCTGTTGTGGACAATGGTCTTTCACCTGTTGATGGGCTTAGTGCTTTGATTGACAAAGACATGATGAATGTTGTAATAGTTGTCTATTGTGGGTGCTGTGAGGAAAGAGGAAAGAATCCAGGTGTACAAGGGATGGGTATCTGTCAATCAGTGTCCTGGTGGGCTCCTCACAGTTGGATTCCTTGGAAAAGCCCAGCTTCTATTTAAGCCTATTATCCACAGGAATGGTGTGTATTTCCCTGACAAATGACTCAGTCTTACCTGGAGGAAGTTTCGAGTTGATCTATCCTTCTCGCATTTACAGTCAAATTCTTTCCCTCGCTCTGTTTGACCTCTCTGTCACCTTTCAGGCTTGAATTTGATATCAGAGCCAATAAAATGTGTTGCCAATTACATATGATGCCAATTAGGTATGGTGCCCATCCAAACTATACTGATATTGGGGACCCCCAAAGCGGGGCCTTACAACGCACAACCACAATGCAGGGTCACGCTGCAAAGTAGAGGAGACACAACCAAAATGCGAAGTATCGACCGCACAATCACAATGCAACCTATGATCAGCTCAAACACAGTGCAACGTATGGGACGCACAGCCACAATATGCAGCACATCCTCACAACACGAAGGGTGGGATGCACAACTGCAACGTGCAGCTTGCAGAGACAAGGCAACTCAGCTTCTGCCACTATCAGCAGAATATGTCTGTTGTGCAGTAGTGACGTTTTGGCCCCATACATGGAGTGACTTATGTAGGTGTATGTCCCTAAAAGAATTCCAGATGTGCCACCCAATATCATGTGCATTTGCAAGTCCACATGTGAGACTCATGTGCATTCATGCACAATGTGCCATCCTGTACAATGGCAGGGGCTCCAATCCAACATCCACCGGGGTAGTGCAGCTGGAGATGTACTACACCAGCACTGCACAATCCACACAAAACATAGCAACACTGAGGAACATATGAAGAGGTCCCAGCATCCCTCATTGGCTACACTCGCTGGGGCATTCTGAGAGCCACAATCCCAAAAGTAGCTTCTCAAGCTCTGGCCAAAAGCAGGAATGCTAGAGAAAGTCACTTGATCTGTTATTTTTAAGCAAGTTTTCAGCTCAGCCATAATTTCTATCCAAAAGGAAAGTATTAAATCAACAATAGAAATCATGAGAAAACCATATAGTTTTTAACTAAGTTTCTCTCTGATAAATTGGGCTGGAGTCCATGGAAGCTTATGTCAGAGAAAACTTGTTAATCATTAAAATTAAAATAGCACCAAAATTTAAAGGAAGGGAGGGAGGGAACTGTACCTTCTTCTTCTGCTGAAGAAACCTGAAATTTCATGCTTGGTATACATAGAATCATAGAGTTGGAAGAAACCCCAGGGGCCATCCAGTCCAACCCCCTGCTATGCAGGAACCCACATCAAAGTATTCTCAACAGAGGGCCATCCAACCTCCAAAGAAGGAGACTCCACCACACTCCCAAGCAGCATATTCCACTGCCAAACAGCCCTGACCGTCAGGAAGTTCTTCCTGAGGTTCAGGTGGAATCTCCTTTCCTGCAGCTTGAATCCATTGCTCTGTGACCTAGTCTCTGGAGCAGTGGAAAACAAGCCTGCTCTCTCCTCGACATGACATCCCTTCAAATATTTAAACATGGCTCTCATGTCCTCTCTTAACCTTCTCTCCTGCAAACTAAACATACCCAACTCCCTAAAGCAGCTCCTCATAGGGCATCATGGCTTCCAGACGCTTCAACGTTTTGGTCTCCCTCCTCTGGACACACTCTAGCTTGTTGATATCCTTCTTGTATTGAGGTGCCCAGAACTGGACACAGGATTCCAGATGAGGTCTAACCAAAGCAGAATAGAGTGGTACCATTACCTCACTCGATCTAGACACCATACTCCCATTGATGCAACAAAGAATCGCGTTGGCTTTCTTGGCTGACACATCACAGTGCTGACTCATGTTCAGCTTGTGGTCCATCAAGACTCCGAGATCCCTTTCACACGTACTGCTATCCAGCCACATGCCCTCATCCTATATTTGTGCATTCTATTATTTCTGCCTAAGGGCAGAATTTCTCTCTGCTGAAACTCATTTTGTGAGCTTTGGCCTAGCTCTCCAATCTGGTATGGTCATCATGAATTTTGATCCTGTCCTCTGGCATATTAGCAACCCCTCCCAATTTGCTATCATCTGCAAACTTGATCAGCCTGCCCTCTACTCCTTCATCCAAGTCATTGATGAAGAGGTTGAATAACCCTGGGCCCAGGACAGAACTCAGTGGCACCCCACCAGTAACTTCTCTCCAGGATGAAAAGCAGAAATTGGTGATCACCCTTTGGGTTCGGTCGGCCAAGCAATTACAAATCTAACTAACAGTAGTCCTGTCTAGCCCACATTTTATAAGCTTCTTTGCAAGAATGTCATGGGGAACTTTGTCAAAGGCCTTAATGAAATCAAGGTGTGCTTTGTCCACAGCACTCCCTTCATCTATCAAGCTTGTAAACCTATCATAAAAAGAGATAAGATTAGTCTGGTACGAGTTATTTCTGAGAAATCCATATTGACTTATAATGATTACAATTCAATCCCCTGTAGTTCTGTGGAACAGCAGCACATACAAAATACCCCACTCCGAGTACATGGCAGTGTTACTTTAGGACTTCATCTCCCAGAATCTCTCAGCCAGCAACACCCCTGGTTATGCCAGCTGGGAGAATATGAGAACATGGAGTCTTTAAAACGAACTTTTGTCCATCTTGGCCTGGTCCTTATTCCAGACCGGAAAAACTCTGGAAGGTGTGGCTGCCAGACAAAATGGAAGTCTTTAGCTGAGATGATGATCGTAAGAATGATGATGATGCTCTGCCCTTCTTTCTAAAGGCTTGGAGCAGCTCACAATCTACATAACACACACAATTCAGACCCAAAGTCTCTAAGATCGCAAATTACAAATGTGTAAAATAATCAGTTGCAGTTAACGGAAACAGTAAATCACAAATGTGCAATGAAGCAGCAGTACCACGAAGCAGCAGGCAACATCAAGACAAATGCTTGCTTCCCTTCAAACGTGTGTTAAAATGAAAGCAACTCTCATCCCATCGAGTCATTGGGAATGCATAAGCTAGACTTAATGCATCTGTAACTTTTTGGGCATTTTGCTTACCATTGCTATGGCTGCAAATGCTCCCCGGTTACCAACCCTGACAGCCAGCAGCCGCAGCAAGCAACAAAGCTCTGTTCCTCTGATGATTGGGGTGCTGCAAAACAACACATCCAGGGCCATTTCTGCACCAAACTGTTATAGCGCTATTGTTCCACTTTCAACATCCTATGGAATCCTGGGGTTTGCAGTTTAGGGAGGGGCCTCAAAGACCTCAAACACTCTTAAAGACCCCTCCCCAAACTGCAAACCCCAGGATTCCATAGGATGTTGAAAGTGGAATAAGCGCACTATAAGAGTATAGTGTGAAAATGGCCTGGGTCTCTCCTCCAGCCCCATCACTTTCCCTGATCATTCCTGCAAACAGCTCTCCCCAACCGACGAGTGGTACATAACCCCTGGGTTAAACCACCGCCGCCAAAGACCACACGGGAAAGCTAATATTTGATTTCCCTCTTTCCTTCTTGTTTGCCTATTTAATATAACACAACCCTCTTCCACATACAAATAGGCCTACACTCAGCTGTTGCCGCTCACCCGCAAGAGATGGAGTCTCCGAGCGTACGGTCTTCCTTCGCAGGGTGATGGAGATTTCTCACATTGTTGTTGGGTGGACACATTTGAGGCCTCTTGGCACAATCCCGTAGCCCAGGGGTGTGCAAAGCGTGGCCCTTGGACCCTGGAAGCAAATGATGAGGCCCTTGACCTCTTCAGACTAGGGATGTAAATCATCAACACTTTGGTCACTTCCACCCCGCACTGTTATAGTGCTATTTTTCCACTTTAACCTCCTGTGGAATTCCGGGGTTTGTAGTTTCCTGAGGCCAAAGAGCTCTCTGGCTGAGAAGTCTCAAGGCCCCTCCCTTAGCTGCAAACCTCAGGATTCCATAGTGGAATAACAGCACTATAACATTGTAATGTGGAAATGGCCTTCGTCTCAAGGGCAGGGAAGACTATTTTAATTCATTTCCTCCCTGCTGCATGGAGTCTGAGACTCATTTTGGCTAACCCCCCAAATCATGTGAGTTTTTTTGGTGCAGAAAACATGATTTCCTATACAGGAATTTTTTTTTTCCTATGCAACCCGCCTCCATGTGTTTTGGGAAGGTCAAATGTTGCACAGAAAAGATGAAGAGTCTGACAGGAGTTTTTTTGAAAATTTAGGACAAAGGACATTATTTTTATCTCTCCGGATCCTATGACATTCTATCCCACTTCCACAACTGTATAAATATATTTTATGTCTGGACCAAGAGGGAATTATCTTAGAATATTCACAATTTCTGACAGAAACTGGCGCAAACAGAAATGGCATCCACTTTGACAGGGACCTCAGTGAGATACCTTCTGGGCACCCCGGTACCTTGACCACCTCACTCATTCCCTTTCTTTGGGTGGCAAACCAACTCCATCTTTGACCTCATTTCGGCTCTCAGAATGGCCCATTCATTTCCTCAGAGTTGGCAAGATTTACTTTTTGGGCTCCAGCATCCTCATGGATTGAGGAGGGGGAATACAAAAAAAAAATAAAAAAAATCCAAAGGTTATGAGCTGGAAACCATCCTATCCTGTCTTGAGGAAGGTGGCATTACCATCTGGGGAACTCCAAAGAGCCAGATTCACCAGGTCCTGAGGTTCTCCACCTGATCCAACTAAAAGAAGACCCACTGAATTCATTGTTGAACCAGGAGTCAGCAAGTTAAGGCAACCCCACTGATTCTATGGGTCAACTCTAGTCAGGTCGAACGGTAGGCTTTCTTTGATGCCTTGCGAAGGAATGCTGTGGGAAGTACTCCCCAACATGGCCGCCTCTGCTATCATCCTCATTCCGGCTGTTCCGTTCCGCCCAGTTGATTTAATCTCCCGACAAGTGGCCGACAATATCTGCCTCTGTCTTTGTGTCAGCCCGATGCCTTCGCCCTCAGATACGATCTAGCAAATAGTCTGTTAGGCTTATTTGAGAGAGAATTATTAGTGACAGCGACAATATTGCTATCTGCTTTGGAGCAATTTACATCTGGCTTGGCATCATCAGACTGCAAAGGATGACCTTCCTGTCTTGGCTGGATGGTGTTTTTTGAGCACATCCCTTGGACATGTTTGCATCGAAGGTCTTCTCCCCCCCCCGAATCTGACCTTGTTGAAGATCACTCACTCTCACACAGGTAGGAAAGGGAATCTGAGTACACTCTTGGAGCTAGATGAATCTCAGGTCATGAGGTTACCACATTAGTGAAGAAACCTAAAGCTTCTTTGGACCTCTATCATACTGGAGAACCTCAACACCGCCTTCCCCAGGACATATCTTGGGCAGCTTCCACGTTTGGATGGGGCTTTCCTATTTAAACTCTTGAAGTGCCCCTCCTAAGGCTTCCAGCAAGAGTTTTAGCCTAAAATATGCTGGTATATTTGACCCACTCCTTTTGTCTTCAGCCCATCCACAGCTAGAATTTGGCCCTTGGGGACTTCTCTAAATGGAATGAGGCCCTTGTGTTGAAAGAGATTCTCCACCCTTCACCTCTTGTTGTTGTGGGCCTTCAAGTCATTTTCAACTTACGGTGAACCTATAGCAGGATTTTCTGGGGCCGAGAGTGTGTGATGTGCCCAAGGTTACCCAGTGGGTTTCCGTGGCCGAGCAGGGAATCAAACCCTGGTCTCCAGGGTCATATTCCAATGCTCAAACCACTACACTACACTGGCTCTCTACTCTTCACCTTTACAGTCCTAAATGGATGGGGAATTCTCCAGTATGAAAGTAATACCTAACATCAATATCATCTGTGATAAGAGCTCATTATGCTTGTCATATATTGAGCCCACTGATTACTTCTTCACTCCTGGGCTCATTTTTGAAGTATTGTCATTCTCCTTAAAGTCTTTGATGGGTTGGAACCCGGTGACCTTAAGAACACTGTTCACCTGCGTGAGAGCTTGGAAAGGTTCCTATCTTGGACACAAGTTCCCAGAAACCCTTACCCCTCCCATTGTCTGGGGATTCTGGCAGATATAATTCAAAACAGTAACTTTTCCAAGCTCTGTCTGTAGGAGCCCAAATTTTAAGATCAGCTTTGCTCTGCAATCTGATTCCTCTCCACCTCAGGTACAATTGCTGGACACTAGAAACAGGGCTTTGTTTCTAGTGGCCCCACATTTCTAAACTTTCTGTCTTGGAAGACCTGATCTCTCTCTTCCTTTTTCCCATTTTCAAGCCATCTGTGAAAATCTTTCCATTCAGAGAAGCATATGATGATTGGCATTTGTTATTCTTGCATTCATTCAGCTTTCCTCCAACCTGGTGCCCTCAGGTGTTTTGGACTACAACCTGGATGACATCTTGCTTGAAAGCAGGTATGTGAAAAGGATCTTAACAGACCACAAGCTAAATATGAGTGAATGCAGTGAATGTAATGCAGTGGTCAAAAAAAACAAAGAAATTCTAGGGTGTATCACTCCAGATCTCAACACTAATACCGCCATATTGCATCTAGCTAAGAGGATGCAGTCAGATGCTTTTTCCAGTCCTGCCGGCTCAATGCAAAATGTGGAATAGCCATGCAGAGCGGCTTCAAGGGCATTTCCATAAGTGGAGGGGCACTATGAGGGAGGATGGGAATACTAGCTCTGACAAGACCCCGAAAAGGATATCTGTGTGCATAAGGGAAAAATTGTGTGTGTGGACTTCCTTGATAGAATTCCAGCCATGGAGCTACATGGCAGATGTTAGTGGACCGGGACATTGTGGAACCAACTGCTCACGCACAATGCACATCACGGATCGAGGCACAACCGTGCACAGTGTGCTCCTACACATCTGTGCTCAAGGACATGGCATGCAGAATTCCACTCTCACAACCCTGAACTGAATACAGTCATTCCAACTGCTTTTGTCGGAGATCTTAACACATGTGGAAGACACCAACTGGCTTGGGGCCATTATTTCATTCTTCCGTTCCTTTCGGTTTTTTCTACCACCTTCACTGGTTTTGTTTCCCGCACATTCTCCTTGCATCCATATGCCTTGGTCTGGCTGCTGTTGTTATCAGACAACGCGGGGCTGCTTTTTGCAACGCGCATGACCAAGATAGTCCTCTTGCCAGTGCCTTTTTGCAAAGCACACCTGGCATTTCTCTGAGAGAAGACAGACATATTCCTGAATGACTTTCTTTGCAGCCAAGGAGAGGCGTAGAGGACAGCTTTCTCCACCAGCAATAAAAACCTTCTGTTCTTGCAGCATGATTTAGACAAGCTTTTGGCCTCTACACACATTGAGTTAATAGGATTCTGGGCGCATACCTTTGAGCGCTTAATTAAATATTATGTACAGTAGTAAGAGAGCAAACAAAGACTCCCTGTTGTTACCAAATGAAGAGTGAGGGAACTTGCCCGTCCACTTGCTGTTTAGAAACAGGTGGACTGGATTTCCAAGGAAAAGATTATCAATACATTCATATCCAGAGAGAGGGAGAGAGACTAGCATTGGTACAGCCACCCAGAGTCCTTGAGCAGCTTATTCCTTACTGCCCACGGATGAAGCAAGGTATTACAGGACTGGAAGAAGGGCTTGCAGCCTACCAGTGGAAAGATTGCAAGCCTTGCCTTTGCCTCTCCACACGCTTGCAACAGCAAAAGATATTAGCAAACCATGATGCTCATCCCCAGGCTGGGAACATTTGGTGTCAATTTAAAAAAAAACAAGAAACACCATGGAAATCCACACACTTGTTGGTTTCTGCCACTCAGTTACTGGTAAATGCACCGGAGCAGGAAAGGGCGCCTTGTATGGTCAGCTGGCAACAGGAACAGGTTCTAGGTGTGCAGTATTAATGAGAGACCTATGGCCAGATGATAGATGTGCTGCACAAATCCTGGCCTCCAAAGCAGGATTCTGCATAAGTTGCCGTATTTGTCTTATTATGCACAATTATGAGCCACTACTGTTTTGCACAAAGCCTGCTGCTTCTAACAGAGGGGAGAAAGTTGCCCTTTATTGGCTTGGAACCTGTTTGTGCCCTACAGTAACATCACTACACTGGCATAGGCCATTTCCGCACTAGCCTGTTATAGTGCTATGATTCCACTTTCAACATCCTATGGAATCCTGGGGTTTGCAAACCCCAGGATTCCATAGGATGTTGAAAGTGGAATCATAGCACTATAACAGGCTAGTGTGGAAATGGCCATAGCCTGGAGTCACAATGAAGGAAGCGGGAGGCATTGGGGAAAAAAACAGTGGCTGAAAGTCACCAGATTTTGTCTGCCTTCCCTCATCAATACTACACCCTGGAAAAAGCACAAGCACTGAAGTGCATCAGCCGATTCTGGCCATGATTTGGTGACCTGACTGCTGAAATTGGCTGGTCAGTGATACATGTGTGCAGAGTAAATTATTTGACGTCGTACAATGATTGTTTCAAGTAATGCAAAGATTTAAAGTGGGCTTTTAAAGTGTGTTAATGGAGTATGGTGCCTCGGAGTGAGGTGGAGTCTCCTTCCTTGGAGGTTTTTAAGCAGAGGCTGGATGGCCATCTGTCGGGAGTGCTTTGATCTGGGTTCCTGCATGGCAGAGGGTTGGACTGGATGGTCCCTGGGGTCTCTCCCAACTCTAGGATTCTATGATTCTATGATTTTACACTGATGGGTAATTTTATATTTACAACTTACAGTGCTTCATGGAGATATTTGAACTTCTTGCTTGCTTCCTTGCACGCCAACCTTGGGAGCACAGTGCTAAATAACTAAGTAAATAAATTAATAAAAGCCCCAGAATTCCCCAGCCAACATGGCCAGTAAGTCAGAGGAGCAGTTCTGTATTCAGAATGCCCCAGGTCCTATTCCTAGTTTCTCCAAGTAAACTGGGGAGAGGCCTGTCTGAAATGCTTGGCCAAACCTAGGTGAGAGAGAATGATGGCAGAAGGCAGCTTTCCTGCTACTGAAATGTGTTTCCCTGCCTGCTGCGATTGGGCAGAATGTCCAACAGGTGGCAGTACCTCTCTCCCCTCTTCACTCAGCTTCTATTCTAGTCCCTGCCCTGGTCATCAGTTTCCTGAGTCTAAAGCTGAACCGGTTTAATTTCCCAGCTGCAAGGAGCAGCAGAAAACATCTTGGTGTCTTTTTGCTCTGGAGAGCAAGGTAGCCCTTCATGGGAGTGGGCTTGCGCCTAGAAGTCCTGGCCCCTTGAGAACTTCCCAAAGTTGGTGATTGTCTCAGCTTTGCAGATACAGAGGCTCCATGGCCAGAATCTTTCTGGGGGAGTTACTTCTTTTTAAGCGGACTTACATCTGCAGGAATTAGAACTGGGCAGTTCTGTGATGTCCGTTTCTGGTAAAGGGCTCCTGTTCCTTATTAGGTAGCAAAGCAAGCAAAGGGACTGATGTGCAACTGGACTGATGTGCCACAATGCGTATCGATGTTGTGTGTTGGCCCCATTTTGCATTGAGACACTGAGTAGGAATTGCTAATGCACATTGGAATCTCTTTGCTGGTGTCCTGTTACACATCTTCACAATTCACAGGGTTTCTTAGCCGTTCTGCTACCTAGCTAAGGATACCAAAAAGTTATGCAATATACTCTGTGGCAGAGGATTCTAGCCCTTGCTCCAGGCTTCACCAGGTCGTCCCCTGGGAAACTGTGGGGATAGGCCTGCCAGAAGAGATTGATCTTTAATACTGTTTTAAACACAGACAGCATCTCCAACTGTTGGATTTCTTCCAGCAAGTCATTCCACAGTTAGGGGACAGCTGATGAAAAAGTCCTCTGGTAAACCATCACCAACCTGGTCCTGGCTGACTTAAGCAAATGTCCCCCAGAAGACCTGAGTGTACGGAGCAGATTATATGGGAGAAAGCAATCCTATAGGTATAAAAAGCAGCTTCCCCTGTTCCTATGTTCCAATTGTGTTAGAATACCTGGTTTATAGCAGTGATGTAAACTTGAGTCAATTGACTCAGAATCAAGTCAGACTTAAATCACTTCAATGACTTGGCTTGGACTTGATTTGGCAAAAATTACACACTGCCTCAACTCGACTTGAGACTTGCATATTTTTAGTGACTGGCTTTCTGCCCTTGGTTCAGTCACATAACCCATTCATCCAGAAACCTTACAACTTACTGGTCACATGGTGATCTGTCTGAAGCCCAAAGTGTGGACACGTTTCTCAGAGGGAACAGCAAATGGGCTTGAGGTGGAGTTAAGGCAGTGGTTCTCAACCTGTGGGTCATGACCCCTTTGGGGATCGAATGACCCTTTCACAGGGGTCGCCTAAGACCATCGGAAAATACATATTTCCAATGGTCTTAGGCTCCATTCCCTCCTCAGTGGTGGTGCGCAAGCGCGAGCCATGTGGTCGCGTCCTCCTGCCCCCTTTGGCGGGAGCACGTGCGGCCGCATGCGCTCCCGCCAAAGGGGGCAGGAGGACACGAGCACGTGGATCGCGCTTGCGCACCACCACTCCTGGGCCTTTTCCACATGTTACCTTATCGCGGAGGTGGGGGATGCCCTCTCTTTGCTGCTCCTTCGTCCCGCAGCTGGCTTCCTGGTCGTGCAACCGCCCTGCCCCTTCCTTCCGCAGTGCAGCCTGGGAGCTATAGGCTGCGCTGGGGGAGGAAGGGGCAGGGCAGTCACACAACCAGGAAGCCAGCTGCGGGACGAAGGAGCAGCAAAGAGAGTGCCTCACGCAAGAACCTGCTTGCGCGAACGGCACCCCCCCACCTCCGCGATAAGGTAACGTGTGGAAAAGGCCCAGGAGTGGTGGTGTGCAAGCGCAAGCCACGTGCTCACGTTCAGAAGGGACTCAAATTGCTCCCCTTCTCCACTACCGAGAGAACCTCCCATCTGACGGACCAGCTTGGGGGGCGGCGGCCCCACAGAGGGCACGGCCCCTGCCCCACTCGCCATGGAGGGGGGCACTGCGGAAGGGCCAGGGGGGCGCAAGGCGGCACTTTTCCCGGGGGCGAACTGTGCCCGGCACAAAAGACAAAGGCGCTGAGATTCCTCCCCCCGCAAATGCATTGGGCAACGGGCTTGAGGAAGAAGGATCCTCCCTTTTAAAGATTTTGAATCTTCAGTAATGGGGAGTAAGATAGGATCCTATTCCCCACTTCCAAAGCTGCAAATGGCAAAATTGCAAATGTGGAGAGCTGACTCTGCTTAAATTGTTGAAACTGAATTTATTTCACTCCATCCATTAATTCTGGAATTTTAGTTGGGATATAAAGTTGGCTCCCAGACTTGAGACTTGACTTGAAAGTATCTTCAAGGACTTGAGACTTGACTTGAGACTTGGAGTAAAAGATTTAACTACATCACTGTCTGATTGTAGGAAGTGTTGCAGAGTCTCAAAGACCTCAACCCAGCTGGGGTCCATGAGATGCCCATTGTGTTTGCTGAGTCAGAGCACCAACTGATTCCCTTCCCAAGCAGCGCACTTCCTCATGCTCCACCGGTAACTATCGTCTCTCTCCCTCTCCCTGGTGTTGATTTCGTGGCCAGCATACCATTGTGCTGCGAAGCATCAGTACAAAGTGGGCCAACCACATTAGGACTTTTCTCTCAAACGACAGTGTTCCCTTTAGAAACACAATCCTTTCGCTTCATCTCAAACAGGGATAAGTATCATTTTTGTTTGCCACCTCTTCCCAGGATCTTATTTGGACATGGTCTTCTGGCCCATAGTTTTCCCAAGTTGAATGTGACCATTTCCGCACTAGACTGATCCTCTTGCCAATGTCCCATTACACATTTTCACAATTCGCTAACAGGATTTCTTAGTGCCTCTGCTATGTAGCTAAGTTAACATAAAGTCATGTAACACAGATGGTGACAGAGGATTCCAGCCTTCCAACTCAGGAAGGGAGCTGACCCCTAAGTTGGTACCTCTGCTTTCGGTTAGATACAGGTGGCATTCTTCTTTAGATGGCCCTAAACTCCCCATTTTGGCAATGAAAGGTCCCCCCCACACACAAAAAATTCTATGATCAAACTACAGGTCAAGATGTTTCTGTTGTGGGCAGCTCATTAAAGGCAGAGGACGGAATTCTGATATCAGCCACTTATTGGTTCAGCTAGAAGAAATTGCTAGAATTAATGGCATGCTTTTATCCCTGCCTCCCTGGGGCAAGGGGTTCAACCTGCCTTTTCTCAAACTTTCTTATTTTCCCCGAAAACATCTCAAGGGGCAGCTGGCGAGGAGACATTGAATGCCTGCATTCACTTAAAAGATGAAGATTGGTTGGTTATTCAAGTGCCAGTTTTAGGGAAAGGGGGACGACGTCTGGAATGTGGGACGATGCTTTTCAAAGATAAGAGCAACTGAAGATGTTTTGAAGGACAGGAAACCATCTGCGGATGTTTTGAGTAACAGGAGATCATTTTAGGACACAATAGGACGCAGGACACTCTGGAGCAGTGACTTCAAACTTCAGGAAAAGAGATCCCCCCTAAACCTTATGAAGAACTTCCTGAGGGTAAGAGCCCTTGGACAGTGGAATATTGCTGCTGCCTGAACGGAGTGTGGTGGAGTCTCTTCCTTCTTTGGAGGTTTTTTAAAGGAAAGTTGGATGGCCATCTGCCCAGGGGAGTGCTTTGATTGTGTCTCCCTTCAAGGTGGAATGAGTTTGGACTGGATGGCCCCTGGGGTCTTTTGCAGCTCTAGGATTCTCCAATTCTAGCATTGTCCCTCCACTGACTACCATACACTATTTCAAGTTCAACTTTGTGTATAATAGAATGCTGACCAGAGTCTAATAAATAAGAAAAACAAATATATATAGTACATCCCCTGTATCTGCAGGAGATACATTCACGGACTTACCGTGGATAATGAAAAAGGCAGATAATAGTGAATGCTGTTTTATTTTTGAATGTGATGAAGGACGTAGGTATCAAGATAAGTAGGCAGCTTTGGAGGGGAGCCCCTGAAACTGGGCAGAACTTTAGAAGTTAAGGAAGCAAGGCTCTGTAGCTGTTATTTGCCATCCAAAGCCAGCGTGCAACTGAGAAATTAACAACAGGTGGTCAAAAAAGAGTTTCAAATGAATATATTTGAACTGTATTTCAGGGCAGGTAAGTGAATTGGCATATACAGGTCACACGGATACAAGGGACGTATTGTACCCACCATTTTCAAGACTGTATTCTCACCCTGAGAGTTTTCCTCCTTTGCACTAAGAACTGGAGAACAGGCTCCAGCAGTGGCATAAGGACAAGGAGGCAAGGGGAGTGTTGTGCCTTCTTCTCTGGATCATTTTTCTGCTAACGCAGAATGTGGAGATCAACCATAACTGTGGATGTTGGGCACTCATTGGCTTTGCACAGGGTCCCTTGACTCTTTTCTTTTTTCTTGTTCTTTGCATGCATAATTCAAGGTGGCTTTGTTGGATATTGTGTCAGTGAAATTGGCCCATCGACACATAAGCCCAATGCTGGCCTCTGATCACCACCGCCATCCAGTCAGTGTTTTAAAAAACCCCATGAATTATCTCTTAAATTAACTGTGTGTGAAATTGGATAGACAGAATGGCTTAGCCCACCTTTTATAGAAAATATTTATTAATGGACTGTGAAATCTCCCAGAAAAGACAACTCAAAGAGCAAGAAAGTTGCTTGACAGGCTATATGAAACAACGAATCTCGGAGCGTGATTTATAGGGTGCACATATGCATACACAGACACAAATACGCCTTTGGGTAGATTCACTAGATCACTAGCCAGAGTTGACTGGCCATGACTATGTGTTAGAAAACCCAGGGCTGCTTTTTTCCTGTCTGTCTGCCCATGTGGAATGTGGTCAAATCTAGCAATTAGCTTAGAAACCTAAAAATCATAGCCTTTTTTTTCCCCAAAAGAAGAGTTCCTAGCCTTCATGTTTTGTCAGATGTACTTGAAAACAAGCAAGATGGTATTGTTGTGCTCCAGTTGGCTACAAGTCCTCTATGATTGGTCAGCAAAACCTTTCTTCTAACCATATTGCATGTTGCTTAATTGACAAGTTTGCCTCCTGCCACCATATTACTCTTTTTTTAAAAAAAAAATGATTCCTTTCAGAATTTTCTGGTATAAGCATAAGGTTCAGTTTTAGTTTCTGGCTGAATGTTTGAAGAAGGTCTTAGCAATGTGTTTAGATACTCTTGAAACCATGAAGCCCTCTGAGGAGTGGCTAGGTATGTTTAGCCTGATGAAAAGATGATTAAGAAGTGAGATTGAAGGGGTTAAATCCAATACCACTTGAATAGGAAAAATAAGCGAATTGAATTGTGCCTCTGAGTAAATTGCAGATGTCTGTCTTATCTCAAATTTTATAGAATGGCCTTGCAAAAGGTCTGGGAATTTACAGGGAGGCACTATACTCCCTACCATTATTTTGTATCATCTTCTAAACTAACCCTTTGTTCTCTTCTGTACACGTGTATGCCAGTCAATGATGTAATGGAAAGTTAACCAAAGATCTTTTTCTCCAGTGATGGGCGGGCTAAGTAAATGATTGATTGCTGACATAGAAGGCAAAAGGTATATAGTGATGCTACCTCAATTAATCGACACAACAGTTCTGAAATAACTGTTGCCCTTGCGCAAGGTATTGTAATAAAATGGCTTTTTGATTTTTTTCCCTGAAACCTGGTTTTCGCCTCTTTCTTGGCCACAACAAGATGATAGCCATGTTTAAATATTTGAAGGGATGTCATGTTGAAGATGGAGCAAGCTTATTTTCTGCTGCTCCAGAGACCAGGACACGGAGCATGGATTCCAACTACAGGAAAAGAAAGTTCACCTAAACATCTGGAAGAACTTCCTTACAGAAAGAACAGTTCGACAGTGGAATACACTGTCTGGGAATGTGGTACAGTCTCTTTCTTTGAAGGTTTTTAAAGAGAGGGTGGATGGCCATTTGCTGGGGGTACTTTGAGTGTTTGTTCCTGCATGGCAGGCGGTTGGACTGGATGGCCCGTGGGGTCTCTTCCAACTCTGTGGCCCTTTCTGCATGGCATTTGACATGTGAAAGGGCCCCTCAAGGGTTGTGTGATTGTGAGGAGTGATCTGCACAATGCACTCAGAATTGTGCAATGTTCCAGGGTAGGGCAGGAGCCGCTCGCGCACTTTTTCATCTTTCGGTCAAAAATGGTGCACGATCACGCATTGCTCCAGTGCCCCATGTGCACTTGCCATGCATGTGGAGCCTCCGGAGCCACGGTGGTCACGCTTCCTGCCCCAGCGCAGCCTGGGAAACTCCCAGGCTGCACTGCAGAAGGAATAGGTGGGGCTCTTGCGCTACCTGCTCGGGAGCAGGCAGCTCATGCAGAGCTGAAGCAGCAGGGATGCGAGAGCCTCTCGCTGGAGGTTGCTCGCACAATCCCTGCACCCCAGCGCCGAAAAAAGGGCCTATAATTCTATGATCCTAGGATTCTATAATTCTATGATTTGAGGTGAGAAGGCAGAAGGGTCTCCCCACCAGCCACCTCAAAATGTTCGGGCAAAGATCTCATTATCACATGTGTAGAGACAAGTTGTTGCTATGCTTTAACTCCTCATCCGTCCCCTGCAACCTCCCTTAAAAGCCAGTCAGCTGTCCAGATTGACAGAGGTCTGTGCCATTGTTGGGTACTGCAAGATGACATGACCAGTTCCCTCTCAGCAATGCTCTCTGTCCAAGACGGAGGCATCAGCAGCTTTGGGAAAGATCCAGGTCTTGCACAAATACTTTAACAATCTTTACGAACACAAATCCTAAGGAAAGAGAGGCCTAGAACAGGCCAATGAGGACTGAGCATGCTCCCTAGCCACAGAATACTGGGTGATTGTTGGACTGGACGATAGAAAACCAGAGGATGGAGGAAATGGAAGAGAGTAACTTCAAAAAGGGCATATCACCTGTGGTCTGATATGTGGCAAGTGCCTGAACCTTCTGCTGTGGGATATGTATCATGTACCGGCTAGTTCCCAGTTCAAAGAAAAGAACTTAGAGTTTTTTCAGAGGCCTTTACTCAGTAACCAAAAGAGAAAACAACAGTACATGTTGCAAAAGTTGCCAGAACTGAAGGAATAAGGAACTTGCAGTCTTATACAGCAATACATTTCAAATTTAGCCCCCACAATGATTCTATTTGCTGTTCCCAAGTTTGTTTCCCTTCCTCCTGTTGTCATGGCTCTCACACCGTGGTGGAGCTTTGAGTGCGGGGGGCGGGGCGGGGCTATGGCATAGGGGCGGGGCCATAGTATGTGGGGTGTGGCCACAGTATGTGGAGGCATGGCCACAGTGCCTGGGGGTGTGGCCACAGTGTGAGGGGGTATGGCTACGGCACACAAGGGCATGGCTATGAGCTAGGACCCCCCCAAAAAAAATTGCTGCCCAGGGCAAAATGCCTCCATTGCACCCTGCACCCCGCCCATCCCTATACAAATGCTCTCACCAAGAATTTGGCCTTGGAGATTCGACTGCCAGCCTGCACCTGGATTTACAGCCCAGCACGTACATGCTATATCTCTTCTTCCCAGCATACTAGTTTCCTCAGCCATTCCCATCATCTCCTCTCAGTACAAAGCAATACAAGTAGCATATGGCATCAAGTAGCAAGTAACATGGCATGAAATATATGAGTTACAGGGCATTATATGGTAAACAACATTAAAAAAACACTTCATGGCATTGCATGGCATTACATGACATTATCTTGCATGGCAAGGAGGGCAAAGCCAACCTGATATTCTGCCCCCTAAACAGTCCACCCCCCCCCGCAACATTCTGTTCTGTCCTGGCTTACAAGGGTACATGTCATGAAATTTGCAAATCAAGGAGGGGCTCTATCTCCCACTCTGCTACCAGGAGCAGGTCAGTCTGGATGATCCTAAGGTCTGGCAAATGTTTCAGTGTCTGCCCATACACAATTTCAAGAAGGGCATGCCCCATGCTTTGATAGATAGCATTATTGTAAGTAAGGCATTTCAGCAAAGGGAAGCAAAACTTCCCAGTTATACTGTTGACAGTTTACATAGCAACATAGGTATTACTCCAAAATTTGGTTGAGTCTCTCAGTTTGCCCATCCGTTTCCAGACGGTAGGCTGTACTCATTGCTTGTTCCACACCCAACAGTCTTAAAAACACTTTCCAAAACTGGGATGCAAACTGATTGCCTCGATCTGATATTATTTTGCCCGGCATTCTGTGTAATCTATATGTGCTGGAGAAATAACTGCCGAATGTCCTGCTGTAGGGATGGATTTACAAGGCACAAAATGTACCTGCTGAAAACAAGACCATAGCCAACCAGATGGTCATCTTTTGATTACTCTTGGGGAGATCTGTTATGAAATCCATACTGATGTGTGCCCAAAGATGTGGGGGAATAGGCAGCGGTTGTAACAAGCCTCGTGGCTTGCCACCCAGGCATTTACTTTGAGCATAAAGTGGGTATCTTATCACAAAGCTCTCCACATCTTCTCTCAGTCCTGGCCATCAATAGTCCGTTCTCACAAGGTGCAATGTTTTAACAAACCCTAACTGTTGTGGAGTAAACATGGTGTCAGTTGTCTTATTTTTCCGGCTGTCACACTGGGGTGACAATGCGTCAGCTAAAAGATTCTTTTTTTTTTTAAGATGAATTTAAACTTATAAAACGGCTCGCACCGTATTTGTTTTGGACTCAATTTACACGGGGTCTGCAAAGCCTCTAAATTGTGGTGGTCCATCCAAATCTTAAAGGGGCAGCTAACATCTTCCAAAAAATGCCTTGTAGTCTCTAGCACTCATTTTATGGCTGCTGTCTCTTTTTCTCAATTGGGCCAATGCAATTCAGTTTCATTGAACTTTCTCGAAAACTATGAACATGGTTGCAAGTACCTTTCATTAGTTGCCTCTAACAAGACCACTTCCAAAGCAGTATCACTAGCATCCACCTGCAAGGTCTGCAAAGTCTTTGCGAGGTCTGGGTGCTTCCAAACAAGTTCTGTACTGAACAATCTCTTTAGCTTCTCAAAGGCTCCAATTGACCTTGGAGCTCAGCTTTAGTTTATTTTGCTTTTCTCCCTTCTTGGCCCCTGTTTTCTTCATTTTCAACTCGTCTGTTAGGGGCAATGCCACCTGGGCAAATTTGGGAACCAACTACTGGTAAAAATTGGCAAAATCCAAGCAACTATGCAACCATCTATGTGTTTTGGGGGGGTTCCCAATCCAATAACCCCTGCATCTTTGAGGGGTCCATCTCTATTCCCTGCTTAGAGATGCAGCACCCCAAATAATCCAGTTTGTCAGTGTGAAATGCACATTTTGACAGTTTAATATACAAATGATTGTCTAACAATTTTTTCACCACTCTCCTCACCAAAGTGACATGTTCTTCATACTTTTTGCTATATATCAGCACATCACCCAGATACACTAGAACCCCTTTGTGCAAATGTTCGTGTAACATTTCATTAATGATCTGCATGAAAACTTTAGGGGCTCTGCTCAGGCTGAAAGGCCTCGCTAAATATCCAAATGCCCCCAAAGGAGTGTTAAATGCTGTCTTATATTTATCTCCCTCCCTTATGCGCATTCAGTAATAAATATTCATGTCTCAAATCCAGTTTGGTGAAAATCTGATCTGTTGCCAACTGTGATAACAGTGTACTGATTAGAAGTGCACACTGCATTTAATCCTCTAAAGTCTGTCCCCAGTCGCATGAGCCCGTCTTTCTTTTCCTGGAAAAATACCGGGGCTGCCATGGAAGATCTGGCTGGCCAAATGAAACCCCGCCATACATTTTTATCAATATATTCCCACAACGCATCCATTTCTTTGGGAGACATGGAATCCAATATGGTTTTAGGCAACTTAGCCCCTTCCTCCAGTTTGATTGTACAGTCAGTGTCATGGTGGGGCAGAAGGATGCTACATTTGCTCTCCAACCCTACCTCCCACAAGTCTGCATATTCCACAGGGATTTCCCTGACAGTCAGGTCCACCACACCCCTCAGTTTCTCAGTGGTGCTGTCTGTCCCTTGCCTCCCATGGCCCCACTTCAAGCCATTCTGGTGGCAGTTTGTCTATATACGCCTCCTGTATTCTTTTTCAAAATTACTGAAGACTAGGGCTGTGGAGTCAGAGTCATGGAGTCAGAATTGGAGCTGGAAGCAATTTTGAGTGGAATAGAAACTGGAGTTAGAGTTCATAGAAATCTACTGGCTCTGCCTCTGGTGTCAAAATAGAAACATGTAATATTAAACACCTAGTTTGTTGCATATTTACTTTAGTATGGATTTGGGAAAGTTTTCCTGTTCAGAAATTTTAATCAAATAAATGTATGTTATGTTCTGTCTTCTAACTAGTCTGATGACTCATGTGGTGGTGAAGGAATGCCTTCATTTTACAGCAGTAAATTAGCTATTACTAATTAATAAACATTTGCCATTCATGAAGGAATCGGACAGTTGAAAAATAGAAGAGTCAAAGTCGAAGCCTTGAGGTATCGACTCCACAGCCCAGCCAAGGACTAGTAGGATGCAGTACAGAGGTTAGAAGACTTGAATTCAAATCTCCGCTCAGCCACAAAGCTTGCTTATCTAGATGAGGGACCAGAGCTTATGACACAGAATTTATGAAGCTGTTTTGCTGGTATTTACAGATACGACGCATAATGGCAGCAAATTTAATGAGCACAAGTAAACAAATTCATTGAGACAAATCCATACTCTTTGTGGAACCATTGAGAAGAAGACAAGAAGGATCTTGTTTGGAGCACTGGATCCTAGCTGGATACCACAACACATCCCTCTGCCCTTTATCTGTCTCTGTGGACAAACCGACAGCTCATGATCTGTGAATGCATTCTGGAGCTCAGGGTAAAATAGTTTCTTTTTCAGTTATCGATGAGGCCTTTGTGAAACTCCTGCGGGGGAGTACTGAGTGAACTGTGTCCTCACTCAGGGCATTGGCCAGCCTGGACAAAACACCTATCTTAAATTTTTTGAAATCTTGGCCCAAAAAGACATAAAGGACTGGGTTCATGCAACTGTTGGAAGCAGCAATGGCAGTGACAATGGGGAGCCCAGACTCCAGAACAGACCTTGGGATGGACTGATGTTGAGTTTCCAGGAGGTGGAGCACATGGTAGGGACACCAACACAAGAAAAAGGTCAGGATAATGGCAATAATGATTCTCATGGGCTTTTTGGACTTGGCAAGACGGTTCCTTTTCAGCCGGATGATGATGATGATGTAACACACTGTGATCACAGTCAGCGGTAGGACGAAACCAACAAGGAACCGAGTTACAGTTACCGTAATATGTCTCATTTCAGCCAGATGGTGGTCAGACCTGGACAATGAGAAGTTGTTAAAACAAATAACTTTGTCTGGAAGCATTGTGGTGTCTCGAAAAACTAGGGAAGGGGAACTCATTAAGAAGCCGAGAGCCCAAATGGGAGCGCACATTAACCATGCACTCTTCGCATTCCGGTGGTTTTGAGACCAGACCGGGCAAATCACCAACATGCAGCGATCAAAGCTGATGGTGGTCAGCAAGAAGACGCTGGTGTACATATTGAAATTGAGAAGCAAGGAGTTGACTTTACACATCCCTCTTCCAAAGACCCAGTGGTAGTCCATGGCTGTGTAGGCAATGTTTAAAGGGAGGAAGACGTTGAAGAGAAAGTCAGCGGCCGCCAAGTTGAGGAACCAAATGATGCTGACCGACTTCTTCATGCTGAACACGATCATCGCAATCACCAAACCATTGCCCAGTAAGCCCAGAAAGCAAGTGGTGCTGTAGATGAGAACGGCAAGGACCTGAATGATGGACCTAAAGTTCTTGGCTGGTTCCAATCTATGGGCTTCTCCAGTGGTAAAATTCTGAGCTGAGTCGTAATAATCAGAGTAATCATCCGAATAATTATAAGCAACCTCCATGACCTGTTGGAACACAGATTGGAAAAATCATCATCATCATCATCATCATCTGATGCCAACACAATTTACAGTAGGAGGAATATGGCTTTGAGTGGGCAAGTGCCCTCTCCACAAGCCAAACAAGATTGTTAATAGCTGTACACCTTCACACTTTGATACCAAAATCTTCCAAGTGCTAATAAGCTTCCAGCTAGCCTCCACTGAGATAACAAGTCTCCAACGTTCACAGGGAAATGTTGATCATTTTATTCCTGTTACCACTTACCTTAAGAGTCTGTTCCTTTGTCCTTGCCCGCCTGACTAACACAGACCTATCAAACCAGCCATGGATTCTTTGTCATCTGCATGCTAAGACCATCAGTCCATTCCATTGTTCATGTTGCTGAAGAGTTGTTAACATATTTGCCCTCCAGGCAAAAAAAGAGTACCTAAACTCCACATTTTCTCTAGTTCAGACGTAGTCCATCGCCTGCTGAACGTCACTCTGTCACTTTGAGCCCCGTCCTTAGACGCAAGTCTAAACCATATTGCTGTTCCTTCACTGCTCTTCTAGACTGGTAAATATCAGTCATTCCCTGGAACTCTGCTATCAACCTTTCTTCCCTTTTCCTTCGGTTAGCCTTGTATGAGTGTATGACCATCTGAATGTTGTGTGGGTGCATGATTAAATCCCCCTCATTTTAATTTACTTTTGAATCTCTGGCTGGTTCTTCCTGGGCGTTTCCCTGCAAACATTGGTGGAAAGATCTTGCTAGGTTATCCCACCTCTTGCAGGCCTCCTAATTTGAGCTAATTAATTCCTTACCTTTTCACTGAGGCACAGGTACTACTGGAGGACTTCAAGGCCCCCCCCCCTTTTGAGATAACAAGATTGTCATTCTTAAGACCAAAGGATCAAGAAGAGAGTGTCCTACAGCCAGTCTTCTGGGCCTGGCCAACTGACTGCACCATCGTCCTTGAGATGCAAAGAGGCACCAAGCTAAGGTGCTAGGGGAAGGAGTTTGCATACGGCCCCTGAAACCCAATTTCCTGGTCTCTTCTTTTTTTTTCTATTTTGTTTTAATTTTTAAACATATAACACACATAAACAAAATAACACGATCAAATAATACGATACAGAAAATTTAAAAACGCAAAGCAATGCAAGATATATAAGAAAACAAAACTTATATAACTAAGTTATATCAAACTAAACTACCACCAACTACCAAAAACTACAGATAGTTAAAATTGGTTCCTGCCCTTGTTGCAGACAGGTCTAGATTAAGATCTTAATCTAGACTTAATCTAGATTAATATAAGATCTAGATTAATTTTGTCGCTAACAGTGTCCATAACCTTGTTCGTGTACCCAAAAATGAATCTACCCAGTTAATCAAAGAACAGTTATTATCAGTCATACTCAGTTGTTAACATTATTCTATTATTTGACTATTTTTGATCAGGCTTCGTCTATACATAGAAAATTAATATCAGCCCTCTACATTTATAACATAGGCCTTTTCCACACCGGATAAATAAAATGAGGTAGCGTGAGCACTGATGGACATCGCCCACACCTTCGAGTGCGCTAGCTCGTACATAACTGGCAAGCTCCACACCTTAATCCGGCCGGTTAAGTCGCCAACAGTCAGCACGCGGGCTTTTTAAAAAACGGGGAAAAGTGGTTTCCCCCAAGAAATGTGCTGATTCGTGCATGATGTAATCGGAGGGCGGGCTGTGGGCGTGGACAGCTTCAGCGGTTGGTCCGCCCCACAGAGAGCAGGATGGTCTCGAAAGCGGCTTTCTGCAGCCAGAAAAGGGGAAAAGCTTTCTGGTATGTGCTATTGATCCGAAGAATGGGGTTTTTCCTTGATTTTAAGATTACTGTATGTGCGCATTGGGCTTCTGCCACCACGTCCTGCGCGTCTGCTCCCGGACTCACCATCTTCTCGGGCGTGGGACGCGCCGCGAGGAGCCTCCAAGCAGCGGCACAGAAAAGCTTGAGTCCTCCGCAGCATTACCAATAGAGGCCAATCGCCGGCGCCTCCTCGCGCGGTCTGTAGCCCATAGATGTCCCAGTTCAGCCAGCACAACTCCAAGAAGCCAGAATACAGCTAAAATGAACCGTTCAACTTCAGGAAACACCTCTTCCTCCATCGCTCACAGGGAAAGATAAAACCAGAAAACGGGCGTGGAAACCCACCAGAGAAAGGGAGCACTCCACCCAGCTATGGTGTGGAAAACCATTCCCCCGAGATAGGGCGCGAAAATAAAAAATCGTCACGGTTCATTTCAAGGCTAGCAGGAGGAATGGGAGGAGGGAGTCATCGTGGGAGGAACTGCGGGGCATGACATGAGCACGCACGTCATGACGCACGGGGCCATTTTTTAAAAAAAGAGCTGCCAATCACATCCTCTGTGCAAATTCCACAGAACATGTGGAAATGGCAATAGACCATTGTACAATATGTCCGCAGTAGCATGGACAAAAAAAAAACCACCCAGAAACGTTGCAGTGCGAATTCCACGAAACGTGTGGAAAGGGCTATAGATGTTAAAATCGTAATATTCAAACCCATAGTACAAGTTTGCACCAATTTGTACTGCTGCCAATGTCCTGGTCTCTGAAGGCTCCTGGCTTTTAAAAAACAGCCAGATGAACTGGGGGTGTCCTTCTGCCCCCAAATAGCCACAATCCACCCTTCACTCTGGCCAATAATAGTGATGTGAAATTATAAGAAATTGCTTCTGCCCACATAGTCCACCCTCTTTGTTCTAGGATGTCCTTGACCTTTTTCAGTACCCTTGGGATTTCTGTTAGTTTATTTTTTTAAAAAAAAAAGTTGGATTACCTTGAGCTTCCCCTCTATTTGCCTTAAATAAAACCACAGTTTCCAGCGTTCTTGTCAAGGGTGGATGGATTTATTTGCCTATGAGCTGCTCTCATGCATTTCTCTTCCACCTGTAGTCAAAGCAGAGTAGGAAAAAACAGACATTAGAAACTCAGTTGATCTGCCTTGGGAGGCTGAAGTGATAACTCTAGAGCCATTTCCGCACTAGACTGTTATAGTGCTATGATTCCACTTTCAACATCCTATGGAATCCTGGGGTTTGCAGTTTTGGGAGGAGCCTCAAAGGCCTCCGATTCCTCCTCTCTTCAAAGGCCCCTCCCTAAACTGCAAACTCCAGGATTCCATAGGATGTCGAAAGCGGAATAAAAGCACTATAACCGTCTAGAGCGGAAATGGCCTAGGGCTCTTAGGCACAAGGGAACTGAAATACATTGATTGTGTCGGATTGGCTTCACATTCTCCTTGCCTTATCCATAAGTTGTGGACCTAGGTGTGGTCTTTGGGTGTGATATTGTGTTTTGCCCTGCCAAAAACTATATTGTATTCTGTATCCTGCATTCCACATTCCCCTAGGAGGAGGAGGAGATGCTGAGAGAGTCCTTTGACCAGAATTTAAAACGTGGGTCAATCCTGCCCAGAAGGGAAGATGTTGATGTATGTGTGTGTACCCTTGAGGCCATCTAGACTGACCTACACCCGCTAACCGATTGGGTTCAAACTACCCATACTCCTACACTGGGGATTGCTAAAGGAATTGCCCATTGTAATTAGTTCTCTACTAATTACTCACACAAACCTGGTTGTTTAGGAATGTGCATTGTATTAGGGTATATGTGCTTTGATGATTGATTATCATTGTTTTCCCTTCTGTTTCTATGTTTTACACTTTGCTTCTTTTTGCTGTATTTGTCTGGGTGACTGAATCCCATAATGCTTTGATACTTTATATAATGTTTTATCCTTTGCCTGGAAAATTCTTACTTTGTGTTGACATGTTACTGTTTGGTTTTGATGTTTTATGGGAGTTACTGTATTGTGAAAAGGATGATGGGAATAGCTGTGAACAGCATGGTGGGAACAGGAGAACATTATTGGAAGGCCTGATAAAATTCCAGGTGCCAACTGAGGAACTTGACTCCTAAGCCAGACTGCTGCCATGGGTACTGAGAATAGGAGATGGAACAGTAAAAAGTCTAAAAAAGAGGATTGTTTGGCATAGCCGACAAACAGAATGGTAGAATGCTAGCCCGCATGCTAGAATGCTAGCCCTAATTTGAAATGTTTCAATATATAAGGGATTACAAATCCTGTGCTGCTTAGTCCTGGCTTTTGCAAAGTGTGCATTTCCTTTGCTGCATTCTGGAAATAAAGCTTCTGCAAAGCTCTGAGTTCATTTTCTTGACCAGGAAGTTATACATGACCTATTGATTGATTAATTGATTAACTGATTGATTGACTGATATCCTGCCTTTCTCTGAGCACAGGACCCAAAGTGGTTGGCAACAAATTAAAACAAGATACAGCTTTAAAAACCTATTGGTACCGAAGTTAGAAAACAATTAAGCCAACAATTATAATAGAAATGCAAAGTTTTTTTAATTATTTGTATTGAATCATAAAAAGAAATAACACAAAAGACAACAACGGAAGAATACACACAATAACAATACATAAGACAGAAAGATACAAAGGAAAACAAACTATTAAATGATCTACACAATAAACTAACAAAAAAGAAAATAAATCTGCATCAAATTAGACTACAGAAAAACGCTAAATTAAACTATACTATAACTAAATTAGACTAAACTAAACCAAACTACACTAAACACTAAACAAACTATAACTTAAAAAGTGCTGCAAACGGCGACTAGCAATCTAACAGTAACAACTAATCATTTAATCATAAGCTAAATTTAAGGCATATACTCATTGCCTGTTAATTATTTGGATCATAAATCTGAACCTACAATATGTGATAATAATTAATAAATCTGAGGACATTATTAGTAATAATTCTAACTCAATTATAAAGAATTGTGTTTAAAAACATAATAATTACATCACAATTGATCATAAGTAACTTCTATGTTAAAAATTAGTCATTCTTAAGGTAATAATATTCGATAAAGTAAGTCATTCTTTTAACAGCAGCACCAAAGAATGTAAAACTATTTTCCGAGTAGTTTTCTTGCAATAGTAAAGGATAATAAATCATAAGGTCTTTCCGCACTACACTGTTATAGTGCTATTATTTCACTTTCAATGTATCGTATGGAATTCTGGGGTTTGTAGTTTACTGAGGCCAAAGAGCTTTCTGGCTGAGAAGTCTAAATGCCCCTCCCTAAACTGCAAACCCCAGGATTCCAAAGTGGAATCATAGCGTTGTAACAGTGTAGTGCAGAAAGGCCCTAAGATTAACAGTAAAGAATAAAAGAAAAACTCAGTGTTGGGGGAGAAGGAGAGGAGGAGAAGACAGAAATCTTGCCCTTCCCTAGAGGCTCAGGCAAAAGCAAAGCGCTGCAGTCTTTGTCCGTTCTTCCTCATTAGTTATTTTTGCCATTTTGACCACATTGGGATGTTGCATGGCCACACACATCCGGGTTTTTGTCTCTGATATGTCGGTGGGTATGGTACTGCCTCAGATAAAATGGTGCTTGAAGCATTTTCTTTTTTTCCCCCCAGTTGTCATTAAACAAAGTGGGTAAAAAATACTGTGGCAGGCAGAGTGCATCACTGTAAATAATTCAGCATGTAATAAATAGAAGACAAACATCTTTCCCCCAACCTCAGATGCAATCAAAGCCCTGGTGGGGTTTGAAATTTTAATGGCAATAACTAACCATTACTTACAATACTTAAAATTGATGTCAAAGACAATATGGAGAGGAATATAAAAATTAGGTTATAGGCTCAACCCAAAGCCACAAAGGTGACTGGGAGTACAAGGCAGATGGCACTCTAGTGCACTAGCAGAACAGCACTTTTTCTCCTGTTTTTCTGTTGCATTTTGCAACCGGTATGTTGCATTGGTTTGTTCTTGTGAATGTGAGATGCACAAAGGCTTTCGAGGGCAGCCACGTATATGCCACGCAAGCCACTGAAGGGTCCCAGCCTAAAATTGACATAAAACCTGGGGAGTTAGAAAGTGGTAGAGAAACAGAATATATGTGAGACTTCAATTCAAGAAGGATATGGACAAGCTGGAACGTGTCCAGAGGAGGGCGACCAAAATGGTGAAGGGTCTGGAAGCCATGAAGCCCTCCGAGGAGTACCTTAGGGAGCTGGGGATGTTTAGTCTGCAGAAGAGAAGGTGAAGAGAAGGGCACATGAGAGCCATGTTTAAATATTTGAAGGGATGTCATGTTGAGGAGGGAGCGGATTTGTTTTCTGCTGCTCCAGAGACTAGGACAAGGAGCAATGGATTCAAGCTTCAGGAAAGGAGATTCCACCTAAACCTCAGGAAGAACTTCCTGATGGTCAAAGCTGTCCGGTGGTGGAATAGGCTGCCTTGGAGTGTGGTGGAGTCTCCGTCCTTGGAGGGTTTTAAGCAGAGGCTGCGTGGCTATCTGTTGGGAATGCTTTGATGGGTGTTCCTGCATAGCAGGGGTTGGACTTGATGGCCCCTGGGGTCTCTTCCAACTCTGTGATTCTATGATTCTATGGTTCCTTTGGCCCCTGCGTACCCCAGATGGGGCCCCCAGATGACTGTTGCTAATAGGGATGCATTTTTTTGCTAATTTTGCAAATTCTTTGCTAATTTTGTGGTCAAAGGAGGCAATTTTGTGCTAATTTTGTGCTTGAAGGAAGCAAGGAGTCATCTGAGTAGTTTTCTTCCCAGTGTGAGAAGTCTTGAAAATGGCACGGTTTTTAAAGACCATTTGCAATTAGGGAACTATTCTGCACAAAATTCACACCCAGTGTTTTTGCACCAAAGATGGCATTTTCTGTACGGGAAACAGCATTTTGAAATTCTTTAAAAGAAAAGGGGGAAAATACATATCTCTATATTTTGAGTGACTTTCCAGAAAAAAAGATGATTGGAGACCTGATAATTATGGAAGCTCATATACATTCTTATATCTTTGTTACTAGAATGTGTCTTTTTATTCTTTCTGGAAAAGAACGAAGAGCTTCCAAAGAGCCATATTAGAAATGACTGGTCTTCAGACTTCCCACCAGTCCGCCCCCCATCCCAGTGCTTTCTCCAAACCTCCATACATGTTACCCAAAAACATGGGTGACTCAGGGGTCCATCCATGAGGCCAGTGCCTCTGTGAAAAGTTGGAGAATATTAGCTCAAAAAGGAGGCCTGGAAGAGAAAGGTAACTTTACAAGATCTACCGGTACTAGTGCAGGGAAGAACCAGCTGAAGATCGAAAAGTATGCTTATTTGTTTTATTGGGAGAATCATAATCGTACAAACACACAAGATCCAAGCAATCACTCAATCAAACAAGGCCAACCAAAGGAAAAGAGGAAAAAAGTTTTGGATAGCGAGATTTTCAGGGCGAAGTGAGTGACATTTACCAATCCAGCAGAGCAAAGAAATGATGTGGCTTAGATGCAGATTTAAGGACAGTATATAATCGGAAATTGGAGCAGCAGAGTGACAACCAGCAACCAGTTGGCTGGCCAAAAACTGGGGTTTAAATACTCTATTTTTGCCCAGAGGGCTGAGGTGTTACTGCCACCTCCACTGCTGCCCTAAGCCATTTTTAAGAAGAGTTTACTGAATAAAGCTTATAGAATCATAGAATCATAGAGTTGGAACAGACCCCAGAGGTCACTGAGTCCAACCCCCTGCTATGCAGGAACACTCATCAGAGCGCTCCCAACAGATGACCATCCAGCGGCTGCTTAAAAATCTCCAAAGAAGGAGAGTCCATCACATTCCACTGAGGCAGCAGCCTATTCCACTGCCAGACAGCTCTGACCGTCAGGAAGTTCTTCCTCAGGTTCAGGTGGAATCTCCTATCCTGCAGCATGAATCCATTGCTCCTTGTCCAAGGCCCTTTCCGCACCTTACTTTCTTCCGGTGCTGGGGTGTGGGGATCACACGACCAGCCTCCGGCGAGAGGCTCTCGCGTCCGGGGTCCTTCAGCTCTGCACGAGCTACCTGCTCACACAAGAGCCCTGCCTCTTCCTTCCACAGTGCAGTCTGGGTCCTTTCCAGGCTGCACTGGGGCAGAAAGTGCGACTGGCATGGCTCCGGAGGCTCTGCACGCCAGGTAAGTGCACACGGGCCCAGGAGCAATGTGCGATCGTACACCATTTTCGGCTTCTAGACAAAAATGAAAAGGTGTGCGATCAGTGCCTGCCGGCCCCTGGAGCTTCGCACGATTGTGAATGCATCATGCAGATAGCTCCTCACAATCGCGCAATGCTCCAGGCACCCTTTCACATGGCAAATGCCATGCGGAAAGGGCCCTAGTCTCTGGAGCAGCAGAAAACAAGCCCAGTTCCTCCTCAACATGACATCTCTTCAAATATTTAAACATGGTTGTCATATCCCCTCTTCTCTTCTGCAGACTAAACATCCCCAGCTCCCTCAGCCGTTCTTCGTAGAGCTTCATGGCTTTCAGACCCTTCACCATTTTGGTCACCCTTCTCTGGACATGCTCCAGCTTGTTGATATCTTTCTTGAATTGAGGTGCCCAGAACTGGACACAGGATTCCAAATGAGGCCTAACCAGTGCAGAATAAAGTGGCACCATTTCCTCCCTTGATCTGGACACCATACTCCTGTTGATGCAACCAAGAATTGTGTTGGCTTTCTTGGCTGCCACATCACACTGCTGACTCATGTTCAGCTTGTGATCTACCAAGACTCCTAGATCCCTTTTATATGTATTGTTATCCAGCCAATGCAAAATGTACTTGTGTTGTCAGCTTTTCCTCTTAGCCAGCATGGCCATGCAGCCATAGCAGTGTATATTTTATATTTATGCCAATTAATATATTTTGCCAATTAAATCTTATCAAACCATGGGGCTGTATGGTCTACTCACAACCCTCTATGCTGTCTTCTCTGGGCCCTTTCACGCTACTCATTTTTAGCACTCTAATTGCAACTCAACTGCCATCAGCACATCTTATGGAACCCTGGGATTTGTAGTTTGGTGAAAGACTAGAACCCTTGGTGTGAACTAGTTCATTTGGATATTTGTATTAAATTAATAAATATGTAAGCCCCCTCTAGCCCCAAAAAAGAGAGATGGAGCCAACCAAACTTCCTTGGGCAGGGAGTTCCACAGTCAGGGTGCTGCTACAGAGAAGGCCCTGTTATGTGCACATAACCAACCTAACTTTGCAAGGTGTTGGAACATGCAACGAGGCCTCCTTTGAGAATTTCAATTTCCAGGCAAGCTCATAGGGGGAAAACATGTATCATTGGATGTCTTCACTTTCCAAGGGGATGCATGAGACAGTCCCCTGAAACATTAGAATTTTAGACAAATATTAGAGAATGCGAACCGGTAAAAGTATATTTTTAAGCTCCCCAAAGTTCAAATCTTACAGCAACATAAACAAGGACAAGCAGAGACAAGACGCCTTTGCATGCAGGTGCAAGGTCCAGGAGAATACCCTCAGGAGAAAGCACAAAAGGAGGAAATCTCCAAATGGAGTCAATTTACCGCCTGGCAAACCGCCGTCCCTTTGTTCTGCACATGTTGACGCATGTCTTTTTCAAAGTCCATCTCTTATAGGTGCCTCTTTCTCCTTGGAGAATTAAGACTGCCTTCTCCTAGAAACAAGGCAAGAAACCTGCCCTGCAAGGATGCAAAACTCTATAAAACCTGAGCTCATTGAAGTTCTCCAGCTTCCGCCTCAAAGTGCATTCCAATTCCTCTCTGTCTGTAACTGTGAAGGTTTTTTTTGCTTTTCTTTCAAGAAGTCCATATTTTCCTGGGCGTTCATGTATGCCTTGATTGTATAAGTTGTTTCAAACACACCCAGGTTTCTCCCATTGCTTTCAGCTTGGTTTTGTGAATTTGTCAGCCATCTGCCTTACATCTTACCTCCTTCTCTACTGTCCACATTTTCAAACACATTTTGGTGTTGCATGAAGGAAGCAGCAAGTTCAGAAATGGACAGGCCTCTGGCTGCAGGTTGTGTTTAGTCTCCATCAGGTTTCATGGAATAAATTAGACCTCACCCCAGTTGTGGGCACCACAATTCAAGAAGGTTATTGACAAGCTGGAACATGTCTAGAGAAGGGCAACCAAAATGGTAAAAGGCCTGGGAGCTAGAGATGTTTAGCTTGGAGAAGAGAAAGTTATTGGTGACATGATAGCTATGTTTAAAAATTTGAAGGGATGCCATATGGAGGATGGAGCAAGTCTGTTTTCTGCTACTCCAGAGACTAGGGCATGGAGCAGTGGATTCAAACTTCAAGAAGTCAGGTACACACACACACAAAAACCCTCATGATTAATAGAGTTTTCAGCATGTTCACTGTGCAACAGTTCTTTATCCTTCCCTCTCCACACATGACATCAAAGATTTGGTTGATTATTCTGAATTCTTTAATTCAGCATTCATCTTCTCTCCCTACCACTGTCCAACAGCTTCATATAGCTTTGTTTTCCAATCTCTAGCAAAGATACTGTTTCCCAAATTTAGCTGAAGTCAAGGAGAGGCGACATTGGTTTTCCGCATGCTTCAACTGGCTCTTTCTCCTTACCTGTTATTTATTTATCAATTATTTATTGAAATAATTTCTTTATCACCTCTCAGCTTGGCAAACTCCCCACCACCACCAAAGCAAGTCACAATACAGATAAAAGTATTCTTTAAGAACAAACCAGAAGAACTGTTTTAAAAACCAGTTTGAAAACACACACGTAGTGCCGGAAGTACGAGAAGGCAAACCTGGTTTTAGGAACCAAAGGTCCTAGAAAACGGTTGCTATCTTAGCTGCCTGCTAGAAGCTCTAAAGGGATGGAGCCAGATGGGCTTCTCTTGGGAGAGAGTTTCAGGACTGAAGAGTGACCACAGACAAAATTCTGTCTCATGCCTTAATACCCTAGCCTGTCACAGTGGCCAGCTACACAATGGGGGCCTCTGCTGATGACCTTAAATTCCAAAAAAAGGAGGAGGAAATCTTTCTAAAAGCTTCCCCCGCCCCAAGATCTTTAGGTCTTTGCAGAGTAAAACTAGCACCTTGAATTGCATTCAGAAGCAAACTAGAAGCCAGTCCAGTTACTTCAAGACTAGTAAAATTAGGCAAGTTTACAGTCTTGTAACTACTCAATGGGCTGACATCCTGATTCATTTATGAGATTGTAAGTGGGCCTAATGATCTCATAACTGTTGAGGTTGCATGTCTATGATCATTAAAAACCAAACATGGGCCCAAAAAGCTTTTCTTCCTGGCAGTGTGCCAGCTGAAGGGTTTGCAAGGGGCTGGAAATTGGGGAAATGGGGCACAGTGCTCTCATGGTCGGGGTGCCTCAAAACAAGCAGTTGCAGCAGGACCTCAAGGAGTCTCTCCAGCTGCCTTCTCTCAATGTGTCTTACAATCAGGAGAGTACTGTAGATGTATTTCCCAGCATCCCGATCTCCAGTGCCCCAGGAACCGCTTTGGTCGAGGCACTGCCAAGCTGACACATTAGGGTGTTTTTGAGGAGGGGTTGATCACATTGTCAGACATAACTCAGACAGCAGAGCTCTGTCACTGTAGCCACATCTGACAATGAAGGATCTCGTATGTTACCTCTAAAGCACACACCAGACAAAAGCTCCATTTTGCACTAGTTGCCACTTCGAAACAGTCTTCAAGGGCAGTTCCATGTAGGGAGCATTACAGTAGTCTAAACTACATTAGTAACCATTCCATGAAATCACAGGCAGCTCAGTCAATAGTTAGGGAGTCACTGAGGTCATCGGAGAAGATGTTGGGCACTCCAGTGCAATCTGAGAGAAAAAGATTGGCCAGGGATTCAGGTAAATGGGGCACGACAGCCACGACCCTGTTCATATCAGTTAAATATTGAAGGCTCTGTCTGTGCAACACATGATGCAAAACAGGAAAGAGATACAGCAGTGTCAGGGGCCCACAGCCACCATTCTGGATGGAAGCGTCAGTGGGTGTAAGAGGGAGGAAGTTGTGCCAAGACACATCATGACTTTTGCTTTACTGTTCCAGCCCCTACAGCCAGTACTGGTATCATGTGCTTAGATGACAAAATTGAGGAAACCCCTGCTCTGTCTGGTGAGTGACGCAGCCCACTCTAACCAGCCATCTCAGCACATTTGGTCCAATGCCAGACACAAAATCCCCCGAAATAGAAGCTTCCTGACTCAGTCTCAGCCCACATTTGCGGATGGCCACCCAGCAAGCCAGACACAGATGCACCAAACTCAACCTTCCGCCATGGTCCCGTTGCCTGCGTAGCTAATAATTTGGACAGAACACCTTGGAAGGAATGGGGAGGAGCAGGGGGCCCATGTCAACAGTGCCATGCGACAATTCTCAAAATGGTTTCATAAATTTTTTTTCCAGTGGAACAGACCAAGACATGCTTTTCAGTGGCACCTCAACTCAGGCAGCAGACTAAGATCTGAATCCCACTTATAGTCCCAATAGGAGTAGCCTTACAGAGGATGAGACGCTGAAAAATCATTCTCACCTAGAACTTCTATATTTGCTGTGTTTTCCTTCCCAGGCCATTTCCACATTAGACTGTTATAGTGCTATTATTCCACTTTCAACATGCTATGGAATCCTGGGGTTCGCAGTTTCGGGGGGGGGCTCAAAGGCCATCCTCAAAGGCCCCTCCCTCAACTGCAAACCCCAGGATTCCATAAGAGATCGAAAGTGGAATAATAGTACTATAGTCTAGTGCGGAAATGGCCCCTGAGTCCCTTTGTCCACCTTCTTGGGAGGCCTAAACTCTCTTTCTAAAGGCTAAAAGGGAGTTTAAAGTTACTGCAGAGCTAGAAATTTGGTTATCAGTTGAGGGCAGAAATCTTATTGGGGCCACACTGCCCCCATTTTGCTCCCTTTCCCCACATCTACACCCCTAGTTAGACCCATTGGATTAATTCTTGGGATGAATCTAGTTGATGAATTGAGTTGAGAGTATCTTCGTTTCAGGCTAAAGGGCTCATCACCTTTGTGACCGGTAATCTGTAAGGCAATGCATTCTTTCCTTGCGTTATTCCAATTTAGGAGGACTACAGATTAAGGAGAGAGGCGGCTCAGTGTAGCGGTTTGAGCATTGGACTACGACCCCAGAGACCAGGGTTCGATTCCGCACTCAGCCATGGAAACCCACTGGGCAACCTTGGGCACATCAGATGCTTCCAGAAAACCCCACAATAGGTTTGCCTTACACTCGCCATAAGTTGGAAATGACTTGAAGGCACACATCAACAACAATAACAACAGATTAGGGATCGAAGGAATATTCCTTATTAATTCATTTTCTTGTTGAGGTGCTTCAGAAACTGGGCACCTCAATTCAAGAAGGATATGGACAAGCTGGAGCATGTCCAGAGGAGGGTGACCAAAAGGGTGGAGGATCTGGAAGCCATGAAGCCCTATGAGGAGCGACTAAGGGAGGTGGGGACGTTTAGTCTGCAGAAGAGAAGGTTAAGAGGGGATATGATAGCCGTGGTTGAATACTTGAAGGGATGTCATATCAAGGAGGGAGTGGGCTGGTTTTCTGCTCCTCCAGAGACTAGGACAAGGAGCAATGGATTCAAACTGCAGAAAAGGAGATTCCACCTGAACCTCAGGAAGAACTTCCTGATGGTCAGAGCTGTCTGGCAGTGGAATATGCTGCTGCCTCAGTGGAGTGTGGTGGTATCTCTTCTTTCTTTGGAGGTTTTTAAGCAGAGTCTGGATGGCCATCTGTTGGGAGTGCTTTGATGTGGGTTCCTGCATAGCAGGGGGTTGGAATGGATGGCCCTGGGGTCCCTTCCAACTCTAGGATTCTATGATTCTATGAATGGCAGCCACAAAGTTTTTCACATTTTGCCATTTTCGTTTTACAATTTTGCAAAAAAAAATTTTTACAAAATTTACAAAATTTTACAATTTTCTACATGGCATCCTTTCAGCTATTTAAATACGACTAGGAGCCGTTTGACAGTGGAATAGAGTGTGGTGGAGTCTCTGTCTTTGGAGGTTTTTAAGCAGAATCTGGATAGCCATCTGTCAGGAAGGCTTTGATAGTGTCTTCCTGCATGGCTGAAGGGGGTTGGACTGCATGGCCCTTGGAGTCTCTTCCAGCTCTATGATTGTATGGTTCTACTGAGACTGAGAGAGTGTGACCTGCCCAAGGCCATCCAGACTCGGTTTCCATGGCTGAGCAGGGATTCAAATTCTGGTCTCCCGATCTCTTAGTCCAACACTCCCACTATGCTCTTTTGTAGTTTTCTTGGCAAGTTTTATTCAGAGGATGTTTGCCATTGTCCTCCTCTGAGGCTAAGACAGTGTGACTTGCCCAAGATCACCCAGGGGGGTTCCCTATCTGAGTGGAGATTTGAACCCTTGTCTCTTGGACTCCAAGTCCAACACTTGAACCAATATTATGCTGCCTCTCTTCGGGTTTTCTTGGCCAGATGTGTTTACAGGAGGTTTTCCCTTCCCTTCCTCTGAGGCTGAGAGAGTGAAACTTGCCCCAAGGTCACCCAGGGGGTTTCCACAGCTGAGCGAGGATCTGAACCCTGGTCTCTGGGAAGAGTTCTCATCCAGTGCTCAAACCACTGCTTCATGCTACTTCTCACATTACGGGGCTATGATTCTTTTAAAAAAAAGAAAAGAAAAGAAAATTTTGCCATTGCACTGACTTGTGTAGATGCATTCCTTCCCATCTGTGACCCAGCCAACATCCTTGCATTTGGCTGGGTGGGGTGACCTTGAGGTAAGCGGTACCCTTGTCAGGATTTGAACGTGACTGTTCCCCTTTCACATGACAGCGGGGCTCATTCTGGGTATTTGGTGGCGAGGCAGGGCCGTCCGGGGGTGCAAGGAATGGAAATCACAAGCAGATGTGGAAGGAACATCTGGTTGGGGGCGTCTGAAGCTCCCACTGTCCTCCTGGCAGCGCTCATAAAACTGAGTTTCATTCCCAAAAGCCACGTTCTACTCCCACCCATCTGCCTTCAGACTCTCTGCCGTCAACGCTGCATATTTAGGCCTAAACATGCAAAAATATCACCTTTCCGACCATGACATCACCCTATTTAATGAATGAACTTTTCTGTGAGCAACTTAGGAAAAAGAAAAAAAAGAAAGAAACATACACCTCTTCTGTATTTGTACTGGCCTTTGCAGAGAAGTCCGTGACGGAAGCCTGGATGATGTTGGGAAGTCACCTAAGATCTTAGCTCTGAGTCTGGGATTTTTATTCTCCTTGAAAGAGAGCGAGGGAGTTCCAAAGAGCTGTATTCGAAATGCTGAGACTCACCAACTCATCCGAAGGCCAAGCCTCCCCAAAGGGCGTCTACCCTCAAAACGACAAAGAGCCAGGCGGCACCAGAAAGAATAAAACATTTCTGGTGGCACATGCCAGTGCCAAGTTCATGGAACACACCTCCTTGGAATTGCAGCTGGAAAAGACCACGTCAGCTCCAAGGTGGCAAAAAGGGATGAATCCCTTACTGTGGTGGAACCAGAGATGTGCCCCATTCTCGTCTCAGACATCCTTTCCCATCGACAAAGACTCCCTCGAAGGCAGGACAATGAAACCAGCCAGGTTTGAGTCACAGCGTCAGAGGAGCAATCCTTCAGCACCTTGGATCCCCTCTTCCGAGTTCAGACCAAAACCCACAACAGGTTTGCCACTCACCCTGACACAGGTGGCAGCCCTGTTTAGACACAAAGGGCCTTCTGGATCCTCTTATCTGCTGTCGTCTCAGAGGAAATCCTGGAAGAATTTGCCCAGGTTCAAGCGAACAGAGCATTGGAAATGGAGGGAATTCCTGCACAAAATGAAGAGCAGAGCAGGAAAATCCAATTATGCTGGCATGCGGGAGGAGAGTTAGGTCCACGTGATCACACAACTACATGTAGTGTTGCCCAAATAGACAGCTGGGGTGAACATTACGCAGCAACCTCCTTCCATCTGGCCCTCCTGGCAGTGGCTCCTTTTCTACCCCTTTGTAAAACAATCTCCCTCCCTGACTTCAGGCTCCTCTTTGAGAAAAGAGCTAAGACAGGAGACATTTCACTGATCCAAACCGAGACAAAGGTAGCCAAGCAACATCAGAATGAGGTCAAGATAGCGAAAGGGATTAAGGAAGAGGAACACACAAGCTGGGAGAGGCGGCAGCAGTTTGCTTTTGCCTGAGCCAACTGGGAAGGACAAGATCCTCTCCTCTCCTCTCCTCTCCTCTCCTCTCCTCTCCTCTCCTCTCCTCTCCTTCCTGCTGAGTTAATGAACTCCTTTGGCCCTTTGAGCTCAGTTTACAGCAACTGAAGTAAGCTGAGGGCCAGGGGAGAAAGTGGAAGGAGGAAGGAGAAACTGGGACATTTTAAAAACAACTGAGAAAGTGGGATGGCAGAGGATTGTTTGGGATTATCCCTACCAAATCCAGAGAATTGGAGGGTCTAAGACAGGGATGGGTAAAGTGGGGCCATAGGGCTCCACACAGCCGCACAAGGCTCTACCAACCTGTCTGCATTTTGAGAGCTTCTGAGAAGGCCCCTCTTTTGGTCCCATTGGGACATCTGGTGGGAACAAGGGAGAGGGCATCCTTGGTGGTGGCTCCCAGGCCCTGGAAACTCCCTTCACAAAAAGTCTAGATCCTTCTTGCTCTCCTTTTATAGGCAAGTGAAGACTTATCTATTTCAGCAGACCAAAGGAGCAAAACAGCTGTGGATGAGTCAAGCTAGGTCACTGTTTTATATTCACGATCTCTACTTCGTCATGTTTTGATGCTGTTTCCACAAATGCGACTTCCCCCAAACCTACTTTTCTGGGCATCAGCTGCCTGAGGTGAAGAAGGTCCATTCTGCCAGCAACTGCAGCATGAGTGAAAGACATTTTTTCCATCAGGTTTGGGGGAGGGGGTGGGCCAGGAGAAGGTACTGAGTTAAGTAGACTTAACTAAGGCCATTTCAGCGCTAGACTGTTATAGTGCCATTATTCCACTTTCAACATCCTATGGAATCCTGGGGTTTGCAGTTTAGGGAGGGGCCTCAAAGGATGTTGAAAGTGGAATAATTGCACTATAACAGTCTAGTGCAGAAATGGTCAAGTAGCTGACATAGGATTCCAGCCTATATTTTTAATTTTTACAAAACCAGGGAGAAAATCCAGGGTGGGAGGTCATGGAAAGGTTACACAAATGGTGCCAGAATGACGCCCGCAGTGGCTTCAGCTGTGGCTTCAAAGAGAGGGCATTTCACACCTGGGGAGCCACAACAGAGAAGGTCCTGTCTCACAGTCTCATACAGCGTATTGACCCCATTGGTATGACACCAGTGTGTCCCTCCTGCCTTGCTTCATGTATTGTGGCCTTTGAGCAAATGCCTTCCTCAACTGGATCATCTCTCCGTCTGCCAACTTTCCCTTCTGCTTCCCTGTCTTTCTGCCTTCACCACATCCAGGATCCCATAGGGCCAGCTTTCTGGCTTTGATCCCAGCCTGACAGAAGACCAAAGCAAGGTCCGTCTCCCAGCCTTCAGGAAAAGTTCATCGGGGGAACTACAGTTCCTAGCTTCGCGTGGCCAGCTCATTTTTCCCAGCACTAGTTTTCAGCTCCAAAAGCAGAGAATTCAGGAAAATGCAGTCACCTGCAAAGAGTTAGATTCAGATCTCAAAGGGCCAAAAAGTCCCACAGTAAAGCTTTGGCTAGCCATAAACAGGGCCATTTTTTTCGGAAGGAGAAATTCCAGCCTGCCCAAAGCCAGGTTGCACCTGGGCTGAATTCCTAACTATTCTCTCATCCTGATGCAGCAGCCATTGGGAGTGAGGGATAGGCTGGAAGTCACAATTTCCTCCACAGACTAGGACAAGGCGCAATGGATTCAAGCTGCAGGAAAGGAGATTCCACCTGAACCTCAGGAAGAACGTCCTGATAGTCAGAGCTGTCCAGCAGTGGAATCTGCTGCTGCCTCCATGGTGTGTGGTGGAGTCTCTTCCCTTTGGAGGTTTTTAAGCAGAGGCTGGATGGCCATCTGTCGAGAGAGCTTTGACGGGTGTTCCTGCACAGCAGGGGGTTGGTTGGACTGGATGGCCTCTGTGGCCTCTTCCAGCTCTGATTCTATGGTTCTATGAAATATTTGAACTAACTGATAATTAAAGCCCTCTGGTGCTAATCTCATCAGCCTGGATCCACACTCTGGGCTGATGGTTCACACATTTTAATGGGGAGCTCCTGCGACTGCTGGCTTGTTCAATGAGGGGCCGGCTCATGCCAGCCTGGGACAGACAAAGACAAGAAGGATGACGGCGTCCCACCATCTCCCTTGGAGCTGGGCATCTGAGTGGAGGCAGCGGGGCAATTTTCACCATCTCCCCTGTAGGCCACACCTGGGGTGATGTCACATCACTTCTGGTCATCTCTTTTGAGGGTAAAAAGTGGCCAAAGAGAAGAGTTTAGGGGGAGAAGCTTGGGGGGAGATGTACCACCACACCAGCCAGTGACTTCAATGGTTTTGTCTGCATTGGGGGTACGAAATTGCCTGAAAATGTTCTTGAAAATAAAAAGTGAGGGGTTGGGGGGCTGGAGGACTGCCAAGGGGCTTTGGGGGCCATGTAAGTGACGTTTGAGGGCCACACATTTCCCTCTCTGATCTAGTTGGTTTTCCTCCACCGTGATATCCTGGACATATGGAAACCAAAGCCATCTAATGCCTTGTTTCTAAGTCAGTGTTCATGACCCACAGGTGGGTTGCAGCTTAGCAACTTAATTAATTAGCTTAATTAGCAGCTTAATTGATTAGCATTTGGACTTAGGCTAGCTTAACCAGGGACTACAGTGTCGTAAATCCTTTTTTTCCAATATTGCACAAGAAGGTACCCAGGAGGTCCTTTTTACCAATGTTGCGCAAGGAGGTACCCAGTATGAACAGGACTAAATGGTTATAAAACAACATAAAGCCATTCAACGAGGTAAAACAGCATACAGAAATCTACAGTGAGTCAAACCATAGTCACTGGGCCCAAAAAGAGAGAAGTGAAGAGACAAGTTTCAGCTCGGCACTGCAATACGGCTAAAATTGGTGCCAATCAGGATCCCCAACAAAGAGGGCATTTTGCATCTGGGGTGCCCCAGCAAAGAATGCCATCTTCTGTGTCTCCTCTGAAGGGAGGAGGACAGAAGAGGACAGAGGAGCACACTTCCTGAAGATATCAGTGTTTGAGCAGGTATATATACAGAGAGATGTTCCCTCAAGTATGAAAGTCTCTTGGCTTCCAGCGTGTCCTTTGGTGCCTGGCCTCGGGTAGAAAGCACTGGTTGCCCATCGCATGGCCTTCCTCATGCGCATGCCACTCAGCTAGCCTTTCCCCGTTTGGAAATGTACCTCTGCTTGGTCCCCTGAAGATGACATTCACTCACCAGAGGTGACCAGCCATGGTTACAAGCTGGAGAAAGGAAATCACTAGACCTCAGGATTGTATTGGTTCTTGAAAGGGAAAAGGAACTCATCCTGGTTCCGCACTGCCTTGGCATCACTCCTGCTCCCTATCAGGCTGTCAGAGGTGGCTTCTCATAGCTTCTCTCTCAGCTACATCTCCTTCAAGACATCCCCAGCCTCCGGGACTTGGCTAACCAGCTAAGGAAGTCCAGCCTGCCCTCTCTCGGTTCTTCTTTGTCTCTGGCCACTCTGCTTTGGTTCTTCCTCTAGCCTGAAGCAACACCCTCTCCTGGGCCAGTTGAAATCCTTCCCTTGAACACATGAAACTGAAGTGTGGGTGTTTGGAAATCCCAGCCCAAATTGGCTGTCGGATTCCCCTTCTATTGGTGGAGAAGCCCTCAGTGTGGAAGGAAAGAACGGGGAGAACCAAGCCACACTGATAGAGAGCGGTGCACTTGATGACCTCCATGGTCCAATCTCGGCAAAACAGACTCAGCTCTGGTCTGTTCTGACTAACTCTGCAAGACCCCCCCAGACAGAGAGAGGCATTTGTGTCCATCCCCTGCCATTCACGGTCTCTTTAAAAGGAACTGAATAAGAGACAGTGTAGCACAGTGGTCTGAGTGCCGGAGTCTGACTCTGGCAGACCAGGGTTCAAATCCCCACTCAGTTATGGCCTTGGGCAAGTCACACTCAACCTCAGAGGAAGGGAATGGCGGCAAATCTCTCTGTATAAAACTTGCCCAGATAACCCTATGAGAATCAGCATGGCATAGCGGTGAGAGTATTGGACTAGAACTCCAGGAGACCAGCATTTGAATCCTCACTCAGCCATAAAAACCCACTGGGTGCCCTCAGTCAGGTCCCATTCTCTCAGCCAATGACAAACCTCCTTGGAAGAAATTTTTCCAAGAAAACCCTTGGAGTGGTAGCATGGGGTAGGGGTTTGGGACATGGCCTAGAACTCCAGAAGACCAGGGTTTAAATCTCTGCTCAGCCATAGAAACCGCCTGGGTGTCGTGGGGCAAGTCACACACTCTCAACCTCAGAAGAAACATCTGGAGGATCAATTTTTATCAGGAGAGGAGCATGTGGGTTTTTTTTCCAGATCTAACATTTATTAATTTTAGTTCAGAGATACAGACTAATTCATAACTGCAAAAGGAAAGAAAGAAAAAAGAGAACAAGAGAAAGGAAACAAACTATACATATGAATGTATAACTCAAACTTAAACTCAACTAAACTAAAATTTTCTAAAGAGCTCTAACCCCCCCATACAAACTGTAATGAAAAGAATCAATTAATAGCCTGTATCTTATTCTACCATTACAGACCTATGTACACTGAGCTTCCTAGAATTACTAACAATCATAACCACAGATTGTTAAGCTTGAGATTTTTTATTGCGCAAAAGAAAAATCTCCCATTGCTCAAAACATCCGCAGATGGTTCCCCGTCCTTCAAAACATCTTCAGTTGCTCTTATCTTTGACAAGCACCGTCCCACATTCCAGACGTCGTCCCCCTTTCCCTAAAACTGGCACTTGAATAATCAACCAATGTTCATCTTTTAAGTGAATGCAGGCATTCCATGTCTCCTCTCCAGCTACCCCTTGAGATGTTTTCAAGGGGAAAATAAGAAAATTTGACAACAGGACAGGCTGACCCCCCACCCCACCCCCTCCAGGGAGGCAGGGATAAAAGCATGCCATTAATTCTAGCAATTTCTTCTAGCTGAACCAATAAGTGGCTGATATCAGAATTCCATCCTCTGCCTTTAATGAGCTGCCCACAACAGAAACATCTTGACCTGTAGTTTGATCATAAAATATTTTGTGTGGGGGGGGACCTTTCATTGCCAAAATGGGGAGTTTGGGGCCATCTAAAGAAGAATGCCACCCGTATCTAACTGAAAGCAGGGGTACCAACTTAGGGGTCAGCTCCCTTCCTGGGTTGGAAGGCTGGAATCCTCTGTCACCATCTGTGTTACATAACTTTATGTTAACTTAGCTACATAGAAGAGGCACTAAGAAATCCTGTTAGCGAATTGTGAAAATGTGTAATGGGACACCAGGAAGAGTATCCCAATCATCATTCAATAGTCAGTGTCTCCAAGGACCACAGTCTCATTGGGCATCAATTCTGACGTGTGTCGGTCACTTGGATGTCTCCCCAGTGTCATATTGTAACAGCGGCCCTCTACTGGTTGTGGTCATCCAGGCCAACCCCCTTGTGCCAAGCAGGGAGACACAAACAAAGCACTCCCGACAGACGGCCACCCAGGCTCTTTTAAAAAGATCCAAATAAGGAGACTCCAACATGTTCCATTCAGGCACCAGCAGATTCCACTGTTGGACAACTCTTACCCACAGGAAGATTTAGGTGAGAACTGTTTTCCTGAGGTTTGAAGCCATTGCTCCATGTCCTAGTTTCTGGAGCAGCAGAAAACAGGCTTGCTCCATCCTCCATATGACATCCCTTCAGATATTTGAACAATGCTATCATGTCCCCTTCCCTTAACCTTCTCTATTCCAGGCTCAACATCCCCAGCTCCCTCAGCTGCTCCTCACAGGGCTCCATGGTTTCCAGGCCTGTTACCATTTTGGTCAGCCTTCTCTGGAGACCTTCCAGCTTGTCCATATCATTCCTGAACTGTGGTGCTCTGAACTGGACACAGGATTATTCCAGGTGGGGTCTGACCAAAGCAGAGTAGAGTGGTACTGTCACTTCCCTTCACCTGGGCACTAGACTCCTGTTGATGCAGCCCAGAATCACATTGGCTTTTTTAGCTGCTGCACCACCCTCTTGGTTCATGTTCAGCTTGTGGTCTGCTAAGACTCCAAGATACCTTTCACATGTACTGTGGTCAAACTAGGTGTCACCCATCTTATATCTGTGCATTCCATTTTTTCTGCCCAAGAGTAGTATCTTACATTTCTCACTTATATAGACACAGGGCCCCAACAGGATTCCAGCCATTAATTTTATTTTATGTACCTATTTATTCTTTAAATATTTATATCCCACCCTATATCCAAGGATCCTAGGGCAGGGTCTAATAAAATCAGTTTAGACCAGTAAACAACAGAAACAATGGCATTAAAAGACTGAAAGTATATTAAAGCATTTAAAACCAGACCATTTAAAACCAATGCAACCAATTTAGAAAAAAGCTGACCACAGCCCATGTGCACACCCGTTTCTTTAAGAGCAATCCATAGTTTCTCATTTTCATTCAGGGACTGATTCGCCGCAAATTTGCACATCTTATTTTGGCACAGAAAACTTCCCTCTCTGCCCAGGACACAGAAAAAAACAAACAAACAAACTTCTGCACAGGAAGTTTATTTTCTGAACAGAAAGTGCCGCTTTCTGGAGGCGAAAAAAAAATATACGTGCAAATTTTGTGCAGCATCAGTCCTGAACCGTGAAAATTCTCAGGCTTCTCGCTGTCAGCTTTCCTGATGCCCAAGAAACACATTTTTCTGTCATTTTTGGATTGCTCCTTCCATCCCTGCTTTTAATGATGACGCCTGGTCAGGTAGTTTCTGGGTACATTTTTTCAGCCTCATTCTCCAGGAAGAGGACTTGGCTTAGCTCTTCCCGCAGGCATCTACTCCTAAGAGAGCATTGCAGGCCAGGTGGGGTGTTGCCGGAGAGCAAGAAAGGGCCTGTGATTGATACTGTTAGCACCCTCCCCTTTGCTGGATTTCTTAGATTGGCCGCTATTAATTTTGGCCTTGCCTCGCACTCCACTGACTGTAAAAGGAGCCCATAAAATGCACTCAGTTTTCTTAACACTGTACACTTTCATGATCCATCTTCGACCCCCAGTTCAGCTGTCTGCTGCATGCAATGAAAATGCAGCAGCAGGTTTACTGTTGAGGGACAGGTAATGTTTCTTGATAAAAAGAAGCGGGGAGAAAGAGAGAGAGAGAGAGGGAGAGATCCACCTCATAGAGTAGACATAAGCCAAGTTTCCACCCTACAACATTCCAGGGGTCACACAGAATGAAAAAAAAATGCAACAGAAAATCACAAGAGAGTCCCAAAAGTCATTTGGTGCTTCAGTGGCTATTACAGATATCCCTCAGTTCACAAAGCCTCTGAAACTGGTTTTACCAAAGGCTTTTTATGGCCACTCAATTATTCCTCCTCATCTTCCTCATTCTCCATCTAGCTAGATGTTTATTAGCAGCATCAGCACTGAAAGGACAGTGAAACACAGACTCTAGAAGGTCGAAAATGTTTTCATTTACTTACGCTTGACTGGGTTGATTCATTTCACATGTACATATTGTGAGTTTGGGATAAAAGGGTTTGTTGAAACATGTTAGAACTGCCTTCTTTGGTGTTGTAGGAAACTGCCCCTCTTCATTCTTTATTCTCTCAATCTCCATGACCCAATTTTTGGTTAAAGGAGGAATGCCAAGGAACACGTCAACTTTGTTAATTGAGACGCACCTGTATTTATTCCCCCTCTCCAAACCTATTTAAAAGGTGAATTGCTACACCTAAAGAGTTCTAGTTCTACTTCCTCTTGGAGGAGCTCAGAAAAAGGGCAATCCAGGGAGCTGGGGGGGGATATTCGAGGGCCACAAAAACAGCCTTAGGGCCACACTTTGCCCATCCCATCATCAAGGGTGGCCCACCTGTAATGGTACAATGGAACCAGGACACTCTGGGTTGGAACACTGGGGCTTGCCAATTATCAAGGACAAAGATGTCATCCCCTCCAAGCTGGTCCCACTGGCTTTCCTGTTTACCCTAAGCTGAGTTGCAATCCTCCCCACCACTGAAGTAAAATGGATTTCACCAGCAACCTTCTGTTGCTGTCAGCTTTCCTGGTTGCAAAGCAAAGAACTCAGGAGTAGTTTGGCCTCGAATTGGCCCTTAAGAGCCATTCAGTTTACAAAAGAACTGTTTCAGATGTAAAAAAAAAAAGAAGAAGAAGAAGAAGGAAGGGAGAAGAGAAAAATAAATCTAGTAGCACCCTTAAGACTCATTGTTTTTTTATTATTATTATTATTTTCACATGAGCTTTCATGGAAACCCACTCCTTCAGACACAGTCCCAAGTGGAGATGAAAACTGCTAGAGACTAGCATGTGTTCAGCCGTTCCCACCTCTGTTCAGCAAATGGCAACAAAACCAATTGAAAGTTTCAGAGAAGAGATTTTTGCAATGGTTCTTCTTCTGCAGCTTCTCCTCCTATAAATGTAGGATAAGCTTAGTTGGTGAAACATGGAGCCTATGTGTGTTACGTGATCTTGCCCGAGTACTGGATTTGACCTGGAGCCTCCAGTACCAGAGGAATGTGCTAGCATTACGCAGCCTAGAATGGCCCTGGCTAGTACTGGCTGACATGTACCGAGTAGTCCCTGGTTCAACAGAAAGAGCCCAGAGCTTTTTCAGAAAACTCAGGAAAACAATGGTACCTATTGCAAAAGTTGTGAGAACTGAAGGAACAAAAGATTTGCAACGTTATACAGCAATACATTTCAGCTTTAGCCCATGCAATGATTCTATTTGACAGTTAAGCAGAACAACGCAGCTTCCCCAGCTAGTTTCCCCTTCCTTTGTTCTCATGGCTCTCGCCAACAACTTTGACATTGGAGACTCAACTGCCAGCACCTGGCACCTGGATTCACGGCCAGCATAGATGCAACATATTTCTTTCTTCACTGAGCCCTGGTGGCGCAGTGGTTAAATGCTGGTACTGCAGCCACAAGGTTGTGAGTTCAATCCTGCCAGGCTCCAGGTTGACTCGGCCTTCCATCCTTCCACTGGTCGGTAAAATGAGCACCCAGCTTGTTGGGGCAATTAGCTAAAAACATTGTAAACCACTTAGAAAGCACTTAGCTGATAAGCAGTATAGAAATACACATGCTATTGCCATTCTTCCCAGCACACTCATTTCCCCCCAGCCATTCCCATCATCCCCTCACCGTACAGCCTTCCAATGGAGCACTAAAGCAAAGCAATATAAAGATCATGTGGCATCAAGCCACAAGTAGCCTGGCACAAAGTGTATGAGTCATGGGGCACCATATGATAGCCGAGATCAAAAACACTCCATGCTACAATGGTGTTATATAAGGTATAAGGTCGCAGAAAAGAAACCAGACGGTTGAGTATTCAGTCATCAAGGCCAGGACTTATTAAAACTGGTGAATCAGACAATGGGCAGTTTCCTTAGCAACCCCAAGGTGAGCACAATGTGCCACACAAACACCACCTGAAGCCCACAACCCATCAGTGTGGTAGGGAGAGTGAAGCCAAACGGACGCTAATACTCCTGTCATCTCGGTTTTCATTTTGTTGTGGTTGTTGCATGCCTTCAAGCCAAGTCCAATATGGAGTGATCTTCTCCTGGGATTTTCTTGGCAAGGAGATTGGCCCTTTCTCTGAGGCTGAGAGAGTGTGACCTGCCCCAGTGCATGTCCATGGCTGAATGGGATTTGAACCCTGGCTGCCCTAAGCCTTGGTGTAATTCCCAAAGCACTACATCACGGTGCCTCCTAGTGTCTTCATGGGAACTCCAACTAATGGCAACCCTCTCTGAGGGTTGTTCTGGCCAGATTTGTTATCCAGAGGAAGTTTGTGATTGCCTTCCTGTGACTCTGGGAGGGACTGGCCCAAGGTCCACGGCCAAGCAGGATTTGAACCCAAGTCTCAAGTCTGTCCAACACTCAAACCACAACATAAAACTGGCTCTCCGCTTACATTTTCCAGTAGTGGCTTTCTACGCCTGAAGATCAAAAAGCCAGCAAATACGAGGACGACAGAAGGCCGAGAGAAAATGAGAATCAAAATGAGAAGCAAAGTCCATGCAAAGAAACTATAGTTAGGATAAAAACGCAGTTTGAGAGAAAATACATTTTAAGCTGCGGTTGAGGTTTGATGTTGGGGTTCTGTCACATAAATCTCACATGGAATGAGGGGCTGATTGCACTGTGCCACACCTGCATTGAAGGATGGCATGGTTCGACCGAACACACACACCCTAAATGTGCCATGGAATGCGCATCCGCCTGCACAAGGGCCCCACACGCCCAGCTCCACTCCTACAAAATATGTATGCCAAGCTGATGTTCTGCAGCTGGAGAATAATCTTCCAGCACTGCCATTGGTGAACTTGGACATGTGCAAAACAGCCACAGGGTTTGGCTTATGCATTTAAAGGTGGGAGGGGCGGTTGTATGGATTTTTCAGACGTACCGATCAGTGTGGAGAAGGAACTGAAGTTTGAAATGTCTTGTCTTTCCCCAGATGACGCTGGTGACAAGGAAGGCTCTTGAGGAAACAATAACCCTGATGCTGGCCACAGAAGAGCATTGTGAGAACCCAGCGAGGAAGAAAAAAGCCAAGGTGCTGGCAAGACAGCAAGGAGGAGCCTCTGGGAAATGGGGATTGCCCATTCTGAGTGCCAATGGGCAGGCAGCAACCCAGAGGCGCACTGAAGCTGTGGTGAGTGGAGGCAGCAGCCCATTCTTTGGAACAGTCAAGGCAAGGCACTCATAGCTGGGGGCAACATGGCTGTTCTGGATTCAGGCTGCACCCGAGGCTGAATGAACTCCATGATTGTGTTGAGAATGGAGTTGCAGCCAGAAGAATGAGTCACTCTTGTTAATTTTGTCCAGATGGATGGGAAGGAGATGAAAGGTGAAAGACCAGACCTCCCTGGTCCATCTGGGAGTGGGGAACCACTATGAAACCATATGATTTGTGCCAGCACCCACAGCTAAGTACCCAGCCATACTGGGACTGAACTGGTTACAATTCCACATCCTGCATGTACAGTGGAAGGCTGGGACTGCGTGTTCCCTTTGGTGGTGTCTCAAAAGTGTGCATGGGTGAACTGCCACTCCAATTGCTCGGATCAGAACCGTGGGAGGCTGGCGATGGCTCCAGCTACAGAACTCACAAGGGGAGTTACTGAAGTGGACACTAGGGAAGTCCCAGCAAGGTACCCTCACTTGTGGGAGGCAGGGGCAGGAAGAGAGTACGATGCGCTTCTGTCTCACCCTTTACTGTGCTATGGAAATAGAGAGAGAGCAAATTGCAAAGGTCTAATTTGTACATTATGTCCACCAAAGGGAGGGATGCCATTTCCGCCCTACACTGTTACAGTGCTATTATACCACTTTCAACTTCCTGTGTAATCCTGGGGTTTGCAGTTTAGGGAGGGACAGCTTTGGCCTCAGTAAACTGCAAACCCCAGAATTCCACAGGATGTTGAAAGTGGAACAATAGCACTATAAGTGTGGAAAGGCCCAGGGTTGTTGGGAGCATGAAATGACAATTATTTAAAGCATGAGTTTAGCAGGCCAGCCCAATCAACCATGACGGCCTCATGTTTTTTCCAAAGAAAGAAAAATGAGCAGATTTTGAAATGGTCATGGGTCCTTGAGGCCATCTAGACTGACCCATGTTTGAATCTTTATTGCTCAGCTAAAAGCCATTGAACTCACCACAATCAAATAAAATGCAACTGGACAAAACATCACACCAACAATAAATGCAAATAATATACAGTCAATAAACAAACAAAACAAAAAGTATAAAAAATAGAACAATATATAATTACACTGACACGTTCTAAAACACCTGCCCCATGTCATCTGCAATCTGGTGAGGAGGAGGAGATAAGCTTGGGGAGGCAGAATGCTAGGTTGACCTTGCCCTCCTTAGCATGTTTTTAGGTAGTCATCTTGTTTTTATACTTAAATGGGCTTTACTGTGTTGCGAGGGGATGATGGGATCATCTAAGAAACTGTGTGCAGGGAATGAGGACGCGTTATTGTAACAAACTGTGATAAGGGTACAGGTGCAAGCAGACAGACTTAGCCCCAACGTCAAAATGTTGGCGAGCTATATGGGAATTTGGGAGGGGGATGGATGTGCTTGGGAAAGGAATTGTTAAGTATCCTAGAATGCTAGCACGCACTAATTTGAAATGTGACAGCTTACAAGGAGCTGAAATTCCAACCCTTCCTGGCGGTTGCCAAGTGCTACAGCTGTTTTCTTCGATGTTCCTGAATAAAGCTTTTGAAACCTCAGAGCCTAATTGCTGGAATGTGAGGCTATCCAGTATATCAGGGCTTTCCAAATGGTGTGCTGCAACACATTTGTGTGTCACTTGAAGTGTGTATGTGGGTCACCTATGATCTTGGAAATGTATATTATTATTTATAAATCATATATTTTTAAAAATATATGAAAGGTTTTCATGACATTTGTTGTGTCCCCATACATTTCGTTATTACAATTTATATATGTGTCCGTATCTCTTATAATGGGGTTAGTTTAACCTCCAGTTTACTCCTAAAACAGAATTACTATGTCACAAAATGATGCATGTCTAAAAAGTGTGTCACCAACATGAAAAGTCTGGAAAGCTCTGCTGTATATCAACAGGTGACTTATACACAAACATTTAGGGGAAACAGAAAGGTAAATTCTTTACAGTGGAATTTCTAGATTGCATTTGCTTCTATTATTTAGGGCTTGAAGATTTGCATCCAAATGTTACAGAAACAATATGGGCCAATGAATTCCTGCAATCATATCCTGCCCCGACCTTGTATTGGAGGCATGGAGGTTTGAAGACTATGCATCAGCATCTAATTTAATATAACATTTGTATTATTGTTTTTAAAAAATATTCTATCACAGTCTACGTTAACATTGTTGCTGTTTTTGTGTGCCTTCAAGTCATTTCTCTTACGGTGACCTTATTGGGGTTTTCTGGGTGAGGTCTAGTCAGAGGAAGTTTGCCTCCGAGGCTGAGAGTGAGAATTGTTCATATTCCTTTGCTGGATATGGACAATGGGGAACGGCCCAGCTCTAATTCCCGCAGGCATAAGTCCGCTTATGAAGACATAAGCCCCCAACAGGAGCCCAGCCTATGCACTGAGATTTAACGTGCAATTGTATTTGCGATTTTCACTGGTAGGGGTCCCCACAGAACCCAGAAAGAGATCTACAAGCCCAACACAATCAACACATTGGGAAGCAGTGGCTAACAGGGGAGGGGATAGAGGTTATCGTTTTTGCCCTGCACCTTGTTTGCCAGTCCTGTGTCACGTTCTTCGTCGAGCCTCCGAGAGACCCAACAGAGGATGGAAAAGTACTCTGGGTTCCATCCAAGGCAAGCTGGGGAGCCAAGAAGAATTCCTTGGGGGAGGGAAACCATTCTCAGTTAACAAACAGCTGGACCGGGGGCTTCACAGCTGCTCTGGATGGGCTGGCCCTTCAGAGGAGCAATCCAACCCTGCTCAAAACTCTCCCACACTTCTAGCTCACGCTTTCCCCCCAGGATATGTTTGTGCCAGGACTAAGGAACTTTCAGCCCTCCAGGCGTTCTGGACTCTAACTCCCACCATCCATTCTCATTGGCCATGCTGGCTCGGGCTTTAGGGGAGCTGAAGTCCAAAAACATCTGAAGGACTAACCAAATACCTTCAGCAGGGAGAGAGATAAGTGACTACATTTAAGAAAAAATGAAATGCACAAACAGAGGATGGAAAATCCCTGGTTTGACAGCAAGACATGCGAAAAAGGTTGAGGGGTCTTAGAAGACCGCAGGCTGAACATGAGCCAAGAGGGTGATACAACAGCCAAAAAGGCCAGTGCCATTCTAGGCTGCATCAACAGGAGCATAGTGTCCAAAACAAGAGAAGTAGTGGTGTCCCTCTGTTCTGCTTTGGTTGGACCTCACCCAGGGAAATCCCACATCCAGTTTTGGACACCAACAGCTCAAGAAGGATGTGGGTAAACTGGAATCTGTCCAGAGAAGGCTGGCCATGAGGGTCAAAGATTGGGAAACCAATCCCTATAAGAAAGTCTAGTGCAGGCCCTGAGAATTCAGGACCCAAACCTGGGGCTTAGAGACGACCCCCGGCAATGTCAGAGAGGCCCGACACTGAAGATGCCGCAAAGCACAACAGCTTAAGCATCAAGAGCTGCACAGGTGATGCCAGAACTGGGACCTCTCCAAAACTTTGGTTTCTCCTGTTTTCACCAAGAATGCCTGATATGTACAACTCGGCTGGCAGCTTAAAAGACGTCCATTTTTCACACCCATCAACAGTGAAGCAAATAGGAGTGCTTTTGGTTTAAACAAAGGTGTTTTAACATGGTTTGGTCTGAAACGGAGATCTAACTTGTGTATCTCCTTCATTGAAGAATCTAATAAATACTTATTATCTTGTTCCTCTTCTTTAGTTATATCAGGATGGGCAAAATGTGGGCTGTGGACCACATGCAGCCTCTAAAATCCCCTCCAGTCCCGCAGAGCCCCCAGCCCCTAGTTTTTTTAAAAAAGTGTGTTTTTTTAGGGTTTCCCCCCTGAAAACTGCAGGAAGCCCCCAAAATGTGCCACTCCTCACAGAAGTCCTTCAGCACCCTGCAAATCTCTATGTTCCTCAGAATCCTTCTCAAAATGGTGACGGGAAGTGCCATGTTGGGAATAACAGAGAGGAAAATAGAGACTTTTGGGACCATTGTCAGACATGTGCGGCCCATGGTGGGGGGTAGGAATTGGCCCCAGCCCCTGTGCAGTTGCCTACTCCGATTTACTTCCTGCTTTTTCTTCCCAAAACAGGGCCATTTCCACACTACACTGTGATAGTGCTATTATTCCACTTTCAACTTCCTATGGAATCCTGGGGTTTGGAGTTTAGGGAGGGGCCTTTAGAATTCCCAGCCAAAGAGCTCTTTGGCCTCTGCAAACTACAAACCCCAGAATTCCACAGGAGGTTGAAAGTGGAATAATAGCACTATAACAGAGTAGGGCAGAAATGGCCCGGGATTCAAGAAAGCTTACAAATTAAAACAAATATGAAGTAGTTAAAACATACTATATATGGTTATAACTGAATATAAAATATACTCTATACTAGTTTAATAGGCCTAATGTGTCTCATTTCCCTCCCAGCTTCCCAACTCCCCACTTTTTTTTCTGGACTGCCCATTTTGTGTCCAACTGCACACTAAAAGAAAAAAAATCTCTGGGTATACAGGGATTCTGGGAGTTGTAGTCCCCAGAAGGAAGATTTCAAAACTCTATGTATATGAACACACATTTCTCTCTTCCTGCTCTCTTCCTGCTCTGGTCCAAAAGGTTTCGGAGGCTTCAGAAATGAGGCCAAAGCCTGCCAGACCTATTCACCTGAGCATGAAGAGCAGGTTGCGCGTTTTCTCATCACGCTCAGCACAACCTCTCCCAGCTCTGTCTACAACCCTCTGGACTGAATGTAATCCTCGTCTTATTTGCAGAAGCATCCACCCGCTTTGCCAAGGTCTTTCGACAAACCCACACACAGCTGGAGAGGAAAGGGAGACGCTCTCGGTTCCCCCTCTCGTCTTTCATGTGTGTCTAAATCCCCTGATGTTGTGGGCCTGGAAGCCAAGCACAAAGTGTACGCAGGAGAGGAGGAAAGGCTTGTTTTTCACAATGCCGCCGAAGTCCTGGTGTTAAAGGCACCCCAAGGAATCTGTTTAAGCAGGAACAAACAGATGACAAACAGATGTCATCTTAATGACACAAATGAGGAGAGAAAGGAAATGGTTGTCACAGCCAAGGCGTCCCTTGATTGCAGCCTTTGCTCCCCTCCACTGATTGTGGAAGGAGCTAGCAGCCATTAGCTCACTATATAATAACTGCAGCCCCAGTCCCTGGAGCTCAGCTAACAGGCAGCAAAGCCAACGGGCATTGGGTGGACATTTAGCAGGGAAATTTTGAGCGGGGAAGCCCAGAGTTCTGTTTCAGCACCTACTTAGGACTACTGAATATGGATGGTGAGGGAGCTGCCACAGTCACCTGCAACAGCCGTGGTATGTTTGTGTTCTTGCTGGAGGATGTGGGCAGCTCGCTTGCAGCAAGTGCAAGTTAGGCCGTTTCCACACTCGACTGTTCTAGTGCTATTCTTCCACTTTCAACATCCTATGGAATTCTGGGGTTGGTAGTTTAGGAGGGGACTTTGAGGATTCCATAGGATGTTGAAAGTGGAAGAATAGGACTGGAACAGTCGGGTACGGAAATGGCCTCGGTTGCCCTGTTGGAAGAGAAGGTCCAGCAACCTGAGGCCCGTGTACCCACTCTTCAGAGTATTAGAGAGCATGAGGTCTTCTTGGACAGAGCAGAGCGGACTGTCTTGAAAGAGGAACACACAGGGATTGACTCTGAGGAGAAGGCTAGTTCCCAAACACAAGAAGTAGAGAAGGAGACACAGAGTAGAAGGACCAGGGATCTTTCAGCGAGTTTGGAGCTACAGAATCAGTTTTAAGCTCTGTCCCATATCAGTGAGGATGAGGGACAGGGACAAAAGCAACAGGGTCCATCCTGAGAAAATGTGCAGGGGACTTTAGAAGAGCCAGTCCCTGCCAATCCCCAGAGGAGGCATGTGGAGGTGGTGGGGGACTCCCTGCCGAGGGGGACAGAAGTAGTGGTTCGTGGGCATGAGAGGTGTCAGGTGTGTTGTCTCCCTGGAGCAAAAATCTGTGACGTAACACAGGGGCTGACAAAACTGGTCAAGCCCGCCAACCGTTACCTCTTCCTTTTGGCCCATGTGAGAACCAACTGCAAAGTTTGGTTTCTTGGACCATGATCTGCGGTTTCATGTAGATGGATTTCTGGCAAGTGATGGGTTGCACCTCATAGCAGTTGGCAGGAACGTTTTTGCTAAGAGTCTCAGAAACCTAATCAGGAGGGATTTAAGCTGGTTTATGGGGAGAAGAGAGACAGTATCTTTGAGAACAGGAGTTCATCAGGCACTGGAGGTAATAGCCCAAATGTTCTGGGGAGAACCAGGTGAATAGTACAAGAACCCAATAACGGAAGGGAAAGAAACTTAAAGAACTAGCTACGGCCAATGACCCGTGGTGTCAGATGTCTCCACACTAAGGCACAGAGCATGGGAAATAAGCAGCATGAACCATTTCCGCACTAGACGGTTATAGTGCTATTATTCCACTTTCGACATCCTATGGAATCCTAGGATATGCAGTTTAGGGAGTGGCCTTTGAGGATGTTGAAAGTGGGATAATAGCACTATAGCAGTCTAGTGCGGAAATGGCCTGATCCTCATAGCACAGCAAACATAATATAATATAACAGGTATCACAGAAGCATGGTAGACTGAATCTCATCATCAGAATGTAACAATGGAGGGTTATAACCTATTTCAAAGAAATAGATCAAATAGGAAAGGAGAAGGAGTAGCACTATATGCCAGGGATGTTTACACCTGTGAAGGGATCCGTGAATTAAATCCTGGAAGCCAGGCTGAGAACATCTGGGTTAAAATTCAGAGGGAGAGAAACAACTGTGATGTCAATGTGGGGGTCTTCCTCAGACCCCCAAACCAGACTGAGGACTTGGATGAGAGATGTAGCAGTAATGGGAGATTTCAACTATCCTGATATCTGTTGGAAGTCAAACTCTGCCAAGAGTATTAGCTCCAACAAATTCCTCACTTGCCTTGCAGACAATTTCATAATCCAGAAGGTAGAGGAGAGAACAAGAAGATCAACTATTTTAGATCTGATCCTAACCAATAACGATGAGCTAGTTAAGGGGGTGGAAGTGGTGGGACCCTTAGGTGGAAGTGACCATGTTCTCCTGGAGTTTACTATACAGGGGAAAGGGGAAGCCAAATATAGTCAGAAGCATTAAAGCATTAAAGAGCTCCAGTTGCAAACTCTTGTTCCTAAACTACATATCCCAGGATTCCAAAGACATTGCTGTGGCAGTTAAAGTGGAACCATAGTGCTATGATCATGTAATATGAAAGGACCTCTGGTCTTCACCTGGGAAGTACCCATGTTCAAAGTCTTCTTGAGACAAAATTTCTTTGAGGAGCTTTCTGGAAGCTATACCCCACCTTAGCTTTTCTGTCTTGAAAGGGAGAAAATATTGAAGAATTCTTTCACAGCATTATTCTTCTGAGGACCAGAGATCCCTCTGAGAAAAATTTGGGGCAGAAGGTACATGACAGTGGCACAAGAGCTGAACTTTTCTGTCCCCACATGTGAGGATGAATAATTATATCAGATTTCTCTCTATTGTGTGAGAAACCAAATATTCCTCCACATTATCTTCCCTGTATTTGACTATCCTGTGTGATGGAGAAATATTCTGTTTACAAAAAAGACACGGAGATGGCATGGATTGCACTAAACCCCCTTGTTTTCTGTGCCAAAAACAGGTTTCCTGTTCCAAAAAGCCATTATCATCCCCATACCCACTAGGGATGGGGCAACATTTTTAGGAAAATAAAATGCAAAGCATTTTTTAAAGACAAGGAGGCATTTTTCAGGGCCTAAGAAATCACCTTGGGACCACTTTTTAAAAATCAATTTCACATTTCATATGTTGGGCTAGGTTTCTCTTCTTACTTTCCTTCCATGGTTCTTCCACTTTTGGTTTTGTTGATCCTCATCTTCTTCTGCTGTTTAAAAAAGTGTATGAGGAGCGTTACCATACCCTACCACCCCTCCTACAAGATACACAATTTTCATAAATTGGACTTATTAATGACCAGAGAACATGATTGGGGTCATGCTGACCGGAGATGTGTTTGGGGTTATGATGGTGAGAAAAGTCCAGGTAGGATTATTTGGAAAACACAGACGCTGATGGGTTTGTGCTAATCTCTTCACCGCTTCAGGCTCCTTGCCTTTTCAAACACAATTACAGACAAACTGCCCAGATAAAGCAATCAGAAACCATCCCTCAACCTTACCCTACAGAGATCTTCCCTATATACCCTACCTGACTGAACATTAAGAGATTGTCATGACTCCCATCAATGTTTTGTCAGTTCAGAGTTAAAGCAATCAGCCCATTCTGGACCCCTTTGCCAGTCCCATGGGAAAGCCATTACGGCTTTGTCAATGCACCCCTTCAGTGTGTGAAATAGGGTATAAAAATCCTAGTTTGATCCCAGCCAATTGTAGCATGTAGAATGTAGTCCAGACTGTTGCTCCCCCATGTTGTCTGAATGCCTCCACTGCAACCTCCTAAGGTAACAGAGAGCTGGAGGGTCACGAGGTATGACCAAAGCCAAACCTCTGCATCTGGGGTGGTTTGGTAACTCTTTCAGTAACCTAGGAGGAAATTTTCCTCTTTTTTTTTAAAAAAAATAATGAGGTCTGGGGACTTGGGGGAGCTGAAAAAAGGGATGCAGGCCACATTTTGTGCACCTTTGGACTACATACACTGACTGGCAGCATCTCCTCAGGGTGTCAGACAAGCATCTTTCCCAAATCAGCTAGCTCTGTTTCCAAGATTTGAACCCAAAACCAAACACACACACAACCCTTCTCATAGGAAAAAAATCTATCACAAATGCAGAGATGTTTTTCAGAGAGAGGCATTTAACATGCCACATGTCCTCCTTCATCCACAAACTGAGGTGGTACAATGTCAAAAGAAATCTACCAGTCAATTCTGTTGCTGTGTATGACCCATGAACGTGATGGGAGTTGTAGTCCAACACATTTGGATGGCCGCAGGCTGAAGAAGGCTACCTTAAGGCATTTCACAAAATACTTTGCCCCACTCCACAAACACACACACTATTATCAACACATGCATTCCTGCAATGACACTGAGTGGGGGTAAGTGCATATTGCAAAGTCATCTTACTGTAATGATCTGAGCCATTCGCAAAGGCTAATGAACTGTGATTTCTCAGCAAAATTTGCAGAGAAACTGACCACTTGGAATTCCTTTGAATGCATTACTTCCAAAAGCCAGGATGACTGAATTTGCTTTCTCCAGTGGAGCATTGGATACCGCTGTGGGGTCAGCAGAGGCACCAAAGCTGAGAATGAGTCTTCACTGGCAGGTGAAGATGGACCAGAGGTGAGCCGTGCAGCAAGCAAAGCGGACTGGCCTGAAAAGGCTTCCTTGCACAGGTACAATGTTTTAGCAAGTTCACAAAGTGTTAGTATTGCGGTTTTACAGGATTTGACCACATCCTTTCCTTTGCATGCTTTACCTGTATTTCTAAATGATCAGCTACAAGGCTAGAAATTTAAGATTGGAGGAACATTTCATAAGAGGGGGACAGAACGCTTATCTGAGGACAAAATGTGCTGGGCCCATCCCCAAATGCTACACTCCTGCACAAATAGTAATTAAAACCTTCTACCTCCAGCTACACTCACATCCCAAAAAATCGCCTCCACAGATAGAAGAAAAGGCAAAAACTCCAGTGGCATCAGTGATGCAAAGAACTTAGAAGGTGCTGGGGTTCAGAGAATCAACATACCTACTGTGAGGAAAATCTGGTCCACCTTGCAGAGAAACTGTTTCTGACTTCAATCGGTGGCCCCTCGGAGTCAGTGGGCTCTGTTGGGAAAAGATCAGTGGGTCATTAAAAAAAAAACAACAGCAGAAGCAGACCTACATGGTCTGGTGCCAAGAAATGTTTCCAATGCTCTGTCTCGCTCTTGGTAGGGCCAGTGGTGAGATGGGTGTCCCTTTCAGTAAAAGGGAGAAATGATCAATGAAAAGGTTTGCAGCAAAAAGCAGCCCTTGCTTACCAGGGAGGAAGTGGTTTTTTGGATAGGAAATGTGGCCACTTCCCCATCCTTTGTTAGAAGAAGGGTCTTGCAGACTCAGCATTAGGTCTCATGCAGAGAAGATGGCCCTCTCTTTGCTTTCCTTCCACAGAGGAAGGTCCTTTTTTAAGAATTCAGACAGACTTTTAGAGCTGAAAGAATTCATGGGGAAGACGTATTTTTTTTTTAAAAAAATGGACTGTTTTAACAGCTTTCAATCCTCTTTAGAGTGTACAATTTCAACTGTTTTAATACCTTTCACAGTTTAATTCAATGTTAAGATTGACTTTCTTGTATGTTTTCAACTACATCATCCTCATTTTAATTGGAAAGCCACCTCAAGTGCGGAATCTTGGAGAGAAGGTGAGGTGCAAATCAAGTGAAGAATAATATAATAATTGGACTATAAGACGTTGGTCCTTCTTGGTGCAACGCCCAGCGTTCTTTGGGTCTACAGTATGGATGGGCAAGGACTGGGCCAGGGAGCCACTTTTCTGTCCCTGGGATCCCCTGTGGGCCACATGGACCAGAGGCAGATCTCAGGTGGGGCAACTAGGACATGTGCCCTGGGACACCAATACCAGGGGTGTGCAAAAAAAGTCATGCATGTAAGGGGTGCAGCGTGGGGGGTAAGGGTAAGAAGATAGGGGCACAACTTCCACACTTGCCCTAGGCATTGTTTATGCTAGATACACCACTGACATGGACTACCCAAAATGGAGGGAGGAACAAACATAGAAATGGTTGGACTTCCCCTTCTGGCCTGAACATGGGTATTTTTTTTTTCCAGTGTGAAATCACCTCCTGAAGACTTCGAGGAAAAACAATGCACCCAATTTTGCCAAAAGAAGGAGTGAAGGACTGAAAAAGCGCACAAGCCCCTTGTCACAGCACCACTGGCTGCCAGTCAGTCTGAGCATCATTCAAAGTGCTGGTGATGACCTCTCAAGCCCTATAACTCTGAAAGCGTCAGAGGGAAACACCAACTCTGCCGTGCCTAACTTAGCCTGACAGTAGCCATTTTGCTGTACTTCCGTCACGGCTGCATTCCTCTTAATGTTTGGGTGGTGGGAGGGGGATGCCGGTCAGAGGATGAGAACCAAGGTTGTTCAAGAGACTGGTACAAGATAGAACATGAGAACATGTTCTCACAATATGTGCCTGGGAAAATGCTGAGTGGGCGAGAGGTGTTCTAAAAAGTGAAATTGTGTGCTAATCTCCGGTTCTGGCAAGGACGTTGCCTGCATTCTGAATTTAACATTTAATAAATGCTTTCTAGACCTTTTCAGGAAGACTGCTTATTGAGTTGAGACAAAGCAAGGCATGACAGAAAGCCCGTTACAGATGTCCCCTGCTTATTCAACAAGTTAGGGAACAGAACTGTGTCAAAAAGCAGCAATCATCCAAATGTGGAAGCAAATCAACTCAGCGCCACCTTTTTGTTTGGTCTGAGAGAAAAAGAAGTGTGTGGTGGACAAGGGACACACCGCAGACAATTTCTAAGAGACTCACTGCACATTTCTTAGAAACCATGTGCAGCGCATCTCTTATACAGTGTTTGCCACCATGTGCTGCTTTTTTCCCCCAATTGACTCAGCACCATATTTTGTTCAGCCTGTATATAGTTCATACACATACACGTACCAACAGGCTGAGCTTCCCTTATCTGTAAATCCAAAATCTGAAAACCTCTAAAACCAAGCCACCAGCCGCCCACTTCTGCCTTTGAGGTGGTGGTTGAGGCACTCCTCCTGATTTGTGTCTGAAATCTCAGTCTCTCCCTTTCTCTCTTTTTGCCACCAGCTGCCCACTTCTGCCTTCGTTCATCTCACCAGTCTGAGGAGTGCTGCAGCCGCTGCCTCGGAGGCAGTTCAACCCTCTGTAAGGCAAGAGCTTGGATGAACCAGCATGGTGTGATTGTTTGATTGTTGAGCTCGAATCCCTGCTCAGCCACAGAAACCCATTGGGTACAAAGGCAAATCTCCTTGCTAAGAAAACCCTAGGACAGGCCTTGCCATAAATCAACTTGCCTTATTTATTCATAGAATCATAAAGTTGGAAAAGACCCCTGGGGCCATCCAGTTCAGCCCCTGCTATGCAGGAACACATACCAAGGCACTCCCAACAGATGGCCATCCAGCCTCTGCTTAAAATCCTCCAAAGAAGGAGATGCCACCACACGCCATTGAGGCAGCATATTTCACGGCCAGACAGCTCTGACAGTCAGGAAGTTCTTCCTGAGGTTCAGGTGGAATCTCCTTTCCTGCAGCTTGAATCCATTGCTCCTCATCCTAGTCTCTGGAGCAGCAGAAAACAAGCCCACTCCCTCTCTGACATGACACCCCTTCAAATATTTAAACACGGCTCTCATGTCCCCTCTCAACCTTCTCTTCTGAAAACTAAACATACCCAGCTCCCTAAGCCGTTCCTCATAGGGCATGGCTTCCAGACTCTTCACCATTTTGGTTGCCCTCCTCTGGACAGCTTTATCCAGCTTGTCAATATCCTTCTTCAATTGAGGTACCCAGGACCAGACACAGTATTCCAAATGAGGTCTAACCAATATAGAATAGTACCAATACCTCCCTCGATCTAGACACCATACTCCTATTGATGCAACCAAGAATCGTGTTGGTTTTCTTGGCTTCCACGTCACACTGCTGACTCATGTTCAACTTGTGGTCCAGCAAGCCTCCTAGATCCCTTTCACATGTACTGCTATCCAGCCACGCATCCCCCATCCTACAGTTATGCATCCCATTTTTCTGCCTAAGTGCAGGACCTTACATTTCTCTCTGTTGAAATTCATTTTGTTAGCCTTGGCCCAGCTCTCCAATCTGTCCAGGTCCTTTTGAATTTTGATCCTGTCATCAGGCGTATTAGCAACCCCTCCCAATTTGGTGTCATCTGCAGATTTGATCAGCATGCCCTCTATTCCTTCATCCAAGTCATTAATGAAGATATTGAACAGCACCAGGCCCAGGACAGAACCTTGTGGCCCCCCGCTAGTCACTTCTCTCCAGGATGAAAAACAGCCCTTGGTGAGGAGCACCCTTTGGGTTCGGTCAGTCAACCAATTACCAATCCACCTAACAGTGGCCCTGCCCAACTCGCATTTTACCAGCTTCTTTGCAAGAATGTCATGGGGAACTTTGTCAAAGGCCTTGCTGAAACCAAGATATGCTACGTACAAAGCATTCCCTTCATCTATCAAGCTTGTAACTATTCAGTTAGTTGTATCCTGACTTTTTTCCAAGAAAACATACCAACAAATCAACATTAAAACCAAACAGACACCCTAAACCAAATTATAAGTTACATAATATAATTTAAAACAAGATAGCTCTTACAGCCCTTTGTTATAAGCCTTCAATCCTAAGAGGACATCTGATTTTTTTAAAAAAAAATTGCCTACCGATGGAAGGACAGCAGGGAGGGAGCCATTCTAGACCTCCTAGGGAAGGAGTTCCAAATTCTAGGGGCAATCACTGAGAAGGTCCTGTCTTGTGTCTCCAACAGCCATCCCTGCTAAGGTGGTGGGACTGAGAAAAGGGCCTCTCCTGCAGATCTCAGGGCCCTGACAGGCTCATGGGGGGAGATACAGTCTATTAGACAACCAGGATCTGATGTAGTACAAAGTGACTTCTGAAGTTCTCTCTTCCTCATTTATGTTCAGAAAAGGGAGATTTACGTGCTAACCCCAAAAATCTTGAAGGTGGATTGTGTAATATCACCAGAAATGTTTTTGCTGGAAGTTATGGATTAAGTCTTTGGCCATTTCCACACTACCCTGTTATAGTGCTGTTATTCCCCTTTCAACCTCCTGTGGAATTCTGGGGTTTGTAGTTTACTGAGGCCCAAGAGCTCTCTGGCTGGGAATTCTAAAGACCCCTCCCTAAACTGCAAACCTCAGGATTCCATTGGATGTTGAAAGTGGAATAAGAGCGCTCTAACACTGTAGTGCAGAAATGGCCTTTGTTATATGGTAACAGCAGCAAGAATATTGTTCACTCAAAGGTTAGAAACAGATTGAAACACCAATGACAGAAGAATGGACTGCTAAGGTTGCTTGGTTAGCACAAATGGCCAAACACTAACATGGATTTTAAAGAATAAGTCTGTTGAAAGTCTTTCTTTCTCTCTCCCTCTCTCTCTCTCTTTCTTTCTTTCTTTCTTTCTTTCTTTCTTTCTTTCTTTCTTTCTTTCTTTCTTTTTTGAAAGATTGGAAACTGTTTATAGACGTTTTGAGCAATAAGAAATCTAAAGATGCAACAATTTGTGCCTGTGGTCACTAGTAATTCTAGTAGGATTACTCAGCTGGATCTGTAATTGAAGAATAACATTCTTTTCCTCTTTTTTATTTCTATTTTTCTTTCTTTCCTTACAGTTTGGCTTGCAGGGGGCAGTCAGAGCCCTTTTGCATTTTAGTAGCTTAACATGTAGTGTTTTCGTTAGTGTTCAACACTGAGTGGGTAAGTACTGTGTTCTAGTTTTAAGTTTTTTCCTTTTGCTTTGAACATTTATTTCTCTGGCCCTTTACGCACCTTACCTTTTTCCAGCATAGGGGTGCGGGGATCGCGCAAGCAGCCTCCAGTGAGAGGCTCTCACGTCCAGGGTCCTTCGGCTCCACACGAGCTGCCTGCTCGTGCAAGGGCCCCGCCTCTTACTTCTGCAGTGCAGCTCCAGAGGCTCTGCACACCAGGTAAGTGCACGCGGGGCCCAGGAGTAATGTGCGATCATGCACCATTTTCGGCTTCTCGCCGAAAATGAAAAGGTGCGGAATTGGCGCCTGCCGGCCCCTGGAGCATTGCACGATTGTGAGTGTGTCATGCAGATCGCTCCTCACAAACATGCAACACTCTAGGCCCTCTTTCGCATGGAAAATGCCGTGCAAAAAGGGCCTCTGATTGCAACACCAATTCTACCTGTGAATCCGACCGTTTGTTTCATTGTTTTGAAACTAATAAACAAATAATCTAAAAAGGATTTTAAGAAAAATGACCAGGCATGAGCAAGATCTTCTCCTCTCTCTCCATCTTCATATCTCTCACCAAAGAAATGGGCAGTTATGTACAGCTGGAATCTAGAGTTGCTCAGGAATAGAAACCAGATAGCCACATCCCTATGTGAGTCAGGCAAGGGTGTGCCCATGGGCAGCTGAGAAAGCCAAAGTGGTCTCCTTTGGCCATCATGCCTGCTGAACCTCTGCCAGCCCCCAAGAGAGCTGAGACAAAATTGCCGTTCTAAGCAAAAAAAGGCAATTGGTGGTCACCAAACTGGACCCCGGACGCGAGATCCTCTCGTTGGAGGCTGCTTGTGTGATCCCCACACCCCCGCTTCGGAAGAAGGTAAGGTGCGGAAAGGACCTCTGACATGACATCCCTTCAAGTATTTAAACATGGCTATCATGTCCTCTCTCAACCTTCTCTTCAGCATATTTCACGGCCAGACAGCTCTGACAGTCAGGAAGTTCTTCCTGAAGTTCAGGTGGAATCTCCTTTCCTGCAGCTTGAATCCATTGCTCCTCATCCTAGTCTCTGGAGCAGCAGAAAACAAGCCCACTCCCTCTCTGACATGACACCCCTTCAAATATTTAAACATGGCTCTCATGTCCCCTCTCAACCTTCTCTTCTGTAGACTAAACATGCCCAGCTCCCTAAGCCATTCCTCAGAGGGCTTCATGGCTTCCAGACCCTTCACCATTTTAGTCGCCTTCCTCTGGACACACTCCAGCTTGTCAATATCCTTCTTCAAATGACTGGACACAGTCTTCCAAATTAGGTCTGACCAATGCAGAATAGAGCGGTACCATTACTTCCCTTGATCTGGACATCATACTACTATTCATGCAACTAAGAATTGTGTTGGCTTTCTTGGCTGCTGCATCACACTGCTGACTCATGTTCAGCTTGGGGTCCACCAAGACTGCTAGATCCCTTTCACACATGCTGTCATCCAGCCATGTGTCCTATACTATATTTGTGCATTCCATTTTTTCTGCCTAAGTGTAGTACCTTACATTTCTCTCTGTTGAAATTCATTTTATTAGCTTTGGCCCAGCTCTCCAATCTGTCAGGGTCATTTTGAATTTTTATCCTGTCCTCTGGGGTATTAGCAACCCCTCCCAATTTGGTGTCATCTGCAAAATTTGATCAGCATGCCCTCCACTCCTTCATCCAAGTCATTGATGAAGATGTGGAATAGCCCTGGGCCCAGGACAGAACCCTGTGGCACCCCACTAGTCACTTCTCTCCAGGATGAAAAGCAGCCATTGTTGAGGAGCACCCCTTAGGGTCAGTTGGTCAACCAATTACCAATCCACCTAACAGCAGCCCTGTCCAGCCCGCATTTTACCAGCTTCTTTGCAAGAATGTCATGGGGAACTTTGTCAAAGGCCTTAATGAAATCAAGGTGTGCTTCGTCCACAGCACTCTGTTCATCTATTAAGCTTGTAACTCTATCGTAAAAAAAGATAAGATTAGTCTGGCATGACTTATTTCTAAGAAATCCATGTTGACTTTTAGTGATTACTGCATTGCTTTCAAACTAATTATAAACTGACTGTTTAATGATCTGCTCTAGGATCTTCTCCAGTATTGTTGTCAGGCTGACCAGGTGATAATTATTTGCGTCCTCTTTTTCCCGTTCTTGAAGATGGGGACAACATTTGCCCTCCTCCAGTCTGCTGGGACTTCTCCTGTTCTCCAAGAGTTCTCAAAGATTATCACAAATGAATTCTGAAATGAATTCTGCCCAAGAACACTCTGAAAGCCAGTGGATTGGTTTCAGCAAGGAAATAAAGTGTTCCCTGGAGCCCACTGATGTTTCCAGAGAGTTTCAAAGCTTGATTTAGGCCCTTTGAATGAATTGTTGGAGGCTGGGTCAGCATGTAGATGTATCCCATTGATTCAATGGGCCTCCTCTCATTAGAAGTAAAAACAGGACCCATTGATTGATTGATTGATTGATTGATTGATTGATTGACTGATTGATTGTTGGCATTTGTTTAGCATCCACATAAAGGGGAAGAATGCTCCACTACTCACCTCCAATGAACTACTGAAATAGATAGATGGGATCAGGTTCAAACAAATGTTGATACATCTAAGCCCCTTAACATTCAAACCAATGTACAAACCTTAAATCTATGGTTTGAGATAATAAAGTACAATATTATAGAGTAGTTTTAGACATATAAATTCACAAGACTAAATTAGAAATGTGACAATACACAACCCAATTCAAATGTATACTATGAATAACACACCACAATGAGTAATGTCGAATAATAGGTTATCTTATGTGAATACAACCGCAGAAAGGCACAAAGTACAATGAAACTGGGTTATTATGATTGACAATTACCTAGAATATACAGTAAACGCAGAGCTGAGATAATTCATAGCCATAGTTTGAAACGACAGTATCCAAACACTGAAGTAAGAGGAGATAACATGTAAGTAAATTACCAAAAAGAAAAAGATTAAAAACTCCCTAACAGCAATGATAATAAGCTGTGATAGAACTGGCAGTATGCTTATACCCAGGAATTAACACAAGACATTTCAACACAACTAGTCTTCCTCAACCTGCATTCAACGTAATGTGGATTTTCCTCAGCCACAAAGATGCCCTTGCTGTTTGCTTTGCGACATGCCTTCCTTAATTCTTTCTCTTCATCAGCTTCAAGGACCTTTTATTCAAAACAAAACTACCTAATGTTGTAAATAATATATATGAAAAAATATAATGAATGCTTATAATAGATTTGAACGTTTAATAAGCGCTCAGCCATGCGGTGTTACTTACATATCCCGAGTTTCTCAATGGATAAGAAAATAATTATGCCTCACTTTGCTCAGAAAGCCCAAAGGCTAAGACTAGTGCTGTGAATTATATGAAAAAGCATTGCAATAAGTATACATAATTAATTACATGTATATAAAAAGGCGAGCTGGGGTGGTATACTGGTTTAAGATTGGACTACAACCCTGGAAACCAGCATTCCATTCCCTGCTTGGCCATGGAAACTCTTGGGAGAATCACCCAGGTCCTTTCTGCAACCCCTTCCCATCCCACCATGGGGACAAGAGAGGGAGAGAACCACGACAACGCTTCTGCATGATATCCTCGCAGTCCCATCCTTCTCCTGTCCCCAGGCGGTGCAGTTGCAGATTAAATTATTGATGGGTTTTCCCTGACAATGACACGCAATAGCACCACCATCCTGTGGAAGCCCCAGAAGCGTGATGGCTGTTCCTCCTGCCCCAGCACAGTCTGGGAAAGTACCCGGCTGCGCTGTGGAAAGGAGAGGTGTGGCCATCGCATCCCTTTCCAAAAGGAGACAGCCAGTGTGGAGGGGACCGCGCCGATCATGGTCCCCTTCTGGCAGAGCCACTGCTGGGATCCCCACCGGACGACTTCGCAAAAAGGCAGGGCGAAGAAAGGGCTGCACTCTCAATCCCCAGAAAAGCACCTTAGGGTCACCATAAGTCAGAAATGACGTGACAGCACATGACAACACTGTGCCAGGACAGGAACATTAAGTCATAGAGTCATAGAATCATAGAGCTGGAAAAGATCCCATGGGGCCATCCAGTCCAACCCACTTCTGCATTTCAGGAAGACACCATCAAAGCATTCCCCTTGGCAGACGGCCATCTAAATTCTGTTTAAAACCCTCCAAAGAAGGAGGAGACTCCACCACATTCCTTTGAGGCAGCATATTTCACTGTCAAACTGCTCTCATCCTCAGGAAGTTCTTCCTAAGGTTTAGGTGGAATTTCTTCTCCTGTAATCTGAATCCATTGCTCCATGTCCTAGTCTCTGGAGCAACAGAAAATAAACTTGCCCCTTTTCTATATGACATGCTTTCAGATATTTAAACGTGGCCACCATGTCCCCTCCTAACCTTCTCTTCTTCAGGCTAAACTCCCCCAGCTCCCTCAGCCACTCCTTGTAGGGCTTCATGGTTTCCAGGCTTTCTACCCTTTTGGTCGCCCTCCTCTGGACACCTTCCAGTTTTTCCATACCCTTCCTGAACTGTGGTGCCCAGAACTGGACACAGGATTATTCCAGGTGGGGTCTGACCAAAGCAGAAAAGAGTGGGACTGTCACCTCCCTTGGCCTAGACACAAGACTCCTACTGAGAGTATATAACCCTATTAGTTGTATAATTCAACTAGATGGTGATCAGGTATGCTGCACCAACCAATCCTGGCCAGTAAATAGCTGCTCTTCCCGCTCATTAAATAGCTAGCTCTTACCGTCCCCAGCTACTAAATGGCCACCCTTCCTTTAGTGGCTACTAAATGGCCACTAAAGAGCCATCCTCCACCTTCTTCTAGCCACTAAATTCTACCCTGCCTTCCCTTGGTCACTAAACAGTCAACTCCCACTTTCTCCTGATCTTCAAATGCCATACTTTCTTCTTTCTCCGAGCCCCTATATAGCCATCCCCTCCACTCTTCTTCAGCCACTAAAAGGCTGGGGAGGGTCTACAATAGTATTGTACTGTCATAGAATCATAGAAATTTAGAATCATAGAGTTGGAAGAGGCCACAGGGACCATCGAGTCCAACTCCCTGCTATGCAAGAACACAACTCAAAGCATTCCCAACAGATGGCCACCCAGCCTCTGCTTAAAAACCTCCAAAGAAGGAGATGCCACCACACTCCGAGGCAGCATATTCCACTGCCGGACAGCTCTGACCATCAAGAAGTTCTTCCTGAGGTTCAGGTGGAATCTCCTTTCCTGCAGCTTGAATCCATTGCTCTTTGTCCTCGTCTCTGGAGCAGCAGAAAACAAGCCCGCTCCCTCCTCTACATGGCATCCCTTCAAATATTTAAACATGGCTATCATGTCCCCTCTTAACCTTCTCTTCTGCGGACTAAACATACCCAGCTCCCTAAGGCGTTCTTCATAGGGCTTCATGGCTTCCAGACCCTCCACCATTTTGGTCGCCCTCCTCTGGACAGCTTTATCCCTCCGGAGGCTAGGACATGGAGCAATGGCTTTATCCCTTTATTTTATAAACACAGAGGGATTAAACACAGCAACCCCTGTCACTGCAGCTCCTCTTGTAAAGATGCCTGGGGGAGGGAGGACATGCACAAGCAGATACTGAATATTCTCCCTTGTGCAATGAGGTTAAATGCACATCTGTTCATGTAACCCCAGGTTACAAGCAGATATGTCATCAAGAGGATGTCGGTCTTGGGCTCTGTACTTTCAGGACCCAATTTTGTTTTGAGCTGGCAGCCCCTTTCCAACTTGCAAGCGTGTGCAGAAGGCTTTCATGACAAAATTCATTTCAAGGCATTTCACCATTGCCTTCCTCTGAGGCTGAGAGAGCATCACTCGCCCAAGGTCACCTAATGAGAATCCAGCATTGATCAGGGACTTGAACCCTAGTCTGTAGGGCCATTTCTGCACTAGACTGTGATAGTGCTATTATTCCACATTCCACATCCTATGGAATCCTGGGGTTTGCACTTTAGCCTCACAGCAGCAACAAAACACACACACGCATTTGGCTTTGGCAGGATATGAATCTCTCAAATTAAATGCCCCAGGGTGGTCCTGACGGGTAACCAGAGAGAAAGCATCTGTCTCTCCCTTGGCCCCATCAGGGATAAACCCTTCAAACGTTACCCCCAATTCTCCTCATCTGTCAAAACAGAGGACATCGGCATGCAAGAGAGGGAAAGAACGAGAGAGAGAGAGAGAGAGAGAGACAACCTAAAGTGTGATTAAAGCCTGCCAAGGCACAAAGTGCTTCTACGGCACATTTTTGCAGCCAGAGAGCTGAAAATGCAAAGCCAAGCGTAGAATCAGGAGGCAGCGATTGCTGTTTTTGGCCCTGCCCAGTGGCTCAACTTCATCAGAGTCAGAAAGAGATGAAAACACAGAGGGATTAAACACAGCAATGCCTGTCACTGCAGCTCAGGACAGCCTGGTCAACATCACAGGGAGAACTTCTGCATGAGATGCTGGAACACGGGAAGTTCTGAACACCCCTCGACGCAGGAGTGGGGCTCTTGACCATTACTGGCCCAGCTCCACCCATCCAGGCTGGGTATTGGCTCTACTGAACAGGAAAAGCTGTAAAAGGTTCTTATTCAGCCGGGCTGGCCCTCCCAAGAGGCAGAAGGAGGCAGCTGCCTGAGACAACAGATGCGAGAAGTTGTGGAAAGGCAGGAAATTGTTAGCTCATCTCTTACGGTAACACTTCCCTGCTAGAGATGAACAGAGCCCAGGGGTGTAACTATAGGGCGGGGGCGTCATTAAGTCATTGCCTCCTGAAAATAAGCATCTTGCTATCTTGAATTAAATGTCCCTTTGGTCTCCAAAATTCTGGCACTGCAGTCACTCCAAACTTCCATTGAGCGTTTAGGAGCAGAGTTGAGCTATCCAAAGAAAAGGGATAAAGGCAAAGACCCCAGGGGAAAAGTAAAAAAAGTAATCTGTGATCCATTAACTCAGTGGGGAGAAAGGAAAGGAAGGGCAGAATCGTGCCCTTCCCAGTCAGCTCAGGCAAAAGCAAACTGCGGCTGCCTCTCCTTATTAATAACTTTTGTCTCTTGACAAAATGTAGCTCAGTTTCACCTATCCTTGTTTTCCTCTGTGAGATATTGGAGCATCTGTTGCAGTCACAACACTTCTGGTATGGGGTGCTGGGGTGCAGAGACATTTGTATTGTTTTCTTGCCCAGCTGATGATTTCACAACCAGCCAGTGCTGAAGACCAGGAAGAAATGTGCTCATTTCGCTCGTGATTTGGAGCTCGGCTCAGGGAAACAGGGAGTAAGGAGGAGCGAGGAAGGGGACTGAATGTCTCGCCAACATGAACAAATGCATCCCGAGTTCAGAAATGCGGAGTGACAGAATCAGAGAACCAGCGAGGCAGGAGGAGAATTGAAAGGTCATCTAGTCCAATCTGCCTACAGTGACATAGGCCTTGATTTCATCCTGTCTGGACTACTGTAATACACGTGACATGGGGCTGCCTTTGGAAACTGTTCAGAAACTTCAGCAGGTCCAAACTGCTGCAGACAGAATGCTGACCAAGGAGCATTATAACTAACCCCCTTGTTAAAACAATTTCACTGGCTACCAGTCTGTTTCTTGGGCAGAATTCAAAGTGCTGGTTAGGACCTTTAAAGCCGTATATGACAGTGGTTCTCAACCTGTGGGTCCCCAGATGTTTGTAGACTTCAGCTCCCAGAAGCCCTGAGCATTGACCATAGTGGCTGGGGCTTCTGGGAGCTGAAGTCCACAAACACCTGGGGACCCACAGGTTGAGAACCACTGGTATATGACCTAGGTCCAGGTTATCTGAAAGCCCATATCTCTCAATTTGAGCCTGCCCAAGTTTTGAGATTCTCAGGATTACTTTTTTCCAGTCCCACCATCCTCACCGGCCCATTTAGTGGGGAAATGGGAGAGAGACTTCTTCATGGCTGCTCCGTGTCTCTGGAACTCCCTTCCACTGGAAGTTCTGAAGTCCCGTGTCACCTCTTCTTCTGCTGGTAGTCAAAGACCTTTTCATTAAGGCAGGCCATTACCTGACATGACAGAAGGTAACCTTTTTATCATTTTAACAGGGTAACCTGTTCTTTTTTTTTTTACTAATATGCTTTAAATTTGTTTCAGATTGTTTCGACTTTGTGCTTTTAATAGAGCTGTTTATTTAGTAAGATTTCAGCTGTCCTTCATATTAATACGTTGTGAACCACCTCAGGTTCCATGCTGGGAGAAAGGGAGGACATTAATTAATTAATTAATTGATTGATTAATTGTCTAGTTATTTTATTAATTATTAATTAATTCTGGAATCCACAATTAAAGCATTCCCAAAAGACAGCCACTCAGACTCTGTTTTGAAGGAGTGTCATAGGGAGGATGGAGCAAGCCTGTTTCCTGATGCTCCAGAGACTAGGACATGGAGCAATGGCTTCAAACTTCAGGAAAAGAGATTCCATCTAAAGAACAGAAAGAATGTCCTGCTGGTGAGAGTAGTTTGACAGTGGAATATGCTGCCTCAATGAAGTGTGGTGGGGTCTCCTTCTTTGGAGATTTTTAAGCAGAGGCTGGATGGCCATCTATTGGGAATGCTTTGATGGTGTCTTCCCCCCATGGCAGAAGGGGGTTGGACTGGATGTTCATTGGGGTCTCTTCCAGCTCTATGGTTTTATGATTCTATTTAAAAACCTCCAACAGGGGAGATTCTACTAACCACTGAGGGAATCTATTCCACTACGGAAGGACTCTTGCCATTGGGAAGTTCTTCCTAACATTTAGCTGGAATCTTATCTTGATCGGTTGCAACATTCCACTGCTACTCTGCAGGTACCTTGGGGCAGGGACTTTTCCCATAGGATATGGAGCAATGGGGGAAATGGTAATGTGGAGGCTGCCTGGTGCGGACCACAAAATTGACCCTTCAAATTCTCTTCTGCCAAGTCCAATGGCCAATCTTTTACTAAGCATACATTCTCTCCTACATCTGCATCCAACACCCATGGATGTTTCAGTCCGAGGCAGTGTTGGCCAGCATCCGCCAGCTGCCTTGAAGCCCCCTTGAATCAGATTTGTGGCTTACAATAACTTCAATCATTCATTGGTTCATTTCGTTTATCTATCAATCAATCAGAAAATGCAGAGTGCTGAAGAAAAAGCAATATCACATTTTGCCACAAGAATTAAACTGGTGATGGAGGATTTCAGGATCCAAGTCAAGAAGACACGTGGGGCTACTTTCCCACCCACCCAAGTTCTGATTGAGCAAACTTAGCAAACAGCTATCAAGGTCTTGCAAAGTGCTTTCTTTTTTTACCTTGCAGGTCAGATTCTGCAAAGCTTCCCAAGGTAGGAGGTTCAGGAGCTCAAAGCAAAACAAGTTTATCGGGAAGAAGCAAATACCTGTGGATTAGCGGAGTCCTGTCTCACCTGCCTTGTCATTCCCACTTTCTTTTCCCAAGAGAAGAAAAACTAACCGATTAGACCGCTCCAAATGCAGGTTGCACGCTGGCTCAGCAAGAGGGGAAACTTTGAGGCCATTTCAAAGAAACCAGCAACAGAAGTCCTTTAGCAGATCCGGCACCCACTGCACATGCTCAGGTGACCTTTGCCTTTCCTCTTCATCTTGAGCTACTTGGGGGCCAAAGAGAAATAGTGAAGGCACCTGCACAGAGAGTGTGCATTTCATTGACTTTAAGGAAAGGGAGAAAAGAAAGAAGCAGCAGAGCAGAGAGAAACGAGTCTCACCAGAATTTCAGGATGAGAAGTTTGGCCAGAGATGCGGCTTTCCTTTTAAAAATGCAGCTCGAAGAGAGGGTGTAACCTAGGAAAACTCTCCAATCCTGCTGGTGAGCCAAGGTGGAATGGCTAATAAGCAGCTGCCTCATTTGAAGGGTGGTGGGAAGGCTGTGGCAATGTTGCTGGAGGGTGCGTCTGGGAAAAAGAAAATCAGAAGGAAGGGAATCTTTGAAGAGAAGGTGTCTGTGGATACCCGACATGGATTCAAAAGGCAGCCCTGGATAGGCCCCTTAGGAGGGGCGAGAGAATGAGAAAAATGGAAGTTAAAGATGTCTCTGCACAAGAATGATGGTGCAACCGTGTTGTCGTTGTCATTGCTGTTATTCTCATCCTGCTTTTCTCCCCAGATTGGGACTCAACACGGCTTCCAATTCAGGAACCCAACACAGCTGAAAAAATATCAAAGCAAGGACATTTCCTCACTACGGTGTTATACTGCTATCATTCCACTTTCAACATCCTAGGGTTTGTAGTTTTCTGAAGCTAAAGAGCTCTTTGGCTGACAATTCTCAATGTCCCTCCTAAACTGCAAGTCTCAGGATTCCATAGGATGTGGAAAGTGGAATAACATCACTATAACAGTGCAGTGTGGAATGGCCATGTTGGAAGTGGAACAAAGCACTATAATGGTGTAGTGCGGAAACAGCCGAAGTGACCATTCAAATGGGACTGAACTACTGGCAATACTACAGTGACTTAAAACTACACTTTGAAAGATTAAATCCCATGAAAGATTAAAAAGCAATTAAAATAATTCAAATAAAGACAATGCAGCCCCCTCGGCCCATTCTTTAAAAGCTTTCTGTATTAAAAACCTCCCAGAATGAAAAAGTCTTTGCCTCATGACAAAAAGATAGCAAGGGAATGGAGTGTTCCTAGATATGTCTACTCAGAAGTAAGCCTTACTGGGCTCAATGGAAATACCAGCTCTGAAAGGTGTCCTGTTGAACTCTATGGGAATACTGGCTGCATTGGGTGCCCATTGAAGGGTGCACCATTCAGCTCAGTGGGAATGCCATCTCAATTGGGCTCATGGCTTTCTTGGATGTCCCACTGAAGGATGCTTTGTTCAGCTCTGTGGGGATGACTGTTCTACCAGAAAACCCACTGACGTGGATCCCCTTCAACATAATAGGACTGCTTGCTCTGTCAGGCGCCCATTGAAGGCTGTCCCAATTCAACTCAGTGGGACTGCCAGCTCCATCAGGCTAGTTGCTTTGCTGGACCCCAGTTCCCCAAATTCTGTTTTGAAAAACAAAAAGGCAAAGAAAGAAATGAAAACTATACCAGACACTGTTCAGGATTCCTTGCAGCATGGGGTGGGGGAATTGTGGCCCTGTACCCCACATTTGTGGACCCCCAAGCCCCCATCAGTCCACCAAAGCAGTTTCCCCTCAGAAAGGTGATGTTTTTGGACTATAACTCCTACTTGAACAGAAAAACTCGGGGGGGAGTCTTGCAAAACCCACTATTTTGTGCACGCACACACACACAAAACACAGAAAAACAATATGTCTGGCACCTTGTTAGTTGGTTGTGATGTTGAAAGTTGGAGTTGCGCCCTCGTAACTGTTCACACTTACAATTGTGGTATAGTTGCCTCAGTTGTAAATGGCCCCCAACCCAACCTAAAAAAGCCAGGAGGCCACACTGCGCAACATGAGCTTTGGTAATAAACAGGAGAAAAATACTGAGCCACAATGCGCCTGTCATCTGCAAACAAATATAATTTTTTTGCACAAATCCAAATTTTTATGCATGCACACATTTTTCTCAAAATGTCCAAAAATGAGGGAGAAAATGGCTGTTGACCATTTTCCTGAGAAAAAGTCTCAGCGGGTTGTATAATACAACAAAGTACAAAATCCACCAAGCAGCGATGCCTTTATTGTCCAGATCCAAAGCATAAAATACACCATGCAAGCTTTAGTAGCTTTACTGGCTTCCTCATCACATCCAGGGTTGTGACTCGTTGATTACTAGAAAATTGGCAACCGTTCTTTACATCCCCAGCGCCAATGCATTTTTGTATCAGAGATTCCCAAAGTAAAAATTGGTTACCACTGAATGGTGAGACAAAAGATGACTGGATAGATAGATAGATAGATAGATAGATAGATAGATAGATAGATAGACAGACAGACAGACAGACAGACAGACAGACAGACAGACAGACAGACGGATGGAGAGAGAGAGAGAGAGTTGCCAGTCTCTTTAGGTGATGGATTTTACATCCTAAGCAAAACAGAAGTCTAACAGCCAAGCCACAAACCATCTGGCACGTTCACCTATGTAACCCTCATTGAAAGTAATGGGAGTTTTGCTTGTGATTTTCCCTCACACCTCAAAGGCAAAAAGACACATGAAATTGTGGAATTTTAATTTTAGGCAAAAGTTCACTTCTACATCAACTCACTTCCTTCTCTTCCCTTGCCCCATATTCCTGCCAGAGGAGGCCCTGCCTCAGTGTTCCTGCAGAATAGACAGTGAATGTTGCAAGAGATCAAGATAAGAATGAGTATGTATTCCTTCTTGCAACATTCACTTTCATATTCATATCTATGGGGTGGGGAAAGGAGGTAAGCAAGAAAGCACAGAGTTCATTAGCAATTATAAAATTAGCCCTTGTTAGACCTAGAGCGATGCCTGGATTTGCTCGTGATTCTTAGCACTTTCTCTTCTCCAAATGTGCTGAGAGGTTTGGCAAACTTTAATCAGATCCACCCTCGCAACAACTTTGCCACCTACACTTCAGCAACTCTTACCGACACAGCTAAAAATAAAGAAGAAAGGAAGGCACTTGTGCCGTTTCCATGCGTGGCTACTAGCTAAGAAAATGTCCAACATGCTGTGTTGGGGTTGCTCAGCGTCCATTGCTGATCGAGGAGCTACGTACCACTTGTGCAATGCGATCCTTCTGTTGAATGGCAACGCTCACCGAGTGAGCGCAAAAGTGAATGGGAGCCCAAAGGCATGACTGAACTCATGCCTCAAGTGTGTATCCGCTTGTGCAATAGCACAGCACATACAACTCCACTTCTGCAACCTTAAATTAAATACTGGCTGCTAGTCTGTTTCTGAGCACAATTTAAAGTGCTGGTTATGAGCTATACAGCCCTATAAGGCTCAGGCCCAGGTCATCTGAAGGCTCCTCTCTCCCTATATGGACCTGCCTGGGTCTTGAGATCTTCAGGGGAGTCCTTCTCTCTGTCCCACCACCCTCACAGGGACCTCAGGTAGGAACATCAGAGAGGGTCTGCTTGGTGGCTGTTCCCAGGCTCTATGGAAAATCCTTCCTAGAGAGGATAAAAGGGAACCCTCTTTGCTGCTATTCGAGATCATCCAATGGCAATCTTTGAGGCCCCTGAGTCACCTCCTTCAACCTTCTGGGCCACTTTCTCACTTGACCATTAAGCGCAGTTCCACACTGCCACTGGCCAGGCTTTTCCCAGACTGTCCAGCAGTGCCTTTTCTCCACTTCCTCTCACCTCTCCCCATCCAATGTTCAATTCTATAACCAGAATTGCATGCCCTTGGCTGGGCATTCACTTTGCCATCTTGCCCACCCCTCCATGCTTTCTTTACTCCTACCCCTCCCCTCTGGGAGGAATCTCCTTTCTCAAGACAGTGACTGCCAGAACTCAGCTAGAATGCCAGAACTCAGCACTCCACTCTTCTCTGTCTGAGGGGAAAGAACCAGTAAGCCCTTTGCCTTGTCTCCATCACCCCCTAGCCGTACTGGGGCCAGGGGCAAAGGAATGGGAGGAAGGAGCTCTGCAGGGTAATGGGAGGGGGATCACAGGGGGAGTTATTCATGATTTTTCCACTTTCATGAGGGTTCTGCACCCCAAACCCTCATGAATGTGGAAGGGCCACTGTACATCTTCCAAAGGAAAGTAGGTTTGTTGAACCAAAGAAATTAGAGGAAGAGGAAGGGGAGGGAGGGAGAGACAAACTCTTCCTGATCCATCTTTTGAAGGAACTTGGCATTCACTCAAGTGATTTAGGAGAAAGTTCTGGCAACACCACAGCCTCAGGCTCACAATGGGAGTTTTGTGGGTGGTGGTGGTGGTGGTGATGGGTGTTGTAATTTCTGGTTGTGACCATTTCAATTTAAGAACTCCCATTGGGGAATCAAATCCATCCACCATTTCTCAACCCTGCAAGCTCAGTTAAAAAACTCATCATTGCCATTTGCTGGGAAAATCAATGTCTACATATAAACTGTGCCAGTCTAAAACCTCTCCACCTTGACCAATCTATTTAGGCAATTACTTCTTCAGCTTAAATCCCATCCCATCCCTGGGTTGCATGGCCATTAAAGGGGGTATTTTGATGGCAGCCCTACCTCTGTGAAAGGATTTTAAAATCTGTGAGCACAAACACACCCTTGCTCAATATCACATTGCTCTGCCCTTGTTCACACTTGCAGATTTTTCAATTCTCCCACAGTCCAGTTACAAAATAAATGCTAACTTAATAGCCCAGCTGGCCAGCTGTTTTGCAGAGAATGGGAGGTTGCCGGATGACATAATTGTAGGAATATTTGGTAGCTAAATCAAGCTGGGTGCAGCGTAGCCAGGGCACTGTGAGCTTTGGTAGTAAACAGGAGGGAAAAAAATACTCAAGATGCTCTTGTAAGGTAAAAAAGGAAAAACCCACCCCTTGCGGGGGGAAAAAAGGTGGAAAATTTGATCCTAGCAAGTGTCACTTGTTTTCAATCCTTAGAAAATGTGTTTTTGTGGGTGAGGTTTCATACCGTGTTCTTGTTCTATTTGGCTAGTCAGCCCTCCACCAGAGTCTGACAAAGTTACTTTTTCAGGTTACTATTGCCACAATACCCCAACCAGCATGGCCAAGTAAATTTCCAGGGCCTGCCATCTAGAATGGTTGTTGGGACTTCAGCCTTTTGCCCTCCATATATTTTGGACTTCATTTCCCAGAATCCTTCATGCTTGACAATGGTGGCTTGGTCTGCTTCTGGGAACTGAAGCCCAAAGCATCTACAGTAGGGATGGAAATATTACTCAAAAGTGTAAAGTCGAAGGCTTTCACAGCCGGAATCCATAGGTTGTTGTGGGTTTTCCGGGTTTTGAGGCCGTGTTCTATTAGTATTTTCTCCTGACATTTCTCCTGCATCTGTGGCTGGCATCTTCAGAGGATAGTATTTTTTTAACGGTCAACAAAAGTGTTTTTTGAGTGTTGGAAAATCATAACAAAGAAAATCCAGGACTCAAGAGAATATTCACAATTTGGGACTCATGTTGTGCAAAATTGCATGTTATTCTTCGTACAGGAAACAGCATGTTCTGCACAGTTAATAGAACTTTTGTGCAGAAATGTCTCCAGTCTAAGAGTCTTTGCTCTTAGGCCATTTCCACACGGGCATATTGCCCACCCTAGAGCGACCTCTCTTGGAGGTCTTCTTCACTGGGGGGTGCGCTAGAGCAGTTAAAAAAAGTGAGGTTCTAGACCTCAAACTGCTCTAGCGCAGCCGCGGGGGTGGCGCTGTGAGTTTTATAAAAACCACCTTCGAAAGTGGTTTTTATAAAACTCACCGCGCTGCCCCATGGCAGCCCCCGGTGAAGAACTGCAGAGAAGCGGTAGCGCGTCCCTGCAGATCTGCCCAGGGGCGGGCTTCAGGCTGGCGCGCTGTCCTGATTGGTGGAGCGCCGCCGGAAGCCGCCAGCCGCCATTTTGGGCGCCGCCGAGCGCTGCCGATCGCCGCTGAGTGCCACCGAAATTCGGCAGCATTTAGAAGGGCGGATCCGCACTCTCCGCAGGGACGGAGCAACCCGCTCGTGGGTAAGCTCTGCCCCTGCATGCGCAGCCTCATTTCGCCCCCCCCCCGAGGAAAGGGCCTTAGAGTCAGGAAGTTCTTCCTAAGTTTTAGGTGGAAATCTCTTTTTCTTGAAGTTTGAAGCCACTGCTCCAGAGTGTCCCGTGTCCTATTGTGTCCTAAAACAATCTCCTGTTGCTCAAAACATCCGCAGATGGTTTCCTGTCCTTCAAAACATCTTCAGTTGCTCTTATCTTTGAAAAGCATCGCCCCACGTTCCAGACGTCATCCCCCATCCCTAAAATTGGCACTTGAATAACCAACAAACGTTCATCTTTTAAGAGAATGCAGGCATTCAATGTCTCCTTGCCAGCTGCCCCTTGAGATGTTTTCAGGGGGGAAATAAGAAAATTTGATAAAGGACAGGTTGACCAAACAAGGGAAGCAGGGATAAAAACATGGAATTAATTCTAGCAGTTTGTTGCTGAACCAATAAGTGGCTGATATTAGAATTATGTCCTCTGCTTTTAATCAGCTGCTCACAACAGAAACATTTTGACCTGTAGCTTGATCATAAAATACTTTGTTGGGGGGAGACCCTTTGGTACCAAAATGAGGATTTTGGGGCCATCTAAAGAAGAATGCCACCCATATCTAACCAAAGTAGAGATACCAACTTAGGGGTCAACTCTTGTCCTGGGTTGGATGGCTGGATCCTCTGTCACCATTTATGTGACATGACTTTATGCTAACTTAGCTACCTAGCAGAGGCACCAAGAAACTCTGTGGCCATCCAGTCCAACCCCCTTCTGCCATGCAGATGGAATGCATGTGCTTGCCAATGTGCAGGGACAGGAACATTAGGTCATAGAATCATAGGATCCTGGAGCTGGAAGAGACCCCCAGGGCCATCCATTCCAACCCCCTTCTGCCAAGCAGGGAGACACAAGGAAAGCCCTCCCTTTGACAGATGGGCATCCAGCCTTTGTTTAAAAACTTCCAAAGAAGGAGACTACACCACACTCCATTGAGACATCAGCAGATTCCACCGTTGGACTGCTCTTACCCTCAGGAAGTTCTTCCAAAGGTTCAGATGAGATCTCTTTTCCTGAGGTTTGAATCCATTGCTCCGTGTCCTAGTTTCTGAAGCAGCAGAGAAAAAAAAGGCTTGCTCCATCCTCCACATGACATCAATTCACATACATATAAACAGGGCTATCATGTCCCCTCTTAACCTCTCTTCTGCAGGCTAAATATTCCCAGCTCACTAAGCCACTCCTCAGAGGGCTTCATGGTTTCCAGGCCTTCTACCATTTTGGTTGCCCTCCTCTGGATATCTTCCAGCTTGTCCATATCCTTCTTGAATTGTGATGCCCGAAACTGGACACAGGATTATTCCAGGGGGAGGGGGGTCTGACCAAAGCAGAACAGAGTGGTACCGTCACTTCCCTAGACACTAGGCTCCTATTGATGCAACCTAGAAACACATTGGCTTTTTTAGCTGCCGCATCACACTGCTAACTCATGTTCAGCTGGTGGTCTACTAAGACTCCTAGATCCCTTTCCCATGTATTGTGGTCAAGCCAGGTGTCACACATCTTATATCTGTGCATTTCGTTTTCGCTGAATCCTATCCTCTAAAATACGCTTTTCACTTGGGAGTGTGTTGAAAGTTCAGACTATCAACCCCAGAGGGGATAACCCATTTCAGAAGGGCAGTGAAGCTGTTCTGGGTTCTAGTCGGAACTTCAAAGTAAGTTCCTAAGCTGCTGAATTCTCCCTGCCCAAATAGTCTCATCACTTGGAGTGCCTTGAAAGTTCAGACTAAAATCCAGAGTGGATTTCCCATTCCAGCTGCCAGGAAGCCCCAGGCTTAGATATATGTATTTGTGGGTCAGCCCTTCAAACACACATACACATCTGCCTCAGATCTCAGGGAAAATACTCCAGCCAGCAGACACCACGGAAGAGGCATTGTCCGTTTGATCATGAAATGGCAACCCTCGCTTGGATGTTTCCCCCAGAAACCCAGTTATGTTGAAAGCTGTGTCACGTTAGCATTGACATTTAAAGGTCTGCTGCCTCCATCACATTGCATTAGGGTGACGGGACTGGATCCATCACCTCAAGTAACATGACGGGGGCTTTGCCAAGTGGCTTTGAGTGGGAAGCAGAGAGCGTGGGGGCGCCTGTGGAGAAACACAACATGGAAGAACAACCCCCCAAAGAATGGCATTTGTCTTTGCACTCAGCTTTCCCTGAGACAAAGGCTCTGTATACAAATTGCCCTAATGGGTATTTAGCAGGGACCACTGAGAGAAAGTGACTCTTTGGACTACAGGTCCCATCAGCAGTACTGTCTGGGGGTGATAGGAGCTGTAGTCCAACAGCTGGGAAGAGCAGATTAGGAAACGCTGTTCTGGCTCGAACAACTGAGGTTCAGACCTTGATGATGGGTTCCTTCTTTCTTTCTTTCTTTCTTTCTTTCTTTCTTTCTTTCTTTCTTTCTTTCTTTTTTTTTTGGATTCTAATCCCCAGGATTCCCCAGCCAGCAGCTAGCTGGGAGTTGCAGTCCAAAAAGCTAAATTTCCCCTTTCTGTTTTCCCCAGGATACTCACTTTAAAAAAAAAACGCAGACACATTTTATGAAACAATTGCTGGTACAAACGTCTGATCTGTTGTTGAAATCCGACCAAATGGCAGCCATCTTAGCGTTAAATGAACTACTCAAAAACATTTTGTAACAAATTGTTCCATACGGCTGAATAGAAACTCGGGAGGCAGACAAGTTGACTCTGGACACCCCCTGTTCAAACGCTCTCCAATCCACACAAACCCATGGCGGTTGTAAAGGATGTACCACCAAGAGTCAGGGCGATGATGGGCAAGGTGGGCAAGGCCAGTGGGAAAGGACAGCTCCACAATCCCATTTCTTTGATATATAAATAACCAGGTAGCCATGGCACCAGACGAAAAGAAACACAGCAGAGCTGTACCTCAAGCCTCGGAAAAATTTAAACTCTTACATGCTTTCAGTGAGGTCAGAAGCAGCTGTTTGGGTTGGAAGCAGCCATATCCTTTGAATCACTGTTTAAAAAAAGAAGAAATCTGCTCTCAAAATGGACTATTTTCTTTTTTTAAAAAAATGCTGGAAACAGACGTCAGGCAGCCGCCCTACTGGAATCTGGGCCTCCGTCCTGTTGATAGCTCACATTAGAGTAGACCTATTGAAACTGTAGGATTTACACACCCTGCAACTGTAACAATTTGGCAGGGGCAATACTGATGAATCCTCTGCCATCCCATTTTTTCAGCCGTTCTTAAAATGTCCTGGGTTTTCTCTCCTCCTCCAGCTTTCCCCTGTGGTCCTCAGCTTCCTTCCAATGCTGCAAAAGTAGTTTGCACTCAACTCAGCGGCAGGAAAGGAAAAGAGGGCATGGCCCCTTGTCCATACTGGAAGAAAGGTGGGATACAAATAAAATAAATAAAAGAAAGAAGATGTTGGGGCTACTTGTATATACCCTCCAGCATTTCACAGATTGAAAATTGCAACCAAAAATCACACTGGCTCTCCTGCAGCAGTCAAGAAAGCTAATGCGATTCTTGGTTGCATCAATAGGAGTATGGTGTCCAGATCAAGGAAAGTAATAGTACCACTCTGTTCTGCTTTGGTCAGACCTCATCTGGAATAATTCTGTGTCCAGTCTGGGCACCTCATTTCAAGAAGGATATGGACAAGCTGGAGCGTGTCCAGAGGAGGGCGACTGAAATGGTGAAGGGTCTGGAAGCCATGAAGCCCTCTGAGGAGCAGCTTAAAGAGCTGGGTATGTTTAGTCTGCAGAAGAGAAGGTAAAGAGGGGACATGATAACCATGCTTAAATATCTGAAGGGATGTCATGTCGAGGAAGGAGTGGGCTTGTTTTCCACTGCTCCAGAGGCTAGGACAAGGAACAATGGATTCAAACTGCAGGGAAGGAGATTCTACCTGAACCTCAGGAAGAACTTTCTGGCAGTCAGAGCTGTTTGGCAGTGGAATATGTTGCTCCAAGTATGGTGGAGTTTCCTTCTTTGGAGGTTTTTAAGCACAGGCTGGATGGCCATCTGTCGGGAGTACTTCGATGGGTGTTCCTACTTGGCAGAGGGTTGGACTGGATGGCCCCTGGGGTCTCTTCCAACTCTATGATTCTATGATTCTATGGGTTTGCCTGAGCCCACAAGACATTAAGAAGACCTTCCTTTCTTGGAATTTGAATCCACTGGTTTACCTCCTAGTCCCTGGAAGAGCAGGAGATTGAAAAAAATTGGCTATCGTGCCCCTTACTAGAAGTCTGAACTCCCCTGAGAAATCTTTGGGGGTGCTTTGAACTTATCACGAGATGGTATGACTCACTCGAAAAGCTATAATGGAAAGCTGTAAGAAAACATGAAGACCTCATTAGAAGGGGATTGACGCCACGGAGGAACTCAAGGCTGCCCTTTGTTTGCAAAAATTGAGAAAGGCCTCGAGAATAACAGAATCTCTTAGAGATCTCTCATGGGATTGCCATTGATCAAAGCCAACTTGGCAGCAAACACGATACAGATAACAACAAACCTTACCTCCTCTCAGTCTTCTCTTCTTCAAGCTAAACATGAGAGATCTTTTCATCTGGAACCCAGGACTTTCTGAGAACAAGGCATGGCTCAGCTAAGAGGTCTTCTCCAGAAACCGCATGGCTGCACCAGCCCGCCAAAATAACCAGGAGAGCAAAGAGGTGCCAGCACTAGGCCAAAAAGCACCCTATTGCCAGGGGCTTCAATGTCAGAGCTTCTCAAACTTCAGTCCTCCAGGTATGTTGGGCATCCGGTCCCAAGAGTTCCAGCCAGTTTGGTCAATGATCAGGGATTTGGGGGGCTGAAGTCCCAAATACTGGAGGACCCGAGGTTGAGAACCACTGTTCTATGTCGCTAGGGTGCTGCATCTGCTTTGGGGTTATGTCTGAACTTTAAGAGAGTTCTCCAAGGTGGAGAACTGTAAGGGAGTTCTCCAAGTTCTCTTGATCTCACCCATCTTGTAGCAGACTCAAGCACAATTGAGGAATGTTCCCAGTCAGGACAATGACTCTGGGTCTTTTTTTGAACTTCTAAGCAATGGTGCAAGGTACAGAACCAATTTGAGAGCAGGCTGGGCTTCAGTACTGTGGACAGTTCCCTTGAAGTTTGGACGCAAACCCAGAGTGCATTCACAGCCCTACTGACATGGATGTCACCCACCCCCCGGGTGTCAGGTGAAGGGCTGAAATCTGGTATCTTTCTTGGTAGAATTTTTCAAGCAGAGCTTGAAAAATTTCCTTTGCTGGTTGATGTCTCCCAGCAGGACCCTTCTTTGCTGCTCTTCCACCAGCAGTCTCCCCTTTCTCCTTTCATCCAGAAAAGCCTTTAAAGGATAAGTAATTGAATGGGATGTTCTGGGCTAGTAATGTTGTATTGTATTTATGAAGGTGGTGTTTTAGACCTGACTCTTACTGGTTAATCCAACTGTGTGGTGAGTCAACACACAGGTAAAAGACAGGGACTCCATGGGTCTACTCTAGGTGGGACTAACAAGAAGATTCTGACCTTAAAGTGTTTGAAGCTTTCTGCACTACACTGTTCTAGTGCTATTATTTCACTTTCAACCTCCTATGGAATCCTGGGGTTTGCAGTTGAGGGAGGGGCCTTTAGAATTCCCAGCCAGAGAGCTCTTTGGCCTCAGGAAACTACAAACCCCAGAATCCCACAAGTTGTTGAAAGTTGAATAAGAGCAATGTAGGGCAGAAAAGCCCTTTGAGTAACAGGTTTTCATTCAGGTCTAATTTTATATTTACAATGTATAGTGTTCCATTAAATATTTTAATATGACACGTTGCATCCCATGCTTGCAAGAAACGTGGGGTACCAACCAAATGAAATAAAATTCAATTCAAATAAAAATGGTTCCTTTCTACGTCAAAGGGGGTAACTTTTGGGAGAGAGGGCAGGACCCCTGCCCCCAGCAAGCTGCATCTTTGACAGTTCTGGCTCCCATTTTGGATGATGTTTGGCCTTTTCCCATTTGCCTCAGGTTTTTGGGGAGCTGGGGGGGCTCCTTGGGTGGAGGAAGTGATCTACTTCATTTGCAGCTACTTTGAAGTGGAGTTGGTCAGTTTGGGGGTGAAAAATCACTTGAAAAATTATATTAAAAAATTAAACATTTTTGAGGCTCCAGAGGTTTTTTGGGGAGGGGCTTCAGGAGTCTGGGGACCACATGTTGGCCACACTTGGCCCAGTCCTGTTCTGTGTAGGTGTATTCTCCCTCACACACACTCAAAAGGCACTGCTTAAAATGCAAAGTCACTAGAAACAAACAAACTGGGCTATGAGAATCAGCTCTGTTGGCATAGACAGTATTAGCATAGAGGAAAAATACTCCACCTCCCCGAACCAAAGAAGCTGTTTTGCTGATTTTACAAAGATCGCAGCTTGGGGGGGGTGTGTGGAGGAGACAGAGAAGAAAGAAGAACTTTTGCAATCTCTGATATATAAAAAAAAAAGGAAAAGGAGTCTAAACAGCAAAACAAGTCAAGGATCAAGTTGAAACACACCGTCGGAAATCATGATGACTTTGTCAAAAAATCACAGCTCTAGAGTCTGCATTTCTAGAAATGAGGAGGTGCAAGCGTCTGCCAAAAATAAAACACGGCCCCATCTTCTTCTTCAGATCACAGAATTTTCTAAAGGCCCAGAGGGCTGACAGATACAGCAGCTTTTCATGGGATTGCTCATCATTCATATAAATGTGGACTCTTCTAGCAGAAAGTGACAACCATGTGCCATGTGGTCCAACCCCCTTTAGCCATGCACGGCTGGGCAACTGGGGAGGGCCCATTTCTCCCCCTGCAGGCCACACCATCATATTTCAGCACCTTCCCACTGCCCCCCCTGCAAAAAAACAGGGAAAAAAACAGTCAAAAATTGGTCAAAATAGCTACTGTTTTGGCCATCTTTGTGCTTCTTTTTTGCTTCTTTGTCATGGAGGATTTTGGGGCAGAGGGTTAAACTGCCACATTTGTAGCTGGTTTCGGTTGGATTTGGCCAATCTGAGGGTTAAAACCCCTCTGGAAAATGGTGTAAAAAACGGTGTAAAAAAACCTAGCTGGGACTCAACAGCGCAGTCTACATTTTGTAACTTTACAAACTCTTAGCCATGTTGCAGAAATGCAATGAAACCCTCTTAGCGAATTGCAAAGATGCCTACCTGAGCATGAGTGTTCCCATGGAGGTCGGGTGCTTCTGATGTACACTGGGCACTCCTGGAGAGCATGAGGTACTTCTCATGAGGTACTTCTCATGCTCATTGGGCACTTGCGGTACGCATTATGTGCTTTTGCTGAGCATCTGAAGCTTCTGATGCGCATCGAGGCCTTCTGTTGCGCTCTGCCACTCTAGTCATGTCTGGATGCATGTCGGGAGTGGTTCCAATCCACATCAGGCCATGGTGCCTCAGTCATTCCACTGGCCCATGTGTTATAACATCTTGGGAGCCCCACAGTGAATGCAGATGTGGTAAAAATTTCAGTTCAACTTTGCATGGACAAAAGGCCATTTACAAAGATGCAGCTCACATGTTGGCTTCCAATCTTTTTAAAAAAAAAAATGGGGGGAGCAGGTGTTGTGGTGGGCATCTGAGGTTTTTGGGGACCTTCAGGCCACACTGTGCCCACCTCAATGTATCTCCATATCTATGGCCATTTCCACACTACACTGTTATAGCGCGATATTCCACTTTCAACATCCTGTGGAATTCTGGGGTTTGTAGTTTACTGATGCCAAAGAGCTCTCTGGCAGAAAATTCTAAAGGCCTCTCGTAAACTGCAAACCCCAGGATTCCATAGGGTGTTGAAAGTGGAATAATAGCACTATAACAGCGTAGTGTGGAAATGGCCTTTATTTCCTCGGCAGCCGCTCAAACAGGTTTTGTTGTTTTGGAAGGCCATCTGCCCAAATCCTGCCCAACCTGTTTGAGCAGAGGTGAAAATAAGGGGATCGTCATTTGCCAAGCCCCCACCCATTTTTCCAATGGCCTCCCTGAGAAACCCCTCTGCTCTCTCCTGCCTTGGGATCCTGCTGTAAATGGCTTCTCTTGGCACCTGTCTTCAGTGTTCCCACTGAAGTAAGGAGCTGGACTGCCTAAGCTTTGAGGCCCTTTCCAGCCTCAGGGTTCTTCTATTCTGTGATCATCCTAGGGAGCATCCACCCTGCACAGGTGTAGCGCTTTGGTATCACTTTAACTGCCACAGCTCCATTCTATGGAATCCTGGGACTTCTAGTTTCACTAAGTACATAGACTTTTTGAGTGCGCTTCTGTGAAATACAGCACTAGAGCGCTGTGGCAGGGAAAAATCTAAGTAGCTGGTGAAACTACAGATCCCAGTTGGCATCCTATTAGTGACACACACTGGTGTACGAATCTGTCTTTTGGGGTTGTTACAGAGAGGAATTCACCACCTCCCTCATACAACAACCTCCATCCTCTGGAAACGCATCTGTTGCCTGCGGGGGAGTCCCCGACATGGCCACGCAGTAGCTGGCAGAGCTGAGAGGCAGCAGAGGAGTTTCTGGCTATGTTTCTGCAGCCAGCCATGCGACAGCAACCTCATCGGCCAGGGCCTTTGATGTAGTGCATAGACATAGCTGGATGTTCCTCCCCTGCCCTCCACTGGCCACTAAATGGCCATGAAAGGGGCATAGGAGGAAGGGGAGTCCAGTGGTGAGGGACAGGGGAGAAGAAGCAGAGATCAACCTGGGCAGAACTTTACTTTTTGAACCCTCATACAGGATCTCAGAGGCACCAGCTTTAGCATGCCTATACTCCGTAGTTACCAGTTTCTAGATCTCTCTAGGAGTTTCAACATAGCCTATATTAATTTCGTTTCCTGTTTGTTGGTCTTGGCCACATCCTATCTCTTCCTGCATCAATTAGTCTACATTTAGTCTGAATTTGTTCGTCTTGACTTTTGTAATCTGAAGTTCTCTCTCTCTCCCCTTCCCCACTTGAAAAGTGTACCTTACAGAGTCTCTCACATGACTTGTTATGAAGCCTTAAGTATTTGCAAGTAAATCTACTTCATATGTTACAAAGAAGACTAAAAGTCTGCTTCGTTTTGCTGGTAGACCCTAGGGGTGGGAGGGGGTGGGACTGGTTGTTGCTCTTCTTCTGTTTGCAAATACCTATTACTCTGCTTGTGAGATACACAACTATCTCTCACATTCCCCAATACTCAGCATCAAGGGCTCTGCGGGAATGGATCAGCTGGTATCAAAAGGCTGTAACTGTCCAGTGTGGGCACATCAAAAAGATGTTCCAAAAGTCATCCTGGTAGCTAACCACACCAGGCAGCCACATTCAGAGTGAGATTTGATCCTACCACTGGGCCAGTCATCCTAACTCTCTGGCCCTTCAGTTGTTCTGGGGGATATCCTCACTACACAGTACACACTACACACTTTGATACCACTTCAACTGCAAAGAGAGGTTGAAACTCCACAAACCAAAATGCCTACCAACCCTCAGGCCAAAATGGCTTCCAGGCCTAGGAAAAAATGTATCTCGAGGACGAACTCAAAGCTTAATGCATTTTCCCCATCTCTCCAGAGCTTGGGGAAGTTGCTGTCTTGGACTGTGGCTCCCAGAATCCCCAGCTGTACTGGCTGTAGGCATTCGGGCAGCAGTAGTTCAAGAAACATTGCTTTTCTAAGCAGAGAGTCTCTCTCCTAGCCATACAAGTATCTGTCTGGAAGATGTGGCCCAAAGACCCTACAAATCCTGAAGGAGCTGGAAGTTGGAGAGAGCTTCTGTACTTTTAATGACTGTGTAAAAGAAGGAATTTCAGCAAGGGTTGCTTGTTGCCTGGCTGCATACCCTCCAGCATTTCTCAGATTAAAAAAACCAGGATGTGCATGGCCAAACAACATCAGAATATGCCCAAGATGGCCAAAGTGATAAATGAGGAAAAACAGGGAAGCAAGAAGAGGCTGCAGCCATTTGCCTTTGCCTGAGCCTACCGGGAAGGGCGAGATTCCACCCCATCCTCTCTGGCTTGGCAAGTTAACTGCATGCAAACTCCTTTTCCACTTTGAACTCCCTTTGCAGCAATTGAAGGAAGTCAAGGACAACAGAGGAAAGTGGGAGGAAGACAGAGAAACTGGGACGTTTTAAGAACTGCTGATGCAAGAGGATGAATTGGGACCGTCCCCGCCTGGCTGGGGCAGTTGGAGGGTATGTGCTTGCTTGACAAGCAACATTTGCAGAAATTCCCTCATCTGTGCAAGAACGAAAGGTACAGGAGTCTTCTCCAGTTTTCAATCTGGCAATCGACTCATCGCCAAAATTCCCTATGCTTGATCAGCCCCCAAAGGAGAATACAAACACCTTCGGTTGGTTTGCCATGGCTGTCGCATGGGCCCATTAAATGGCTTCCCTTTGTTCCCAAGTTCTCATTTCTTCTCAGAATCTCAAGGGAGAATAGGCGAGCCCCTTATTCTTCTTTTACACAGTGAGGGGAGGAAACCAGCTGGGCTCACTTCTCCTCCCCCCCCCGTCAACAGTGTCCAAGTTCATTGGTGATGCAAGGGAGCACTTTGCTGAATCAGCCGTGCAGGCCGCCCCCAGGGCTGCACATTGTGAAGAAAACCAGAGAGCCAGCAAAAACGTGACCGGCCTTTGGAGGAAGCAAGTCAAGTCAAATGACAAAGCAGATCCAAAAGACCCATCCTGGGGGGTGACAAGTGAGATTTCAGCCAGCCAGAGTGCAACACATCCATAATTGGGGGGTTGAACTCTCTGCCTTCAGAGTCCAGCAACTCAAGCCCATAGAAGGAATTCCCCTGTTCATTTTTCTCACCAAATGATTAAATCAGTGCCATCCACTTATTATGTATCCATGTATTTAATTGACAGCCTGCCTTGCTCCCAATTTTACTTATTTATTTATCAAGAGACAAGAGGTCAAAATGATACCGACATATTAAAGCAGTTTCAAATGGTGGCTGGCATTCCGTATGGCAGTTACATATCCGTAATCCAGAGTTACAAATCCATTGTTGTTGTGGTTAACCCTATGGATGTGAGATCACCAAGCCACTCTCTCCTCAATACCCATTTCTTTAAGGGCGATCCATACTTTCTCACGGCAAAAGCTTTGCTATAATCTATGAAGCACAGGGTGATTGTCTTTTGAACTTCTTTGGTGGGTTCCATTATCCAACACATGTTTGCCATATGATTCCTAGTGCCTCTTCCTTTCCTGAAGCCAGCCTGGATATCCAGCGTTTCTCGCTCCATAACTGCTCCATATTCAGTACAGCTACATAGTCTTGTTATCATTTGTTTTTGCTGCTGCTGTGCGGGTTCAAGTCATTTCCGACTCATGGCAACCCTAAAGGCGAACCTATCACAGGGTTTTCTTGGCAGACGTTGTTCAGAGGTGCTTTGCCTTTGCCTTTCATTGAGGCTGAGACAGTGTGACTTGCCCAAGGTCACCCAGTGGGTTTCCATGGCCAAGCGGGGATTCAAATCCAGGTCTCCAGAGTTGTAGTGCAACATTCAACCCGCTACACCATGCTGGAATATTGCCTACTCAAGGCCAAGATACCCCCAAATACTTTGGATTGTAGAAGTGACTAATGAGACCCAGCATGGTGTTGGGCTAGAACTCTAAGAGAGCTGGGCTTGAATCCTTGCTCAGCCATGAAAATCCATGAGTGACCATGGGCAAGTCACACTCTCACAGCTTCAGAGGAAGGCAATGATGGTAATCTCTTCTGAAGAAGTCTTGGGAAGAAAACCCTATGAGAGATAGTGTAATGTAGTGGTTTGAGTACCAGACTCTGGCAAAGCAGGGTTTGAATCCCCACTCAGCCATAGAAAGTTGAAAAATGACCTTGGGTACATCACACTCTCTTCACCTTGAAGGAAGACGATGCCAAACTTCCTCTGAGAAATCTTGTAAGAAAACCCAAGGAGAGGCAGTGAAATGTGGAGATTTGAGTGTTGAACTGGGACTCTGGGAACTCATGCTTTGAATGCCTGCTCAGCCATGGAAACCCACTGGTCACAAGCTTTCAGCCTCTTAAAGGAAGGCCATAGCAAATCTCAGTGCTGGAAATCTTGCTTAAAAAACCCATAGAATCATAGAAACATAGAATTGGAAGAGACCACAATGGCCATCAAGTCCAACCCCATTCTGCCATGCAGGAACACTCAAAGCACCTCCAGCAAATGGCCATCCAGCCTCTGCTTAAAAACCTCCAAAGAAGGAGACTCCACCACACTCCAAGGCAGCTTATTCACTGCTGAACGGCTCTGACTGTCAGGAAGTTCTTCCTGATGTATAGATGAAATCTCTTTTCCTGTAGTTTGAATCCATTGCTCTGTGTCCTCGTTTCTGGAGCAGCAGAAAACAAGCTCACTCCATCTTTAACATGACATCCTTTCAAATATTTAAACATGGCTATCATGTCTCCTCCTAACCTTCTTTTTGTCAAGCTAAATATGCCTAGCTCCCTAAGCCTCTCCTCATAGGGATAACCCTCTGATAGTTCCACCATAAGTGAAGGACTTGAAGGCAAGTGGCAACAATAAGAGGGATGGGTCATCACAAAACATAGTTGCTGTGAAAAGCTATTTCCTATCTATCTCTTGCAGCCAAACTGAGAGGAAACTAGAGGTGTGGGACACATAGGGGTGGCAAATGATATCACAACCCCTATACATCAAAAGGTCCTAGGTCTTTGACCCTGTGAGCCCTGATTCCACTACACCATGGATACAGGTTTGCATCTCCTGCACTGAGCAGGGAGTTAGACCAAATGACCCCCAAAGAGCCTTTTTAACTCCCTAGTTCTGGGAAAGTGGCAGTCAGAGAGCTGGCACCACTGAGATCAAAAACAAGTCATGCCAGACTAATTTTGTCTCTTTTTACGATAGAGTTACAAGCTTGATAGATGAAGGGAATGCTGAGGATGTGGCATATCTTGATTTCAGTAGGGCCTCTGACAAAGTTCCCCACGACATTCTTGCAAAGAAGCTGGTAAAATGCGGGCTGGACAGGGCTACTGTTAGGTGGATTGGTAATTGGTTGCTCTTCACCAAGGGCTGCTTTTCATCTTGGAGAGAAGGGACTTTTGTGGGGGTGCCACCAGATTCTGTCCTGGGCCCAGGGCTAGTCAACATCTTCATCAATGACTTGGAAGAAGGAGGAGAGGGCACGCTGGTCAAATCTGCAAATGACACTAAATTGAGAGGGGTTGCTAATATGTCAGAGGACAGGATCAAATTTCAAAATGACCTTGACAGACTGGAGAGCTGGGCCAAAGCTAACAAAACAAATTTCAACAGAGAGAAATGTAAGGTCCTGCTCTTAGGCAGAAAAAATGGAAGGCACAAATATAGAGTGAGAGACACATGGCTAGATGACAGCATGTGTGAAAGGGATCATCTTGGTGGACCACAAGCTGAACATGAGTCAGCAGTGGGATGCAGCAGCCAAGAAAGCCAACGTGATTCCTGGTTGCATCAATAGGAGTATGGCGTCTAGATCAAGGGAGGTAATGGTACCACTCTATTCTGCTTTGGTTAGACCTCAGATGGAATCCTGTGTACAGTTCTGGGCATCTCAGCTCAAGAAGGATATTGACAAGCTGGAGCGTGTCCAGAAGAGGGCCACCAAAATGCTGAAGGGTCTTGAAGTCATGAAGCCCTCTGAGGAGTGGCTTAGGGAGCTTGGGATGTCTAGTCCGCAGAAGAGAAGGTTAAGAGGCGACATGATAGCCATTTTTAAATATTTGAAGAGATGTCCTGTTGAGGAGGGAGCAGGCTTGTTTTCCACTGCTCCAGGAACTAAGACAAGGAGCAATGGATTCAAGCTGTAGGAAAGGAGATTCCACCTAAACCTCAGGAAGAACTTCCTGACGGTCAAAGCTGCCCGGCAGTGGAATCTGCTGCTGCTTCAATGGAGTGTGGTGGAGTCTCCTTCTTTGGAGGTTTTTAGGCAGAGGCTGGGTGGCCATCTGTTGGGAGTGCTTTTATGTGGGTTCCTGCATGGCAGGGGTTGGACTGAGTGGCCCTTGAGGTCTCTTCCAATTCTATGATTTTATGATTCTATGAGTTCCATCTGGATTTAGACGCCACTGTCAAAAATTGCATCCACGGCTGAGGAAATCCCACTACACTTTCAAGGAGATCGTAGATGCCAGGTCGAGGTGACGTCTGGCTTGGGCCTCGCCCTGAGAGAAAGCTGCCGTTCTCACCAGCATTGTGGGACCTTTCCCTGGCAGAATGTTATTTACAGTTTGCCTGTTGTGGTTTTGCAATTTCAAGGATTTTAAGCAGCATAGCCATGAGCTGTATTAAGAGCCTGGCTGATCCATCACTGGCAACTCCAAAAAAGAAAAGAACAAGAGGGAAGGAAAGAAGGAAGGGGGAGAACCAGCCTCCGGGAGCAGCTTTGGAATAAATTATTTCCCTGTGTCACCATGGAAGATTCACTCGCCTGCCATTTTTTAATGCACTCCCCGATGGAGATAGATAAGGTGAACTTGCTGCTTTCCCAAGTTAAGAATGAGCACCTGGCCAGCTTTAAAGTTCAAGAATGATGGAGAACATCAATTGTGCCAAACAGCAACCACTTGGGAAATGTCAGGTGGATGAAATGCAAATCCTTTGCTCTCCCAATCCTTCAGGCCCCAGAACAGAAGGAGTAGAAGTTCATGAGGGAACGCCAAAGGGAGGACTCTGTCTCCCTCTCTCTCGGCAAGAACCCTGGTCTCCAGTGTCGCAGTCCAATGCCCAAATCACTACATTACACTGACTCTCTTACACTTTAATTACTGGGAAGGAACTAACTACCAGTAATCAGTTACTAGTAACAAGTTACTTCAAAGCACAGGCAAAGAGTTTTAATCCATAACTGACAATAACATTGGTCTGGTTCTCAGTTCTGTGGGAGTTCTTTTTGGGCAGAAGACAAACAGGTGAACACTAACTTTTCCAGCACGTAGGAAAGTCAGTGGGTGGCCATCTTTAGATGATGGGGTTTAGAGATGCAAATCTGGGAGGTTTAGCTTAAGCAGTGGTTCTGGATTGGCTGTTTCCAATCATCTGAATTCCCCAGTCCAGGTGGATTCTGGAATGTTGCTGTGCCAATAATATCCCACCTTGACTTACTTGCAGTTGCTTTCTTTGGTTACCTGGTGGCACAGAGAGCAGGGCTGTGATCCCCAAGGGATGTGAGTTCAAGGTCCGCCACATCAGTGTCTTCCCGTATTGTTAAAGATGATGGAGGAAGGGGGGAAGGAGCCAGTGGACCGCTTCAGTGCCTGACCCAAAAGAGGGGAAGTTAGGTCATGCACGGCGCATTGCTGCCAGTGCCTGCGGGCTTCTTTTCCCACTGTGCTTGTGAGACACATCACAACCCCTTCATGGGACGTGCATGAAAGGAGAAATAATTGCAGCGGCTCGGAAGCTGAGCTCCTCAAATTAACAGCACCCTGCCTTCCGTTGGAAAGGTCTCGGGGCAAAGGAGAATTCCTGCCTCTCCAGATTAGCACTCGGGGCTTGATGTCTTTGGAGCTTCTCTGAGATGGATTCTGACCAAGCCCCTTTCCTGTTGTTCTGGGCCTTCAGATTGACTCAGAGCAGCCCTCTGCTAAGTTTTTCCCGGCCAGATTTAGACTCATAGAGCAATAGAAGAGAAGCATAGAATCCTAGAGGTGAAAAAGACCCCAGGGGCCATCCAGTCCAAACTCATTCCACCTTGCAGGGAGACACCATCAAAGCACTCCCTTTGGCAGATGGCCGCAGCCCCCCTTTGAAAACCTCCAAAGAAGGAAGAGTCTCCACTACACTCCGTTCAGGCAGCAGCAATATTCCACTGTCCAAGGGCTCTTACTCTCAGGAAGTTCTTCCTAAGGTTTAGGTGGAAATCTCTTTTCCGGAAGTTGGAAGCCACTGTTCCAGAGTATCCCGTGTCCTAGAGTGTCCTAAAACAATCTCCTGTTGCTCAAACATCCGCAGATGGTTCCCCGTCCTTCAAAACATCTTCAGTTGCTCTTATCTTTGAAAAGCATCGTCCCACGTTCCAGACGTCATCTCCCATCCCTAAAATTGGCTCTTAATAATCAACCAATGTTCATCTTTTAAGAGAATGCAGGCATTCCATGTCTCCTCGCCAGTGTTACCCTGTTTACTGGGGGTCCCGGGAGGGACACCAAAATGTGCTCAACTATAGGTGGGGAAAATTAGCTCAGAGCACTGCTTTAGCGTTACGAGAGGCAGGATAACTTAGCAGGATCTTGTAACCCAATGTTTACGGGGTCAGGCCAAGCCAAGGAGCACACCAAGTTAAGAATAATTGAGATTTTACTAAATACAGATGAACAGTGTAGGCAACACACTCACACAAGTAGCTAAGGAAAATAAAGGTTGGAGTGGTATAGAGGGATTTTGAGAGGGATTGTTGAATTGGGTGATACGACACCTGTCCTGAAGCTTGAGTTCGTTGGTCTGGAGTCTCAGTACATGGGACTGAGGGGACAGCTCGCCAAACAAAGCGGCAGCAAGGCTGGATGGAAGTCCAGAGCAATCCAAGGAAGGTCTCGGAATCAGGGGCTTTTCTAGGGAGAAGTGTGACTGCAGGCTGTGCCTTACTCGGGGACAACAATGAGTTTTGGGTGGGAGACAATGTCTCCGAAAGGTCAAAATTTAGCATGATTGAGTTAAGTCCGAATTGACAAAGAGGTAGACTGCATGCAAATGCTCAGTGCTTGGCAGTTGAGTATTCAGCTTGCCAAGTTACCTGCTCAGGGCAGGGAGTCCTTTGTAAACAGCGTGTATACATAACGAGGGTGTTTGCAGAGAGGTCTCCTAAAGCGGTGATCTGGCTATTTCTGGCCTGCCAGTATGGTCTTGGGATATTGCAGCGTTTGATGGCCGAGCCTAGTTCTGGGCTTGTCCAGGGGCCTCGCAAACACATGGAGCGGGGTGGTATGGTAAGGCCAAATTATGATATCAATGTGATATCGGGTGCTATTGCCAGGTAGGTCTAAACTGCAGTAACACCAGCTGCCCCTTGAGATGTTTTCAGGGGGAAAATAAGAAAATTCCACAAAAGGCAGGTTGACGCCCCTCCCCCAAGGGAGGCAGGGATAAAAGCATGCCATTAATTCTAGCAATTTGTTCTAGCTGAGCAAATGAAGGGCTGATATCAGAATTCCGTTGTCTGCTTTTAATGAGCTTCCCACAACAGAAACGTCTTGACCTGTAGCTTGATCATAAAATACTTCGGGGAGGGGAAAAAAACCCTTTTGTTTCCACCTAACAGTAGCACTGTCCAGCCCACATTTGACTAGATCTCTTCCCAGGAGCTTTACCATTGCCTTCCTCTGAGTCTGAGAGAGTGTGACTTCTGAAACCCAGTGGGTTTCTACAGGCAAAGGAGGGTTCAATCCCTGCTCCCCTGGAGTCCTGGTCCAGCACTCAGACCCTTACACCTTGTTGGCTCTTCTTCGGTTGTCTTGGCCCAAGTTCTTCAAAGGTGTTTTGCTCTTCCTTCCCTCTGAGGCTAAGAGAGTATGCCTTGCCCAACATGCAAACAACTGTCTCTCTCACACCCATCTGTATGCACACTGGCAGCTGTGACAGCACCACAAGGGCCATTCCGCTTCCACAAACTTGAGCTCAATGCGGACATTCTGCACTGGACAAAAATCCCCAACTGCTTTCATAGGTGAATTTACAGCTCGGTAACACAAGATCCTGACTTCTGTGCCCTTGGATAGACTTAGCATAGAGAGCTAGGCAGTTTGGACGAACCTGGAGTTGCATTTTACAGAAGGTGAATCTAGGATTTTAAAAAATATACATAATATTTTCTCCCACCAACCACAAAAGCACAAAATTTACTGTGCAAGCTTTCAAAACACACATGATTCTTCATCAGACTTGCAAAAACTTTCATGCTTTTTTGGATGGCCCAAGAAAGGGGTTGCCACAGCATGGACTTTGGAACTGGTCTAATGGCAACAAACATATCTTTGCATTTATGGACAGTCCTTTACCGTAGACTCTTCAAGTTGGAAGAAATCACAAGGGCCATCCAGTTCAACCCCCTTCTGCCATGCAGGAAAACACCATCAAAGCATTCCCGACAGATGACCATCCAGTCTCTGTTTAAAAACCTCCAAAGAAGGAGACTCCACCACACTCCAAGGTAGCATATTCCACTGTCCACTTGCTCTTGCAGTTAAAAAAAGTCCTTCCTGATGTTTTGGTGGAATCTTTTTTCCTGCAATTTGAATCCATTGATTTGCGTTCTGGTCTCCGGTGCAGCAGTAAAGAAGCTCGCTCCATCTTCCATGAAACAGATCTTTAAAAGATATTTATTTAGACATTTAAAAATGGCTTTGATTTAAAAACATGACTCCAAGAAAACAGCCGCCACTCAAATAACCAGGAAACACTGCAAAACGAAGAATGGTTGCAACCAGCCCAATTTACCTACCAGGTCAGTGTCACCAGGCCGTATGCCCCCACACTTTGGTATGGTTTCATTGGCGAAATATGATTCAACTGGCAAAATGTATTAATCGGCTTTGATATAAAACATGCCCTGTTATGGCTATATGGCCAAGCTGGACAAGAGGAAAAGACTGGCTGAACACGTGTGCTGTGATTTAGGTTGGAAGCCCCCTCTAGGCATAGCCAGGTCACAGTCAGGAAATCACAGGTAACTCCTGAGATAATAGGCTCAACAATCCTGCCTCTTGGACAATAGTGTCCAGGAAGTTCCCACCAAACCACTGTTTGTCTCAACCCCTCTTCTCACCAACCTACAAATCTCTCCGTTATCCTCACACCTGCCCAACCATTACAAAGCTATCACAATGTCCATTAGCCATTTGTCACGTAATGTTAAGACCATTAACCCATTCTGGACCTCATTGTCCACTCTACAAGCTCCATTGTTTACCCAACCGGAGAGCCGTTCACACCCATGTCTTCCTGCCAGAAATGGCATATATGAACCATAGGTTTTGGCCAATTAAATTACAGTGCACTGATTGCTGGTCACCACTCTGCTCCTCTGATTCCCGATTGTGTACTGTCCTTAGGCACACATCTAAGCCATGTTGCTGCTTCTTCACTATTCTTCAGAACCAATAAATATCACCCACTATACCATGAAATCTTGCTATCTCAAATCTCTCTTCCCTTTATCCTTCAGTTAGTTCTTGTGTGAGTGTGTGACTGTTCATAACTTGTGTGTGTGATTAATTCCCCCAATAAAATACATTTTAGCTTACTTTTGAATCTCCAGCTGGTTCTTCCCTGCACGAGACCCTATAAACATTGGTGGAAAGATTTCATTAGGCTACCTCCTTCTTGTAGGCCTCCTGATTTTGGCCCTTTCTGCATCTTGCCTTTTCGCGGAGGTTGGGGGTGGCGTTTGCGCGAGCAGCCTCTTGCACGAGGCGCTCACTTCGTTTCTCCTTCCTTACTACAGCTGGCTTGCCGGTCTCGTGAGCTCCACGCGAACACCCAGCCCCTTCCTACTGCAGCGCAACCTGGGAATTGCAGGCTAGTGCTGAGGCAGGAAGCATGACCAGCCCGGCTCCCGACGTACCGCAGTGCAGGTAAGTGTACACGGGCCCCGGGAGCCTTGCGCGACTACGCACCATTTTCAGCTTGAAGCCAAAAATGAAAAGGTGCGTGCATGGTTCACGTTAGGCTCATGAGAGTCGCGCAAATGGCAGTGCGTCGTACAGACCACCGCTCAAGGGGCCCTCTCACAAAAGAAACTGTGTGCGAAAAGGACCTTTGAGCTGATAATTCCCCATCTTTGCACAGAGGTACTGGCATCGTGGGTGGACCTCTGAGTCACCCACATTTTGGGGTAACACCAGGGTGAGCAAAAATATCTAGACTGCTGCCCAAATGATGACAAAGGAAGTGCCTGTGGAAGAACAGGGAGATCCGCAAATGGGGAGGCATGTAGGTAAATATGTTCCTTCTGGCCACCAGCCACCTCTTGTCGGATGGGCAAGAAACCCAGGGAAGGAGAAGTTAGCCCAGGAAAAAGCAGAGTCAGATCTCTTTCACACCACAACATGATAGCACTTTGAGCCTGGGATCTATTGCTTGGGGAGGCACTGTACTTAGAATTCTTTACTGAAGAGCTCTGGTGTTCCACCGAAGTCGAAATCCTGAGATTCTGTAGGATGTTGCCACGGTAGTTCAAGTGGAATCATAGTACTGTAATTGTGTAGTGCAGGGTGGACCAAGAGCCGGTCACAGGTTGTGCATAGCCCCCAGGACAATTTTTTGCCTCTGAGGTTCTCAAGAGTTAAAAAACAAAACTCCAAAATGTTCCCAAATGCCCCTCTGCGGGGCATTTCCACAATATTTGAGAACCCTCTGGGCTAATTTATAGCAATAGCAATAGCATTTATTTTCTATACCGCTTATCAACTAAGTGTTATCTAAGCGGTTTACAATGTATTTTAGCTAATTGCCCCCAACAAGCTGGGTACTCATTTTACTGACCTGCGAAAGGATGGAGGGCTGAGTGAACCTTGGAGCCTGGAAGGATTGAACTCACAACCTTGTGGTTGCAGTACTGGCGTTTAACCACTGCACCACCAGGAAAGGCATTTTCTGAAACAGGAAGTGGCTTCCACTCAGTTCCTGTTGTTAAAAAAGTAATCTCCTGGACAAACATGATGAGAATGCCCCTTATCTCCCCTGGAGGGTATTTGGGGGCAAAAAAAATGATTTTGAGCACCATGCCCAAAAGCCACCAAGACAGATACAGCAGCGGCCGGTGATGTGCATCTGCAGAAATGAAGCAGGGAGTCTTCTTTAAGGGAACTCCCCCCCTCAACTGTTCAACACCTTAGCTGTCCCCTTTAAAGTTCAGACTAAAATCCAGAACAGATTTCCCATCCCCCTGACAGGATAACCACCGTCCACAAGTAAGTCCTGGATTTCGCGACAGTGGGACCCCAGCAGGTCTCTTTTTCAAAAGATGTTCCATTTGGAGAGCAGGTAAACACACAAACACACACACACACTGGTAATTTTATCTTCCAGGCAGTTTATTATGAATCTGTCACAGGACCCGAGATCTCCCAGGCTTTCTTCTACCCAACCTGGGGCACAAAAAGTCTCTATATAAACTCAGCTGGTGATTTATGACTTGCCATCAAGAGGCAACCGGAAAGTAATTCAGCACTGTCACTTTGGCTTCCTTCCCTTAGCTAGGTGTGCACACACACACACAAATCAACCACAATCAAAAAGGGAATTTCCAAGGTTCTAGAGGGGAAGGAAAGAGAAGGGGCCCACAAAAGACAGAAGACTTCTGAACAGGAAAAGATAATGAACCACTTACAATCCCTAGAGATATTGACCATGTCCACTCCCTAGGGCCAGGCAGGCAGCAGTAATGCCTTCCAGATCCCATTTTCAGTCCCTGGGGCCTTCTCGGGGCCACATGAACTTCTACAAAAGAATGGAAGTCAACTTCTCATTTGGAAAAACAGGTAATTTTTCATTCTTAAGAAGGGCAGGGAGTGCTGAAGCCTATCTAAAATGGCTGTTCAGGGAGGTTTCCAAGAGAGACGAGTCCCCTTTTTTTGCAGGGGGGCAAAAAAGACCAGGCTGGGGGATCTGGAAGACCCACAGGCTGCAGACACAGTCTTAGGGCCACAAGCAGTCCACTTTGCCCACCCCTTCTTTAAGGGCTTCTTGATTCAGGATGTCACAAAGGGCAAATCTCTAGGGGTAGCTGTCCTGACAGAAACTGTTTCTGTTCGTTTTAGTTGTGGGCTGGCTGGGGGATTCTGGGAGCTGTAGTCCAGAAAGGAGCTGTCCCCATCTCTGAGCTTCCTCTATGCTGCCTAGCAAAAGATGAGCAGAGCCAAAAGAGCCAGGCCTCAGCAGGATGTCCTGGGCTCATTTTAATTTTTAATAATTGTTGTTTCTTTTTGTCCTCTCTTTTCGAGCAACACTGAGGCCCGAGGTAGCCAATGGAGGTCAAAAAGTTTGGGATCAGGACTTTGGGAAGGCAAATAGCTCCCCCAAAGCCTTGCCCCTTCTCCTCTCTTCCTCTTCTCCCAGTGAGCAGACAGCCCCTCTCTTCCCACAAAAGATTGGCACAGGTTGAACCAGGCAAAACAAGAATCCACAAACAGGGTCATATTCTTGAAGAATGACTGGAAGGCCGAAGCCCCAAATAAGCCTTTCCATCAATATTTAGACTCAGGTTTTAGCAGTGGCTAGGATTGCATTTGCACAGTTCACACTAGCACCCCAGCTGTGTCTAGCCCGGGAAATGTCTGGCGTAACCATGCTGACACACCTTTAGTTACATCCCAATACATATCACACACTCTCAGCCCCAGAAAACCCAAAAGAGGGTCGCCTTAGGGTCGCCATAAGTCGGAAGCAACCTGAAGGCCCGCAGTAACAAGATGCTCTCTATGTGAGGCTGCCTTTCAAGAGTGTTGGCTAAAAAATTAGGAAGCACTTCCTGACAGTAAGAGATGTTGGGTAGTGAAACAGACCTCCTTGGGAGATGGTAAAGTTTCTCCTCCTTTGGAGATTTTTAAACAGACTTTGGATAGCCATCTTGTTACCCTGGTTTCTGGGGTCCCTTAGGGGACACCTCAATTTGCTCCACGTGATGGGGAATGGAAACTAGCCAGAGCACAAGCAATAGCAATGCGAGAGGCAGGGTAACCTAGCGGGGTCTTTTTACCCAGTTTTTACAGGGTCAGGTCAAGCCGAAAACCAAACGAAGATGTCCAATAAGATGATTTTATTGAATGAAAGTCCCATGCACCAATGCAATCACTCACACACTCACGCAAGACCTATTAAGAAGCAAAAGAGAGGAAACTGGATAGGGGAACTATCGAAGGGATTGTAGCTGGGGTAATACTGCACCTTTTCCTGAAATCCTTGGTCCGGGGAAAACAGCAAAGAAGTGGAGCTCAGCACAGAGAGAGCTGAGGGAATTACTCAACAGATGGAGACACGATCTGCTGGGATGACCGGGAGTGATCCAAAGAAATGCTCAAAAAACTGGGACTATTTGTAGGGGAAAAGGTACCTGGAGGGCCAATCCTTTCCCAGGGAGAACAATGGGTGTTGCAACAGAAAAGAAGCTCCACGATGGCAACTCCTTTTGCATGATGAGATCACAAGGTATTGCCAAAGTTTCAGGATCTTGAGTTGCATTGGATTGTGGTGTGAATTTATGTAGATGGTCCTTGCCTGATAGGATTTTATTGCTATCAGTGTTCAACTTGGGGAAAAGATGCTAATCCCCTCAAGTTGGCTCCTCAGTGGCTGAGGACCCTTCGTTTACTGTGGGTTTGCACGGCTTGAGGTCTCCTGGGGCTACGTGACTGGGGATTTTACTGGCCTAACCATTGCTGCCTATGTGCTCATCTGGGTGACCTCTCTGGTACATTGAATTATATTTTAATATCAAAATTGTAGACCCCAGGACAGGTTTTTCCAGTGGGGTAACAATCTGTCAGGTATACTTTAGTGCTGGATTTTCTATACAGGCTAGGATTTGGCCTGGATGAGCTTTAAGGTCCCTCCCAATGCTCCAGTTCTGTGATTCTGTGACCCTAGAGATGGAGGTGCTGGACCCTCCTTTGTTGGAGGTTTTGAAACAGAGTGTGATAGATGAGCGGTTGGAGATTGAAGAGTATCTTGCCTGTGCTGCTACCATCTGAAAGACAAGCTGAAGCAGAGACTTTACAGCCAGTGCCTGAGGGAGAAGGGGTCAGTGATGATTTCGAAGAGTTGGATTCACCTTTGCCTCGCAGTCCTCAGAGAGTTGTGGAGGAGGCAGAAGAGGGCAGCTCAGAAGCAAGCCATTTTGCTGAGACTCAGAAGGCAGGAGGCTGATTAGGAACACCGGTTTTCCCTGCTCTGTCGGTGTGGCTTTCTTTTTGCTTGTGGCAAACTGGTATCCGAGCTCCCTCAACCTTTGCATTCCTACTGTGTGGCTGTGTGAACTCCAGCTTTCCTGACTCCTTGGACCAGCTTGACTTCGGCTTTCAGCTCAGTACTGTCCCATTCCTTCCAATGCTGGCAGATAAGCAGAGGCTGGGAGCTAAGCTCTGACACAGAGGTCAGATGGCCCTCTCTCAGGAGTGTTTCAGGGTAGGTTCCTGCCCTGGTAGAGATTAGGCTAGATGACCTGTGGGGTTCCTTCCAGCTCTAGGATTTGGTAAATGAACTGGTAATGAGCAAGGGAGGTTTGTAGATGTTGGGGGTTGTAGACTTTGGAGCCAGAGGGACAGAGAAAGGGCTGAATTTGACATCAATTAGCCCACTCCATCTTCAGCAAGAGGTTAGGTTAGGTAACAGAAGGCTTGCTTATTGGTAACCAAGAGAAACAGTTGAACAGAGAAGCCAAATGAGGACTTGTGAGCCTGTGCATACGTATGAAAATTGGGAGAGGAAGAGAATGCTAAGCACAAAGAAACAAACCTGAGAGGCAAAAACTCATGGAGTTTAGGTATAAAGACTCCAGGGAAGGAGAGTAAAAGGGAGGTCAAGAGAGGCAGGTGGGAATATACCCCATGCCAGCTCAGTGGAGGCTGATGGCTTCAATGTCTGTGGGGCAGTGTATCCACTCCAGGATTTGGTCTGAACTTAACAGAAACTATCCAAGGTACTGAGCCCTGTGACACTGTAGGTTTATTTCCAGTCTCTTAAGAGACTTCTAGCCTTGCAAGACTGGAAATTCCCTCCCAGTATTTTTACTAGGGTTCTTGCCAGCCTTCCAAAGCTGACTTCCACGCATGGAACACTGGCAATCTCCCAGTTCATATGCTGCCACCACCCCCTGAATTAAGAATTACTTAGACAGAACAGGAGGGACTCTGCCTAATCTCTAAGCGTAAGGAACTTCTACCTCCCCCTTCCCCTGAGTGAGAGGTCCTATGTAGCGTGTGCCAACCCTGGCGTGGAAATGGAGAGAAACGGAGGTTTATAAAAGTGTTTTAATCAAGGCATGCAAATAACAATATCACACTTGGGAGACCCCCTCTCCCAGGTACACTTAGTTACAAGAATTTACAAAACAGATATCACAGCACAGATACATTCTTAAGATCAGCCAGTCTCCAAAATAATAAACAGCCCTAACACGGCTAACTACTTTATTCTAGTACTCACAGATGTTCTTAGAAGAAAGAACCCAGGAGGTCAGGCATGCCTGCCTGCCTACGACTGGCATAGATCTCATCTCTGTGTGTGTCTCTCTCTCTGGCCACATGGCCTCTCAGAAGTTTTATTTTCCTCCTTGGAAGGATCTGGAAGCCTCTCCAAGATGCCCGCCTCTTTCCTTTTTGGTTGGTCAGTTCTCACCTTGTGACCTGTGATGCTGACCCTTTCTTTTGGTTGGTCAACTCTCACCCTGTGACCCTTGATGTAATCCTAACATCTCATTAACCCTTGGTTTACCTGAAGAGGGAAGTATCTCCCTTTGATAAGCCTAGATAATGGGAAGCCCCATTATCACAAGCCCTATCCCCCTCACTGGTGGGTTCAGCACTTTTGAGAGCTCCTTCAACGGTCAGACTAAAATGCAGGGCAGATGTGCCGCCCCACTGATACCAGCCAGCATCAATTTCTTCCTTAGACTGCTACATTTTTGAACACAAGCATTGTCCAATATCCTTCTACACTTGGGAAAGGATCTCTTTTGGACTATGCCATCCAAAATCCCACAGCCTGTATGTCCACTAATCCCCCCCGCCAGGCCCGGAGATTTCAGAACCCAAGCACTTTTTCCAACATTTGGCAGATGAAAACTGGGACACACATGTTCAAGCAACATCCGAGCGTGGTTGGGCAAAAGTTATTAATGAAGTGGAGTATGCAAGCTAGGAGAAATTGCAAGTGCTTACTTTTGCCTGAGCCAACTGGGAAGAACAAGACTCTGCCCCTTTCTTGTCCTCTGCTGCTCGCTGTATGGGGCGCAAATGGCTTTTGCGCTTTTGGAGTTTGCAGCAACTGAAGGAAGCCAAGGACAAAGGGAGAAAGCGAGAGGCAGAGAAAGAAACCGGGACATTTGGAAAGCAGCTGGAAAAGTGGGATGGCAGAGGATTAATGGGAACTGTTCCTGCCAAACAGAGACAACCTAGGGATGTCCCCTTGTGATGTCACCCCTCTATGGCCCCTGAGGGTCTTAAGGGGCCTTTTAGGGAATAGAAAGAAAGTTTAAATAAAATGGAATGGGCAAAGGGAGAGGTGCAATGCTCTGAGGTTCGCTGGGATGTCAGTGTGGTGGCAAGAACCGTACAAGAACTTCAGTCTCTCCCATCTCCAATTCAAAAGATTGGGCAGACAGGCAGAGGCTTCCTCCTGCCCTCTGGATGTTTTGGCCAAAGCTCTCACCAGCCCCAGGCAACAGGGAACATGGAAGTGACAATCCAGGACACCAGAGAGGCTTGGAGTCTCCAGGTGAAGGGAACCCTCTTAGGTAGGACAGCTGCTGTCAATCAGGAGAGGTGACTGACAAAAGAACAGAATCGTTCATCCATCTGGTTTGAGTCACTTAGGATGCCAGGATCTGGAAGAGAGACTAGTGGCACGGGGACAGAGAACTCCCTTTGGGTTTTAGTGTGATCTTGAAAGGCTGAGCTCAAAGTGCTGCCCCTCTTTGGCAGCAAAACTTCCGGAGCTTGGAGAGCAACTTCAAAGTTTAGACTAAGATTGAAACTGCCTTTACCCCAAAGCAACCAATCACCCCACGGTGCACCCCACACATCGCCTCAACCCCTGATCAAGGGCAATCCCAATGCCCAAACCCTCCCCCTTGTCTACATGTCTCCCCTCGGCAGACCTCTCCTCAGGCATTCCAGAAACAAGCCTATCGACAGCTCTCCACTCCCACCATCAAGTCCAAGCAGATGCTCCGAGCCAAGGGTGAAACAGACATCCCTGCCTCTTTCTACAACACACACACACACACACATATAGCATTCCCTATTGTGCTTTCCCAATTCTGCTGGCAAGCAGCAGCCGCAATAATTTTAGGTAATTTAATTAGGTTTTCCTCTGCTTTATGTCCCATGACATAAAGATGTAATGAAATTTTAAAATGCAGTAATTTTACACCCAAAGATTATTAATACTGCAACAGGGTGGCTGGCAACAGAATGTCAAATTACCTGGTTTGCAAGCGCATCGACGAGGGTTTTGGCTTTTCCCCCGCCTTCTTTCCCGAGGTTTGTTAGGGAGGATTTATACCCTCTTGCAGCGAGTTGCTATTATCATCATTATTAGGGTCTTGAGAGATGATTTCTCTTCAGCAGAAGACATGCAGATGGCCCACTCCTCCTTGGCTTTTGGCCTGGATCCGGCTCAGGATGGCTCACCCTTGGCTGCCACGAGGACACAGCTGTGGGCAAGAGGGATGCCAAATACATTTGAGGCCATCTGGACTCCTGGACCACAGCAGCGGATGGGAGAAACTGCACCAGCCAACTTCTCCCTTGGGCGCATCAGCTAGAAGAGCCATGGGAATGAATGCTGAGGTTACATCCATGCAGCATGTTGAAAAAGCTTTCCATGCCTGAGCTGTCCATACAAGGACTCCCCGTCACTGGCTTGGGGACTGGCAGCTACCCTGGAGCATGAGCTACCAAACCAGAGTCTGGAGTCTGTGTGCAAGGGATATTTGTAATTATTCATTCCCAAGGTCGGAAATCAGTTTTCTCCAAAGCAGGAAACCTTGTAAGGATGGATGAACCATAGACCATTGAGAATCTAGGACAGTTTTCTCCCAGTGGTTGAGAGCTAGGGAGGAATTATTCTGGGGAGACAAACACATGGAGTTTTTGCACAAAACTCCTCATTTCTTCACTTCCAGAGCAAAAAAAACACATTTCCGGTACAGAGAACACCATTTCCTGCACCGGAAATTTAGAGAGTTTGAGCAGAAAACAAGGTGGATTTTTTTTCCACACATGAAAAAAAATTCTTCACAGAATGAGGTGGGATCTCCTTTCTTGTAATGTGAATCCATTGGCTCAGGTTCTAGTCTCTGGAGGAGCAGGAAACATGCTCACTCCATCTTCTACCTGACTTCCCTTCAGATCTTCAAAGATGGGTCTACATCTCCTCCTAGCAAAGCACTCCCAACTCCTTCAACCAGTTTTCATAAGGTTTGGTTTCCAGACCTTTGATCATCTTAGGACATTTCCACAGCAGCCTTCCATCCCATCATGGAGATAGGAGAAGGACAGGACTGTGATGACACTACTGCATGATGTCATCGCAGTCCCGTCGTTCTCTCATCTCCAGCCAGTGTGATCATGGATTAAATCATTGATGGGTTTTCCCTATTAATGACAAGCGATTGCGCCACCATCTGGCACTTCCCTGTCCTGCGGAAGCCCTGGAAGCATGATGGCTGCACTTCCTGCCCCAGGACAGCCTGGGAAGGTACATGGCTGCGCTGCAGAAGGAAAAGGCTTGGCCATCAAGCTCCTTTCTGCAGGGAACCAGCCGGTGCAGAGGGGAGTGCTCCTGTTATGCTCCCCTCCCAGCAGAGCCACTACTGGGATCCCCACCGAAGATCTTCATTAAAAGGTGGGGTGAGGAAAAAGCCTTAGTCACCCTTCTCTGGACATGTTCCAACTTTGAATCATACAATCATAGAGTTGGAAGACACCACAGGGGCCATACAGCCCAACTCCCTGCTATGCAGGAACCCACATAAAAGCACCCCCAACAGATGGCCATCCAGACTCTGCCTAAAAACCTCCAAAGAAGGAGACTCCAGCATGCTCCACGGAGGCAGAAGATTCCACTGCCGGACAACTCTGACTGTTAGGGAGTTCTTCCTCAGGTTCAGGTGGAATCTCCTTTCCTGCAGCTTGAGTCCATTGCTCCTTGTCCTAGTCTCTGGAGCAGTGGAAAACAAACCCACTCCCTCCTTGACACAACATCTCTTCAAATATTTAACCATGGCTATCACGTCCCCTCTTAACCTTCTCTTCTGCAGACTAAACATCCCCAGCTCCCTAAGCCACTCCTCATAGGGCACAGCTTCCAGACCCTTCATCATTTTGGTCATCATGCTCCAGTTTGTCTATATCCTTCTTGAATTGAGGTGCCAGAACTGGACACAGGATTCCAGATGAGGTCTAACCAAAGCAGAATAGAGTGATACCATTACCTCCCTCGATCTGGACACCATACTCTTATTGATGCAACCAAGAATCGTGTTGGCTTTCTTGGCCACATCACACTGCTGGCTCATGCTCAGCTTGCGGTCCACCAAGACTCTTAGATCCCTTTCACACAGACTGTTATCCAGCCACATGTCCCCATCCTATATTTGTGCATTCCAATTTTTTCAGCCTAAGTGCAGTACCTTACATTTCTCTCTGTTGAAATTCATTTTGTTAGTTTTGGCCCAGCTCTCCAATCCGTCAAGGTCATTTTGAATTCTGATCCTGTCCTCTGGTGTATTAGCAACCCCTCCCAATTTGGTATCATCTGAAAATTTGATCAGCATGCCCTCCGCTCTTTCATCCAAGTCATTGATGAAGATGTTGAATAGCCCTGGGCCCAGGACAGAACCTGGTGGCATCCCACTAGTCACTTCTTTCTCTCTTGTCGATATACTTCTTGAACCATGTTGCCCAGAATGAGTACAGGATTCCACAGTATGATGGCACAGAACAACTTTCTCCCACCAGCGCACTATACTCACCAACCCCTGGCAATGGATTTCCCACCACTGGGATTTACTTTTGACTTGAGACCCTCAGGCCCTTGATGCCTATTTTTGTGTATGCCCACTGAATGGCTTTGCAGCAGGAAAAGAGAAAAGCCTCCTTGAAAGAAAGTGGCTGCAACCTGAAAATATTTTGCATTCAAAGACTGCAGCAGCATCGGATTCCTGAACATTAAACTGACAGCTAGTGGTTCGCTGAGTCAGCTCCACTCTATATTTAACCCTCACGGTGGAAGCCAGGAGAAATAGAGGGGTATAAAATCCAGATGAAGTATTATAAAGGAAGAAGTAGCCCAGATAGAAGCAGGCCAGCGTGTTTCTTTGCTGTCTATACAGGAAACGTACCTGGGATCATGGGAATCTGTGACCAGGTTTGCAAGTCGCAACGAGGCATGGTTTGGTTTGTTGAAAGCTGGCTTCTTGTGATGAGCAATCCCTGGGAACAAGCCATGGTCAAGAGCTGCCAACCATATTTTGAATCCCTGGTTAATAAATTCTGGCTTGTCTAATCTATGGCTTGTCAGGGCACCTGATCCCACAACCATGGCTTGTCCTTGGCTTGTTTCTCCAGCTATCCAGCCCGGAAACAGAAGCTGTGAAGAAGGGCAAGAGAGAAACAGCCAGAAAGAGAGAGAACAAACCATGGTTTCTTTGATCGTTTGCTGTGCAATTCATGACTTAAGCAAAAAAAAAGGGGGGGTCAATATGGATCATGCCTTATTGTGATGTGGAAGCTTCCGCAGTGTGCTTCATTTCACACTCCATTTTGATATGGTCATGCTGGAGAGTGGATTTTGGAAACTGTAGTCCAAAGAAGAGGAATTTTTCCAGACTCTGCTCCCGACAAGGCCAGAATCTGTCTGTCACCCACAGGCCCGGACCTGGCTGGAAAGTATTTATGGCCCAGCCACGATGGAAGAAAGCAATGGGCTCCCGTGGTGGGTGGAATCATGTTAAAGCTTCTAATGACAATATTACCCCTACTTCCTCCATGACTCTGCAGACCCTGGGGCACGCCACCAGAGGGCACCAGTGAAGAGCTGAGGAGGTGCCTGGTTCTTTTGGCTGTTGCCGACTAACAAAATTTTGAATCCCAGCTGAGCAAAGCAAGTTAGATCAGAGGTGATCTCAGAGCACAACCTCCAAGGCGGTGTTCATTTTTATGATACACAGCTCCCTTCAGATTATACATTGAAAAGCGGGGAGAGAGAAGCCAACATAAGACCCCAAATTGCTTTTCTCCGAATCAAATTGCTTCATATATTATTTTCACAAGGGGAATGCTTGGTTCCTTTGTCCTCCCTCCCTCCTTTCATCTCTGCTCTTTCTATCAGGTTCTTCCCCTTAATGAGTTGCAGGTTTTCCTTTTAATAATCGTACCCTGGACGATCCTCCTGATTCGACTCCACAAGTGGTGAGGGCTCTCCTGTCCTCGAGAGAAGCCTCCCTTGCCTCGCTGGAGTACAGGGGACTCCATAAAGCATGAGGCACACGTCCCTCCGACTCTGCCGCCTGCCACCGCCGAGAAGAATTCAGTAATTGAAAAGACCTTATAAATCAATAGTGCTAAATTGAAAACCCCAGACAGAACGCCACATAAATTCAAGTGCTCTCTCTCCAGTCAGGGTCCCGGTGGCTTTGAGGAAAACAAAAAATTGGGTAGAGCTCAACAAGCAAGGCGAAGCTCTCTCTGGCTATGAACCCACCTTGGCTGTGCCCGTGTGATCCCAGGTGGCTTGGAGGAGCCCGGCGAGAACTGGACGAGGCCTTGCACATTTAAGAGGAAAAGTCAAAGCAGAGGCTGAACGCTGGTGGAGGCTCCTTCGGAGACTTAACTTCCTCTGCAGGAAGGACAGCAGCAAAAGAGGATGAAGAATCTCAGAAGAGGCCAGAGGTCGGATCAGGCTGAAGGCCTCTCCAGTACAGCTTTCTGTTCCCACAGCCTATGAGGGCAACTGAACTCCCCATCCCGCATGCCCAGGCAATAGGGATGTGGGAAGGGTTGCCAATTCTCAGGGCCTGGCCCTGAGTCTCCAGGGCTTGTGAGCAAGAAACAAGAGTGCAGATTCTCTAGTTTTGGGGTGCTCAGCAAGAGCAAATGCCTAGGTGCAAGTCTCCAGCTCAGCTAGAAGAGCAGTTGCTTGTTACAGTTTGCAAGGACTGACTGACTGGTTGGAGGCAGCAACTTGCAAAGACTCTCCAGAGAGTCTGTCTAGTTACTTAGGCCCTTTCCCAACGACAGCCCATTCCAGAATGGGGACACGTTGCTGCCGGTCCGTGATACATGCCATCACACAATGTCATCACAGTTCCATTGTTCTCACATCCCCAGTTGTCGCGATTGCACGGCATACCGTTACCGTTAAAAATCTGGCAATGGCCTCCCATTGCATGGCGGCCGTGTGGGAGGGTTGGAAACGCCATCAGGCACTTCCTTCCCCAGTGCAGTGCAGGAAGAGGTCAGCTGCTCTGCAGAAAGAACGAGCACGTCCTGAACGCTACTCATCTGCTGGCAGCCAGCTGGGTATGGAGGGGAGCATTCAGGTCCTCCTCCCATCCCGGCAAAGGCACTGCTGGGATTGCGCCAAGATGTCACAGGATGCAGGTAAGGTGCGGAAAGGGCTTTAGTTAGCTTCCTCCTTTCCTTGCGGTTCTTGTAAGGCCAGAGCTCAAGCTCTGCTCTGCGGCCACCTTCGACTAGAAACATGTAGGCTAAACTAAATGTTCTTTATCCCCTCTCCCTAAGCAAGGGAGAAAAAAACAATCCCCTCATTTCACCTTGATCTAGGAAGAGTCATTTTGGATAAGATTTTTCTCTTAATTTCCAAACAGGAAAAGATGTTCTGTGTTTTTGTCTGTCTAAATGACAAGCAGCAAGAAACCATGGCTGATACATAATGCCCAATGCTTAGTAACATAACCAGGGGACATTGTCCTTAGGTCTCAGGTTTTGGTCCAGAAATCTCAGGACCTGGGAAGATCTGAACTCACAACCCTGACACATTAGCACACTGCCTCTGGAACAGGAGGTGATAGGTAGCCCATCCACACTAGCAGTCATCAATGACCCTAACCTCTATGACAAAGCCGGGTAACTGCGTGGAGGCCAGGGGCCAATATTCCCCCTTCCCAGACCCCCTCAGCATGCCCAAGTACATCCACTGTCCTCAGCAGTCCTTCTCCAAATGAGGAAAGGAAGTGATTTCATGCCACTTCCTGTGCCCATTTTAAAAGGGACTGCAAAGGAAAATAGAGGGAGTTTTTTAAAAACTTTTCTTGATTTCTACGTTTGGAATTTTCCTTTTTTTAAATTTTCCTTTTCTTAGTTAATTTTTTAATAATTTTCATATCCATCCAAAAGCATTCTGTGTTACATATAATAATATTCCAGCATAACAAAAACAGAAATAAAAACACAAAACAAGGAAAAAATAACCACATTATCAAAAGTTTCTCTAAATCCAACCAAATGTCCAAATAAAAGTCCATTTGTAAATCTCATCTATACATCATTCTTTTAAATGTTGCAAGCCTTGCTAGATATTCTATCCATTGGATCACAGCTGGAAGAAAATTATCTTTCCAGTAATGACGTATCGAAGGGACATGAAAAAATCCACTTTTGCTGACCATTTGTTAATTTCAAAGAAATAATTCAAAAGAACATGCATGTCCCTGAATATCAAGGAACTTTCCAAAAGCAAATTTACTCATACGGTTACTTCCTCCCAAAATGTAGTGGCCATGGGACAACTCCAAAACATACGCATTAAGGAAGCATTAGCAGTATTACATCTCCAACAATTTGCTAATTTAGAAAGCTCTTTCTTGAACTAGACATTATGGCAACCAATATATCTGAAAGAGCAATTTCTGCTGTATAAGACAGAGGCCCTTTCCGCAGACCACAGTCGTCCTGTGGTGGCGATGCAAGAGAAGCGGGACTGCAACGACGCTTCAACATGACATTGTTGGAGTCTTGCCCTTCTCGTGTCAGCAGGAAGCGTGACCTCAGGGTAAATCATTGGTGGAGTTTCTCCGTCAATGACCCCCATCGCACCACAATCTCATATTTACTTGCTATGTGGAAAGGCTAGAAGCACAATGGAGGTGCTTCCTGCCCCAGTGCAGCATAGGAAACAGCCTGGCTATGTTGCAGAAGGAAGAGGTGTGTCCCTTGTGGTCCCTTCTGCAGGGAGATGGTCAGGTGTGGAGGGGAGTGCTGGGGACACACTTCATCCCAGCAGAGGCACTGCCGAGATCGCAACTGGAAGTCTACGGAGCAAGGTAAGCTGTGGAAAGGGCCGTAGTCAGAGATCTATAGCCATACTAGTTACAGATGTTAAAACCAATGGTCATCAATTATTCAGAATCAAGTATTCCAATCCTCTATTCCATTCTTAATATAAACCTCATGTGTCATATTTATTTCTAGATATATATGAAAATTGTTGGTTTGGATACTTGGTTGGCCTCAATTAATGTCTCTTAATACTAGGGGAACCTTGGATGCATGTAAAGCTGCAGGGCCAAAATCTGGATTGTAACAAAGATTTTAGTTGTCGATATGGCCATTTAGTTGATGAGAGATAGTTTAAACTGCTTCTGCAAAATTTAAAAAGGCAAACATTTATCATTAGCCCCAAGTATCTGATTTAAGGTAACAATCCCATTAGCAACCCACACCTTCTATAAAAGTGATTCCTTGCCCATTTTCAAATCTGGATTCCTGCAAAAGGCAATTTGGCATGAGGAGATGGGTCAAACTGCAGTTAATGAGACAATTATGTGTCATCCACAGAAATTGTTGGTAGAACACAGTCCTCATATGTTTTTGTCTTTCATACGCCTTTCACAAGTTTTTGTCTCTCTAAGTAGTATCATTATTTTTGTTGATTGCTTTGGACATCCATTGTAAAATCAATGGGCGTCAAAGAAAATGATAATGGCGTATCCAAAATTTGAAATCCCTTGTAAAGATTTTTAGCTGGTCCACCAGGGGCTCACAGTTGGCAGGCAGGACAAGACAGGAAAGGAAGCTGGACTCTTCAGGAGTTGTCCCTGCAACTGTCAAGCAAAGGGGTCTCACTGTCCTAACTCATGCTCTGGAGTCAGAAGATTCAGACATGGAATCAAAGTGCCAGGATTGTACAACTCCTGGTGTCTGTGGTCTCTCTGAGGCCCTTTCCACACTTTACCTCTTTCCGGTGCAGGGGCGCAGGGATCACGTGAGCAGGCTCTTGCGAGATGCTCTGGCGTCCCCGCTGCTTCAGCATCTCAGCTGCTGCCTGCTGGCTGGCAAGCAGTGTGAGGGCTCTGGATCTTCCTTCCGCAGCACAGCCAGGCATTTTCTCAGGCTGCACTGAGGGAGGAAGCGCGAGGGTCACGGCTCCGGAGCTTCGCATGCAAGGTAAGTGCGCATGGGACCCCAAAGCAATGCACGCTTGCACACCATTTTTGACTACAGGACAAAAATGAAATAGTGCATGATCGGTGCCTGCCAGCCCTGGCAGCATCGCACGATCACGAGGACATCATCTGAAACACTCCTTGCAATCGCGCAACACTCCAGAGGCCCTTTCGCACGGCAAATGCTGTGGGAAAGGGCCTGAGTCAGAGGATCTGGGGGTCGAGGTGGAGAGGGGCCCAACTCCCGAACGAAGAAGAGATAAGGAGAAATTACATTGATCCCCAAGGCTTTTAAGAAGGAGATGTTGGCGAATTAAGCACCTGCTGCCTTGAGACAGCCAGCTATAAATCCCCAGCAGTTCACTGGCAACTTTGTTGCTTACAACCATCTCTCTTGGTGACTGAAAGTACTCTTTTGCATTTCATGTTCCCTGGACCTTGGGCCAGCTATTATATACAATTCCATTTTACTCCTTGCTGGCTTTGCTTATTTGGGCTGGCTGCTATTTATGACTCCATTTTACTCCTTGCTGGCTTTGTCTATTAGGACCACTGACTAGCTGTGCAACTTCTGGACCGGCTGACGACCACCCTCTTGCATCTTCTTTCATTCTGCTGGAGAACCTGTGATTGACCTTGACCGGTTTAACTACCCAACACCTCTTGCATTCCAACTACCTGTTTCCAAGGACACTTGCTGACTGGGGCATGGGACACTCACTATGGGAGGAAGGAGAAAAAACAAGCTAGGCTCCAGGCTGCTCCTTGTGCCAGAGACCCATCCATTTCCCCTCACCCATCGCACCAAAGGGACATCTCACTTTGCCCCCTGTGATCATGGGGGTTCCCATTATCCAGGTAACAGGGCTGAAGGGAGGCAGTTCCCCTTCCAGGCAAACAAAGGGTTAATGAACTGCTGGGGTTAGGTTACATTTTATTGGGGGTCAGCTTCACAAAACATCACAGGTCGTCTCCCAGCTCTGCCTCTACATACCATCTCAGCACCTGACCAATGATGTGAGTAGCTTAGGATGTTTCTTAGATAGTTGCACTGGGATTTCTGTTCTTTTGAAAGCTCTGGCCGATATGTAACTTGTAACTTCTAAGCAAGACCTGGAGGAAGGGGCTTCCATGTGGAGTGATATCTGTTTTACATTGCCTGTTCTTAGAATAAATGCTTTCCTTTAACGAACCTCTGCTCAACTTTCTATTTCCACATCCTTGTTGGCAACACAAGGGGTAGGGGGAAAGGGATCTCCAAGCTTAGAGATTGTTAACTCCCTTGTGGCATCCCACTGTGCTACTAAGACAGAGATTTTTAATTCAGTGGGTAGTGGCAGCATTTAATCAATGGAACCCAGGGAATTTCCATCTCCTGTTCAAGGGCAGAAGTCAGCATTGAGTAGGAGAAGGGCCCCGGGTCCATGACACACACGTCCCTGCCCCACCCGCCTTCCCTGCCATCAGGAATTCTGTACATGCACCCTTCAGAAAGTCCTCCAAGCAGCACATCTCTAGAGTTGCTTTTCACCCCACAGGAAGTCAAGGAGGGAATTGAGAAGAACAGACCCTTCCTCAGATTGCCTTCCTTCCTGCCCACCACCACAACCCCAGCCTAGAGGTACTTACCCAAACAGCCAGCTGGTTGGCTGTGGCCCACATCCATCACTCCAATCCGAGGCTGGTGAACAACTGAGGGCCAACTGGACAAAAATTCAGCAGGGCTTGAACCCATTCTTGGTTGCTCTGTGGCTAGTACGGCTATTCCCATCCTCCCTAAAGTTCCATGTTTGGTGAAAGATTTAACATTCTCTGCTGATAGACTCTAGACTTCTCTAGAAGAGTGCTTCCCCAAACTAAAAATCCCAAGAGTCTGTAAGATGGGATGAAACTGATATAACTTTGTAGTGCAGATACACCCTAGCCTGGAATTCTGTTGGTTAATTTCTGCTTGAATAGATCCACTGTATCCATTGTGGAATGCGCAGTCAACACATAGGTAAATCTCATTAATTTAACAGGTCTACTCTGGTTGGAACAAGCAAAGGGATTCTGGATCCTCTTTTCTTCTCTTCCACCTTGGTTTTCATGTTACTCCAACACTCAACCAGCTCAAGAGTTCTGTGTGTCTAAAACGTTTGCCCATACTTCTTGTGCTCTTTTTGCAAGTAAAAAGTATTTCATTGGCTCTGTGTGGAGTCATATTCCCCAGCCATGTTTTGATGGGCAGAGAGAGGAGGAAGTCATAAGAAAAAAAGGAAGGAAGTTTGGCTCAATTTTATTTTTTAAAAAGCCTATTGGACTGTGGGACTTGGGCCATTTCTACACTACACTGTTATAGTGCTATTCTTCCACTTCCAACATCCTATGGAATCCTGAGGTTTGCAGCTTAGGGAGGGGCACTTTGGCCTCAGTAAACTACAAATCCCAGAATTCCACAGGATTATGAAAGTGGAATAATAGCACTATAATGGTATAGTGCGGAAATGGCCTTGGATGGTCATTTCTAGCACTCATGCAAACTGTTCCCATCTCAAAGTTTTGACTGGAAGTGGGGGAAGCCATTTTGAAGCTGTCATTTATTAGTTAAATGTTCCATCACACCAAGCAAATTATCTCCCGCACTCTTGTTTAACTAATGGGACTGTTTTATCATAGATAAATGAGGGATGCTGTTGATGAACTAATTTGTTAATTAATGGAAGCCTGGAGGCATTCTTGTTCCACTGACACTTTCATCTAACTCTGAGTGATTTTGGCGGCCACACCACAGAAAGGGCCTCAGCACAGCCTCGGTGCATCTTGGGTAGAGATTTGCCTTGATTCCAAAATATAAACAAGAAAGAAAGCCTACCCATCCAGGCATACTGTCTGGAAAAAGGAGGAAAAAGGGCAACAAAACCATCCAAGATTATTCCAGCAAGGCAGATTAGAGTTTATTAACTTCTTGTTTTCATTTGGTAATTTTGTCTGAAAAATACTTTTGTTTTGCTTCTCTGAACCACCCAGAAAATTTTCTTCTAACGGAGGTAGCAAAATTTTGAAAGTCAGTCCATCAGCCAACAGAATAGCACATAGGAAAAGGAAGAAGGAGATTGAAATCTTAGGTTTAAGTGGAAACCCTCCAACTCTTCCAATTTGTCAGGGAGAGTCTTAGGCCCTTTCCACATGTTCTGTGGAATTTGCGCAGAGGATGTGATTGGCAGCTCTTTTTTTAAAAAATGGCCCCGTGCGTCATGACGTGCGTGCTCATGTCATGCCCCGCAGTTCCTCCCACGATGACTCCCTCCTCCCATTCCTCCTGCTAGCCTTGAAATGAACCGTGACGATTTTTTATTTTCGCGCCCTATCTCGGGGGAATGGTTTTCCACACCATAGCTGGGTGGAGTGCTCCCTTTCTCTGGTGGGTTTCCACGCCCGTTTTCTGGTTTTATCTTTCCCTGTGAGCGATGGAGGAAGAGGTGTTTCCTGAAGTTGAACGGTTCATTTTAGCTGTATTCTGGCTTCTTGGAGTTGTGCTGGCTGAACTGGGACATCTATGGGCTACAGACCGCGCGAGGAGGCGCCGGCGATTGGCCTCTATTGGTAATGCTGCGGAGGACTCAAGCTTTTCTGTGCCGCTGCTTGGAGGCTCCTCGCGGCGCGTCCCACGCCCGAGAAGATGGTGAGTCCGGGAGCAGACGCGCAGGACGTGGTGGCAGAAGCCCAATGCGCACATACAGTAATCTTAAAATCAAGGAAAAACCCCATTCTTCGGATCAATAGCACATACCAGAAAGCTTTTCCCCTTTTCTGGCTGCAGAAAGCCGCTTCGAGACCATCCTGCTCTCTGTGGGGCGGACCAACCGCTGAAGCTGTCCACGCCCACAGCCCGCCCTCCGATTACATCATGCACGAATCAGCACATTTCTTGGGGGGAAGCCAGTTTCCCCGTTTTTTAAAAAGCCCGCGTGCTGACTGTTGGCGACTTAACCGGCCGGATTAAGGTGTGGAGCTTGCCAGTTATGTATGAGCTAGCGCACTCGAAGGTGTGGGCGATGTCCATCAGAGCTCACGCTACCTCATTTTATTTATCCGGTGTGGAAAAGGCCTTAATTAATCCTCTGCCATCTCACTTTTTCCACTGCTTTTAAAATTTCCCACTTTCTTTCTCTCCTCTTCTCCCTTTCCCTCTAGGTCCTTGGCTTACTTCCTTTCCTGCACATGAAGCTAAAAGTGTGAAAAGAGTTTGCACTCAATTCAGGGAGAGGAAATGAAAGGGAGGAATCCCGCCCTTCCCTGTGGATTCAAGCAAAAGCAAACTGCTGCAGCCTCGCTTGGTTTGTGTCTTCCTCCTTGTTTAATAACTTCTACCATCTTGACCACACTCTGACATTGCTGGCTACATGCATCCTGGGTTTCACCTATGAAATGTTAGAGGGTATGTAAATCTCTGTTTAGGTATGTTTTGCAGAGGATCACCTTAGGCTTGGTTCCTTCTCTCAAGGCAAGGGGCCATTGAGCCCACACTTCTGCGTCCGACAGGCCATAGAGAAGTCATGCAAACATAAAACAGAGTTCCTGTTGTTACCCTATTTACTGGGGGTCCTGTGAGGGACACCAAAATGTGCTCAACTAGAGGTGGGGAAAATTAGCTCAGAGCACCACTTTAGCGTTACGAGAGGCAGGGTAACTTAGCAGGATCTTTAACCCAATGTCTACAGCAGTGGTTCTCAACCTGTGGGTCCCCAGATGTTCATGGACTTCGGCTCCCAGAAGCCCCAGCCACTATGGTCAATGCTCAGGGCTTCTGGGAGCTGAAGTCCACGAACATCTGGGGACCCATAGGTTGAGAACCACTGGTCTACAGGGTCAGGCCAAGTCAAGAAGCAGACCAGTTTGAAATTAATAAAAGATCTTTATTAAATACAGGCACGCAATGTAAGCAACACAAGCACACAGATAACTAAGGAAAATAAAAGTGTGAGTAAGATAGCGGGATTTTCAGAGGGATAGGCCCTTTCCGCATCTTACTTTTTTGCGGAGGTGGGGGGTGGTGTTCGGATGAGCAGCCTCTTGCGTGAGGCACTCTCTTCGCTGCTCCTTCGTCCCGCAGCTGGCTTGCCAGTCGCGCGAGCGCCACACGAACATCCCACCCCTTCCTACCGCAGCGCAACCTGGGAATTGCAGGCTAGCGCTGAGGCAGGAAGCGCAACTGGCCCGCTCATCCGACGCACTGCAGGGCAGGTAAGTGCACGAAGGCCCCAGAAGCCTTGTGCGACCACACAGCATTTTCGGCTTGAAGCCGAAAATAAAATGCATGCATGGTTTGCGTTAGGCTCGTGAGCGTCGCATAAATGGGAGTGCGTCGTACGGACCACCACTCCCATTTACGCGACGCTAAGGGGCCCTCTCACAAAAGAAACTGCATGCAAAAAGGGCCATAGTTGATTTGGGTGATACGAAACCTGTTCCTGAAGCCCAGAAGAAGATAGAGAGCAATGCTGGGGTTCAGTGTGGTTTAGTGCATTTTGCTGAGAGGAAGCTCGCCAAGCAAAGCAGCAGCAAGGCGGTCTGGAACTCGGGAGCAATCTAAGGAAGGTCTCGGAATCAGGGGTTTTTATAAGGAGAAGCGTGACTGCAGACTATGCCTTACTCGGGGACAACAATGAGTTTTGGGTGTGAGACAATGTCTCACAATTTAGCATGATGGAATCAGAGCTGAATTAACAATAGTGTAGCCAGTATGTAAACGTGCAACGCTTGACAGTGGGTGGTTCAGCCTTTGTCAAGTTGCCTGCTCGGGGCAGGGAACCTTTTGTAGGTAGTGCACATACAGAACATGGTGTTTGCCGGGGAGGTCCCTGAAGCTGCGATCTGGCTATTTCTGGCGTGCCTGTATTGTTTGAGAATATTTCAGCAGTTAAATGCTGAGCCTAGTTTCGTGCTTGTCCTGGGGCCTCACAAACATGTGAAGGAGAGTGGTAGGATAAGGCCAAATTATGATATCAAAGGATATCTTTATGCTATCGCCAAGGAGGCCTAAACTTCAGTAAACTGTCTTTAAAAAATGGTCTAAAGAAGTGCAAATAGGATTTGGCCTCCCTCCACTCTTTTGCTTCTCCGGAGAGTATGAATTTTGGTTTGTTTTGCAACCAGACCTGTGGTCATTTCTGTACTACACTGTTGTAATGCTACTATTCCACTTTCAACATCCTGTGGAATTCTGGGGTTTGTCATTTATTGAGGCCAAAGAGCTCTCTGGCTGAGAATTCCAAATGCCCCTCCCTAAACTGCAAACCCCAGGATTCCATAGGATGTTGAAAGTGGAGTCATCACGCTATTAACAGCCCAGTGCAGAAATGGCCACAGTGTAGTTATAGTGGAAATGGCCTAAGTTTCATCCCCCAGGCTTACAAACTGGTTGCAGGCAAGTGTCTACCAAAACAGCCCTTATTCAGTCCTCACTGGAAATTTATTCCATAGAGTGAGGAATGCTCCAAATCATTCACACTCCTCTTCTTTCACCTCTGTCATTCTCATAGCATCCCTTGCAAGCCCCTGGGATTAAAAGTGTAATATCCTCTGCTCAGTGCCCTGCCGGGCGGGACTGCCTTGCAAAGATGTCACGAAACCAGAGAGAGCTGGACTTATCAGTCAACAGCTGCTTGTCGGGTTTCAATTACACTGAGCCAACCTAATCTCCTACTTAAAGGCTTCTGTTTTCAAAACCGTTGCTTGAATTATAGAAGCTTGGGGGCCTCGGGGGCCCAGAGGGGAGACCGTCCAGCTCCAGGAGCTGAAAGACCAAATCCGCCACATTGGAACATTCAGGAAAGATTATTAATCGAGATTCAGGAAGATGCCCATGACTGTGCGATGTGGTACAGAAGCGCAGAAGGGCAACGATTTAGAAGCTCTGTGACGGCACGGAGGAAGTAGCAGGGGATTTCTAACCTGCTGGCTCAAACGGAGATGCTGCGTTCCCCAGCACGTGATGCCTGGGAGAGCCTGGCTTGGGGATTCTGGGAGTTGTGATCCCCCAGGAAACTTAAGTGCTAAGCCGGGGGGGTATAGCGAGCCCGGCACACCTTAAGTGGCCCTCAGAGCCCAATATTCTGGTACCTGAAACTGCCGGCCAGTCCCTCAAGGCCCCTAAACTCCCTTCCTCATTTTTGTAAAGTCTCACTGTCATTTCTAGGAAAATCTTGTCCACAACCCATGGAGAAAGCCCCCCGATACATGAAAACACACAAAAATACCCCCCAACGTCCTCACCAACACCCTAGAACCCTGTACCACCGCAAATACCTCCACTTTCTTCAGCAGTCCCTCTCAAAATGGAGACAGGAAGAAGCACGTCTTGTCTCCAGTTTGAGAGGGACTGCCGAGGAAAATGGAGGTCTTTAAGGCTTGCTCTGTGGGATGTGGCCCAGGCAGGATGCAGCCCAGAGAAGAAAAATTGGCCTCTGGCCCTCATGCAATTCAGCTTTCTCAAAGTAGCTCAGGCTATTTAACCTTTTGGCTCTTGCTTCTGACAGGAGGGAGACCATAGTTTGGAGACAGAATGCACGCTTTGCAAGCAAGAGGTCCCAAGTTCACTTACTAATGTCTCCATTTTTCAGAAAGGATCAGCTTTCATGAAAAAGCCTTCCCTCCACCAAGGACCCTAGAAAGTTGCTGCCAGTAAGAGCAGACAGCACTCGGATGCTTGAACAGTGAATTCTGTCCCACCGACTCACGCCCACCCCTTGGCAAGAAGTGAATCTCTTGGAGAATATTGGAGTATATCCAGCCCATTTTTGGAACACCCTCAGATTAACCGGACAGTAGATTCCACCCCTCCATCATTACTACCACTACAACTACATACCCTCCAATTGTCCCAGTTTAGCAAGGACTGTCATCCCACTTTTCCAGCTGCTTTCAAAATGTCCCGGTTTCCTTCTCCTCCTTCCACTTTTCCTCTCTGTCCTCAGCTTATTTACTTCAGTTGCTGCAAAGCAGATTCAAAGCTCAAAAGTAGTTTGTACCCTATGAGCTCCACAGCAAGCAGAGGATGGGCAGAATCTTGCGCTTCCCAGGAGGCTCAGGCAAAAACAAACTGCGGCAGCCTCTCTTGGCTTGCCTGTTCTTCCTCACTGATAACTTTTGCCAGCTCGACCACACTTTGAGGTTGCTTGGCCACGCAGTTTTCATAGGATCAAACAGGACTCTCTTTGCCAGATCGGGACAGTTGGAGGGTATGTAATAGAATTAAAAGCAATTAAAGGCATACTCATTAAAAAAAAACAGAAGGTATAGACAATACAGCACATCGGTTGAAGCCCTTAGATTGTGGGAGTTTGGGTTGTGGGCATTTATTTTCTTGAAGCTCTTGGTATTCCCTGTAGCTGCAATCCCAGCTGTCTTCCTGACAGACACCCAGCATCCAAGGGGAAGCCTTCTACAAATCATAGAATCATAGAATCATAGAAATGTAGAGTTGGAAGAGTCCCCAGGGACCATCCAGTCCAACCCCCTGCCATGCAGGAACACCCTCAAAGCACTCCCGACAGATGGCCATCCAGCCTCTGCTTAAAAACCTCCAAGGAAGGAGACTCCGCCACACTCCATAGAGGCAGCATCTTCCACTGCCGGACAGCCCTGACCATCAGGAAGTTCTTCCTGAGATTCAGGTGGAATCTCCTTTCCTGCAGCTTGAATCCATTGCTCCTTGTCCTGGTCTCTGGAGCAGCACAAAACAAGCCCACTCCCTCTCTACATGGCACTGTTGCTCAGTGTCACTTGAAACATGCCCCAGGATGGTGACACACATTTCTACCACTCTGACTCCTGTGTAGTGCTTTCACACAGTCCTGTATCTCAAGATCGAGGGGGTGCAAGAGAAAGTCCCCTTGGCTGGCTCCTCCAGAGCATCTTTGCATCTCAGCTGCTGACCGGGCTCGTGAAGCAAAATCAATGCCTGCTATCGAATGAATTAGTCCTAGTCAAGCTCGAGGGGCCAAGGGGAAAAGCCAGTGCCATTAACTGGATTACGCAAGGTCAACAGCTACTCCAGCAAAGACCAACCGCCTTGCACCGTGCCGGAAATTTACTGCGGCAATCTTGGTTGGAACTCGCTAGCTGGCTGACCAGGCTGGCTGGGCCCTTCTGGAAAAACCAAGCACCTGCCATTCCAAAGGTCTGAGTCTATCAGGGCCCAACCTGGGACTGGACCTCATTCCTCCGTGGGGAATCTCTGTGAGGTGAGGAGGACATAGAGGAGAGAGGAGAGAGGTGAGTTAGGGGGGAAAGACTGGTTTCCTCAAGGAAGAAGGAGAGGCAGAGAGAGAGAGAAAGAGGTCATTTCCGCACTAGACTGTTATAGCGCTATTATTCCAGTTTGCACTACTTTCCGCTACTGTTCCACTTTCAACATCCTTAGACCCCCCCCCAAACTGCAAACGCCAGGATTCCGTAGGATGTTGAAAGTGGAATAATAGCGCTATAACAATCTAATGCGGAAATGGCCAGTGAGAGAAAGAGACTCATAGAATGTGAAAGGACTCAAGGATAATCTAGTCTAATCTGCTGATGACAGAAGAAACCTACCACTAAAGGACCATTGTGAGGTGGCCCCTCAACCCCTGTTTAAATCCATTCGTTCAGATCCTACCCGTTGGAGCTCACTCCATCTTCCCCATGGCAGCCTTTCAGAAATTTTAGAAATCAACTCTCCATCTTCTCCAGGCCAAACATACCCAATCCCTCACCCATTCTGCACAGGGCATAGTTTCCAGACACTTCACTCTCTTGGTCATCTTACTCTGGGGTACATGCTCCAACTTCTTCATGTATATAGATAACAATACATGTGAAAGGGATCCAGGAGTTTTGGTAGATCGCAAGCTGAACATGAGCCAGCAGTGTGATGAGGCAGCCAAGAAAGCCTACGCAATTCTTGGTTGCATCAATAGGAGTATGGTGTCTAGATCGAGGGAGGCAATGGTACCACTCTATTCTGCACTGGTCAGGCCTCATTTGGAATTCTGTGTCCAGTTCTGGGGGCCTCAATTCAAGAAGGTTATCAACAAAGCTGGAGTGTGACCAAAATGGTGAACGGTCTGGAAGCCATGAAGCCCTACGAGGAGTGGCTTAGGGAGCTGGGGATGTTTAGTCTGCAGAAGAGAAGGTTAAGAGGGAACATGAGAGCCAGATGTTATGTCAAGGAGGGAGCAGACTTGTTTTCCACTGCTGTGGAGACTAGGAAGAGAAGCAGTGGATTCAAGCTGCAGGAAAGGAGATTCTACCTGAACCTCAGGAAGAGCTTCCTGACAGCCAGAGCTCTCCAGCAGTGGAAGACACTGCTACCTCAGTGGAGTGTGATGGAGTCTCTTCCTTCTTTGGAGGTTTTAAAGCAGAGGCTGGATGGACATCTGTTGGGAGAGCTCTGATGAGTATTCTTGCATGGCAGGGGCTTGGACTGGATGGCCCCTGGGGTCTCTTCCAGCTCTATGATTCTATGATTTTATGAGTCTGTGGATTTTGAATTTGTTTTGTACCCTTTTGGAAGACTCCCAGAGAATGACAGTTGTAGGGCAGCTGGCAAAATACATTAGTGAGTTGGTGAATTCTCTAACTAACTCCCATGGCTACCAAACTTTACTGGTCTCTGCCAACCCCATGTGTTTTTAAATACGTTGCCACAGCTGCCAGGGCCAGAGCTGGCTTTTTGAGGACTACAACCCCCCGACAACATATTTCCTAGGATTTTCTGGGAGTTTTGGTCCTCAAAAAACCACTGTCCCACTTTCTGCTCTTGGACACCTTTGCTCAAGTCATATCCACAGACATCATACATTATGATGACAAACTGATTTAGAAACCTAATTTTTTAAAAACATATCCTGCACTTGTAGGGGTGCCAAACTGCACCATATGAACACAGGCATGGAAGACCTCACCAGTGGGATTCTGAACCCCTGTGCCTTTGAATTTGCTTGAGAAGAGCTAGAGAACCGAAGCATAAGGGGAGAAACTTCCTTGGGTTGAGAGAATAATGGATTTGCTGGTGCTGTGGAGATGCGGAGCAATGAACAGAATTACGCATGCGCATGCACATGTGCACACAGTCTTTCTTCCAGATATCTGTTCAGGACTATCTACACAGAAGAACTGTTGAGTGACAACACTCCGTGTAAGTTTGCCTCTATCTGAAAGTTACATTTTCAGTCTCCCCCAAGAAAAGCCTCATGTCATGCTAGAGCATTATTTTGGTTGCCTTAGGAGGAAAATTTTATGGGATTTTATCAAGTTCTTTTCTTCTAAAGGACTTTGCCGAACCTCCAAGACAAGATAGGTTCCTTTGACAGGGAAATGGGGGTAGGAAGAAACATGGCCCATGGGTCATTGGTGGCCCTCAAACGCTGATCTCCCCAAGCCCTGGACCCCACTAGGAGACCTTTGGGTCCAAAAAAAACACACATACAGAAAAGAAGTCAAAACCACCACAATATGCAGCATTTTTCTTCTCCTCCCAAAACTCTGCCAAAACAGCTCAAAATGAAACTGGAAGTGACATCATACGGCTTGCCAAGCACATGGAGGGCAAAAAAGTTCACCATCCTTGATGCAGTTGAATGAGAACATGCTCCACCCAAGATATGCCTCTGCCCATTATTCATTTCGGCAAAATACTGGGGACCACATTCCAGTGGTGGGTGGGGCCCGGGGAAGACCCCCAAAATCCTAACCCCTCTTAGCTTGAAAGGTCTCCCTACCATTAGCTTTCCAAGAGGGTTTTCCAGCTTTTAGGCTGGGGGAAGGGGAGTCCCAAACTTGGGGGAAAAAACCCTCCACAAGGATAGGGTCATGGGAAAGGGCATGTGGCCATCTGGGGAAGCCCCAGTGGGTCAGATTCAGCCTCAGAGCCTGGGGTTCCCCACCTCTGGCTTTGATGCACTCCTCAGATCTCTACTTCTGAATGTTTCATGGAAGCTACAGGGACAGTTTTGCGAACTGGTGGTTTCTGGGGTCAGCAGCCCCGGGGACCCCAGGGCCAAGCTCCTTGGGGATGGGATCTGGGACCTAGGAGGAAGAGAAATCAAACTCTCAACAGAAATAAGGTGATTCAAAACGGCCCAAGCCAAGGTCCAAGCAAAGCTCAGGGAGGACAGTCTTCACTAGCCCTAAGGAAGGAGGTTGCATGGCCCACTCCAAGATATCTTGCTGCAGTGGCAAAGCACAAGAGGATGCCTCACCCTCTTTCCATGGGCAGAAGCTAAATGAACCCATTCCATTGAGTTGCTTCTGCTTCTGGAATCACAGTTCACACAAAAAAATTGGATTCTGTGTGTGAATTCTGCCATGAAATTCTGCCACAGAAGCTGACCCTGGTGGACTAAATTGCAGGTCTACCTGGCCAAGATTGGCCAATCACAAAGGCCTGGATTGCCGACTCCACCCCTTGAGCCAGTAGGATTTACACCAGTGTTGACCCATTGCTAACAATGGATTCAGGAAAGCTACTCTGCTTGGGATTAACCAATAGGATTCTTGCTACACTTTCCACCAGCTTGAGAATCACACAGCCCTCCAGCAATGAATGAACTGCAAGTCCTACTAGCCTTAGCCAGCGTAGCCAATGGCAAAAAGTGCTGGGAGTTGGAGTCCAGTCACTTCTGTATTTAGAAGGGAAGCTTATGGCCCAATCATGGGCATGCCTCCTCAGAAGCAAAGCCCTACCGTGTTATCTCAGTATCACTTTCGGCAGAAGCCGACTGTGGATTCTGCATTTTAAGGAGTTGCCCATGTTATTGTCCGTGGCAGCCAAACCCACACAGCCATGTTGTATCTTTAAAAACTAGGAAGCAATTAAGCTTTTGTGGACTTCATCTGAAGCATCTGATGATGAAGGCTGAAGTCCAAAGTCCATGGAAGTTTCGTCACAGGGTGAGCACAGGTCAGCCTTCCAGAGGTGGTTGGACTGCAAGTCCCAGCAGCCTTAGGTACCATAGTTCACGGTGAAGAAAGCTGGGTGTCGCAGTCCAATCATCTCAGAAAGGTGGCAGGCTTCCCACCCTGGCTTGCCTTAGGAGAAGTCAGCTGTTACAGCCAAGACCACAAGGACGTGGAGAGGAGTCTACCTTCCTCCTGGCTGGCTTCTAGCCACATGATGGATCCTGTACACTGGCTGTCTAAACTCTCCATTCTGGAAACATGTATCAGAGCACATCCCCCTTCCATGCTCCCATGTACCAGTGACACCTTGTGGATCTTTCAGTGGCTGCAGCTTCACCCAGGCTAGTGTTGCCAGGTTTTCAAAATAGCAATGACGCGCTGTCAAAATTCGTGACATGCAGATTTGACAAGCAGGAGGCAGCAATTCACAAGTCTGTGCCATCCAAATACCAAGGGAAAGTATTAATTTCAATCCACTTAGCCATATGAGTAGTATAAGAGGGGTATTTTTCACCAAACAAAAAGTGACAGGTGGCCCTGCCCCCTTTGGAGGGATGCCCCTCTAGTCCCATCTCCCTGACTTTAGGGTGCCCTTCAATTTTTTGGGAATGCTTTTAGTCTGGTCTTTTTGATTTTGGGGTACCTCTTTTGGGGGACACTCTCTTAGGCCCACTTCCTTGATTTTGGGGTGCCCTGCCCTTTTGGGGGTACACTTTTAGTCTAGTTTCCTTGATTTTTTTTTAGAAATTTATCTGTATTAATTTAATATTTGTTCTCCCTGATTTTGGGGTGTCTTGTCCCCCTTTTTCAGGGGTACACTTTCAGTCCTGGCTCACTGATTTTGAGATTCCCTTTTCTTTTTGGGGTATACTTTTAGTCTGATCTCCTTGATTTTGGGGTGGTCTGTCACCTTTTTGAAGAGTACGCTTTTAGTCTCCCTTCCCTGATTTTGGGGGGCCTTCCCTTTTGGGGGTACTCTTTTAGTCTAGTCTCCCTGATTTGGGGGTGCCCCTTGAGGGAATTTGGGGGGTTCCTTGGGGCCTTACTCTTGGTCCTCCTAGATTCCAAGGTTTTTGGGAGTTCCATGAACCTGGGGGTCCCTTTAGAGCCATCTTCCTGAACCCCAAATCGCTCAAAAGAGCAGCCATCTTTGTTGCTCAAAACTTGTCTTGAGGGTGTGTGACCCTTCTCCAAACTCACCTTGGGACCCACCGACCACTAGGAATGGGTACTGAATCTTTCGGGGCTTTCCGGAGGTGGTGCTTATTGTGACAAGGAGTGGCCATTTTGTTGTACAAACCTGTTTTTGGGGGCAGTGGGGTATCACACCTCTCGGAGTGGGTCTCGGCACCCCTAAGAGAGAGGGGTAGGTTTCCTGGCTGGCGGAACTTGGAGTCCTTTACTCTTCAACAACACGCTAGTATCTGAGCTTCACAGCTCCAAGGTACAGGGAAGATAAGAAGAAAAAAAAGAGGCAGGAACATTTTTCTCCTCCCCTAGGAGTGTGTCTTCCCAAATGGTGCCAATCTTGAACACTGCTGATTGGCCCAGTTCGTCTCACCCTCCACCTCAACCAATGAATATTTGTGAGTTAGGAAAATGCCTAAGTTGTAGAGACCCAAAGGCGCCTCTTTGCATGATTTCTTGAGGAAAGCATCTCCCTCCATAACCGAAGATTTAACATCAAATATGATTCCATATTTATCCCTAGACTGGTATATATGTCAGCAACTGTCTTCTCAGCATTGACTATTTCTGTGTAAAACACAGCTTATAGATCAAGAATGGGGCCCTGTGCTGCATCCCCAGGGAAGGGCTGTGGTTCCTTCCCACACGCTCCCCTGGGAACATGGTCTCTCGGGGAACAACAGTGTTGCCGATTTTGTCCCTTTCAGTTTCTATGCATTCAACCAGGTCCTGTAGTTGCAATATCTTACTGCATCTATATGTTTTCTGAATCTTCTTGCTTTTTTTTTGTTTTGTTTTACTCCCTTGTGACAAAAGGACAGGTTCTGTAAATCTAAGGAGAGGAAAAGGGAATGATCCAGCGTCAGACAAGAGACTCCCTACACATTGTGGAGGGAGGGGAGAGAGAACCATTGAAAACGAATGGAGGGCTGCTGTACTATGTTTAAATGGTGTCTTTTTCACACACTCACGCAGAGACAAAACACTGCTTTTAATTCCAACGCATTTTAATGTCATCATTTGTTCAGCACGGTTTTAATCTTCCTGCGAAATATCTTCAACTTCAGTTTCAGATGGCGAGAACTCTTCTGTTTTTACGGAGAAGGAGACTGCAACGTAAGGGATGAAGAATCAGATGAGCTTGGTTCATGGGGGTTGAAAATGCAAACCCACTGCCTAACTTCCCCCCTGAATGAAGCAACCACCTGCTCACCAGTCCATGTCCTCTGTATGTCCACAGGTCCCAGGATGTAGCGGTGAGCATGTCACACAAAAGGAAACCAACAGGAGAAAGCATGGATTATTTGCAGAGGAAATGGAAGTGAGGGAAAAGAGACAGGGCAAGACGGGCATCCCATTTTCCATCTGTCCCAAATGGCATTTGATTCCATCAGGACCCACCCTTCTTCCAACAAGCCCCTTTGTTCCTTGGGCACTGCCACCATACCTGGATGGGCATCATAAAGCCCCTATAAGCTCCCTTCCCTGCCCACTTCCACAACATCTTGTGGTCCCTTCTCATCTTCACCACCAGCATTTGCTGGCAGCATGGCCATAAATAAATAAATGCTACATCCTTCCTGTAAGATCATGTAACCCCAATTCTGCTATAGAACAAGGCACAGACCCCATGGACCTTGTCTGCCCATAAATATTTGCATGCTTCCATCAGATTTTGAAAAAACAGCATGGAAGGGCAACTTTGGGCACCTTCATGCCTGAAATTTGACTTCACCCAGCACGGGTGGGGTCCTCGTCGGTCCCATGACTTACAAGAAGAGGACTGGCTCCCAGCCTTGCTTCAGTTGCCCACCCCTGGTATTCAGGAACCCTTGGAGCAAAATTATAGTACTGTGACGCCACTTTGTCCTGTGGCCTCTGGGATTTCTAGCTTGGTGAGGCAACAGGAGTTTCTTGTAGAGAATTCTAAATACCGCCCCCCATCAAATCCCAGGATCCCATAGGAGGGAGCCATGGCAGCTGAAGTGGAAGCAAGGATGAATATTCAGGTGATATTCATGGGACTCAAGGGCTGCCTAGATAATCCTGTCAAGCCATTTTTCTTACCCGGAAAGGTGAAGACACCTGGTGAAGCCATAGCATCATGAAGAACAGGAACACCAGAAAGACCAAGCTGCCCCAAATCTCCTCCATGATCTGATCAACCCCTTTGTCCTGAAGAGCAAAGTAATTGTGACAGTTTCTGACTGCAGGGGGGCCTCCCTCTCCTCAAGTCACTCCCGCATCACAAAGGACTCTGGGCAAGGTTCTTTCATTGTGGTCAGTCTGGGAGAGACCCAGTCTGGCCATCCCACATCCCAATCAAGTACCCCCACTGTCAGGAACTGAATTCACACACACAAATAAACACTATTTATTAGGAGCATGATACATCATGCATGACTTCAGTGAGTGAACTGGAGGCAATTAGCAAAATACAAAACATAAAAGACAAATAGTTCATTTTCCCACCCGAAAGAGACCTTGAAGTTCTGGTGCGGCCTGGCTGTGCTTATCAGTATATTCCTAGCTTTTTGTTTATCTAACAGTCTCTGGTTCCCATACCTTGTTACAAGCAAGCTACTACTACTACATATCCCATTACTAAAATATGGAGGGCAACCCGAAACACAGCCTCTCCAAAGTAAGGCCACAGTCCTTTGTGAACCACAGAATCATAGAGTTGGAATGGACCTCAGTGGCCATCGAGTCCCACCTCTTGCCTGGAAGGAATCCACCCCAGTTCATGGTCTCCTCAAAGATGGATTCTATGATTCTATGGACATTCAACCAACGTTTAAAGACCTCCAAAGGAGAGTCCACCATTCTCTGAGGCAATCAAAGAACTCTCACCATTAGGAAGTTCTTCCTAAAATTTAGGTGAAATCTCTGTCCTAATTTGAATCCATTGCTTCATGTCCTAGTCTCTGGAGCAGCAGAAGACTAGCAGGCTCCATCTTCTACATATTCAGATATTTAAGGGTAGCAATCATCTCTCAGGCTTCTTTTCCCCAGGTTAAACCTATCCAGGTTCGTATGCTATTCTTCCGAGGGCTTGGTGGTTTCCAGACTTTGACCACATTGGTCACCTTTGGTCACTAGACTCCCTCCAGCTTACCAATATCCCTTGGTGAAGTGTGGCGCCCAGAACTGTACACAGGACTCCCGGCAAGGGTTTGACCTTCTTGTGTTGTGTTCTCCACCTTCATTTCTCCCAGTCCATTCCTGCCCCTCACATACCCAGGTTCCTTTGCAGCTTGCTTTGTTCTGGCTGCCCTTAGCCCAGGTTGAACATAGCCCTAATTCTGGGACCTACAATTTACTCCTAATCTAAAAGAGCCAGCATGATGTAGGGGTCTGACCCTGGAGACCAGCGTTCGATTCCCTGCTCAGCCACGGAAACCCAATGGGTGTCCTGGAGCACATCACAAACTCTCAGCCCTTGAAAACTGCATGATAGGTTCACCTTAGGGTTGCCATCAGTTGTAAACGACTTGAAGATACAGAACTACAGAGATGTACGATGTCATCTGCGTATCGTAAAATGTTGGTGTTCCTTCTTCCAATTTTCACACTTCTTTCCTCTGAGTCTAAACCTGCTTTATGTCTGATATGTTCAGCACACAAGTTAAACAGATAATTTCTAAACAGATTCCTGTTTAGAAATTAAAACAAAAATGGGGCTGTCTCCAGATCAAGCTGAAAGTATATGGATAGTAAAGTATCTGAAATGAAATCATTACAGGAAGTGCATGTGGTGAAGAGGCGATAGTCAATTTGTTTCTAAGTACGAGTATACTGATTAAAGTATATTGATTAATTGTTTAAGATCCAGTTCTCTATTATTCTTTAGTCAATTATGTAATAAAATGTATTATGTAACAAAATAAAATGTATTATGTATTATGTATTATATATTTTATATTATGTATTATGTAATAAAATGACCTTTAAAGAAAAAAAAACAGAAAGCAGCCTTCTTGGGAAACAAAGTCCCCAAAGCGAAGGACTGTAATCCAAATTGCATCCAACGTCTAAGCGATACCTTACATTATCCTTACTGTACCTGCAACTGTTGTGTGAGGGGTAAGAAGCCAGTTTCAAAGCTTTTGATTCTTATCACAAGTACATCTACTGGGATCTACTAAGCAACGATATAAATTGAAGAAATAATTGGGGTGTAAACATTTTGCTGCACTTATGGATAAATTGGGCGGGTGTCAAAGCAGGGCTTTTTTTTTTCTTTTAATGGCTGTGTAGCTTAAACTCCACTCCAAAAACAAAGCCTTTTGACTCAGCAACTCTGTTTTGAGCCCTGGTCTCCTTCGAAGTGCAAAGCTGCCTCTTTGCACAGCTTCTCAAGGCAGCATCTCCCACTATAACCAAAGATTTAGCATTAAACGTGATTCCATATTTATCCTCAGATGAGTATACATGGGAGCAACTGTCTTCTCATCATTGATGATTTCTATGTAAAACGCGGCTTATAGATCAAGAATGGGGCCCTGTGCTGCGTCCCCAGGGAAAGGCTGTGGTTCCTTCCCACACGCTCCCCTGGGAACATGGTCTCTTGGGGAACAACAGTGTTGCCGATTTTGTCCCTTTCAGTTTCTACTCATTCAAACAAGTCCTGTAGTTGCAATATCTTACTGCATCTATATGTTTTCTGAATCTTCTTGCCTGTTTTACTCCCTTGTGACAAAAGGACAGGTTCTGTAAATCTAGGGAGAGGAAATGGGAATGATTCAGCCTCAGACAAGAGATTTGGAGAGGACGAAGAACCTTTGAAAATTAAAGGATGAGTGCTGCCCTATGTTTAAATGGTGTCCTTTTCACTCACACACAAACACGCAGAGACAAAATACTGCTTTTAATTCAAATATATTTTAATATCATTGCTTGGTCAGCATCATTTTAATCTTCATGTAAATGGATATAAATCTCAGTTTGGGGAGGCGGGTATGCCTCTTTTTCCTCATTGTTACAGAGAAGGAGACTGCAAGGACAAAGGAGTGTATGAGTTCAATTCGTGGAGGCCAAAAATCCAAACCTACCGCCTAACTTCCCCCTTGAGCAAAAGAACCATCAGCTCACCGGTCCAAGTCTTCCAGCCACCGACAGGTGTAGTTCTCTGGAGGCCAGCCTGTCACACCAAAGGAAAACCAAGATGGAGAAGGAGTGGCAGAGAGGGAAAAAAGACACTGAGCAAGTTGGGCATCCCCTTTTCTGTCTGTCCCAAATGGTGCATTAGTCCATCAGGCCCTGCCCCTATTCTGCCAAGCCCCGCCCCTTTGTTCTGACACCCCACCCTCTGCTGCTTGTCAAGACCTGACCCCCTAACACATAAAATGGGGGACTCTTTTGTTCTGTCAGCCCCCGCCCCATCCCAGCCCTGCCCCTTTGCTGCTACAGAACACCACTTGTTTCGATGGGGCTCACTCTTGGGAGACCTAACAGCCAAGTTTATGGAATTTGATGAAAGGCTGACCTATTCATGGGGGGATTTCCAGGTCTGGCACTAATCCATACTTTCTAGTCAAATTCCTTGGGCGCTGCCACCATAGTTGGATGGGCATCATAAAGCCCACACAAGCTCCTTTCCCTGCCCACTTTCACAGCTTCTTGTGGTCCCTTCTCATCTCAACTCTAGCATTTGCTAGCATGGGGACCAAAGTCCCCACGGACCTTGTCTTACCATAAATATATGCATGCTTCCATCAGATTTTGAAAAGACAACCTGGAAGAACAACTTCGGGCACCTTCATTTTGACTTCACCCAGCAGTGGTGGAGTCCCCTGTAGGTTGTGTGGTTTTCAAGCAAGAGGACTGGCTCCCAGTTTCAATTGCCCATCCCCAGGTATGCAGGGATCCTCAGAGCAACGTTATAGTACTGTGACACCACTTTGTCTTCATGGCCGCATCCTGTGGATTCTGGGATTTCCAGCTGGGTGAGTTTCTTGTAGAGAATTCTGAATACCCTCTCATCCAATGACAAATCCCAAGATTCCAGAGGAGCGAGCCATGTGTTACTGCAGTTTAGGCCTACCTGGCAATAGCACTAGATATCATTTTGATATCATAATTTGGCCTTATCCCAGCACCCCTCTCCACATGTTTGTGAGGCCCCTGGACAAGCACGAAACTAGGCTCAGCATTTAACTGCTGAAATATTCTCAAACAATACAGGCACGCCAGAAATAGCCAGATCGCAGCTTCAGGGACCTGCCCGGCAAACACCACGTTCTGTATGCGCGCTACCTACAAAAGGCTCCCTGCCCTGAGCAGGCAACTTGACAAAGGCTGAACCACCCACTGTCAAGCACTGAGCATTTACATACTGGCTACACCATTGTTAATTCGGCTCTGATTCCATCATGCTAAATTGTGAGACATTGTCTCACACCCAAAACTCATTGTTGTCCCCGAGTAAGGCATAGCCTGCAGTCACGCTTCTCCCTATAAAAACCCCTGATTCCGAGACCTTCCTTGGATCGCTTCTGAGTTCCAGACCGCCTTGCTGCCACTTTGCTTGGCAAGCTTCCCCTCAGCTCCATGTGCTGAGCCACACCCAACCCCAGCATCGCTCTCTATCTTCTTCTGGGCTTCAGGAACAGGTTTTGTATCACCCGAATCAACTATTCCTCTGAAAATCCCGCTATCTCACTCACACCTTTATTTTCCTTAGTTATCTGTGTGCCTGTGTTGCTTACATTGTGTACCTGTATTTAATAAAGATCATTCCTTGTTTTTGAACCGGTCTGCTCCTTGACTTGGCCTGACCCCGTAAACATTGGGGTACAAGATCCTGCTAAGTTACCCTGCCTCTCGTAACCTAAAGCAGTGCTCTGAGCTAATTTTCCCCACCTATAGTTGAGCACATTTTGGTGTCCCTCCCGGGACCCCCAGTTAACAGAGTAACACATGGCAGTGGAAGTGGAAGCAAAGCCCTCTACTCAGCTGATGTTCATGGAGCTCAGGAGTTGTCTAGACAATCCTGTCAAGCCCTTTCTCTTACCAGGAAAGTTGAGACCACTCATAAGGTCATGAAAACCAAGAACCCCAGAAAGGTCCAGCTATTCCAAACCTCCTCCATGATTTGAACCCCACTTTTGCCCAGAACTGCAAGGTGGTTGTGACAGTTTCTGAGGCCGACCTGGCCTTCCTCTCCTCAAGTCACTCTTGCATCACAAAGGACTCTGGCCAAGGTGCTTTCATTGTGGTCAGTCTGGGGGAGTCTGAATCTGACAAGTCTGGCTGTCCCATGTGTGATAATGGGGCTTCCCATTATCTAGGCTTATCAAAGGGAGATACTTCTCTCTTCAGGTAAACCAAGGGTTAATGAGATGTTAGGATTACATCAAGGGTCACAGGGTGAGAGTTGACCAACCAAAAAGAAAGGGTCAGCATCACAGGTCACAAGGTGAGAATTGACCAACCAAAAAGGAAAGAGGCGGGCATCTTGGAGAGGTTTCCAGATCCTTCCAAGGAGGAAAATAAAACTTCTGAGAGGCCATGTGGCCAGAGAGACACAGAGAGAGACACACAGAGAGAGACACAGAGAGACAGACAGAGAGATGAGATCTGTGCCAGTCGTAGGCAGGCAGGCATACCTCGCCTCCTGGCTTCTTTCTTCTTAGAATATCTAAGCCTATGGACATCTGTGAGTACTAGACTAAAGTAGTTAGCCATGTTAGGCTTTTTATTATTTTGGAAGTTGGCTGATCTAAAGAATGTATCTGTGCTTTTATATCTGTTTTTGTAACTTCTTGTAACTAAGTGTACCTGGGAGAGGGGGTCTCCCAAGTGTGATATTGTTTATTTGCATGCCTTGATTAAAACACTTTTATAAACCTCCGTTTCTCTCCATTTCCACGCCAGGGTTGGCACATGCTACATAGGACCTCTCACTCAGGGGAAGGGGGAGGTGGAAGTTCCTTACGCTTAGAGATTAGGCAGAGTCTCTCCTGTTCTGTCTAAGTAATTCTTCATTCAGGGGGGTGGTGGCAGCATACTTGAGAGAGTTGGGGAGATTGCCAGTCGTTCCATGCGTGGAAGTCAGCTTTGGAAGGCTGGCAAGAACCCTAGTAAAACACTGGGAGGAAATTTCCAGTTTTGCAAAGGTGGAAGTCAACTTAAGACTGGAAATAAACCTACAGTGTCACACCATGTCCCAGTCAAGTGCCCCCTGCCTCTCCAAAGTAAGGCCACAGTCCTTTGTGAACTACAGAATCATAGGGTTGGAGTGGACCTCAGTGACCATCGAGTCCCACCCCCTGCCTTGGGCCTTCAACTGATGTTTAAAGACCTCCAAAGGAGAGTCCACCATTCCCTGAGACAATCAAACAGCTCCCACCCTTAAGAAGTTCTTCTTCAAGTTTAGGTGAAATCTTTGCCCTAATTCAAACCCCTTGGTTCCTATCCTAGTCTCTGGAGCAGCAGAAAACTAGCAGGCTCCATCTTTGACATGACATCCCTTCAGATATCTAAAAGATGGAGATCACCTCTCAGTCTTCTCTGCCATTCCTACGAGGGCTTGGTGGTTTCCAGACTTTGACCGCCTTGGTCACTGAACTCCTTCCCACTTGCCAATATCCCTCTGTGAAGTGTGGTGCCCAGAACTGGGCTCAGGATTTCAGGCAAGGGTTTGACCTTCTTGATCTGTTTTCTCCACCTCCATTTCTCCCAGTCCAGTCCTGCCTCTCACATAGCCAGGTTCCTTGACAGATCACCTTGCTCTGACTGCCCTTGACCAGGGCTGAATATAGCCCTAAATCTGGGGATGTATAATTTACTCCTAATCTAACAGAGCCAGCATGGTGTAGGGGTCTGAGCATTGGGCTACAACCCTGGAGACCAGCATTCGATTCCTGCTCGCCCATGCAAACCCAGTGGGTGATCTTGGCCATGTCACAGACTCTCAGCCCTAGGAAACCCCATGATAAGGTCACCTTAGGGTTGCCAGAAGTTGAAAACAATTTGAAGTCATGCAGCAACAACAACAACATCTAAAACAACAACAATGATAGCCTCAGTTTTGCCATCTTGGCTTGTAGGGAAAGTTCAGGCTTGCTGTGCTCTAGAACCCATTCATTTCATAGAATCATAGAATCATGGAGTTGGAAGAGACCCCAGGGGCCATCCAGTCCAACCCCCTGCCATGCAGGAACACCCTCAAAGCACTCCCGACCAATGGCCATCCAGCCTCTGCTTAAAAACATCCAAAGAAGGAGACTCCACCACACTCCGTTGAGGCAGCCTATTCCACTGTCAGACAGCCCTGACCGTCAGAAAGTTCTTCCTGAGGTTCAAGTGGAATCCCCTTTCCTGCAGCTTGAATCCATTGCTCCTTGTCCTGGTCTCTGGCGCAGCAGAAAACAAGCCCTCTCCTACATGGCATCCCTTCAAATATTTAAACATGGCTATCATGTCCCCTCTTAACCTTCTCTTCTGCAGACTAAACATCCCCAGCTCCCTCAGCCGTTCCTCATAGGGCTTCATGGCTTCCAGACCCTCCACCATTTTGGTCGCCCTCCTCTGGACACACTCCAGCTTGTCGATATCCTTCTTTAAATGAGGTGCCCAGAACTGGACACAGTATTCCAAATGAGGTCTGACCAAAGCAGAATAGAGTGATACCATTAACTCCCTTGATCTAGACACCATACTCCTACTGATGCTGCCTAGAATCACATTTGCCTTTTTAGCTGCCGCATCACACTGCTGGCTCATGTTCAGCTCCTAGATCTCTAGACTCCTAGATCCCTTTTACAGGTACTGTTATCCAGCCATGTCTCCCCCATCCTACATTTGTGCATTCCATTTTTCCTGCATAAGTGTAAGACCTCACATTTCTCGCCGTTGTCTTTTAGCAGTCCAGGGTATCCACAGAACTCTCCTCCAGCACCACATTTCAAAGGAGTTGATTTTCTTCCTGTCAGCTTCCTTCACTGTCCAGCTTTCACAACCATAGATAGAAATTGGAAATACAATGGCCTGGATCTTTACACTTGAGTATCTTGTCTCGTTCCTTCATAGCTGCCCTTCCACATCCTAGTCTTCTTCTGCTTTCTTGACTGCAGTCTTCATTCTGATTAATGATGGAAATGTGGGATATAAATCAAATAAATAAATAGATGATGATGATGATGATGATGATACCATATGTGGACTTGTTCATTGATGGTGCTAAGCAACTCTTGTGCTTAATGGCAGCTGTGCACTATTGAGTGCTTTAGTTGGGTACTTCTGCCTGGTTTGGACTAGATGTCCTCTGGAGATCCCATCATACTCTAGGATTCCATACCCTCCAACATTTCACATGTGAATGCTGGGATGTGTGTGGCCAAGAAACATCAGAGCAGGGTTGCCAGGTCAGGATCATCCCAGGCCCTGGGGTTCCCTTTGGTGGGGAAAACATATGAGTTTTCTTTAAAATTTCCAAAACAAAAAAGGGTTCCAGTCCTCTGGTGGATAACATAGGACAAAATCCATGAAAGAAACACCCATAAAACAAAAGCTGTTTCTGTACCATTTTTTACAGCATGGCCATCAAGAAAATATTTACCAGCTTTGACCTCTCCCCCTTTTTTGGGGCATGCTAATTTGAATGCTTTCTTTATGTTAAAGGTTTTAAAGCCATTGAATTGCAGGGATTAGAAGCGTTTACAATGGTTATGGTACCTATCAGGCTATGGGATTGCAAGGGTATCCTCCTCCAGAAACAAAAAACCAGTACATTGCAAAACACACACTAGCCAAATGGGGTACTGCAAAGGGTCTATGGCTCCCCAAAAATTTTCCTCCTGTCTCTGACTTCTTGTATACCTTTGTCAGATTCATGATTTCATGTCTGTATTTGGTACAAGCTTGTGCAAAAAATTTTACATCCTACTGGCAAAAGAATGCCAATCTTTCTGCACGTCAAAAGTTCTTGTTTTGTTTTCTGCATACCATGCAAAAAGGTTTCCCCTTGCCCCAGGCTTCATAAACTGAACACCATAATCCTCAGCTTTGGGTATAGGACCAACAAAATCCCAGTTTTCAGGTGTTTTAAAAAAAATGAGGAAAATGGCCTTAGCAGCCTGCAAACCCCAAGGTTTTTGGGAAAAGTTTAGCTAGGGCATTGGCAGGTGACTGAGTGAATCAATGAATTTCAAACCAAACCCCTTTTCACTGTAATACATATAAAGTTTCCCTCCTTGAGCAATAATATTACATCCAGTTTTTCCTTGATCAGTTCCTGAAAATAAACTAAGAATTTTAAGATTTTAATTATGGGCAATGAATGTGGCATCAGCAAACTGCCCATCTGTTATGAAAGTCTTGATAAACCAAACATACACCCCTTTCCCCCTTTAAAATTCCCATGTCTGGCCAGCAAGGGGCCAAGGGGTTTTCCCCCCTAAAGGCCCCTTTTGACCCCCCACCCACACCCCTTTTTCTTCTTTTTACTTGGTTTGAGCCCCCTTTTTAAAACACTCTACAGTTTCCCCTTCAAAGGCTTTAGCAAAATAAAAATTAGGAACATGGACACCTGTGCATTGGGGGGTTTTCCCAATTTTAAAAAAATATGTACCTGGTGGAGGTTTGAGGGTACTTAAGGCTTTTTATAAGCACAGATGTTTTTCATCCTTTTTAATAATCCCCCAACACATAGAGCATTGCCTTCCTCTACAGTCACCCTCACAATGGTCTTTTTACATAACCCCAACTTTTGACAGAACTTTCTTGGACAACATTTGACTTTCTTCTCCAAGGACAGTTTTTTATGCCTCCTTAGGCAGGCCTTGGATCTACACATCAGTTTGCACTTATAGCATCTTTCCATTTTTTTAAGAAGGAAATTGGCTTTTACACATGGGGGAGAGTGCAAAAATTAGGGGTTTTGCCAATACATTTGGGAATATGTGAAAATTCCCGGTCCAAATGTTTAAATTTGATTTTAATAAAAATGACCTTCATGCAATAACACAGTGTATGTTTTTGAATATCGGGGTTCCTGGGTTTTAAAAAGACCCCATCCATTGTCAAAATAACGTGCAACATGGATATTGACCTTCAAATGCTCTTCAACAAGTGAAATATCACTGGGGAATTTTTTTTCTGGTAAACCCAAACCTAACTCCCATGCAGTTTGCTAGCATCTCTAAACAGTTCTGCATCAGTGGGTTTTCACTAGCCTTTACTGCCACAAGGCTGGCAGCAAAGCACAAATTGTTGCCCACATTGGTTGGGTCTACCAGGTGTTTCCATTTTTTTAGCAATGATTGAGCTATAAGGAATAAAAAATGAGGGCCCCTTTGGGACCCCCCCCCTTTCCCCCGGGGGCAAAATTCCAATAAAGGACTGAGTGTTCCATGTGAAAACAGATCTCCATATTACTTTGTAGGAGTTTGCTTACGTGAGATAAAAAAGCCTCAGCATTCAAAAGATCCCTGGCTCTTAGAGCTCCATACAGAGGATTTGCAAAACCGGGAAGCCTGCAGGAAACCCCAATTCCCCAGGAATAACTTCTTTAGCATCATCCAGAACTTGCTGGAAAACCCGGGGTTAGCGCAGCCACAGCCTCTGCATATGACCTTATGCGGTTTTAAATTTACAAATCGGGAATTCTTCAGCAATATGTAATGCCTGGCCCTTCATTAACCACTCCCATCTTCCAATCCTCTCTGCAAAGCATGGATGGGCTCGGGGGGTGGGGATTGTGGGGGTGGGGGTGTACTAACACCTTCAGGATCCAGGTTTCTGGCACAGAATGTTGTAAAGCCTCCTAGGGGGGATCATTTGATACGCAGATTTTTTATTTTTTTCTTAGCACCCTTCCTGGAGGATAAAAATGTCTTTTTTGCTCTGTTTATTATTTTAATAGCCTTTTTTCCCCAGTAATTCCTTTCATTGAAAAATTTTTCTTTTGTTCCCACTTTTTGGAGATTGAAAATGAGGTTTTCCCCCCTCCTACTTGCACATTTTCAAAAGGCACATCAATAGGGACCACATAGGAAACTGGCTTTTAAAAATATCAGAAGTATCATAAAAAAAGCGGGCCCCTTCGCATGGTAAACTATCTGCAATTTTATGCAAGTTATCATGTGAACTTTAGCTTTAGTCTTCTAGCAACTGCTGAAAACACAAAATTTCCAAGGGTAACATATCCTGTTTTAAACTATTTTTACACATTGATAAATTTAGAGGTTAGGATTAGGCTTTGCCTTTTATGAGCTGGTTCTTCACTGTTGTCAAAACCAAGGGGAAAAAACCCCAGGCATCAGTAATTGAACCACCCCTCTCTCTCTTGTCATTTATAAAACTTTTTACTGCCCAAAAAAGGGCTTATGATAACCATACTCACCAGTTGACTTCTTTTTAGCTGTGCGCTTGAGAGAAGGCTCTCTGATGGCCACTGCAAAGGCAAAGAGCCATATTAATAAATTCTTATGTTTAGGGGCAAACCCTTAGCCACCCCACGGCAATAAACACAAGTTTCTGATTTACCAAAATCAGTCTTCTAGTTCCATGCTTTTTCTTCCAAAACCCTTGTGAGCTAGGTCCTGCAGGGAAAACATAGAGCATGCCTTTTCTTAGTTTAGCAGGGGCACTTTTTTTGGGGTTTAAAAAACCCAAAAAAGAAACATAATCCCTTTTTACCTGCTTTTTCAGATGCCATGGCAAATTGTGTCTTTGTCCTAGAAGTCTTCAACAAAAATATGCATTATGCACGATTGTCAGAAAGAAAAACCAAGAATGAGAATTGATGTGGGGAAAAAATTTTATGCTTCATTGAATCTGGAGATAAAATAAACAGGGGTAGCCTGAACACAGAAGGGAAAGAGAACCATGCATGGACGTGCAGCTTATGTAGAGAGGCATGCTGAGACATGCCCAAGTTGTCCAGTGAAACAAAGGAAACATGCGCATGCTCTGTGTGTGAGAGCAGTCCTCAAGAGAACATGGAGGAGCAAACTTACCGTCTCTTTGAATGTTATTTGCGTATGGTGTGTGGATACTCACCCCCAAGGCACCTTCAAAAAAAAATTTATTTTTACAACAAATTTCTTCCAGGGTTCAAAATGAAATGGAAGAAAAGTTCACTTCCCTTCAAATAAATTCAGTTTAAACTTCCAAGCACACTTTTCAGTTAGTGATTAGGCAACGTCTGAAGATGGACAGAACAACTGGGGGAAAAATTATAACTATTTTGGGGTTTGCTGGATTTCTTACTAAAACTTTACTGCATAATGGAAACTCTTTGCAAGAAAACGCTGCAAAATCTTTCACAGTATTATGCAGAATGTTTGATAAAAAAACATGGAGAATGGATCACACAGAACTACAGAAAGGTAACTCTATTTGTGTAAAGTGTAAAGAAACACATTAGTGTGCAGTACTTAACAATGTTCTTTTTCTTTTTGTAGAAAAGATGGGCCTTTAATGATGTTTGAGAAAAACAGACAACCTGCAACTCAGTATGCCAAGAAATGTCTTGTAGCCTTTTTAAAAAAAAATTTTTTAACATACAAATGGCTTTTTTTCCTGTTTAAATGCTTTACTGCAATTCTAAATAAAAAACAAACAAACATTTGCATTGTTTTTGTTTTTACACACTTCACTGTAGCTGTGACTTCATAAAAGCATATAGCACACATGTCATGGCTTTTCAATTAGGGGCGCGCACACACACAGAGGGAGAGAGATTTGCCCACAGAGGGAGAAAAAGAGTTGCCCTGCTTTTGTTTTTACGCACTTCACAAATAAAATCTAACCAAACATATGCATCAGGGAATGTGCCATTTTACACACACACACACACACACACACAGACAGGGGGGGGGGGTGGGAAAGAGATGGAAACTTTTTAGAAAATAATAGAATTCCCTCCCCACACACAAAATGCATGAATAGACTGGAAGAGAAAAAAGAGAAAAATAGGACTTTCCCCCCACACACACGGGGGGGGGGGTATAATGAAATGGAAGAGAGAGAGAGAAAAAATATTACACACAGGCTAACAATATGAACGTACTTACTCAGAAATGAAAGGGCTCTCCTGGGGGGGGAAAGTTCTGTTGAGCATCTCCTTAAAGTTTCAAGAAGGCTCTTTTATAGTCTTTAGGACTGATGAACTGTAAATATGGCATCCCCAAGTTTTAGCCAGGAAGTTCTGGTCTGAAGGTACTGGAAATTTTAAACATTACCTATTTTCCTGTTTTTCAAACCTATATACGTCATGTTTACTTTCGTTTGGCTTAACTTTTCTCTTGTATAGGCCCTAAATCACCAAGCATCACACGCACTTAGGAAAAACCCCTTAAAAACCATGGGGGGAAAAAAGATAACAAAGTTTTAAAAAAAAGGAACTCCATAAACATTAAAGGGTTTTGAATTTTCCCAAAATTTTAAACCCCCCAAATTATTGCCAGGGAATTTGGAAATTTTAAACAGGTACACAGGCCGTGGGAAGGAGTTTAGAAAAGTTTTCAAAGTAAAGGTAAGCTCTTTATAGCCATTAGGATTGGTGAACTGTCAATATGTTGGCATCCCCAGTTTTAGCCAGGAAGTTTTGGAAAAATTTTTAAAAATGTACACAGGCCATGGGAAAGGGGTTTAAAAATTTTACACAGTAAAGGTAAGCTCTTTATAGCCATTAGGATTGATGAAATGTCAAAATGTTGGCATCCCCAGTTTTAGCCAGGAAGTTCTTGCTCTGTTTTTTAAAACCACAAAAAGGGGCCTAATAACATTTTATTCCCACTTAGGATTTGGGGGAAAAAAACAAATAAAACATCAGTTGAAATTTTTTTTTTAAATTCCCCAAAACTTTTATAATTACAGCAATTTTTGTTTTTATTCAACGGGTTTTTTCAGTTGTTAGGAACCATTTATAAGGTCTTTTTTTAATAACAGTTTGGACATACTTATATTCCCCGTCAGTAGGCTTCAGCATTTTATTTAGAAAAAAAAAGGGGAAAGGGTTTTTCAGCTCTCATGACTGCAGTCAGAGTGTTCAAAAACCCGATTCACATTTTCTTCCTTTAATTTTTAGAATATTTAATCCATATGCTATTATGAAACTTTTCTGAAGTACATTTGCAAAGCTTATTTTTGGGATACTTTTCTCAAATGTTTAGATACAATTTTTTTTATTCCACCTTAGACAGGTATGTGGCTGCTGAGCCTCAGATTTTTTTTAAAAGCCCAGCATTTTCTCTCCAGATATTTTATCAAGGACTTTATTTATAATCACATAAAGGATGACTCTTGTCAAAGATTTCATGGCTTTCCACTGTTTTTTGAATGAAAAGGGCGTTCTTTCCAAGGGCCCCAAAATCCTTTGCATTCTGGGGAAAGTGCAGGTTCTGTGGTCACCAGCTCTACAGAGTCCTAAAATTCAATGAGAAAATTTTTAAAAAAATGTCCTATACAAAGTGTCTCACCAAATATCCCCATGTATGTTACAAACCTGTATTTCTCCTATGGCTGCCAGCTTCAGCAATGCTGCTGTGCATGGCTCCTGGGATTCCTTTCAGCAATTGGCCTCACCACCGCTTGTTCCCGGGTTTTTTTAAAATTGAGAACAAGGATTATTAGTTTCTGGCTCCCCAAGGTAGCCCCAACTCTCCAGATATGTTTCCCTTTTTACCTGCGTACAGCATTCTCTCCCGAGAGAGAGTCAAAAAGTGTGCCACATTTGGGACTCTGCCTCTGGTGGCAATTATTTTTAACCTTTTATCCTACTGATTTCTTTAGGGGGGCCCTTTCCCCTGTTGTCTCCACAGGACTTTTCCAGGTATGCAAAAATGGTCCCTTTCTCCCCATGCTATATTTTCTCAAAGGGCATCTTCCTATTGGCCGATTTGACGCACGTGATTCCAAAGGGGGCCAAATCCGCCCCCATTGGTCGAGGGTGGTGGGGAGGCTCACACGACCCCCGCTGGGCCAAAGGGAGCGGCCTTTGGGAATCGCCCCCTTATTGGCCCGCATGGATCTAGGGGGCCACCCTGGGTCCCGGGGCCCCCAAAAAAACCCCCATTTAGAAATCGCCCCTTGGACGGCTGGGAAACCCCGTGGGAGGGGAGGGGAAAACGGCCCCTTCCAGATGCCCGCCCTTTGCACTTCTGGGGGGGGGGGATTGACAGGTCATAAATCAATCACTTTTGACAGGTCATAAATCAATCAAATCTGACAGGTCATAAATCAATCAAATCTGAGGGTCATAAATCATTTTTGACAGGAGCTACACAGCCCTACTACTGTCATCTAGCCAATTTGCTTCCAGTAGGTGAATGCAAAGGATTGTGGGGGGTGAGCCCTGGCACCACAAGGACTTGGAGGGAAGGAGGAAGCTAAGTAACTACAGTACATAGATCTCCCTGCAAAGTCCTTACTAGTTGCAGCACCCGATCAATTAAGCCTCACAGGACTGTAGCAAGCTGCTGTTTTCCTAGCCAAATGGCAGATTTACACCCTTTGCTATTGCCCAGATCTGAGCACCGCAAGACTGAAGAATTTACTCCTTTATCTCCCATCTGGAGATGACACACAAAGACTGGAGACTCGGGGCCAGGCTCTGAGATCTGGTAGCCTTCCATCAGAGTTTGGTTCAGATGGCAGATGTTATGAATGAGGAATAATACACAAGGTGGGAGAGGCTGCAGGAGTTTGCTTTTGCCTGAGCCAACTGGGAAGGTCCTAAAATAGACCAGAATGGGGCAGAACATAGAAAAAAAAATCCCATCCACCTCCTAGAGATTGTTTGAGGCATTTGTGGGCTTGTTTGGGGGGGGAATCCCAAACTTGGTTGAGCCCTGATAGTCTGTGTATGCCACAAAAATAACCCACAATGGCTGCATATGGCCCAGGGTTACACTACCCACCCATGCCTGAAGGAGTGTGAACATTTTCTATTCAAAAGAAATTTCTATCTTCTCTGCCTCTCTGACTTGCCAAGAGGTATATGGAATTTTAATAAATGACTGGGTCTCTGAGCGAATTAGAAGTGTGTCGCGGAGCTCTTGTTATTTAAAAAAAAAACCAGCAAATAAACTGGGTTTCTCCCAACTCTCGCGCTTCCCACCTATTTGGTTTTAATGGTATCATTTCAGAAAGCACCCAGAAATTCATGGCCCATTACACATGAAGCGTTGGTTTCTTGCTGAAAGGTTGTGTGTATGCGCGCATGTGCGCACACATGCGCATGCACAACCCATCAGCATGAAGAAAAGCATAGCAATTGGAATTCAGTGCTCTCCCGTAACACAGACAATGGAGAATATATTGGCCAAACTAGTCTTGGGGCTTTGTCTTCCAAAGGGAAATTTTTTGCTCAGTTATAGACAGAAGGGGAAAGAGAAGGCTGCATTTTTCTGTGTGGGTAGTTTTTTTCCCTAATTATTGTACATATGTTTGTCATTGTTAGGGAAAATGGCCCATTGGGGATTTTTTCCCCCTTGTTTTAGAGCACTATGAGAACCAAAGCAGAGCACCTTTGCTTCCAAGAAGCCTCATTGATTTTCTTGGCCTGAAACCTAGCCAGAAAGCCTATAGTTGGATCAGGAGTAGCAAAGCGAACAATTACTTTTTCTTTATATCCAAAGGCATCCGCAGCCAAAAGGTAATTTATGATAACACATCAAATTTTACTGGGCATAAAGTTCTACACGCCTCCAGCAAGAGATGACCCGCTTCTGCTATAAATTGGGCTGTTTTAAAGCTTTCGTCGTGGTAATATCCCCCAAGGGACAGAGTGGGAGGCTTTCAAATGTGGGTTGTTTAAAAATGCAACCCCTCATCCCACCAAAGGCATTGGGTTCTGCTCCGAGCTTCCCACCAATTTGCCACTTTAAGCTGGCAGTGATCCCTGTCCAAGGTGCTGAAATCCCTTCACCCGAGTCTCGGCCCAGGAGGTTTAGCTTAGATTTTCTGGTGTAAATTGGTGGGTGGATATAAAGTTACCACTATATATTGATTTATTGATTTATTAAATTACTTCTATCTCACTCTATACCATGGGATCTCAGGACATAGTGTCATAGGCCCTTTCTGCACGGTATTTGCCATGCTAAAGGGCACCTGGAGTGTCGCGCGATTGTGAGGAGCAATCTGCACAATGCACTCACAATCTCATGACACTCCAGGGACCAGCAGGGGCCGATCACGCACCTTTTCATTTTCAGCTGGAAGCCAAAAATGGTGCGTGATCACACATTGCTCCTGGGCCCCGCACGCACTTACCTGGCATGCAGAGCCTCTGGAGCTGCACCGGTCACGCTTCCTGCCCCAGCGCAGCCTGGGAAACTCCCAGGCTGCACTGCAGAGGAAGAGGTGGGCTCTTGCGTGAGCAGGCAGCTCATGCGGAGTCGACGGACCCCGGACACAAGAGCCTCTTGCCAGAGGCTGCTCACGCAATCCCCACACCCCAGCACTGGAAAAAGGCAAGGTACGGAAAGGGCCATAAAGTTGAAAGAGACCCCAGGGGCCATCCAGCCCAACCTCCTGCTATGCAGGAACACCAATCAAATCACTCTCAACAGATGGCCATCCAGCCTCTGCTTAAAAACCTCCAAAGAAGAAGAGAGTCCACTACACTCCATTGAGGCAGCAGATTCCACTGCTGGACTTCTCTGGCTGTCAGGAAGTTCTTCCTGAGTTTTAAGTGTAATCTCTTTTCCTGCAGTTTGAATCCATTGCTCCTCGTCCTAATCTCTGGAGCAGCAGAAAACAAGCCCGCTCCTCCTCAAAATGACATCGCTTCAAATATTTAAACATGGCTATTATGTCCCCTTCTCTTCTGCAGACTAAACATCCCCAGCTCCCTAAGCCACTCTTAATAGGGCTTCATGGCTTCCAGACCCTTCACCATTTCAGTCGCCCTCCTGAGGACACGCTCCAGCTTGTCGATATCCTTCTTGAAATGAAGTGCCCAGAACTGGACACAGGATTATTCCAGATGAGGTCTGACCAAAGCAGAATAGAGTGGTACCATTACCTCCCTTGATATAGACACCATACTCCTATTGATACAACCAAGAATTGCATTCACTTTCTTGACTGCTGCATCACACTGCTGGGTCACATTCAGCTTGTGGTACACCAAGACTCTTGCATACAAGTAAGATTGGTTTTAACCATTTAAAATAGTCATTCTCAAATCTAAAGGAGGATGTGATAGATGTTCAAGAGGGTGTAAGAAAAGTCATTGTGCAAGCACAGGAAGCCCCCACCTTTTGATGCTACATTATATGATGACTTGTTCTTTTGATGCTTCCAAAGTAAGGCCAAGGTCTATTAATTTAACAGGGTCCTGCTCTTTCATCAGTTCTTCTTGCCTATGGAAGTTTGCCTGGAACTACTCACATGCATGTGCTGCTTGCAAAGCAAGCTGAGAGGGAGAAGAAAGAGCCAAGCCAGCCGAAAGACTCTGCAAGCAGCACGCGCACGGTCGGTCCCAAGTGAGCCTCCGTAAGTCCTTCATGCTCCCTACAGTACAGTACACAAGTTCTGCTTTTCAACCAACTCTATTTTCTGATCATGCTCCAGTCCCTGACCTGTCAGTTAAGTGAGGGGAGCCTGTACAAGAAACGTGGAAAAGAAAGGCAAGCCTATATGTGCATTGTTGAGGACTGAGTGGTCTCTGCAAAAGAATGACACAAAGCGTCTTCCTCCGTTATGCCTTCCTCCAAGTCAGACGTAGCAAAAACTGGCCTCCCTTTTTATATGTTTTCCTCACTCCGCTTCTCCAAACGTTCCTTTGCTGGTGCAGCAGGCCTGTGCCCCTTGGCAACCACAAGGCAGCTTCCCAGCTGGGGGAGGCACAGTGGTTTGAGGGTTGGACTAACACTCTGGGAGACCAGAGTTCGAATCCTTGCTCAGCCATGGAACCCTACTAGGTGGCCTTTAGCAAGTCACACTGTCTCAGCCTCAGAGGAAGGCAAGGGTGGCACACTTCTTCCACATAAATGTTGCTGTTGAGAGCCAGTGTGGCATAGTGGTTTGAGTGCTGAACTAGCACTCCGGGAAATTGGAGTTTGAATCCCTGCTTGGCCATGGAAACCCATTGGATAACCTCAGGCAAGCTGTGCTCTCTCAAACCTGAAAGCCCCTTGGGGGGCATTAGGGGCATTTTGCCATGGTTTAGGTCTCCTTGACCAAGAAGTCACTCCCAGTTCACTTTCTGTTTTTAGAGAAAGCCTCTCCTGGTCCTGAAATCATCCCTCACACCCCCTGGGGTCATTGGAGGAAAATCGACAGCCAAGATTCTCCATCTACATTGCTTAATTTCACAAATCCATAGCTCTGTTGCAGAAATGCAACAAAATCCTGGTAGTAAATTGCAAAGGTATGCATCCCAGCACCAGCAAGAGCCTTTCTATGCACACTAGGTGCTTCTGATGTGCATCAGGCACTCCTGATGAGCATGGGGCACTTCTGACACACATTGGACATTTCCGTTTGTACATCAGGACTGGCCATAGCAATATTGGGGCCCATGGCACATCACTCACTCAACTGATTACCACTGCACAACAGACGCTCACCCCAGGTGGATACAGGCATCATGAAACTACTCCTGTTTATTTCCCACACTAACACTAACAAAGCTGTAAGTCCCATGCTGCATTCTGGCCACTTTAACCCCAGGGCCGCAAAAACATTCCTGAGGTCTGAGGTGGCCTGCAGGCTACACACTGCCCACTCCTCTGTAGGCCTCTGGCACGCATCCAACAAATGGTGCCGTGATCAAAGATCCACAAAAGCAAGGGTGGCAAAGGAGGCAAAGGAACAAGGAGAGAGAATTTCATTTCCCTTTGGACTTTCTCTCCAGGCCCCAGGAGGGAAGCAACCCATTCATTTCTTGGTCATTTCCGGTTGAGCTGAGCTATAATTCCCAAGTGACAGCCGACTGGGGCTGCAGAAGCAAGCTACTCCCTAATGGATAGCTGGGTCCATGAAGGGAGCAATGATCTATGGGTTCAGCACATGCTAGCGCCAGATGGAGAGTGAATCATGGAGCCAGGTGAGACAGACCTCCCAAACTGCCACCCAGGACAGCATCCAGGTCTAGCAGCCCAGCAGCCAAGGGCTGGGCTACCTTTCCCCACAGGGGAAAGATATGTGGGGAGACCGTGTGCTCAACCCAAGAGAGGGCATCTCATTGCCTGTGTTTGCACAAGACAGGTCAATGTTCGCAGTGGGGGACAAAGCCACCTTCTGGGCCAGGGCTGTGGAACCTCAGATCCAGACCTGCTGGAGTGCAGTGGTTCCCCAGAGGCTGTTACCCATTCCCTGTGAAGCCATTGGTTTCCCACCTCTGGTGTAGGCCTTTACCCCATTCTCAACAGCTAACATACTTCCCCTAAACCTCATTTATTGGCAGAAAAAGTTTTTATATAAAATATTCTGTTCTTCTTGAGCCTACTCCTTTGCCTCGAGCACATCTTGGCCATGGGCCTACAAGTGGCATCCAAAGCAACTCTCCACTATGTCCTGGGAAGCCATTCTCTCTACGTACATTGGAAGCTGTCTTACAGGGAGTCAGGCCCTTCATCTGTTCAGCTTGGCCAACTAGGTTTCCTCCAGATCTGTCAGACTACAATGCCCATCATCCACAGCTTGGTTGCCACCAGGACACATGAGGTCCCTAGTGGGGTACAAGCTCTGAGGTCCCTATTTAAAGACTCCTAGCCCAAGAACCAGCAAGGATGAGGTAGAGGTTTGAGTGTTGGATTAGATCCTCCAGGAGGCTGAGTCTGAACCTACACTTAGCCAGAGAAACTCACTGGGTGACCTTGGGCAAGTCACACTCTCTCATCCTCAGGGGAGGGCAATGGCAGACTTCCTCTGAACAAATCTTATGGGTTGCCATAAAATGGAGTCAACTGAAAGGCATGTACACAACACCATCAGGAACCACAGAGGCGATGGGTTTGAATCGGTGTTGGCATTAGAGCTTTGGCTGTAGAGATGGAAATCCAGCCCTGGTCCTTCCTCATCAGGTATTGTTTTGGCAGTCTTGGAGCGATGCTGCATATTTTTTTCAGAGTGGGTCTTTCCCCTTTCAGCAAAAATGCACAAAACGGAGAAATGAGATCACCGGCAGTTTGTTGGGTGGCCTAGTCAAAATGTGGGGATGTAAGCCAGCCTGAGGCAGGAGAGAAAGAACAAAGTAACTTTTGGAAGAAGAGGGAAGTAGCCCCTTCTGCAGTCAAGAAGGAAGCAAAAAGATTTGAGTGCATAGATTGAAGAAAGAAACAGAGAGGTGAACCAAAAGGGCAGGCAGGCATGCTCTCTAGTATCCCCTCTCACCAATCACTTTATGCAAGCATTTATGCCTCCAGGGGATGCTAGCAGTTGTCTGGAAGCAAACATTTGGGGGGGAAATGGTTAATATTTTTGGTGTATCAGTTGCTGTAAGAGCTCTAAGGAAGGGTTTTTCCACACTACACTGTTATAGTGCTATTATTCCACTTTCAGAACCCTGTGGAATTCTGGGGTTTGTCGTTTACTGAGGCCAACAAGTTCTCTGGCTGAGATTTCTAAATGCCCCTCTCTAAACTGCAAGCCCCAGGATTCCACAGGATGTTGAAAGTGGAATAAGAGCACTATAACAGTGTAGTGCAGAGTGGCCTCTGTCTGAAAGGACTTTCTGAGTTTCAAAACAAAGCTGTGAAACACCCGGCCTGAGAGTATTTGCATGCTAAAGAAGAATTCAGAATTGCTCCCTTTCAGGGGTGACAAACTCCTACCACGTGGGATCCTGGGAATTGCCGCAGTCTCCAAAATCCCCAAAATAACATTTCCAAGCTCTGTATGAAAGTCGCAGGATACTAACCAACTCAAAGAAGCAAACAAAATGGAGCTCAGCGTCCATGAAGCTGCAGTGTAAGGAAACCTTGGGCTTTGATACTGTCACCTTCTTGCCCTGGTGAAGGACAGCTTTTTCTGAGAAACAGGCAAATTTGGCCAGGCATTTCTTGGCTCAAAGGCTAGAGGTTATATTTATTGAATGCAAAAATACAAAAAGATTCTGTTATAACAGGGTGCCGATAGAGATTCGGAACCCTGAACAAAAGGCTAGGACATGCTTTTATAATTTGGGATCCAGGTGATCAGGGTGCACACCCACTGCAGCGTTTTTCACCAATCACAGTATTCAGGTAAACATTATACACACCCACTGCAGCCACCCACCCCATATTAGGTAAATGCCCAGAAACTTCTGACCATATAAGGGAATCTCCAGAGGGGCAGGTAGTATGAAGTTTCTTCCAATCACAAGTGACCTTCCAAACATGGCCAGATTCCGGTGAGGTGGTAATAGACATGAGTCAGCAGACGGGAGGGGCTGGGGTCTCCTGTGTACGTGAGATGGTGACTGTCTTTCCCCCACTCACAATACCATAAGGTGGACTGCCTCTGGACAGAGAGGTTCAGATATTAGAAAATGGATTGGGAGAGTTCAGTCACAGCCCAATTCACAATCATTGAGGTCTCTTTCACATGATCATAGCGGTTCAATAACTGCCATTTCTTCATCCTGTGGATTCCTGGGGTCTGTAGTTTTGTGAGATATTTAGAACTCTCTGCCAGAGTGCTCTAGCACCTCACCAAACTACAAATCCCAGGATTTCACAGGATGCGGCCATGGTGATTAAAGTCAAATGATAGCACTATAATGTAATTTGAAGGAGACCTGAGACATGTCCCTACTTAAATGGCACCAGTCAACTCAGATGGTTCCCATCAGCTCAGCTCCTCTAGGAAAAGTCTTCCTCCCTCTCTTATTGTTATTACAGTGTCAACATCCATTAACTGGCAAAGTCAACAGCAGTTGCAGGGACAGCCCTATTGACCCACCCCACCCCCCAAAAAAAATCCAAAATCTATCTTGGTGTGTATTTGGGGCCTTTTGATTAGCCAAACACGGGTATCATTGCAAGATGGAAATCCACAGACAGATTTTTAGGCACCAACTTGGAGGGAAACCTGCAAGCTCTTGCTGCCATCTAGTGGTAGAAAGGAGAAAAGCCTTCCGTTTGTGAGCCAGGATGGGGGTGGGGAACTGTGGCTGTGAAGCTCCTTGCATGCTATGAAATGATATGGCCATCCTTGCCTGCTGAAGAAGCCTGTGAGCTCTGAAACCTTGGTGCGATGGGGGGTATTGCACCTTGGGGCTGGGCCAAAACAGGGGTCGCCCCTGGATGGAAAGTTAAAAACAGATCTTTAACAGGATAGAAAGTTAAAAACAGATCTTTCAGAACCAGTTTGGTGTGAAATAGGCGGCCCGCTGCTGCCATCTATTGGTGGAAAGGAAAAAAACGCTTCCTGTGTCTCCATTGAGTGGGGAGAACTGTTGTTTTCAAGCTGGATGCAATATATATGAGATCTAGCAGTTGACAGCAAAGACAAAATCATCCATGCCATCATATTTCCCATTTCTGTGCATGGATGTAAAAGTAGACAATGAAGAGAGTGAACAGGAAGAGAATCAACTCATTTGAAGACAAATGAATGGGTCAAAGAGCAAATCAAACCTGAACTCTTCCTGGGAGCCTAAATGACTCAATGATGGCTATCGTCCTTTTGGACATAGATGTGACTCACTGGAAAAGGCAATAATGCTGGGAAGAGAGGAAGGCAGGAAGGGGAGGGAGACCGCCCAGTCAAGGAAGCCATGGATACTGCCCTGACTCTGCAAGACATGAGCAGGCCTGGATTAATAACTGCAAATAACAGCACAGTGCATTGCCAAAATATACTCTGCAACACCACTGATACGGGCCTCTTGGAGAGCACTCTTCCAACGGGCTGCAATAAGTAAAAATTGACTTGATGACAAATAACAACATGATGCAATAGAGGGTGATTATTTTGTGCCTTTTGGTGAGTCTCATCCAGGCTGGCTGCAAGAGGACAAGTCAAGAACATTTTATTATTTGAAATAGACAAGCGCTTGCTGCCACCTACTGGTGAAAAGAAAAAATGCTTCCCGTTTCCAAATTGGTATGGCGGGGAGAAGGTTGTTGGGGTTTTTAAAGCCTGCTGCAATATCTGGTTGTGTGCCTTTCAGACATTTCCGACTTATGGTGACCCTAAGGCGAGGTTTTCTTGGCACAGTTTGTTTAGAAGGGGTTGCCCTTGCCTTCCTCTGAGGCTGAGAGAGTGTGTCGTGCCCAAGGTCACCTAGTGAGTTTCCCAAGTGCGGATTCAGACTCTGTTCTCCAGAGCCATAGTCCAATCCTCCAACCACTACATCATGCAATATATAGCTTATGGCAAAATCTAGGGAGGGAATTGAAGCCATTTAGAGATGCGGCCAATTTTTTTCTGCTTTAGTTTTACTGCCTTCATTTCCAGTCAGCTCAGGACTGGAGGAGGGTCTTACTTTTCTTCCACACACCATTCCTACATAACATCTCAAATGAAAAAGTGGAGAGAGTGTGGTCCCAAACACCAATGACTTCCTTTCCCTTCCATCCTCTTTGACCATATGCCCAGGGCATCTGGGCATTTATAAATAAAAATATTGATAAGAAAAAAAAATACAAATGAGGATGAGGGTATATTATTTGGTGCCTTTTGGCAAGCCAGGTCCAGGGATCTCCCCAAGGTGGAAAGGCAAGAACAGATTTTTAGGAACCAACTTGGTAAAAAATAGACAAGTGGATGCTGCTATCTAGTGGTGGAAAGAGAAAAAACACCTCATGCTTATGAGTCCACATGGGGAGGTGGTGGTGTTTTTTAAGCCCATTGGAACATACAGTTTATGGCAAAATCCCATGGAGGGATTTGAATCCTAAACCCCCGGGGATGACGTTTAAACAGAGTTTATGTTGCTGATGTGATACACAACCACGCTAGTGAAATGCACGAAAGCACAACAGAGCACCGTGCAAGAGCTGACAGGGTTGTGAAATAGGCGGTCTTTTGCTGCCATCTAGTGATGGAAACAGAAAAAAAGACTCTCCAAGACATTTTGAGTTGCTCTTTTGGCATTCAAGGCAAAGTTGTGGTTCTTTAAGCCCACTACATGGTATCAAAGGCCTCTCAGCATACTAGCTTTCCTCATTCCCTGGCGATTTCTGGCACATTCCTATGCATACCTTCTCAGAAGCAAAATCCCACTATGCTTTTCAATGTTACTTTGGGCACCAACCTACCACGGATTCTGCCATCATTACCGCTGCATTTTCCGGAGTTACCCACATTATTGTCTTCAACAGCCAAACCAAAACAGTCTTGCTGTACTTAAAGAGCGATAGGTTTTCTTTGGCATTCATTTTTTGCAGACTTTAGCCTGCTTCATCAGCTGCCTTAGGGGCCAAGGGTCCCTGGAAGCTTACGCAAGGGGTGTGGAGTTCAACTCCCATCAGGCCTGTAGCCAGCAGAGCCCAGGGTTGGGAGTGATGGGAAATGCAGTCCAACAACCTGAGGAGGGCCACATGATCGCCACCACCACTACACAAAGTAAAGCTTGTTTGGTTTTTAAGTGGCCACTGGACTCTGCACTCATTTTGGTTTGGCGCTTGCCTGGGGTCTTGTGTCGTCTCAATAGAAGGATCACCCCAAAAATGGGAGACCAAGCACGGATTTTTAGGAAGCTGCTTGGTGTGTAATAGACAATCGCTTGCTGCCATCTACTGGAGGAAATTAGAAAAAACACATTCGCAAGTTGGGATTTGAGGGTGGAGAGTGGTTTGATTTTTAAGCCCTTTGCATGATATAAAAGGCAATCCCAGGGCGTTCCTTTGCTTTCCTTACTCCCTGGACATATATGTTTATGGCATGATGGGTGCTTGTAAGTAAAGTCCCATGGGCCTTATTCCAAGTTCACTTTGAGCACCAGCCTGCCATGGATTCCCCATGGGGTGCAGGAACTGTCCCACCCCCTATAGGCTGATGATCTGTTTCCAGGCACAGCTCAAAGTGCTGGTTGTGACCTACAAAGCCCTATAGTGCTCAGGTCCAGGCTGTCTGGCAGACTGAGTCCCCCATGAGTCTGATCGGGCCCTATGACCCACAGGAGAGACCCTTCTCCGCATAAGCATGGCTGCCAAGGACACAAGGCAGGGCCTTCTCGGTGGTGGCCCCAAGCTCTAGAACTCCATTCCCAAGAAGAATGCTGTCCTTCCGTAGGCAGATTCAGGCTTTTACAAAGGAAGGTGTATAAAGGAAGATCTATAGAGGATGCAGTTTTGTTTTTATTATGCTGTTTTTAACCACTTTTTAAATCTTTTTTGAGTGTCTACTTTAAATTGTTTTAATATTAGACATGGTTTAATTCTGTTTCCGTGTTGACTTTGGTATGTTTTTCAGCTCTGTATTATGTATATTATATACTAGCGTATATAACTGGCTTTGCCCGGGATTTTATTTTCTCATAGGCAATACTTGTTAGAAAGATTTGAGATCCTGTGTCTCTAATTCCCCAAACTGTCTTGTCCAATACCTGTCACTTTTCCCCATATCCCTCAATCCAATCTGTATTCAGAGTTGTTAACATACAAAGGTTGGGTTCCTGAGGGAAATACACTGCCCTCCTCCTGGCTGCTAGGCCTTGCCTCCATAGCAGCCAGTCTATTCAAGACAGACCCAGTTGACTGAGACCCAAGAGCTCTCTCTGGCTGAGAATTCTAAAAGCCCCTCCCTAAACCGCAAACCCCAGGATTCCATAGAATCTTCTTAGGCAGCCAATCATATGAGATCTTTGCACCACACAGACAAACAAACTTTGACTTTTATATATTACATTTAAATATTGTAAGATGATTAATCTTTTTAGTTATGTGGTAGAGGTATTCATTTTCTGAGAAATTTACTCGTATCTATAGGAGCCCTTGCTTATTAATTCAAAGATATTTTCAAAATATTTGATATTATAGAATTCTAGATTAAAGCATAAGCAGCAATGTTAACTTTAGTTTGGGTTAGATTTATGATACCAGTGTTTCAATAAAAGGCTATGAGTAATTGATTGCTGGAGCAGGAACCACATTTTATTATATGCATTAAATGTTTGTTTCATTAGTTATTAGTCTTTGTTAGCCTAGATTTTATTTTGTTAATTTGTTCATTCTTAGATTAGCTCAGATAATTTAGGGAGGTATGTTGTTGTGTTTGACTTATGTATACTTGTATTGTTTATTGTATATGATGTGTTTTATGGCATTTTTTCCTTTTTCGGTTTTTTCTTCTCTTTTTATTTTAAATATTCAATAAATAAATTTTAAAATCACAAAAAAAACTTTGTATTGCATATTATGAGACCCTCTGGCGCTTGAACTACAACTCCCAGGAGGCCTGGCACCCACTAGCCGACAGTGAGGGATGCTGGGAGTTTTTTAAAAAATTATTTTTTAATTTAATTAATTTAATTTAATGTTTTTTTTAAAAGGTTGCGTAATAAATCCTGGAGTTGCATAAATAAGTAAATTTAGGGTTCAAGAAGAAAGAGGGAGAGGACCGGGCTCCAAATTTTGGGAAACATTGAGGAATTTGCTTCATGAAAAGCTTTTCCAACCACTGTGGGTTCTTTGCGTCCTCGTCCCTTGAGAGGTCCAAACTTCCTCCCAAAAAAAAACCCAAGGGGCGCCTTTGCACCCCTAAAATCTGCGCCTCGGCCTCAAGGCCTTTAAACTTCCCGCCCGTTTCCTTGGCAACCCCCGTCAGCCATTTTTCCGCCCTTATTCATATGCTCGGCCTCCCGGGCTTCCCCATTGGTCACAGCCCGGGTTGTCGGATAGACGGGGCCTTTGGCCAATCGAACCTATCCACGAACGCAGTGGGCCTCGTCCCTTCCGCTCCGACTTCCTCCCTCCAGAGGGAGCCGCAGGAGGCGGAGTCGGGAGAAAAAGAGATTGACATGGCGGAGTAGCCAATGGGAGGAGAGTAAAAGGAAGAAAACCCACCGGCGGAGGCGGGCCGAGGAAGATCGTCGGGAGCGAAGGCCAATAGAAGGGCGGGAGAAGAAAAAAGTGCTTCCTGGTGGGAGGGGAAGGGAAGCCCGGGCTGGAAGGAGAGGCAAGCAGAAGGAGCCGGCTGAAAGTAAGAGGGGCCAGAGAAAAGGGAGAGGGAGAAAAGAGGGGAGGAGGAAGAAAGGGGTGTCCCCAAAGTTCCCTAGTTGTAGGAGAAGGAGAGGGAGGAGGAAGTGGGGCCCTATTTTGAAGGGTCTCCCTTTCTTTGGGAGGGGGTAAATTTGGAAGGGGGGCCAGCCTTTGGAAAAGTAACTTTTGTAAACTACAGCTCCCAGGATTCCTCAACCAGTATAGACGACGAAAGAAAAGGGGGCACCTCCGTGCATCTTCCCTCCCCCCTGCCCAGAATTTGCAAAAGTTCCTTTTGGGACTGCAACTCCCACAACCCACTAGACAGTGGTCAAAAAAACAAAAAAAAGGAACTTTTCCAAAGCTCTGGGTGGAAAGATGTCGGGGTGAATAGAAGCGGGAGGATGCCTTTGAGATCTTTCTTTCAATTGCCACGAAGATGGGTTTTTAAACGTCTTGTGGGGGGGGGGTGCTTATAGTTTTTGGACTACATCTCCCGTGAACTTTGAGCACTGTCCATCCCAGCTAGAGCTTCGAGGGCTCTCTGGTCCCAAGTTTCTAGGAGGCCAAAGGATCCCCATCACCAGTTGGAAAGGAAAACTTAATTCACAGCCCATTTAGAGAGAAAAAGAGAGGTGGAATTTCCTTTTTGGTTGTCTTTGGCAAGTCCGGATGACCCCCAGGTGACCAGGCTTATGGTTCTGTGCAGGGGCAAGTAGGTGCTTAGAGCCCTAATTTAATCACAAGGCTGAACTAAGGATGACCTGTCACAGAAAGTGACGGTGCTGCTGGCGAGTGGTCCCTGGGGCTCAGATCCTAAAGATCCAAGCTACATGTCCAGGTAGCAAAGTCTTAACCTGATCAGATGGATTGCACTGCTTCCAGCTGGAGATCTTGTGGTGGGTCTCCATTCTGTTGTGTAAAAGTTCCCTGGAAGATGAAAATAAGCCTGACATCAGAGGACATGACTGCACTCTTTAAATATCTCAAGGGCTGCCACAAAGGGGAGAATGCAGGCTTGTTGTCTCTTGCTTCAGAAGGTAGCCCTAGGCCTAATGGTTTTGAGTTATGGGATGGTCTATTTCCATTGGGCATCGGAAAGAACTTCTTGACAGAGTAGTCTAGCAATGGAACCAGCTGCCTAGAGAAGTGGTGGGGTCTTCCTCTCTGGAAGTTTTTCAAAAAGAGACTGGAGAGCTACCTGCTGCCAAGGAAGCTCTCTAGGGGGAAATCCTGCACTGAGTGGGGACTGGACCTGATGGCCCACAAAGCCCCTTCCAACTCTGGCCATTTCTGCACTACACTGTTCTAGTGCTATTATTCCACCTTCAGCCTCCTGTGGAATTCTGGGGTTTGTAGTTTACTGAGGCCAAAGAACTCTCTGGCTGAGAATTCTAAATGCCCTTCACTAAACTACAAACCCCAGGGCCATTTCCACACTACACTGTTATAGTGCTATTATTCCATTTTCAATATCCTATGTAATCCTGAGGTTTGCAATTTTGGGAGGGGCGTCTTTGGCCTCATTAAACTGCAAACCCCAGGATTCCATAGGATGTTGAAAGTGGAATAATAGCACTGTAACAGTATAGTGTGGAAATAGTCTCTGATTCCATGAATGGGACACTGTTAGAAATGGTAACCAGCCTGTGGCGCTGGGCTGTATGGCCTCCCAGATGTTTTTGAGGTCCTTCACCCATGTCAGCTCTTTGGATCACCATGTTCTTATTGGTGAGAAGCGATGACTACAGAATTATGGAATTGTTGAGGTGGAGGGAACCTCAGAGGACATCTGGTCTAACCCTCTGTCAAAGCCACAAGTCAGAGCCTTGATGTGGTTTTCTTTCACGTAAAGGGGAGGCTAAGATAGAAGGAGAAGACCTACAGAGATAGTAAGGGAATAGTCTGCTTCTGTAGAAACCCATCCCTTAAAGCCTTTTCTATTTCCAGGCTTTGAAAGAGGAGATGCACCTCATGCTCTGCTCTGCGGCCAAATGAACCTCATATCGATGGCAGCAGTGGTGGCCGTAGTGGAACCAGAGTTGAAATGGCTGTCCCTGTGGCTCCGCGTCCGCTGGGCGACCGTGCTCGTGGTCCTCTTGGCTGGGCTGCTGATGCTGTTGCTCCCGCCGTCGTCGGTGGAAGAACAGTGCCACGCTGTTTTCAAGGGCCTGGCCTTGCTCAGGAGCAAACTGGGACTGGGGTACGTGGGGATCACTCAATACAGTGGGCAGACGACCAGCCTCAGTGTGACTTCTGGTGGATTGGAGCTGCTGGTGTTGAAGCCAAAAGCTTCCCCAGGTATGTGGAAAGCACAAGAAGGCTGAAATATTTGAAAGCCAAAGTCTTTGACCTAAATCCAGTTGCTAGCCCAAACTAGACTAGACCTTTTATATAGTAGGAATTTGCTAAGTCGACACTTACATATAAGTTCCGTCCACAAGGCTGTAGTTGGAACTAACCCCTTGGATATAGGCTTACATCTCTTTCTAAGTTAGCTATCTCATTTCTTTCGTTTTATTGATTTGTTGTTGTTTTTTTATGTTCTCTGCCCTGATGTTCAATCTAATTATTCTAACAGCAGTTAATCAGCATACAAATAAATAACACCACCCCCAAAACCAGGAGAAGTGCAAATAAAAGCAAAGTATGGCAACAGTGGAGACAATCAGAGCTGCAGCATAAAACAGGTTTAATCCAAAGGTGAAAGGCCTGCAAAAATAGAGAGGTCTTTCCTCAGGGCCAAAAAAAGAGGGAGCAACAGGTGAACTTCTGAAGTGAAAGAATATCAAGGCTAGGGTGTTGCAGTGTACAATGGGCCAGAATCCTGCTCGTGACACATGCAGGCATAAGATGTGTGGTGTGCGCAGACTGAGTGTTCGGAACAATGAGGAACAGGTGTAACCACCTAGTGATGGCAGGAGGTGTACATTGCACTCCTCTCTGTCCTGCACCATGAGGTGGTAACTGTTCGCACTTCTCACATGTTGTGTTATGGTGGCATTCGGAATAGGGATTGCCTAGTGTAGCACAACTCTGCTGGAGGATTTTTATGATATGCTAAGAGAATGGAGGATCTCTGCCTCAGTTTTTAAAGATGCCAGGGCTTCCCAGAAGAGTCCTGAGGAGGGCAACCAAGATGGTAAAGAGTCTGGAAGCAATGCCCTATGAGGAGAGGCTTAGGGAGCTAAGTACATTTAGTCTGACAAAAAGAAGCTTAAGAGGAGAGGTGACAGCCATGTTTAAATATTGGAAGGGATGTCATGTTGAAGATGGAACAAGCTTGTTTTCTGCTGCTCAAAAACTAGGACAGGGAGCAATGGATTCAAACTACAGGAAAAGAGATTTCACCTAAGCACCAGGAAGAACTTCCTGACAGTCAGAGCCATTCGACAGTGGAATATGGTGCTTCAGAGTATGGTGGAGTCACCTTCTTTGGAGGTTTTTAAGCAGAGGCTGGATGGCCATCTGCCAGGGGTGCTTTGAGTGTTTATTCCTGCATGGCAGGGGGTTGGACCAAAGGCCATTGTGATCTCTTCCAGTTCTGTTTCTATGATTCTATAAGATGATCTTAATGTGTGGCTGCATTTATGTTGGAGAAGGTCCTTCTTTAGTTACTAAGTTATGCAGAGCTCTAGACAGAAACATCAGTGTCTTGCTTTGCATGGGAGCAGGGGACAAAGTGCAGCCCTGGGGTTACATGAGGACCTTGAGGCTGTTTTTGGAGCTCTAGACTTCCCCAAGTTGCCCTTCTTCTAGCAACAGGGGGTGAATTGCATATCAGGGAAGCCTCCCTGAACAGCAGCAAACCACCACCTTCGAACACACACAGACTTTAATATTTAAAAATACCTGTTTTTCAAACCCAGAAGTAGACGTCCAGTTGGGTTTGGGGTTTTGTTCTCATTTTTGGCAACCTCCAGGACAGAAAATGAACCTTAGAACCCACCGGTGTTGCTCCCTTCTATTAAAACAATCAGCACTGTCTGTTCCCAGACAATCAGTTCCAGCTGCCTACAGCTGTGTTTTGAACTTACAGAAGTCTCCAAGTGTTCTTCACTGTCAAATCTCTGTATAATCCCTTGCCATACTCTGAGCTAGAAGTAAGAAGAATACGCAGAACCAGAGGCAGGCAGCTTCTGTCCAGAAAGGTCACTGTAGGGTGGAAGGTGTTCGGTGCAGCTGGGGTCACTTAAGGCTGGAATCCAGCTAGAGGAGACACATTGAATTAATCACCGACGGGTGAGTTAACACAAAGGTGAATGCCATGGAACCACTGGGCCTGCTCTAGATGGAGTCAAGCTTTTGCATCCAGGGATAAGCATGGATCTGGGAGCACCCTTGGGTGTTGAGCTGGATACTCTGGGAACTTTGAACTTGGATTAACTTCTGGTATGTAGACCTTACAAAGGCTACACCAGAGGCTGGAGTGAGCTGGAAAAAGAGTCTGCAGCAGCTGTTAAGATACAGAAGTCTTCCTCAGCTCCTAGAATCAGCATTTCCACTTCTGTAGGGAAAGGCAAGAGCGTTTGAGTAATTGGAGGCAGCCAAGAGTGACTGGAACCACCTGGAATGCTACTGCCATAGACAGAAGGGACTTTATCTTAGACTAACTGCGGTGGGACGCCACCTTTCAACTCTTGACATGCTTGCCAGTCACTCATGCTGTGTAAAAAGAAGTAAAAGTACAGGGGCTCCTCCACTTTTGCAAAGGTTCAGGGTGCAGAACCCTTGCAAAAGTGGGAAAAACCCAAATAACTCCCCCCATGTCCCCCCTCCCATTTCTTCCACGCCTAGGCAAAAGGCAAGAGAAGGTGGGGGGAGCAGGCACATGCTGTCCTTCTGTGCGTGCAGTGCTGCCCTGCATTCCCTTGCCTTTTGCCCTGGCACAAAGGAGGAAGAAGTGTGCGTCCAGGCAAAACCAAGGGAATGAGGGGAGAGGAGAATAGCAGGGAGGCCTGGGTGCCACACAAATAATCAAATTTGTGAAGGTCAAACCCGAGAATGGAGGGAGGAACTGTAGTACAACCAGGAACATAAGCTCTTGTCCTGAGTCCCATTGGTCAGTCTCCGCTAGAGTAGATTTGTTGAATGGTGAATCAACAGATCTCCTCTAGTTGAGACTAAGCAGTGAGATTCAGGCCCAAGAGCTTACACTGATGGTTGTACTAGTTTTATTTCTGTTCAGCACCCACATATACACAGCACATAGCTACATGCAATTGCTCCAGTGGGTGTCCTCTAACTGGACTGAACAACAGGATTCTCACATTGTTCCAAGTGTATTTTTCCAATGGGAGACAGTGTCATGTAGAGATTTAACACTGGACTAGGGCTCTAGAGACCAGGGTTCAGATTCCTACTTAGACATGGAAGCGCATTGGGTGACCTTGGGCAAGTCACACATTCTCAGCCTGAGAGGAAGGCAAAGGCAAACCCTCTCGAAAGAAATCTTTCCAAGAAAACCCTGTGATGGCTTCACCTTAGGGTCACCATAAGTTGGAGACAACGTGAGGGCACACAAAAACGTGTTGTGCAAGTGAAGGCTACTCCGCATGGCTGCTTGCTTTTTTTTCTCTCTCCCATTATTCAGGTATTCAGATTATTTGAGCACTTTCAAGGAACAGGTGACAAAAGGCAAATGGGGAGGACCTTGGCGTGGGTATAAGCTTCTTTGTGTAGCTTATAACCCTCTGTTGCAGTTATGTGGCTGAGAACATTTTCTCATGACCTGGTCTTGCTGCGACAGGTACTTTGCTTGAGGCTCAACCTTTCCCCAACGCTAACGCCGGTCACTTTGTTTCAGAGGTCAAGTTGGAAGCCAAAGCCGCCCTGAACCAGGCCCTGGAGATGAAGAGGCAAGGCAAACGGGAGAAGGCTCACAAACTTTTCCTCCATGCCCTTAAGATGGACCCAGATTACGTTGACGCCTTGACTGAGTTTGGGCTTTTCTCTGAAGAAGAGAAGGACATCATTCAGGCTGACTATTTGTACTCCAAAGCCCTAACCATCTCTCCCCGCAACAAGAAGGCTCTCATCAGTCGTGATCGGACGCTGCCCCTTGTTGAAGAAATTGACCAGCGATACTTTAGCATCATTGACAGCAAGGTCCAGAAAGTCATGTCTATCCCCAAGGGCAACTCTGCCCTGCGGCGGGTGATGGAGGAGTCCTACTACCACCACATTTATCACACTGTAGCCATCGAAGGGAACACTTTGACGCTGTCTGAAATACGACACATCATTGAGACCCGGTACGCCGTCCCTGGGAAAAGCTTGGTGGAGCAAAATGAGGTCATTGGCATGCATGCTGCAATGAAATATGTCAATGCCACCCTGGTTTCTCGGATAGGATCTGTGACCGTTGGTGACATCTTAGAGATCCACCGTCGGGTGCTGGGCTACGTAGACCCAGTAGAGGCTGGGAGATTTAGGACAACCCAGGTGTTTGTCGGACAACATATCCCTCCCCACCCCCGGGACGTGGAAAAGCAGGTGCTGGAATTTGTCCAGTGGATCAACTCCGAAGACGCCATGAGTCTCCACCCGGTAGAATTTGCTGCCTTGGCCCATTACAAACTGGTTTACATCCACCCCTTTGTGGATGGCAATGGGAGGACCTCCCGCCTCTTGATGAACCTCATTCTCATGCAGGCAGGCTATCCCCCCATCACCATCCGCAAGGAACAGCGGGCAGAGTATTACCATGTCTTGGAGGTGGCCAACGAAGGGGATGTCCGGCCGTTCATCCGTTTTATTGCCAAATGTACGGAGACCACTTTGGACATGCTACTCATTGCAACCACGGAGTACTCGGTGGGCCTGCCCGAAGCGCACGGAGGCAGCCACACCACAAACTGCAAGCAGACCATTTCAGTCAAACCCCGAACATGAATGCCGGTGGGAAATAATACACGTGGGGGAAGGAACTCATTTGGTGTCTGTCTTTCTGGGCAGCTCCAGGGAACAGAACTAAGAGAGGCACTTTTTTTTAAGCATTTCATTTATTTAAGGAAGTTTTAAATCTTTTTTGCAGCAATATCTCATCCTATTTATTACCCTTTAACATCAGGCGAAATGTAAGTTATTTGTGGTTTAAGATTGACTGGTTTAATTATGAAAAGGAAGGAGCAGATCAGGAAAAATAGTATCGAGATTGATTCAGCATTTTTCCACGTGGGCATTGGCAGATTGACAGTTGAGCGACTTGAGCCGAAGAGATTCAGTCCACAATTGACTTCCTTGCTGATGCTCACTGAATGAGAAGAAATAATTGTTCTTTTTTCCCCCTCTATTTATATCCTCCTTTTTCCCCCAGGAATGGAACTCAAGATGGCTTGAGATTTTAATGTGGCTAGCAGATGAGCCAAAGCATTCCTTATGGACTGACACTCCATTCAGAACAGTTCCTTTGCCGGTCCATGTATGAGAGTGTCCAAACTCCAGCTGTGTTGGGGGGCATGAGTGGAGAGATTGTCCAAATCCACTCCAAGTTGTCCTTTCCTGTTTTGCTGGGCTTCCTTATGTCTGTTGCATTCCAAACAAGTCCACGTTGTGCCAGCGCTCAACCCTCTTGCCGGAGATTGAATTATGTTGCCATTGTATTGCGCATACTTGCCTTATTTTCTTTCCTCTCTCTCTCCCTCAAAAAAAAAAAAATCACTCTTTGGGATGTCTCCCGAACTTGGGTCAAGATTAAAACTGGTGGGCGCTTCTGCACGTGCCCCTGGCTGGTTCTCAGACTCCCATGGCCCTCAAAAATGCACATTTCTATTTAAAAACATAGAAGGTAACTGCACATTCACTTCAGATTTGGGTGGGAAACCCAACCGACCCAGCCTACCCCCACAGTCCTGTGTCTTCCTCTAATGGAGAAATGCAGTTGCTGCACCTTAAGCCTGGTGTGTCGTTTCAGGCAGGGCTTCTGGCAGGGTATATAATTTCTGGTAGGGTATATGATTTCCACGCTGCTCTAAAAGAGCATCACCGCTCATTACACGTGAATGCCATTGTAAAAACGCAATGCAATGCAAATAGCCTGGGAAACAGTGACTGGCTTCCTGTTATTGACTTTCTTGCGAGTGCAGTTTATGGGCATGTAGAGGCCTTTCTGGTCAGGGTGCAGAGGGTTATTCTGGTGCCCTTGCGCACCATTCAAAAACCTCCTCCTGCCTGGCAGCCATCAAACTCTAACTGCTGCTCCTTTCTGGAGGAAAGAGAAGGGAGGTGATTGAGGCCACAAAGATTTGGTTGGTCTGGGATCCTGGGGGAAGGAAAAGGTGGATGCAACTCCACTGAAGGTGCAGCTTCGTTTCTTCCCCTAAGTGAGCTGAGACCAGCTGGTTCTCTATGAGCTGAATCACTCTTTCCTTTCCCTTCCCTGCTGGTAAGTGATGGCAACCCAAGACCCTCCTGGGGCTTGACAGCAGCCAGGTGGAGGAAGGACATGGAACTAACTACACATGGAGCTACTGGCATATGTAAGGTCATGACCAGTATCTGTTACAAACAATAGTATAGTACTGTACTGTAAGTCAGAAACATGTACTATTCACTTAGGTGGACACTCATCTAGGGCTCTCCTATGAATTGCCTTCACAGCCTGACATTTTCCTTTGCTATTATTTTCAAAAGCTATCAAGTTTTGTCAAATTCTTTTTTTAAAAAAGCACTTTATGTAGCTTCACTCGACCAGAGCAAGCTTTGTATCAGAATGGGAGGGAAGAAATTAATTTTGTCCTTCCAAGTGACACTGACAAGCCCAGAACCTAAGTAGAATCCTGTTGGTTAATCCTAAGTACAGTGGACCCATTGAATCAATTGTTGCACAGTGAATCAATATACAAGTACTCTGGTTGGAAGTAGCAACCGGATTTAGGCCAGGGGTAGGCTCAGTCGTGGTACCAGAGAGCAGAACAGAGCAAGGTTGGCTTCTTTGACCTCACCTTGCAATAATGATGAGATGATGCAGAGAGGAACAAAGTTGGGGAGAAGGAAAAGGTGACCCCTCTCTTGCCTGCTTTCTGCAGAGCATGGGGAGCTTGGCAAAATCCCAATCAGATGTATTGAATCAAGCTAAACTTTGATTCCACGGGAAACATTTCCAGTACCCTGGGATGGCCCTGTCAGACGGAGCTTTCTGAGAGGCCCAGGTTATCATGCAGCGGCCTCCCTTGAGCTCTCAGGTGTCTAGAACTATCAGTTGTGTAACACTCCTGGGCCAGTGGGTGATGGGAGCGAGGGCATGCTGTTGGAGTTGTGGTCCACCACATCTGGGAGGTACCAGCTTGGGAAAGGCTGCCGCCTGTCGTGTTGCACCTGCCAAAATTCTTTTGTGTCACTGTTTTCCGGAAGCACAAGCCACCGGGTTTGTGACACTGCATCTGGCAACACAGGGAGCCCCATCATTGAAACTCCAGGCTTGGTGCTGCCTGTGTTGTCACAGCATGACAAAGAGGTGCCATGCCTTGGCGCATGAGTCATAATTACTATCAGGAAAAAGAAGAGGGAAGGGGATTTGAAATGGCTTGTTTCGTCTAGCATGAAAATGTGCAAGATTTCTGCACTTTCTGAAAAAATTATGACAGAAAAATGTAAAGATGGTATTTTTTTTTAATGTGAATTCTTGATAAAAATCAGTTTCAGGTGTGCAAAGTTGTGTGTTTCTTTCTGCATTGGTGGTCTTTGGCTTAGCTCCCAAAGAGTTGCAATGTGGGGCGGAGACGGTGCTTCCAAGAGGCCACTTATTTATTCTACAAAAGCCAGGCATCTGAATACAAGAAGGCACTACCATTAGGCTAGGGAACCGAGCGTCTTCCACGTGTTGACTTCCAGTTCCCATCAACCACAGCCAGCCATACCACGATGAGAGGTGATAAGAGTTGTAGTTTGAAGCTCTGAAGGGCCGCTCCTTCCCCAGCAGCATAGCACAGGTTCTTTGGCCCTCAGAAGAAGAAGAAACGGGAGTGCAGAGTTTTGATGCTTGGCCTTATGAAAATGTGTTGCAGGTAGTATTTTAATGAAGGCACATTTGCCAGGTCCACCTCCTGGACACAAAGACAGGGACCCAAAAGGCAGCCCTTCTGAGGCGGGGGAGGGGGTTATAGAGCAGTAAAACAATTTGGACCATGAAATTTGTGTCCTACTAGGTCTTAAGAATGTGTAAGGAAGCACACCAATTCCCGTAAAAAATAAAAAACATAGAAGTCTCTTACTTTAAGGAACAACTCCGCTGCATTAAATACAGATGACTTGAAAGCTTTCACAGACCTCTTCTCACGGCTAACCCAAACTTGTCTCCTGCCAAAATCATTCAGCACAAGCGACAGCACTTCTGCAACTTTTGAGAAATGTACTTTAATGAACTCAGAGGGGAAAAAAATTTTACGTTTGCACTTCACACTATGTACAGAACTCAAAAAAAAAAACAACAAAACAAAAATACATGGAAACCAAACAGGATCGGGAAATAAACAGGTACAGGTTTTTGGAAAACAAAGATGCCAAATGGTCCACAGAAGCCATGTATCCAAGCCATCATAGGCAATTCTTCTAGTATGTCAAACAAATCTTAAAAAATAATAGTCTGGCATATCATTTACAAATACACAAATATAGATATATAGAAAAACAGACCAACTTGAGCCAAACTGTCAATACAGGTTCAATAGAAATGCTGACACCCACCCCCCGCTTGAACCCCAGTACTAAAATAGGCCATTACGGTGAAGGTGCTAGCATCTGCTGTTTACAAGAACTTTACACAGAGGAGGAGAAGAGGGTGTCACAATTCCCAACGGTGGTCTGTGTGTATGTGGTTCATGCATATATAGTGTATGGTGTGTTAGAGAAGCTGCCCACATTCAGTGGAAAATACCTGCAGTGGGATTTGTACCAAACTAGAGCAAAAAGCCTTCACATTCAACTTCATGTGTTGACAAGGTGTCTCAGAGCAAACCACCTCCATAAAGCTGTGTTGTCCCCAACCCCCAAAACTGAGTTAACACATTAGCCCTCAATATGAGGTAGCATTTAAAGCCATTTTAACCGGGTCCCCAAGCCCCAAATGCAACAACCTTCCTCTTAGATTCTCAGAGGGGGAAACAAAACCAAGCAACCCAAGCCACCACAACAGCATCCTGCTGGGCCTAGCTCAGTAGGGGTGGAAGTCCAACGGCGAGCTGAGCGACGGTTTTGCAGGCCCACGAAAACACGCCGTGGCGTCTTAAGGCAGCACTACAGCCCCTCCGCCCTGCCAGGCGCTACGACACCTTCACTTGTTTAGAAGCAACCTGGCAAAATCAGCATTGGACATCTTCTTGGGCTCCTCTGTTGCCAGGGCTGACGCTGCTGGTGGATTTTCGGCCGTTCCATTCTCGGCCTTTGCTGCCACGTTGCTCTGGCGCTGCAGAGCTCGGGGGACCATGGCGAGCTGAGTTCTCCCCTTGCCCCGGCTTCAAGAGAAAAAAAGAACAGGCTCAAAGTTAGGAGGTTGTTTAGGATGCACTATTTTAAAAAACAAATATTAGAATTCCATGCCTGGTATGTGGTTGTATGAAGGCTGAAGGCAGCTTCAAGTCCCAAGTCGACTTCTGGCAACCCCATGAATTTCACTGCATTTTCTTAAGGAATACATAAAAACGGTGGTTTGCCACTGCCTTCCTCTAAAATATAGCCCACAGCACCTGGCATTCCTTGGTGGTTTCCCATCCAAGTACTAACAAGGGCTGGCCCTGCTTAGCTTCCAAGATCAGACAAGATCTAGTGCTTTCTAGGCAAATTCTCTCTCAATCTCTTTCTCTCTTTTTTTTAACTGCTTTGCTCAGCTACAAAGAGAAATGCAGAAAGGACTTTCACAAGATTTGACTCTAACCATGGAGAAGAAAATATTCACTCCTTGACGCTTGGTTTATGCTTTTTCTGTAGGCATGGCTCCCAATGTTTGCACTAGAACCCTGTTTCTTCTTCAGAATTGTTCTTTTATTCCTCCCCTGCCAGAACCAACTATTCCGAAACAACTAGTCCAGCCCCACAGAACTCAACAGAGATTACTTCTGAGAACAATGTATTAGGAGAGGGAGAGAGCGATTCTCATATTAATTCCCTCCGCCCAACAATACTGTGCTCTTTGAAGAGAGGGACTTCTATGTGATTGTGAGCATTTCCACATTTCAGCTGCACCCCAATTCTTTTGTTACTTCAAGTGTTAGCTGTTCTTCAATCAAAGAGCTCAGAAAAGCTACAAATGTGGCCATCGGGGGATTACAACTCCCAGAATCACCAGCCAGCAGGCTAAGGATATTGGGAGTTGTCAACCAAAAAGAACCACTTCCAAACTGTACTGAGTCCTTGGTTTTCAGTGCAGCTTACAGCATAAAGCACGTTAAGAAAACACTACAATATCAACTACCAAACAGATCACAGCAAGATGAAAACTCCACCACTACAACACAGAGATCTGGAACACAAGAACTAAATTGCCTCAATAGATAAGAAGGGTTTCAAGTAGCAGTGAAAATAAAAGAAAATAAATATAAGACAGTCTTTTCTGTTTTGGTGCCAGGTGAAAATTTCTCTGGGAAAGGCATTTGAGAAAGACCTGGGGCTGTGACTGGACAGGTTCCTTCTCTGGACGTGTCTTTACAAGGTGGAAGATGTTGCCCCCATGAGAATAGCCCTCAGCTGACTTGGACTTGGTTCACACAATACAGTCTGAGACAGAGGAGTCTCAGTGCTCTTACCAGGCACAAACACTGTACTGTCCTCCCTGCTGGCCTTCATGTCCACATCACACCATCGCCTTCAAAATACTCACGCGCCATAGATCTGCCGCGGGACCATGGGCTGAGACGCTCTCCCCGCAGCCTCGGCCTTCTCAGGTTGCTTCCGGGCTGGCGGGTTGCTGATGGCTACCTTGATGACGTAGTCATTGATCACCAAGCCATCCATTTTCAGCACTGCTTGAGATGCCTGTGTTTCATTCTCAAACTCCACATAAGCCATGCCCTGAGTGGAAAGAGAGATGCACTCAGCCCGCAAGGACACTGACATTCCTGTTCCTCCCACGCCAGACAACTGTCCGAACAAATCCAAGCACAGTCCCCCAAGGCCGATGTTTAGAAACCTCAAATTAAAAACTTGACAAATGTACACACACACAAAAAACCTTTTAATGGGAAGCCCCACCCAAGGGCCCAGATCCCCACAGGCAGTAGCCCACCTTGGACCTCCCGGCTCGGTTTGTAACCAGTCGGACATCCTTCACGTTCCCATGGGCTTTGCACAGCTCCTCCAGCTCCTCCTTCGTATACGAAAATGGCAAGCCAGCGATGAAGAGCTTGTGCTTCTCCAAGGTAGTGCTGTACTTGAAGACCTGCAGGGAAGAGGAAGGAGGCCATGCCAGGAACTCCATGAGGGCATGAAGGAACTTCAGACCTAACAAGCATCCATTAGCTAAAGCAGGTGGGGAAAGCGAGACCAGTGGATTAGGTGCCAGACCAAGGCTCTTTCTGGGGCCCCAAAGAAGTAACTGGGCAATTCCTTCTGAGTATCAGGGAGAAATATGTGCAATCCCTGGAGTTTGAGTCCTGTCTGCCTTGAGCCACACAAAACAACGGCAACCCCCGCTCTTCAATGGCTGGCTTTTTGGCAATTTGCTCTTTCAACGCTTCTCAGGTATAGCCAGAACCTATACATTTGACATGCGATCCCCTCTTTCCACCATGCGTACTAATTGAAAAGGATCGCAACAGCAGATTGTCGAAAAGGGACCACATACCACTTTTTCTCTCAACCAGCCAAGAAAAAGATGGCACCAAGTCAATTTGCTTCTGCATTTCAACGATTTCTGCTTTTTGACACTGCTTCAGTCCCTAACCCGTCGAATAAGCAGAAGATGCCTGGGATACGGTTTCAGTCACTCATCAGAAGCTCAGCAAAGATGGAGCCAGCCTGACTTCTTTTTAGAGGGACTTCTCCAACTGAAATACCACTACAGAGAAAACCCTGGCCATTTTCGCACTAGACTGTTATAGTACTATTATTCCACTTTCAGCATGCTATGGAATCCTGGGGTTTGCAAATTCCAGGATTCCATAGGATGTTGAAACTCGAATAATAGCACTATAACAGTCTAGTGCGGAAGTTTTGCCTGTCTCGGGTACTCACCAACCTAACCTTCAACCCAGGAATGCAATTTTCAGAAGACATGGCCTAGTATTTACTTTCTACACAGAATGGGCCAAGCGAATTATAGTACCCACTGAAAAATGAGAACTTATTTTAGCCTCTTTTGGTCCCTGCGTTGGGAGGCTCTGATCTGACTGTGCTCCACTGAGGACACAGGCTATCTGCTCTCATCTAAAGATGAGTTATCAGCAGTCAGGACTAAAAATGCACACCATAACTGGGAGATCTGTGTCCTGACCCTCAGTTCCCCAACTGCTAATGCCGCCACTGACTTTCGGAAGGGGAACGAGTACCTTGAAGCCAGGATGCTTGCTCTTGTCAACACATGGAGAAACAAACATCAGCCTCCCATCGACATTTTGGCGATCGAGCTTTAGCGCCTCGAGAGCTGCCTTCTCCTCCTTGAACTCCACATAGCCATAGCCCCGGAAAGTCCCTTTGTTGGTGAAGATGGGCGGACTTCGGCCACCTCCCCACAGGCCTCAAAAAGCTGTTTCAGCCTCATCTCAGGCTCTGCCATGTTGTAGGAAAGGTTGCTGACAAAGACCGTGACATTGTCCTTCTCACTGTCGTGGATGACTTTGGGCATGTCTTTCCACTTGGGAGGAGCTGCTCCTGCTGCCGCTTCCTTCGTTTTCGAATCGGCTTTTTGGGGCTTGTTTCTTCCAAAGAGCCCGGTTTCTGTCTCCATGTCTTCAACCTCCTCTTCTTCCTCCTCCTCCTCCTCTTCTTCCTCTGCCAGCATATAACCACTGCTGCCCCCCTTGTGCCTCTTGGATGGTTGTTCAGCTGATTAAAGAAATGGGACACAACTGAGACATTTTTAGCAAAAATGTCAGCTATGTCTACAGTGACACATGCCTTAGATACATCACGGATGGATTACTGTAATGCATGAGGCTTCCCTTGAAGAGTGTTCAGAAACTTTAGCTGGTCCAAACAACCACAGCCAAATTGTTCACTGGGGCTGGTGCACACACCTCTCTTGCTGCAACAGCTCCACTGGCTATTGGCCAGTGGACCAATTCAAATTGTGGTTATGACCTATAGATGTCTAGACGGCTCAGGTCTAGGCTATTTAGAAGACTATTTTCTCCCACATGAGCCTGCCCAAACTTTACGGTCTCCCAGGCAGGCCCTTCTCTCTGTCCCACCATTCCCACAGGTACATCTGGTGGGAATGCAAAAGACAGGGCCTTCTCAGTTGCTGTTCCTATGTACAGCCAGTTTGCTTCTCACAACCACAAAAGCAGTGGGACAAGAGAGTGCAGCAGTTCTGACTAACACAGGAGCGCAATGTTCAAGGGGACCCAGTACCTTCTTCCTCCTGCCCCCATTCGCCATCTGCATCTGCTTTGCGCTTTTTCCCGCCTTGGGTTTCTTGGCCTTTTTGGCTGCTCGTTTCTCAGCCCGGGATTGCTTCCGCTGCTCAGTGACTGCAGCCTCTTTCTCAGCAGCCTGGAAAGCAAAAGTGCATGACAGAAAGTTCCAGTGAAAATACTACCCTTCTACAGTTCCCATGGATTCCCATTCTTGCCTCTCCAATGCAGCAACTGTCAGTATGTCACAACACTTCCGTGTCCAGAGCTGACACCCTCCAGGGAGGAGAAAGAAGAGGAGCATCTTGCTAATGGCAAAGATGGAGCTCCGTGCCCAATAAACAGCCCACCACAAAACCTGTCACTATGAAGCAGGTAGGTGCAGAATCATAGACAGCCAAATCTCACTCCAAAACTAAAAGGTCTAGCTTGCAGCCACGCACACCTGTGGAGCAGCCAAGCCAGCAAGGCCAAGATGTGCCTTTCAAAAGGAGGACCTCTGTTTGGGTGCAGCAGAGGGGCGTTCCCCCCATCTTTTAAAGTCTTTACCTTGACTCTTTGTTCATTGACTCGAGCAAGCCGGCTTTCTGTTTTCTGAACAGCTGTGTCCCAGTCTTCTAAAGTGCCTACAAGAAAGGAGGAGATGTTTCAGAGCCCGGCCTCCGGTGTGAGCACCTCCCTCAAGGCTCAACACACCCCGCAAACAGACAGCGTGTCAGAAGAAACCTTGCCACCATGTAAGCAAAGTGCTCCACTCAGGAAGCCCTTAGGGCACAACGCCACTCTCAACTGGCACCAGAAGCCCATGCGAGCCAAGTGCCTCAGCAATCTGGCCGCAGGTTCTGTCAAATCTCAGACCACAGAGGAAACTCTCGCCATCCATCAGCAAGAAGGGCTTTCGTACCAATCAGTTTGATCAGTCCAATCCCACCCATCTGGTCAGTGAAGGAGGTGGCTGGGAGGGGAAATACAGAGCCCTGGGTAGATTCTAGCCAGAGCCTATTCTTCCTTGTTTCAGTGATGTCTCTCTTCTCATCTGGTACTCAAATCTCACCAGTTACCAGTAACATCAAAATATATTTTGCCATCACAACGGTCAGTATTGACATGTAGCTACTTATCAGGGGCCCCCCATGCAGCATTTCGTAATAGATGGCATAAAAAGAGAATGGGGGAATGTGGCTGGACTGGACCTCAAGGCAGCCTTTGCCAGATCCCCAGAACACTTCTCGAAGCTCCCTCTGTTCTCTGGCCAACAACAATCACCATTCCTACTTTTCAATCCCATGCCATCACTAAAGTTCCACCCACTGGGTACCATTACCATTATTTCATTCTCCTGTCTTTCTCCTTATACACATCCAAAACAGCTTACAAACGTATAAAGAAACAAGGTACATTTTTTTAAAATAATTATTATCATTCTATTTCTAAAACACAGTTCTACAGCCTGTAAGGAAGCCCAAAACCGAGTTACCTTCAATTCTTTCCAGCATGAGCAACACCTCACAGACATGCTCCGGATAGTCACTCGTGCACTGAACAGCCCGGTGCAAGGCCTTGCGACAGTGCTGGGTATCTCCATGCGCCCTACAGCCCCAGAAAGGAAGGGGGAAAGGGAAGACATGTTAGGGCTGCAACATGCACTGAAGAGATGCCACCCATTTTCGGCCCCAGAGGGTTCTTGTCCTTGCCTGAGGGCCAATCCATGGCATAAAGAGTTTTAAAATCCTTTCACTCTGATTCCAAACAGATGAAAAATCAGAGCTGAGGACCAGTCTATGCTGGGGGTCAGCAAAGTGTGGCCCTCAGGCTTCATGTCCCACTCCAGGGCCATTTTTGTGGGCCTCAGGATCCCCCAAGTGTCAAAAAAATTATTTTAAAAAATTCTAAAAAAGTTGCCCCCAAATACTTTCTAAGGAGCATGAAGCAAAGTTTTGCCTGGTTTTGGTGCCTCCTTGGTCAAGCTACCCAAAGTCCCTATATGGTTAGGGGGCATTTGGGGGCAAAAAAAAATTGGTTTTGCAGTGTGCCCACTCAGGGCTAATGAGGCCCTTGCCTTCCACAGCTGCCCAGCCGTGGTCTAAGCCACAGGCAGGCAACTTTGGAAGATCCAGGGGCCATTTTCTACCATTCCACAAGCCGCACTGGCCTCCCTCCACCAGCAAAGATGGCAAGGTCTTCTGGAGGCCAAAAAAAAATGGCCTTGGGGCCACATATGTGGGCCATGGCATTTCCCACCTCTGGTTTAAACCTTGATAAGAGGACAGCTGTTTCTCCTCTTACCGCTCCAGGTTGTAGTACTCCAGCCACATGTTGGCATACTTAGCATTCCCCTTTGTCATGATGCTGTCCCAGAGCTCCCGTGCCTTCTGCATGTTGTTACACAGGCGGGCCTAAGAAGGCGGAATCCGAGAGTTAGCCAGGGCAGTTACAATCCACAGGCTCACAACCCCCTCCCTAAAAGTGGGCCAATAAAACAATAAAGGGGAAGAAGCAGAGATTACCTCAATCCTTGCCCAGGTCTGCAGGACAGTGCATGAAGGGTCTCCACTCTCACTAAACCCTGAGGGCCAGAGAAAACAAGAGGATTCATGAAAAGTCTTGATGGCACAGCAAGAGATAAAACAAAGCTCCAAACAGACACTCAGAGATCCAAGACAGACAGATTTGGAGCGGGAGGAAGCAGGTGAAAGGTCCAAAGACTTTGAAGCTAGCTGCAGCAAAACATTGGAACAGAAGTTAGGAAAGCCAGCAATTGGCTACTTTCAAAATGATACATATAATAAATAAAAGTCTTTCCATGGTGGGATAAAATCACCAGAGCTGGAGGATGGCGACCTGGGAAAGTCCTCTCACCAAGGGGCCTCTGACGGAGATGCCCGAGTTGTACACAGCACACCCCTCTTCCTCTACCCAACCACCCCACATACACATTGCGTGTCAGGCAGCAGCAACAATCTACAAGCGGTTTAAATGGAACCTCCAGGTTTAGAGGAAGTCTAGGTTGAAGCATACTAGGAAGAAGGAAGGCTTCCAATTCTGTGGGCCCCTCTCCAAACCTCTCCAACCAGTGCCTTCCAAGTGTTTTGGATTACAACCCCCATCCGCCCCAACCAAGGGTCAGGGATGATGGAAGCTGCAAGTCCACCTGTAGAGTAACCTGAGTTAGGGGAGGAGGCTGAAACAGCCCCTCATGGACCAAGCAGGGTTCCTGTTAAATTGAAACGCAGATTCAGGAGGCATGGTCAAACAGATTTCTCCCAGCTGAAGGAGAGAAACTGTCAATCCCATACACCCACAACCAAAAGAAAGGTTGGGTACAGAACCCGCCACGTACGTTCTTCCACTTCCTGTTTTAGGTACTCCACTGCCTGGGCAAAGGCAGACCGAAGTTCTTCCAGTTCTTTGCTTGAATCTGAAAAACAGTAAAGAGACACTCTTCAGGGACAATAGTTCTCATGACCCTTGCAGCTGTATCGAGCCCCAAACACACTGAGGCTGCATTCCAGCCCAACTTTAAAGGAGCAAAGTCACTCCTGAACCACAGAAGAGAAGCTCCCGAATCTGAACCAAGAATCTAAGCCTGATAGACTGGGCTTTCAAAAGGCAGAGGAATAAGAGAAGAGTTGCTAGAGCTCCAGGTCATCCAGCTGCCTTCCCCTCCGGTCCCTGTCCAGCTTTTAGACAGGTTGTGGCCTCCTCCCAACGATACTGGATGGCACTTTAGGCAAAGCCAGAGAAGAAGGTGGGAAAGCTGGCCTTTGGAGCACTCGTCTCCATAACAGAGAACCTCAACAGACTACCTACTGGACAGTGAAGGCAGAACTAAACTTCTTTCTGTCCCTGGAGTGAAGGTGCTCCCAACATTAAAAACAGTGGAAAGGGGTACCCTGGGGCCTTGTTTTCACACTCAATCAGTGAGGTGGTAAGAACAGGTTGCTTACCTGTAACTGTGGTTCTTCGAGTGGTCATCTGTGCCCTCATACATTAGGAGCTTTCGCGCCTGCGCGGTAGCGTTCGGAAGATTCTAGAGCTCATTAGCTTTGGCGGGAACCCCTCCCCCACGTCAGTACTGCGCATGCTCCTCCCGCCGACTAACGGTCTCTCCTCAGTTCTGGTCCGCCGAAGCAGATGGGACCCGAAAAAGAGGGGAAGGCAGGGCGGGGATGTATGAGGGCACAGATGACCACTCGAAGAACCACAGTCACAGGTAAGCAACCTGTTCTTCTTCTTCGTGGTCTCTGTGCCTCATACATTAGGAGACTGTGTAGCTTACCAGTAGGATGGTGGGTCAGGTCCCAGATCCTAGAGCACAGAAGACAGCACAGCACGGCCGAACCGGGCATCTCTCCTGGAACGGCAGTCGAGCCTGTAGTGGCGCACAAAGGTCGACAGCTGGGACCAGGTCGCCACACGGCAGAGTTCCGACCGGTCGACGCCTCGCAGGAGGGCAGCAGATGTCGCCACGGCCCTGGTGGAGTGGGCCCGAAGCAGGTCTGGCAGAGGCTTCCTGGCAAGCTCATACGCCAGTTGAACAGTCTGCACCACTCACTTAGAGAAACGCTGGGCGGACACTTTGTGGCCTCTCCAACGCCTGCCATAACAGACAAACAGGTAGGGTGTCTGTCTGTAGGCTGCAGTCCTGTCCTTATAGAAGGCCAGCGCCCGACGCACATCAAGGGAGTGGAGGGAACGCTCTAGAGGTGTCGTCGGGTCCGGGTAGAAGGCCGGCAGGATGATGTCCTGGCTGAGGTGGAAGTTGGACACCACCTTCGGCAGGAAGGAAATGTCAGGCCGGAGGACCACCTTGTCGCGGTGAAAGACTAAGTATGGTTCATCGCACCGTAGCGCCGTCAACTCTCCCGCCCGCCTGGCAGAGGTGACGGCCACTAGCAACGCGGTCTTCATCGCGAGCAGCCTGTTGTCCATCGTGGCCATGGGCTCGAAGGGCGGCCTCGTCAGCTGGGACAGCACCAATGACAGCGACCACGGCGGTAGCGGCAGCGATACCGGCGGGTAGAGGTGCTGCAGGCCCTTCAGGAACTGCTTGACGGTACCGTCCCTGAAGAGAGCGGCCGACGGGGATCGTGGCGGCTGGTATGCCACGATCGCGGCGAGGTAGACCTTGAGCGACGGAAAGGCCAGGCCCTGTTGCCGGAGATGGAGGAGGAAGTGGAGCACGGTACGCAGGGTGACAGGCGATACCGGCTCTCGACGTTCCTCGGCAAAAGCCACGAAGTGCTGCCACTTGTAGTGGTAGTTCCTTCGCGTGGACTCCTTCCTGGCCGCGGTCAAGACGTTCCCGATGGCTGGATCGTCTAGGGCGATATCCTCCAGGCATGGAGAGCCAACAGCGGCAGGTCCGGGTGCAACACCAGTCCGTCGGAGTGAGACAGCGGGTCCGGTACCGTTGGAAACCTGAGAGTCCTGCCCCGGGCGGCCTCGATCAGGGGTCCGAACCAGTGCTGCCTCAGCCAGTATGGCGCCACCAGGATCGCGTCCGCCTGGTCCGCGATGATTTTCGCAATCACGCGGCCCAGGAGCGGGAACGGAGGGAAGGCGTAGATCAGCCCTTCGTCCCACGGGAACTGGAAGGCGTCGCCGATGGAGCGGCGATTGTGACCGGCCCTCGAACAGAACAGGTGGCACTTCGCGTTCTGGCTGGTCGCGAAGAGGTCGATGGTCGGCTCGCCCCATCGGTCCCGAAGCATCCGGAAGGCCTCGTCGGACAGGGACCACTCGTGATGGGAGGTAGTGTCCCTGCTGAGGGCGTCCGCCGTGGTGTTCTCCTGCCCCGCCAGGTGAACCGCCACAGGGTGTATCCGGAGGGGACGCACCAGTTCCAAAGTTCGAGTGCGATGCCCAGCAGCGTGGTGGAGTGCGTCCCCCCTTGCCTGTTCACGTAGCAGACCGCCGTCGTGTTGTCGGTGAGGACCAACACCGTGCGGCCCGTGACCAGGTGTCGGAACGCTCTCAGGGCCTTGTGGATCGCCAGCAGTTCGAGAGAGTTGATGTGGAGGAACAACTCGTCGTCCATCCACCGGCCTCGGACCCAGAGATCCCCGGTGTGCGCTCCCCAGCCGAAGAGCGAGGCATCCGTCGTTATCGTGACCGACAGCCTGGGTTCGCGGAACGGCATGCCTGACAGGAGGTTCCTGTATGACTGCCACCACAGGAGCGATCGGCATACCTGTTGGGGCAGGCGGTATCGGCGGCGTTGGTCGTCCCAGAGTGGATCGAAGGCCCTGACGAACCAGTGCTGGAGCGGCCGAGCGCGTAACCTGGAAAGGTAGGTTACGGCGGTGGTCGAGGCCATGTAGCCGAGGAGCTGTTGGATCCTCCTCGCTGACACCGTCGAGGCCTCGAAGGCAGCGGACGCCGCCCGATGAAGCGTCAGCGCCCTCTCGTCTGGGAGGAAGGCCCTCGCCGATTCCAAGTCAAGGGTCGCCCCGATGAAGTCGAGAACCCGGGTGGGCTCGAGATGGGACTTCTTGGGGTTGACCCTGAGTCCGAGCCGAGTGAGAAGGGACAAAGTCTGATGAATGTCCCTGTACAGTTTCTGTCTGCAGGACGCCACCAATAGCCAATCGTCCAGGTAAGGGTAGATTGCCTTTCGTCCGCAGGAAGGACACGACCGGAGCCATGCACTTGGTGAACACCCTTGGTGCGGTGGAAAGCCCGAACGGCAGCACCCGGTACTGGTAGCTGGTGCCGTCGATCGCGAACCGAAGGTATCTCCTGTGTTGCGGGCGGATAGAGATGTGGAAATAGGCGTCTTTGAGGTCTATGGACGCAAACCAGTCCCCTCAGCGGAGGAAAGGGAGGATCGACGGCAGCGTGACCATCTTGAACCTCTTGGGGCGGATGTATTCGTTCACCCCTCGGAGGTCTAGGATGGGCCGCAGGGATCCGTCCGCCTTCGGCACCGTGAAGTACCTCAAGTAGAAGCCCGTGGTCTTGGCTGAAGGCGGGAGCCTCTCGATCGCTCCCTTCTCGAGGAGGGACTGGACCTCTTCCAGTAGAGCCGAGCTGGCCAGGGTGGAATAGTAGACACCCCGTGGCGGAATATCCTGGAACTCGATGGCGTACCCCAGGCGGACGATGGTAAGTACCCAGGAGTCCGCAGTGATCTCCCGCCAGCAGTCGAGGTGCCTGGCCAGGCTCGGGTGGTGGAACAGTTCTACTGGAAGGGCGAAGGATGGCACAGGTGGAGTCCTGCGAAGGCCGTCAAAACCAGGACTTCGCTCCCGAGGACGACTTCTTGGACGACGAAGATGGGCGTCGTCTGGGAAGCCTCCTGGAAGCCGAAGAGGTCGACGGCCTCGACGCGTCGACCGCGGGGACCGCGGCTGGTACGCCGATGAAGAGGAGGACCTTCTCCACGTAGGCCTCGGCTGGAAAGAGCAGCGAGTCTGGGCAGGCTGGTTTATGCCCATCTTCTTCGCTGTCAGCCGGGCCTTGACAAGGTGATCCATAACCTCGTCAGTGGAGGAATGGAAAAGCCCTTCGCCGTCGAACGGCAGGTCTTCAATGCGCCGACGGCTGTCCTCCTGGAGCCCACAGGACCGGAGCCACGCGTGGCGTCGGAGGGCTACGGCACCGACCATCACCCTCGAGGTAGCCTCCGCGGCGTGCCTTGAGGTGGCGAGCTGCTGCGTAGCCACCGCAACGGCCTCGCCGAAGATCTGTGTGACTGAGGCACGTGACTCCTCCGGCAAGTCAGCAAGGAGCGGGCCGAGTCGGTCGAACAGGTTCCGATGGTATGCCGTGAGGCATGCCATCGTGTTCACCGTCCTGACCACCAGGGACGATGCCGAGTAGAACCTTCGGCCGAAGGTATCGAGCTTCCGTCCTTCACGGTCCGGAGGGGTGGTGTGTGCTCGATTGCCTCCCTTCGTCTGTGCCGACTCGACCACTATAGAGTTAGGTACAGGGTGGTGAAAGAGGAACTCCGCGTTCTCTTTCTGTGTCCTGTACAGATGTTCCAGCCTATGAGGGATAGGCTGTGCTGACGCCGGCTTCGCCCACGGCTGCTTCATCGCATCCACCAGGGTAGGCAGGAACGGCAGCGGTGCGGTCGACGGTGGGCGGGCTTCCAGGTACTGGAAGACAGGGTCCTGGGCTTGGGGAGCAGGGTCAGTCACCTTCAGGCCAAGGGCTGTGGCCATCCGGAGGAGGATTGCCGAAAACTGGCGGACGTCCTCCGGCGCAGACTCCGGAGCTGGCTCTCCGAACCCCAGCGGTGGGGACTCATGAGAAGAAGGGGTGGACTCAGCAGAATCAGAGTCCGAGTCGTAGGAGTCGCCAGATGGTGATGGCGACCTCTCTTCCTCCTTCTCCTCAGCTGTCTCAGGGGCCGGAGTTGCCAGGATAGCAGCCGGAGCTGCAGGCTGCATCGGTACCGATACGGCCGGTGTCGTGACCGGTATCGGAGTCACCTGCAGGAGCACGACCGCGGGCCTAGGACAGTGTGCCGCCTGCGTGGTGGAAGTCGCCGCTACCGTCGACTGGGCCGCGGTGGGCTGTGGCGCCAGTCGAGTAGCTGTAGCCATCGTCCGCGGCGGTGGAGAAACAGCCCTGTAGCGAGGTGAGGGCTCTGGGGACCGGCGGCGACTCGGCGAGCGACGCGGGGTGACCTCTCATAGCGGGGGTAGTGAGCCTCCCGCGGTGGCGAACGAGACCGGCGACGAGGCGACCAGTACCGAGGGTCTGGGTGGTACCGGTCCCTGTAGGACGGCGAGTACGAATAGTAAGAGCCAGCCGGCTCGTGCCACACCTGCTCCTGGGCGTACCTTCCAAGGTAGGCAGGAGAATACGCTCTCTCTCCCGAGTGATGCCTCTCCAGGCGCATCTCCCGATATCGCGGGGATGGAGGCCTGGCCCGCTGCTCCGGCGAGCGGGACTCGTTGCGTCGAGAGGCTGGGCACTGTCTGACCACAGCCTCCTCTCGGCGTTCTGCCGAGGGTGGACGGCGACTCGGCGGAGTGATCTCCGCGATCAGCTCGGGCGGTTGAGGAGGCAAGGCCTGCACGACCTGCTCCTCGTCCGACACCTCAAGGATTACGTCCTCTTCCGGAGGCTCCTCTTCCACGGGGAGCTCCATCAGCAGAGGTTCCTCGGCGGGCTGGGTGGGTGGCGGAGTCGGGGGTCGCACCACCTTTGGTGGAGAGCGTCGTTTCTGCTTGCGCTTCTTCTTCTTACCCTTCTCCCCCAGGCCCTCAGTGGCTGGGCGCTTCTTTTGAGCCGCGGTCAGCGGCCTGGAGGAGGAGGTTGAGGCCTGCGAGCCCGCAGGGTCCTCACGTGCCCGAGTTGCCGAGATCTTCGGTATCCTCAGCAACTTCATTATCGGTACCGAGCCCGGTACCGATACCGACGAGGTCGAGGGCACGGCAGCCGCCGCTGCTGCCAAAGAAGAAAAAGAGGACGGGCGTTTCTCGGCCATCGTCTCGGGTCTTCTAGCACGAAGAGTCTCCTCCCAACAGTGGGATTTAAGCCTTGCCGACCTGTTGCGGAGAGTCTGGTGTGTGAACTCTCTGCAAATGGGGCAGGCCTGAACGTTGTACCCCTCACCCAAACAAATCAGGCACTTAAGAGTGTCGGTCAGAGAGAGCGACCTTCCTTCCACAGGAGGCGCAGCGTTTGAAGAGAGCCGACATAAACCGGGGCAAGGCAAGAAAAGCAAAGTCCGAGAACGCCAAACACAGTCCGAGACCCGAAATCGTAGTCAAAGCCAGAAAAAGGTCAAAACCGATCAAGAAAGTACCAAAGCCAAGTCCGAAATCCGTGACGGGTAGTCAAAAGCCAAATCCAAAGTCGAAAACACCAAAAAGCAGAATCGAAAAGCAAGCCAACAAGCAGAACCTTCTGTACGCTGAGGTGGAGAAGAAAGAACTGAGGAGAGACCGTTAGTCGGCGGGAGGAGCATGCGCAGTACCGACGTGGGGGAGGGGTTCCCGCCAAAGCTAACGAGCTCTAGAATCTTCTGAACGCTACCGCACAGGCGCGAAAGCTCCTAATGTATGAGGCACAGAGACCACGAAGAAGAAACTTGGTTCTTTGCTGTCATCTCTGTGCATCACACACATGAGTTCTGGGCCTGACATCCTAGCTTTCTATGTGCAAGAAATCTCTCTCTCTCTCTCTCTCTCTCTCTCTCTCTCTCACTCACACACACACACACAGAGAGACGAAGGGCAGCCACAAAAGAGGAGCACTCTGCCATTTACTCCCAAACTGATTTACTCCCTCACTTTTTTTTTTGATTTTGTATTCTATTTTATAGAGCCAGCATGGGGTAACAGTTTGAATGTTAGCCTAAGACTCCAGGAGGCTAGCATTCAAATCCCTGCTTAGCCATGGAAACCCCCTGTGTGACCTTGGACAAGTTACACTCTCCCAGCCTCAGAGGAAAGCAATCTTATTTTTTTAGAACCAGCATGGTGTAGTTATTGGAGTAGGATTCCTGCAGATCAGGGTTCAAATCCCTGCTCAGCCATGGAAACCCACTGGGTGACTTTGGGCAAGTCACACTCTCTCAGCCTCAGCCAAGGCATAATTAGAAATCTTGTCGAGAAAACCCCATGACAGGATTGCTATAACTTAGAAACATCTTAAAGGAACACAGCAACACAGTTTTATTTATTCTCCAACTATTAAATCATAGATTTACTACCTTTCTCATTACTTCGAATAAAAACTAAGCATGGGAATGCAACATGGCCTCCCAGACAATCACAAGGACAGTTCAAACTCCTAAACATTTAGCCCCATATGCTCAAACACCTTGAGTAAAATCCACCCGTCTCCTCAAGTAATCCAGGTACGCCTGCCAGATTTCCACATAGTCCGTAGCCTGAATGAAGCCAGCATTCAGCGCTTTCTCAAAGGTTTCTAAAAAAGACAGAAAAAGCACAGCACTGATCAGTAGGACTTAGATAATCAATCAACTTTCTCTCACCTCCCACTGGCAGCAGGATGCGATGAAGGGCTCCCTTCCTAACATGAAGAGCCACAAAGTTCAGAGGACACCCCATGCCCTAGAAACCATGCAAAATGGAACAAATCCATCGCTGCTTCTAGAACATCCAGCACAACATCGTCACCTCTGAGCTCCAGGAAGCAAAAAGTCTGCTTCACCTTTCGACAGCATCTCAGCCTTACCAGAAATCAGCTGATGCTCAACCTGGTGTCTCTCCATGGCCAGCAGGTATTGGTTCCACAGTTTGACGGTCCAAGGGCAATTCCTCACAGCTCGCTCATGGGCAGAGAGCACCAACTCTTTCACTTTTAGCTGCCTGTCCTGGGAGATGAAACACACAAACCAAAGTTTGGCACCAGGGCTGCACGTTCCCTGCTCAGCAGTGGAAACACACTGGATGACCTTGGGTACATCACATATTCTCAGCCCCCAAAAAACCCATGATAGGTTCGCCTTGGGGTCACTATAAGTCAGAAACAGTTGAAGGCTTAAAACATAACATTGCGGCATTTGCGAGAGTCACCACTAGAGGGCGAACACCCACAACACTCCAAACCCCCACAGCGAAGGTATAGGCTTCCCCTACTTATCTGACAAGTTAGAGACCGGAGCAATCAGAAAATGAAATTGGATAAAAAGAAGAATCAATGGACTGTACTGTAGGGAGCATGAAAGACTTATGGAGCTTACTTGGGACCAACTGGCTGCACATGCTCCTTGCAAAGTTGGCTTAGCACCTTTTTCCCCTCTTTTCTCACTTTGCAAGCAACATGCACATGCAAGTGGTTCCAAGTGAGCCTCTGTAGGTAAGAAGAACTGATGAAAGAGCAGAACCTCCATCAAATTAATGGAACTTGTCCTTAATATGGAAACATCAAAAGAGTGAGTTGTCAGATAACAGGGCATCAAAAGGTGGGGGCTTCCTATATTGCTGAAATACAAGCAGCATCTGCCACAGTTTCAGTAGACAGGAGGACGGAATAAACAAGATGCCCGGCGACATGGCGGCATGGACCCAGCAGTGCAGAGCAGCCCTTGGGATTCCTCTTCACGTAGCAAGACTCAAGTCAAGGAGGCCAGGGAAGAGCAGTTATGCAAACAGCATTACTTCTACATATCATAGGATTTGGTCTCTTGACTATGTGGAATTCTAGGTTCTAAGTTTTACACTACACTGTCATGCTGCCCTGATTCCATTTTAACTGCCATGGCAACATCAGTGATTCACCAAACGACAAAGCCCAGAATTTCACAGGATGTTGCCATGGCAGTTACAGTGGAATCACAGCACGCCAACTGTGCAGCATGAAAGTCTCCTGGTTAAAATTTGTTTCAAGAAAGGCAACTCCTGCTGAAGCCTTGAGCTCCGAACCATCCACTTACCAGATACTGAGTGTAACGAGCCCACAGGTCCGGCACAAGGCAATTCTCAGCCAGGGCACATTCGTATATCAGCTGAATGCGAGCCGGGTCCCCGGTCTTGGTTTCAAAGTCAATGTAGGCCTGGTATTCTGCCAGCTTGGGGGTCTCAGCTATGAGCTGGAATGAAAGCAGAGAGAGAGAAAAAGGAAATCATTTCAGGAAGGTCAACGAGAACTGATGGGGAAAGAGAAGGAAAGTGCCATCCATCCTATGTAGTGTGCAGAAAATGGCAGTCCAAAAGGTAGTGGCTTCAGGTGGTCCACGGTCTTCCACAGGCGGCTAGGCAGGCCTTCTCCCTGCTTTCCTTTCACAGGCAGGCAAAAACATTTCTTTTTAAACAGGCTTTTATGTAAGCAGAGATGCTTTATTTATGAACTTGTTTTAACTGAATGCTGCCTTATGTTTTTCCTATTTTATATGTTCTGAATATTTTTAGTTTTTTTTAATTGTTTTAATATTTTAATTTATTTTGTTAGGAGCCGCCTTGGGTCCCGTTCCAAGAGAAAGGTGGCATACAAATATAATAAATAGATAAATAAATTCTTGGCTCTTCTAACCAAAATTTTTTAACTGGATATACTTCCAGGGATTGAATCTGGGACCATGAACCTGAAAAGCAAATGCACTGCCATTTCATTACATCCCCTTTGCTAAAGAAAAAGTCAGACCTGACACCAAGTTGAAATTCCACCAATGGACACCAGGGGGCGACCAGACGTCACTTTCTGGCAATTTGAGTTCAAGGCCAAAGACAGCAATTCCAACAGAGTTTGGAAACTGCGCTTCTCATAGGCAGGACTGCCACATCATTATAAAAAACAATTCCCAAACTGATATTAATCAATAGTCAGAGTCTTCTCTTTCAGTGTTTCTGAGTTCACTTCACTTCCCAGGTCCCATACTTTAATATCTAGTCCCTTATGGTAAGAATCCATCCTTCATTCTTTCAAAAGTATGACATGTAAGACTGGTGTCGCTTATTTCTTGTTGTTATTTAGGGTCAACACAGAATCTAGCCATGCCTTTTACTACACTGACCTGAAAGAAAAATCCAGCAGCAAAGAACAGAGAAGATGCACAACCTGTATGAGCTGCAATGATTCACAGGCTGTTTCTAAAATATGATGCTAAAAGTGGTTTACCTTACTGGTAGAAAAACACAGTCTCCATACACAGCTCCTCAGGGAAACAACTTACCAGGGCCTCTTCATAGGGTTTATATTTCTCCATCTGCTGCAAGGCTTTCCTGTAGTTTTTGATCACTCCTTCTGGGACTGGATCCTTGGACCATTCTTCGTATTCAGCAAAAGTCGTTTCCATATCTTGATGTAGACAGGAAAAAAACTGTTTTAGACCTTAGGATCAGCAGAACCTGAACTCAACTCCACACATTCAGACACTGCTGTCTGGGGCAATCAAGACTGGAGGGAGAGAGAGAGGGAGGGACGTGCTCCAATGGAAACCAGGCACGAAATCATTTCTATTAAGTGGTAAGAGGCAATCACCAACAGGTTTTGTCCTGATTTGAAAATCAGCCTTATTTCTAAAGTAACTAGACTGAGCGCTGGTCGTATTTGGTGACCTGACTCACTAGAAAAGACATGTAGAAGACAGCAGAAAAGAGAAACACTCCCCTGCAGATGGATCAACTCAATCTAAGAAGCCATAGCTAACTGCCCTGAGCCTATAGATCTGCGCAAAGCTTATACATGACAGAGTGACTTAGTGGTCTCTTATTCACTAGGTCACCATAAATCGAAGTTCACTTCGCAGTAGTTATCAACAAATATTTCTAGAGCATCATCCATGTACATAACACTTTCGTGGAGTCTTGTTATTTTATTTGTGCCGTGCCTGTCTCCCAATATGGGATTCAAGGTTGCTTACAGCATAAAGTTAAATCAATAAAGTATACAATTAAAACAACATATTGAATAGAAAACTGTACTGAAATAATTAAAATAGATTTAAAGACATACAAAACATAAGACAAAGATACCACACACCACATTACAAGATTCATAGGTGAAGAAGACTGGGCCCAATCCAAATGAACCGACCGTCCAAATTCTGACAGTGGGTGAACAGAAGGGAGGCAGGAACTAGGAACGAGCATGAGCTAAGGCATGCAGGCTGGATTTCCAGCAGGGCTGAGGACCGAGGGGGAAAGCAAACAGAAATCGGGGCCAGAGAGGAGAAACTGGTTGGATGAAGGCTGGGACAGACACCACACGCGGCCCAGGCAGGCACACCCTTCAGACAGTGGCCACAAACGCCCCCTGCTTCTTACCCATCAGGGGGATTCCCAGTTGGCGCCGAAAGAGTGTGTGGATCTTTTCAAGCTGCGCACAGACAGCCTGCTGCTGCTCAGGAGATGGCACACCGTCAGCTGCCGGCTGCACGGAGAGAAAGAAGGTGGGGAAAACCCATGGGAGTCAGATCGGCTGTCTTCTGCAGCTGGAGCCCGAAAACAAGAGCTTGGGGTTGTTTTGGACTGCTGCATGGCTGATGAATTCCGGGCACCACAGTCTAAAAAGGTAACTTTCCCAAGCACTGCTGACTTCATCCAATACAGAGTCACGCATACACTAAAACAACTTCAAAGACCCAGTTCAGCCATAAGTCTTACAGACAGGGCTCTACTGCAGCAACTGGGAATGACATCCCCCCCAGCTGCTATTTGAAATGAGGAGAGAATGTCAGGCACTCCCTCTCAAAAGGTCCCCCTAATCCCTTTTGAGATCTTTGTCCCTCAGAAATGCTCCAGCATCCAGATCCCTCTGGACTCCCATCCTCCCCCTGCTGTGTATCTTAGCGGTCCACTTCCAAACTACGCCTCTGCCCACAAAACGTTCAGCTCCCAGGACCAGACAACTCAAGACTGTTAAGCTGTCTTCTCACTGCTGCATAATACAACCCAACTCTGAGAAATCCACTCCACAAGTACAAATAGAAGGCAGCTAAGCACACCAGGATTTTACCTGCAGGGTTTCCAAGATGGCATTTTCAAATTCCCGGTAGGCCTCCCAAATAGCAGCTCCTTTCGTCACATGGAGGCCGACAGCAGTCAACGCCCTCTCAAAGATTGAGCGAACTTTCTCAATGCCACCCTCCTGACCAATGCCACCGATGGAGTACTGGGCATACTCCAGCCAGATTTCAGGACCTGAAAGAAACCACCAAGATAGCTCTTTCAGGCACCGTCTTGCAAGAACCTCTGGATCTACTATTCCTACTCGGGGGAGCTTCTTTTGAGAATGGTTGGACTGTATTATTATTGAATATGTTCACATGTAAGCCATAGAGACAAGTTTTATTTGAAGGACAGGCTGACAACTTGTTAAACATGACCCAGGAAGCTTTCTGCTGCTCAAGATAAAAATGGGACCAGATGGAAGAGAAAAAATTCACAGTCATCTGCAAGGTGGTCTTTTCGGTCTAAAATTATTATTCTGTTGGGATGGAGAAGAACAGAATGCAACTCCGGCATTTATTTCTGGACATGGTTTAAAAAGAGTATCTTTTCCTTCTCATCACCATTGCTAGAACTACATGGATTTATCCTTCTGCATTCCATGCACATATTATTTCAAAAGTTCTCTCACACACCACAGAGCAGAAGCAAACAAAAGTCCAGAAACTCAGTTAACTTTTTTTGAAAAATTTTGCAAAAATTGTTTTTGACCCGGGGCAGGGGGCGAAGAGGGCCTCTAAGCAAGGTAGAAATGCCCTCCACACCCTCTAGTGTGCATGTGGGGAGTACCATTGACCCCTCAGGTGTCTCTGGGGGCATCAGGCTACACTTTGCTCACCGTGTACTTGTCCGGCAATGCTGACTTACAATTCAGAATCCTACAGTCTTAAGAGGAAATCCCCTACTACCTTCAGGTTAGTTTAGCTGGGGAACATGTTGCTGGTTTCCATGAAGAAACCAAAGTCCGGGCTGATATTCCTTCATCCAAACCAAATTTAATGCAAACCTATAAAGTTTTATTCTACTTGAAGAAGAAGTGAACAATGCTTACAGATATAGTCTTTCACAGCTCTCTCAAAGAGTTCATAGATCTTTTCCCGCTCTGAGTTTTCTGAAGCCATCCGAATCTCATCCTTCAGCCAGTCTAGCCAAATCTCTGAAAAACATAGCATCAAGCAACATAGTTTAACTCCCTGGAATTACAATGTTAAAGCGGTGTTTACAGTGTCATCAGAGTCTAATTTGAAGAAGTTTGTTTATTATGTGCATATTTTAACATTTAGTTACTTTATGTTCAGATCAACAATGCATTTATATACAAAACAATGTATAATATACATTACCGACAAAACACAGACATAACACAAACACTGCCACCCAACACACACTTCCTTGGCAGTACATTCTACTAAACCTAATGGGACTTCCTTCTCAAAAGACATCCTTTGGATTGCACTTACACACACAGAAGCTACAGCCTTTTTAAAACAAGGAAATTAAGTATTTTTCTAGATCTTCAGAAAGTGGCAGGCAGCTGCTCTAAAGTTCTGTTTCTTTTCCATATTTATGGCACCTAACGCCTGGCCAAACGTAAGGTAGCAAAGTGCTATATGGGTGAAAATTAAAGCAAAGCCATTATAATTTCTAACAGAATAGTAAAATATGGTATGTCACACAATTAAGATAGACACAGCTTTCACTCAAAAACTAAACAAAGAAGACTACCACCATGAAGAACAGATTCCATGAAGTCTGGATGGGTAAGCCAGCCCTAGACACTATGTCTGTCTAACTTCCCAGATGTCTTTCTATGGAAGATCAAAGAGATTCAACAAAATGAAAAGACCCAAAATTAGGAATACAAAGGATAAATAAATGGGCCTGACAGTATAAGATATGATAATTAGAGAGGAAAATGTTACTACAGATGAATAGGGTGTCTGAAGTTTTTTGAATTGGAATTCCTAGGAATAAAGCTGATATACAAAACTAGCCAGCTGATCAAACTTCTGCTAGGTTTTTCCAGCTATTATATCCCAAGATCATATTCCATAGAAACAGAATCTAAATATCAAAAGACTGGACCTCTGTGGGGTTCCAATATACTTCATATTTATGATGATATTAACAAACAATCTCTAAATTTGATGTTTTCTAGGAAGAGAGGGATTTTGGGAAGAGTCAAAGACTTCACCTACCTTCAGTGAGAGGAAAAAGTTCACTCATCTTCTGACGGGCTCTTCGGAGTTTGACTAATTCCCCTTCCTGGTGCAATAGTTTTATTAGATCCAGGTGACAATTGTAGTCGAATGCATTGATCGATAGCTTCAAGATGAGGACAAAACACATTTTATTTATAAGTTTTAATGGAAGTATTTATTTATTTGTATGCCACCTTTCTCCTGAAGTGGAACACAAGGTAGCTCGCAAAAAGCATCAGCTAAAAAATAGTCAAATATTAAGATACAATTAAAATCATCACATTAAAATGGCTCATTAAAATCAAAACACACCCCCCACAAGAAGTTTCCACGCAAGCAATTCCACATTAAATGCCTGCTTGAACAGAAAGTTCTCTGCCAGAAAAAGAAGAGCAGGGAGGGAGCCAGCCGAGCCTCCCACAGAAAAGAATTCCAGATGATGGGAGCAGCCACTGAGAAGTCTTCACCAAATTAGCCTGTGATGGCAGTAGGAAAAACAAAAAGCTCTCCACACGGATCTTAAGATGCAGGCAGATCTGTACTGGGAGATACAATCCTTCAGATAGTCTGGACCTGAGCCATATGGAGCTTTCCAAGTTGTGACCAGGTTTTGAATTGTTCCTGGACACAAACAGTAAAGCAGTTTTAAGAAGGGAATTATGTGCTACCTGTAACTGGCCCTGGTTACATTTTGGTTGCAGCATTTTCAAACCACTAAAGCTTCCAAAGACAGCTCTACACAGAATGTGTTAAAGTAGTCCAAACAGGACGTATTCAAGGTATACGTTACCATAGCCAGATCTGGTTTCTTAAGGCATGGCTGCAACTGGCACACTAGTCTTAACTGTAGAAATGCACTCCTGGCCACTGCTGAAACTGAGGCATCCAGATACAGAGATGAATCCAGGAGCACACTCAAGCTGTGAGCCTGAGATTTCAGGGAAAGTGTAACCTATCCAGCACAGGCTGAACTTCTATTCCCTGATTTGACTTTTGACCAAATTTTCAATTTGTTTGCCCTCATCCAGTCCATTACTGACAGCAGACAGAGGTTCAATATTGAAACAGCTTCCTCGGAACTGATGGAGAGGAGAGAGAGAGAGAGAGTTGAGGTCATCACTGTACTGGTGACACCAAACCCCAAATCTCCTGACAACTTCTCCCAGTGGTTTCATGTAGACGTTAAACAGCATGAACTGAACTCTGAGGACTCATGGCCAAAGCATCCAACAGGAATACCCCAGTACCACCATCTGAGTCCATCCCTCCAGGAAAGACTGGAACCACTGTGGAACAGTATCACCAAGTCCCATTCCAGAGAAGCAGCTCAAAAAGATGCTATGGTTGATGCTACCAAAGCCACTGAGAGGTCCCACAGAACCAATAGGGACATGCTCCTGCTGGCCAGTTCCCGGCATAAGTCCCAGGCGACAAAAGCTGTCTCTATCCCATAACCAGGCTTGAAGCCAAACTGAAATGGATCTAAATAATCCATTTCATCCAGGAGTCCCGGGAGCTGAGAAGCCACCACGCAGTCAAGGATTTGGCTCAGGAAACGAATATTTGAGACTAGTCTATACAGTCAGCCCTCTACATTCGCAGGTTTCACTTTTGTGGATTTGATTATTCACGGATTATTTCCTGTCACCTCTGTTGCCTCCCTATGCCATTTTTAACAGGGACTGCAAGCCTCATGAGACTGAGAAACTGTGAAAAAGGCTAGTAAGTCCCTCTTAAAAATGATGTGGGGCAGCAGTGGTGGTGGCAGTCAGCCCCGTCAGCCCCACCAGCCCCCCACTTCTTGTGAAGGAACCCTGATGCCTCAAAGGAATCCACAGTGGGTTGAATGTGGTGATCATACTTTTTTTGTGTGTTAAATATAGTTTGGGAGGGCCTAGAGTTATTCATGGTTTTTCCACATTCACACGGGTCCTGTGCCTCTAACCCTAGCAAATGTGGAAGGATGACTGTAATTCTCAAGCATTGTAGGATTCACAAATTTTTATTTTTAGCAATGGGCTCACCACAGCCTCTTTTAGGCTGGGTGGAAACTCCTCTTGTTTTAGTGAAACTTTCACCTCTTCCCTTACCCACTTAGCCAATTCCCCTCTAGCAAGAGTCAGGAAGAGCAAGGATCCATACTCATGTGGTGGCTCTCACCTCTCCAAGGATCCCATCCACATATTTAGGCTGCGCAAACAGAAACGTATGCATTAACACAGGGCAAGCAAGTGCCAAGATTATATTCTCTGGACCTATTATCAATGACAACATCCATGTCAGAGCAGAATTAAGAAATGCAACACATACATTTCTTTCAAGCATCCCAAGCGGTGGTTTGCATCAGGAACTCACAACCTCATTACTCAAATCACAAAGCAATGCATACCACCATGAAAAAACAATTATAGGCCATTTCCACACAACATTGTTACAGTACTATTATTCCACTTTCAACATTCTGTGAAATCCTGGGGTTTGCCATTGAGGGAGGGACCTTTAGACTTTTCAGTCAGAGAGCTCTTTGGCCACGGGAAACTACAAACCCCAGAATTCCACAGGATGTAGAAAGTAGAATAATAGCACTGTAACAGTAGAGTGCGGAAATAGCCTAAATTTGGAACAAGGGGAGATTTAAAATACAGGTCACTTTTTCAGCCACTGCAAGAAGTCTGATCTAAATGCCCCTCCCTAAACTGCAAACTCCAGAATCCCCTAGGACAGTGGTTCTCAACCTGTGGGTCCCCAGATGTTTTTGGACTTCAGCTCCCAGAAGCCCTGAGCATTGACCATAGTGGCTGGGGCTTCTGGGAGCTGAAGTCCACAAACATCTAGGGACCCACAGGTTGAGAACCACTGCCCTAGGATGTTCAAAGTGGGATAACAGCACTATAATCATGTAGGGTGGAAATGGCCTTGATCTCAGCAGTTTATAAAAACCTATGAACAATCAAGAAAAAGTATGTGTTACTTCCTTGGGAGCAGGCCTAAATCCCACAAAATCAGACGGGTGTGTGCACCAACACATCTGGAGTACCAGTGCAAGACAGCAGGATCAGAGCCTGTTCCAAAATGTTTCAAACAACAAGAGCCAGCACAGCCAAGACAGATTGAGAATCTAGGAAGCTGTCATCTCAGACCTTTTTCAAGTCATGCTGGTAAACAAGGCCAAAAATCTATGGGCCTTTCCACCCTACACTGTTCTAGTGCTATGATTCCACTTTCAACACTCTCTGGGAGTTCTGGGATTTGTAATTTCCCAAAAGCCCCCTCTCTGAACTGCAAACCCCAGGATTCCACAGGATGTTGAAAGGGGAATAATAGCACTGTAACAGTGTAGTGCGGGAATGGCCTAGGAGTAAGTAAGGAGGATCCCCTGCTTTTCCTGTGCAGGAGGCTGCCCATCGTGCCTCTGCATAAGTCCCTGCTCTGAAGTCTGGCTCCCTGGAGGAAAAAAGGGGGTTAAGAGCAAAGACTCATGCAGAAAAGGGATGACAGGCAAAAGAACCTGTGTCTTCGACCAGCTGATTCTCCCCCTTCTAGCCCTCCACGCGATGAGCCCCACTTTCAGTTCCCAGGCAGAGCCACGCCCCCTTCTGGCGCGCGAGAGGGGCGTGGTCTCCCTGGCCGAAGCCCCACCCCCGGGCCCCTCACCTGCTCCTCCAGCCGCTGGATTTCGGCCTCGTTCTCCTTCTCCTCGTCCTCGCCGTCCCCCGAGGAGTCCTCGGATTCCAGCTCCTCGCCACCTTCGCTCTCGTCCGCCTCGTCTCCGGAGCCCCTCGCTCGCCACAGCTCTCCCTCGGCCGCTTCGGCGCCGCCATCCTTCGCCATCTTGTTCCGTCGTCGCTCTCCCTCCTCAGGCAAAGCCCCTTTCCCCCGTAGGCGTCAAGCCGTTCGCGCGCCAAGCTTCCGGGGTGTCTGACCGACTGCCTGCCGGAAAAGAGAGGCAGCTGCCCGGGCGACCCTTCTTCTGCGCTCTAAAGAAAATTCTTTTGCCGCTTAGAAGGTTGTCAAAAAGTATTATTGCCAAGAAGTGTCCTTGGCCGAGGAGAAGGCCGAGCTGTAGAGTCTCTTTTAAACAGGCGTAACCTTTGACAGCTTCGCAGGGCCCTGACGGCACGAGGGCTTCAAGTAAGGTCCAGCTGCCTTGCTCGCAGAAGCGCGGCAAAGGCACGTCGGAGCAGCCATGATGAGCGTGTCAGCGCCCGCGTGCGTCCCATTCACCAATCAAAAAGCGGCTAATCGCCTTGGCTCGCCCACCGCTGTCGCGCCCTACGTGCCAGGCGCTGCGTAGAATTTATGCAAGCCAGTGGGAGCTGCAGATTGTAAGGTCCTCGGGGCAGGGAATTTTTTTCCTTTTGTCACGCATCGTGCACAGCGCCAGCGCCTTAAAGGAGCGGTGGCCTGCCCTGGCACATGGGAACTCCATTATCCCCTGCCTATAGTAACAGTCCTGATCCATTTAATAGAGCTTTGCTTCCCCAGCTAGAATGCCCCAGCCATGCACGCTAGGGGATTCTGGGAGTTGTACTCCCAAAGAGTAACGTCTGCAAACTCTGGTTCGAGAAACGATGATTGATAAAGCACTGAAAACGTGTAAGGGCCACCCTTCTTGGAATACCAAGGTCCATCTGAACCAGCGTTTTATTTCCATATAGAGCAAAAAAAAATTCAGACAAGTTCAGTGGGGACAGAGGTGAGCTCATTTGTCCAAATTATTGTCTTCTCGGTCCCGGAACAACTCTGGCAGAGAAAGAATGTTTTCTCCATCATTGCTTGGTGCATGTATGTTTAAAAAGAAAGAAAAAAAGAGGAAATGGAGATGTCCAAAACTGAACCTAGGTCATTAGGCATGCAAAATGCAGGGCCCTCTCCTGTGCTAAGGCTCTTTCCCCACTCATTTGACAAACATCTTGCGGTCATTTGTCCTCACGATCGTGTTTGCAGATAAACTGCTCCTTAACAGGGAGGTTCCACCTCTTCCACAACGTGGCGGATTTATTTTTGGATCCTAAGGGCAGTGCAATTTCCAGAAGGGCAGATTTAAACAGAAGAACTTTTAGTCTCAGCATTCGAATCTAGGGTAAGAACTGCGCCGCTTTGCAGCTACTGTTGGACTGCAATTGCCAGCATTCCTGGGCATAAGCGATGCCTGCTGGTTCTTGCAGTCCAACGGGCTCTGGGAGGCTACACGGCCCTGCGGTTCTGATCCAGTCTTTTCGGCACCCATGGTAGCCTGTGTAAAAGCAACAGTTCTGTAAATATGTTCCGGAGGGTAAAGAGTTAATTTCTCCCCGGTGGGCGGGGCAAGAGGGGGCGTGGCTCAGCCCCCGGGAGGAAGACGTCACAAGTGAGCGTGCCTCAGCCCCCTTTGTCTCCCCGCCCCTTCAGTCCTCGGCCGTCGTCCTTTCAAAACAGACAAGATGGCGGCGCTTCGGGCTAGCGGTGTGCGCGCGGTGGCGGCGCTTTTGCGACCTCCCCTGGCGGCCCGGCCCACCTCGCTTGCCGTGGGCTACCACGAGAAGGTACGGAGAGGCCGCCTAGGTCGTAGGGCCCCCCGAGGGGAAGAAAGTGGGCCCTGGAGGAGAAGGGGCGGGCTACCTCCAGAAGGACAGAACCTACGAAGCTTCCTTCTTGGACTGCAGTGCCCGGCATCCCCACCATCCCTAGGGCTCTGATCCCGAAAAAGCCGCCGATCTGACGGGGGAGCGGATGGGATCTCAGGGATGGGGGTGGCTCAGAGACAGAATCCTACGGATGAAAAGGATGAAAGCGGGATTTGCAGTGGGGTGGCTGAGAATTCAGAGGAGAGACCCCAGGAGGACCAGGTGGAGGGGAGAGGGGAGTCTTCCACGCTTTGGGGTCACCTACAGGAGTTTGCGCAGGGAATAGGAGGTTATGAGTGTTGCTTATGGGGACTTCTGTTACTTATGGCGATTCTGGGCTGCCTCAATAGGAGTCTGGTGCCTAGATCGAGGGAGGCAACAGTACCAGTTCTGGGCACCTCAATTCAAGAAGGATATGCACAAGCTGGAGCACCTCCAGAGGAGGACGGCCAAAATGGTGAAGGGTTTGGAAGCCATGAAGCCCTCTGAGGAGTGGCTGAGGAAGCTTGCCATTGTCTTCCTCTAAGGCGAAGAGAGCGTGATTTATACAAAGTTGCCCAGTGGATTTTGGCAGCTGAACAGCGGTTTCCAAGAGTCCTGGTCCAACACTCAATGCTTATACTGTAGGTTTGTTGAGTACAATACTGCAGGGGGAGTTTTGGTGGTACAATAAGTTCTCCCCCCTCCCCAAGAGAGGCTATTTTGAGAAGGTAGAAAGGGTGTTTTGGTCAGTTCTTATGGTGTTAAAAAACACCAGCCTTCAGTGGCAATGAATCATATAGTTGGGAAGAGTTTCAGAAAGTATCAAGTCCATTTCATCCCTGTTTGAATCAAGAAATCTAGTGCTACATCTCCAGCATATATATCTCAGCCAAAAAATGCCTCCGGCAGGTGGCAGCCACATACTGGGCTGTGTGAATAGTCCAGCTCTCTTCCCTGTTTGGTACCTCTTGACAAGTATCTTAAGATTGGCTTGCTGTGGAAAGATACTGGTAGCAGTTCTTATAAGTATTAGCAGACCTCACTTTTCATTAACGAGGAAAAAAGCTAGACAGTCTAAGCTGGTGGGAAACCACCAGATTTCCTGTTCCTAACATCAACTGTAGAAATTTCCAGGATGAGATAGTCCATCTCCAAGGAGCAGAAAAGGCCAAGGATGAATGCCAATGTAACTTTACAGGCATTCCTGCCTTCATTCCTGCTCTTGTGGGGACGCTTGACTGTTTATTTGTCAAGCCTGTTAAGGGTTCATTGTCCACCAAGACAGTCATGCCTAATCTTTGCTTTTGAACTTTCCCTGCCAGGTTGTAGATCATTACGAGAACCCGAGGAATGTTGGCTCTCTGGACAAGAGTGCCAAGAATGTCGGGACTGGCCTTGTGGGTGCTCCAGCCTGTGGTGATGTCATGAAACTGCAAGTATGTTTATGTGCCCTTAACCAGTGACTCCTAAGCAGTAAAACTTCCCCAGCCTGTCATTTGGTGTGTGCTTGGGATGGATGTTTGACCATTGTCATCAAAATGCCCTCAGGTTCAAGTGGATGAAAATGGCAAAATTGTTGATGCCCGGTTTAAGACGTTTGGCTGTGGATCAGCAATCGCTTCAAGTTCTTTGGCCACAGAGTGGGTGAAGGGGAAGACGGTGAGTCCTACCTGTTGACAGAGTTGATTTTTATTTAGAAAGAAATACTTGTGTCCTGCGTTTTCTCCCTCTCAGGAACTGGAACAAAGTTGTTTCTAGTCTCTTCAGGAGAGATTTCAACTTGTCGTTCTTCCATGCGTTGCCTAAGAGCAGTGATGTGGAATGATGATGTGGTATTATAAAATGAAGTGGCATCCTTGGAGTAGAGTTAGAAGACCTTGATCAGGAACCAAACCACTAAATCATTGCGCTGTTGGGTTTTAGGTTGATGAAGCCTTGAAGATCAAAAACACAGACATTGCTAAGGAGCTCTGCCTCCCTCCAGTAAAGTTGCACTGTTCCAGTAAGTTAAGTTTGGGGTTTTTTTACTTGTGCGTTGGATCACTTTCTGTCTTTACCCACATATATTGAAGAGAGGAACATCACAATGCCTAAATGCAGTGTGGGTATGAGCACTGATGTAGGACCTAGTTAAAGCAGCCCTGGTGCCCAGCGTTCCTGTTTGTGAAGCAGGTCACTCTTGGCTGATGCAGGTTTCAAGCACCTGTGTTGGCGCAGAAGTGTCTTTGTTGTCCCTGGCACGTTGACAGTCCCACAGTGTGGAAAATTAGAGCAGGGATCTTGCAGCCATGGGGAGATGGGGGAGGAACCTCTGGCCCTAGGATCACATCTGTCCCACTGGGAATCCCAGGTGCCCACACCCCCTTTCCCATGATACCTTCATTTTGTGGTCTCCCAACTTTTGTACAGGTTTTTCCCTCATTCTGAGAAGTCAGAATACCTCTTTTAAAGCTTACATACTGACAGTCATAGCTTTAAGTCAAAACCTGCTGGTACTTTGCTCCCTGCCCACTACTGGAAAAACAGTCCCTGAAAATTTCCCCAAAATCAAATTCAGCCCTTGAGCTGAAAGAGGTTCCCCATATTTGTCAAAGTGCTTTGAAGGAACTGACACTTTCAGATAACCTGGGGCCCTTCCACACTACTCAGTGAATAATGCTTTGATACTACTTTAACTACCTTGGCAAAGTCTGATTGAATCCTTGAACTTACAGTTTGGGGAGCAGTGGAGCTGTCTGACTGAGAACTCCAAATTACCCCTTCCTAAAATTGCCCATCTCAAGATTCCGTAGGATATTGCCATGGGAGTTAAAGTGTAATCATAGCACTATAATTGTGCATTGTGAAAGGGTCTTGTCCTGAAGAGGTGGGTGTGATTTCTTATGAGCCAGGCTCCTCCCCTGCCCACACACAAAAGGCCTCTGGTCTTCAGATTATTTTGCTTGTCTCTCTTCCCAGTTAAATGCATCTAACATTTCACCACCCTTCTCTCTCTCCATCCAGTGCTGGCAGAGGATGCCATAAAAGCTGCCTTAGCGGATTACAAGCTGAAACAGGGATCGAAGAGCACTGAGCCAGATAAAAATGCATCCAGTGCGTAGGAAGCCTTTTTGTGTTAAAAGCCTGGAAGCCTGCCCTCCCTTCCCCGCCCCTTTTGTTCCAGTTGTGATTCAACAGTGCTTTCTACCATAAGGAGCCACGACATCGCCTTAGTGCATCTTGGAAACATGCACGTCTCATACGCACAACCGCAGACTGTGTTACATCTGACAGGGCAGGCTGCACTTGTCACAGTGTCACCTTGAGTTTTTTTTCTACTGCTGTATCTCTCTTTTTTCCTCCGTGTGTGTGTGAAAAGAGCAAACTGTCTTGCGATTTCAGTGTGAGAATTGTAATCCTTAGCCAGGAATCATTTCAAGCCTTTGTTGTGTGGTTTTGGAGGTGGGAGGAAGGGTTTGCTAGTGGCCAGTTATCCTTGAGAACTTAAAGTAGGTGTGAGGTTGTGAAAGGCAGTGTCACCCCTCACCTACCCACTAAAGGGGCAACATCTTTTAGTCTGAGAGAAGGAGGCCCTTTCCACACTAGACTGTTATAGTGCTGTTATTCCACTTTCAACATCCTATGGAATCCTGGGGCCTTTGAGACCCCTCCCTAAACTGCAAGCCCCAGGATTCCATAGGCTGTTGAAAGCGAAATAAAAGCATTATAACAGTCTAGTGTGGAAATGGCTAGGATGTGTGATGCCTCTTTTGCTCTCTTGGAAAACACAGCATGCCCCAGGGCTCTTCAAGGCCAAGAGGTAGACAGAGCCTGTCAGGAGCCTTGACTTGCTGCTGTGTTTCTCCAGGGCATCTTCTCACAGCCAAAGCAAAGCAAAGGCCTTGCCTCCAAGGGCAGGCCCCAGACATAAGCAACTAGCTCCCTCGCCTTGACCAGACCATTGATGTACAAATTCCAGATTGGTTTTGTGTACAGCATGTGCTATATAAATATATGCAGAGGTAATATACAGTTGCATTGCAAGGCTGTGAATTGTCTTTATTTTGATAATTGGGTTTTTCACTACGCCAAAAGTGTTACTGCTTCGCCCACCGGCCAGGAGCAGTGCTGTAAGATTTCTCGCCCAAACTATGGCAGGAAAGTGTTCCCAACAGAGACTGCAAAATTTTTCCTGCGCCTCTCAGGCTTCACAGCTGAGTGCTTCAGTGGCTCTTTCCGTAGGTTTGATAAATGTGAGGCTGAGAGATCGGGGCAGAAACTAACACCATAGCGGAGATCTTACATCAAGAGGGCATGACATAATGTTCAGACTGTGCAATTCAGTGTCCTCCCTGGCCCTGAGAGTTTGTCCTACCCTGAGAGGCCCCACTGCAGCAACTCCTTACCAGGGCTGGGGGGAGGCAAGTCAGAGGAAGAAGCTGCCCTTTCCTGGGCTCATGGGGAGGAAGAAATGAGTGTATGTTCCCATATAAAATGTACTGTCATTTTCCTTCTCTCTGGGACAAAGACTGGTGGCCACTTACTTCTCTAAATTGCCTCCCTCTCCTTATGAAGGACTAGCAGCAGCACCTTGTTTTGTGATGGGGGGAGGATTTGAATGAGTTCCAGAAAGAGACATAATGCGCTTGTTAAGCCATTTAACAGGATTCTTCCCTCTGTTGTTTTCCCAGTGCCTTTCTGTAGACAGGATCAAAAGTAAATTTCTGAAACACTGCTAGAGAGTGAGAGCAAACAAGGGCTGGGTGTTCCTCCAGAAGCTGGGCTTATATGCAACCATATTTTGCTTCTCAGCCAACAGAGACTTAGGCAATCATTCTGTTCTCCCATTACATCCAGACAGGCTTTAGAAGCAAAATTCCTTTCCAAGCCTTATGCTGGGCAAGGTGAATTCAGTGGTGAAAGGCAACCTTCCCTACGTACTTGATGTTTACGGCACTGATCCACCTCCCATGCTCGGGTGAAATTATGTCCTGTTGAATTCTGCAGGGTTTCCATCAGAGGCCAATATTCAACATCTGACTAGGGGGAAGCTCCATTCGACTTGATGGGAATTCCTTCCAGACAACCCTGTACAGATTACTAGAGTTGGAAGAGACCCTAGGGGCCATCCAGTCCAACCCCTGCCATCGAGGAACCACCATCAAAGCATTCCCAACAGATGGCCATCCAGCCTCTGCTTAAAAACCTCCAAAGAAGGAAGAGACTCCACCACACTCCATGGAGGCAGAAGCATCTTCCACTGCTGGACAGCTCTGACTATCTGGAAGTTCTTCCTGAGGTTCAGGTGGAATCTCCTTCCCTGCAGCTTGAATCTGTCCGTTGCTTCTTGTCCTAGGTCTCTGAAACAGTGGAAAACAAGCCCACTCCCTCCTCAACATGACATCCCTTCAGATATTTAAGCATGGCTGTCCTGTCCCCTCTCAACCTTCTCTTCCACAGACTAAACATCCCCAGCTCCCTAAGCTGCTCCTCAGAGGGCTTTATGGCTTCCAGACCCTTCACCATTTTGGTCACCCTCCTCAGGAGACACTCCAGCTTCTCAATATCCTTCTTGAAATGTGCCCAGAACTGGACACAGGATTCCGGATGAGGTCTGACCAAAGCAGAATAGAGTGGTACCATTACCTCCCTTGATCTAGATGCAATACTCCTATTGATGCAAGCAAGAATCACGTTGGCTTTCTTGGCTGCTGCATCACACTGCTGACTCATGTTCAGCTTGTAGTCCACCAAGACTTCTAGATCCCTTTCACACGTACTGCTATCTAGTCACGTGTCCCCCATCCTATATTTGTGCATTCCATTTTTTCTGCAAAAGTGCAGATCCTTACATTTTTCTCTGTTGAAACTCATTTTGTTAGCTTTGGCCCAGCTCTCCTCCAATCTGTTAAGGTCATTTTGAATTTTGATCCTGTCCCCTGGCATATTAGCAACCCCTTCCAATTTGGTGTCATCTGCAAATGTGATCAGCATGTCCTCCTTCAACCAAGTCAGTAATGAAGAGGTTGATGAGCCCTGGGTCAAGGACAGAATCCTGTGGGACCCCGCTAGTCACTCCTCTCCAGGATGAAAAGCAGCCATTGGTGAGGAGCACCTTTTGGGTTTGGTCAAATTAGAAAAAACCCTAATTTTAGCTTTGCTCTTTGTTTGAATGAAGGAGAAAGTAGCTTGGGAAATGGGAGAATCTTGGCATCTCCCAGTGGAATGGCATCACCAGGCGATGCCTCAGGCCTGCTGAGACCACAAGCCCTGCTGGGTTTGCAACCAAGATCGGCTTTGTCCAACATCAGTCCGCTAAAAAGCAGACTCCAGATGCTGATGGGTTGCTTAGGAGGGAACCAAGATTTGCAGAAGAAGGAGGCAAGAAACAAAGCAATGTGGATGGAAAATGGTTGGGACAGACTCTAGATTTGCAGAGTGGGGAGGTAAAATGGGAAGAAGAAGAAGATGGGAATGCATGGAACAAATGATCCTCCTAGTGTTTGGCCAGGAAGGCGTAGCAGTCCTGCTCTTCCCACCCATTTTTACATCTGTTAGCCAGATTTGCTCATGATCAAAAGCAACTTGCTTCAGCCCAAGGGTTTGAGGAAAGCCGCAAGCCCTGCTAGGGGGCAGTAAACCATAAGATTGTACGGTACAATTTAGTTCAGCAGAAAAGAAAGCAAAGAGCTTCCATTAGCAGAAAGGGAAACTAAAACCTTGTTGGGGCATTCTACTAAAGGGAACAACAGCAGCGGTGTTTTAACGCCCTGCCTCCTTAGACCCCCTGGGAGAGAGGGGAGGCTTTGTGAGGGGCTAGATGGACTTTTGGTGGGAATCCAGCACAATTTGAATGTGTTTTCTTGCTTAGCTAATCTCGGCCAGCATTCTACAGGCTGCACAGTCCAAAAAGCAAGTCAGCAACAAAGATTGTGAAGAGTTGTCCATTTGAGGTGGGTCCACACTGCACAGCCAGTCCCAAGTGCTGAGTGAAGAGGTGGAGGGGCAACCGCATGTATGACTTGCCCCCCCCGTGGCAAATCCATGCTGTTTGACAGCTCAGCTGTTCATCTGCTCCGTGGTGAACGAGAAACTGGGAGACGGGCTGACACTTTTGCCCCACTACCAAACAGCAGTTGTCATCCCGAGGAGGCTGTTTTGGGAGGGGGGGGTTTACTGTACTTGAAATAATTTATTGCCAGCTCAGATTTCCAACCGAAAAGGCTCTCCAGCTGCTGCTGTTTTGAATGGCAGGTGGGCCCTGTAAGCCCTCACTTGTAAAGCTCTGCCGGTCGCCAAAAAGTGTCCCCTGTCAAACGCAAGAGGCTGAGACGTGTTTCAAAATAACAAAACAGCTTCAATTTGGAAATAGTCCGCTGCTTGTTGTAGAATCATAGAGTTGGAAGGGACTGCAGAAGCCATCTGTTCCAACCTCCTGCCAGACAGCAAAATCATGCCAGCCTCCTGTCAAACAGCAATTGCAGTGGAAAAGTTCTTCCTAATGCTGAGGTGGAATCTCTTTTCGTGCCATTTGAAGCCGTTGATTCATGTTCTGGTCACTAGAGGAGCATAAAATTCAGTGGGGCTGCTATACTTGGGACTAGCAAGAGAGCTCAAACTTATAGCCTAGTTTCAAATTGTTATTTTTGTCCTTCTCATCACCACCACCATCATCTTTGTTTTTGTATATTTTCCCCAAAACCAGGACTCCAGAAGGCTTGCAAGTTAAGACAAATACAACATAGTTAGCAGCAGATCAATGTCAAAATAGGATTAAATTATCAATGCTGCTAAAAAGACAACATAAAGCATCCAATTGAAATCTTAAAAGATCATTGAAAAAAACATGATAGTTAAAACAGCATGGCGCACTCTAAAAACCTGGCATAAAAAAAGCTTCCATTCACAAGAGCCTCTTGGAATGAAAAAGTTTTTACTTGCTGACAGAAAGGCAGTCAGGAGAGAGTCAATTCTGGTCTCCCTAAAAAGAGAGTTCTGGAGCCATGGGGCAGCCACTGAGAAGGCCCTATTGCGTGGGTCTACTAACTGTGGCTGTGAAAGCGGCGGGACTGAAAGACAGTTGGTAAGCAGACCATAGGAGAGGCCTTTTGGCCTTTTAGAATGGAGGGATGCAAAAGCTGGGAAGTCTCCTAACAGAAGATGGCAGGGAGAAACCCAGCAGGGCGGATTAAGACCCAGGGCCTGAGGGTGTCCACCCCAGTATACACAACGAAAAGCTGGCTGGAGCAAGCATCATTCTTGATTCAGGCAGCTGCAGCAACCAAAGAACTAAGCTGTAACCCTTCCATCCACACCCTGCTGTTCGCCCAGTTTTGCACTTGCAAGGGAGGAACAGATGGTGTCTCTGCCAGCTCATTTCCATTTTGGAGGACAAGGCTCTTCTCGTCTGAAGTGAGAGCCTTGACCCAGATGAGAGAAAAGCAATGAAAGCAGGTCAGAGGGACCCATATCATTAACCATGGCCTTGCTCACTGGAGACAAAGCAAAAAGAACCTTCTCATTGTTGCTTGTAATCCGCTCCCATCCTCGGTGTGTGCGCTGACCAAAGGGAAGGAGCAAACAACCAGGTTGCCTTGCTTGGAGATGATTTCTCTAGGGCAATATGGTGGCAAAAGAGAGAGAAGCAATGTGAGATGCAACTTTAGGGAAATGTGCAGGAGGGAGGGACCTCCCTTGTGCTGACTTTATTTTAAAATAGCTGTACTGCCCAGCATTTCTGGGAAGAACCACTAACAGTCATTTTGGTTCGGCCAGCCATCTCCTTGGACGCTCAACCTTTCCTCGTGTTGCACATGAGTCTCAGTTGCCCTGGAGAGTGCAGGCCTTTCCCAAGCAGTGGCCGAGGAGGCTATTTTGTAAGAATGAAAAAATAAAAACTCCCTGCTTCCTCCTGAACTGAATTGCATGTAAACCACAGTACTTATATTTCCATCCAACCATGCCAAACATCTCCTCCATGTTTGTTGAAAATCTGCCTGGTCGTATTTGCCTGCTGTGGGAACAGATAGGTGAAACAGACTGAAATGTAATATTCTTGCCATATACCAGTGGGGGGGCAAATTGTGGTCTATGGGCTGCATGTGGGCCCTAGACCCCACTTTTGTGGGCCCCCACCAGTCCTCCAAAGCCTCACTTCATCTTCTTTTTTGCATGTTTGTTTTTTCAATGAAATTTGGGGACTTTTTTTGGTCCCCGAACTATCCAGAAAGCCTCTAAAATGTGTGAGAACAGTCGGGTAGTGGCAAGGGGAGCACGATGGGGGCAGTTTGCCCCCAGCAGCAATGTTTTGGAGTGTCCCAGCTCATAGCCATGCCCCCATGCACCGTGGCCACACCCCTTCTTGCGCCCCTACGCTCCACTGCTGTGTAAGAACATGAAAATACACCCACCCCCATCCCTAGCAGTACTTCAGGATCCCATACTACTCCCAAACAGCTCTGCTTTCCTTTGCAGACCCTCTCAAAATGGCTTTAGGTCAGTCACTTCCTCGCGCCATTTTGAGAAGGACTGCAAAAGGAAACAGAGGCATTTGGGCTTGGTGGAAGGGAAGCCACAGGGGCATTTCAGGCAAAATTGCTCCCTAGTCTCCCCCAATGCAGTTACCTGGTTGAACAAATCGCAGGCACTCATTTTGGGACTCTAAAGGGGCAAGGTTTACAGTTGTGTCTTAAAATACGAGGCTTGTTACACTTTGGATTAAAAATATTGTCTGTCTCAGAATCAGTGAATGATCTGACCTTTGGCTGACTTAACTCACTCCACTGAACTTGCAGGTGGATGAAGCAAATGGATCTGAAACCTCCAGCACATGTTTTGAGATGAGGTATGAGCAAGCTTGGTAGCTTGGGCTAAAAGAGACATGTGGGGAGGGGATCAACCATTTTAAAAAGGGGGAAATAGGCCAAGCTGGCACGAGAGGTCTGGACTGAAGGTTTGCATCCTGTCCTCTCCTGGAACTGACTGCACAAAAGCTGAAGAATTTGTACCCCCGCCTTCCACTTGGAGCTGACCCCTGAAACCTGGAGATCTGGCCACCCTACTTCAGTCTCATTGGACCAAACATCTTTAGTTGTATGTCACATAGAGAGCCTCCATTCCTAATCAGAGCCATGGGCGCTTTCCTTTGGAGGACTGTTCCCAGCATCCCCTAGCATGCTCCCAGGAGAATGCTGGGAACTGTCATCCCAAAAAGCCATTTTCCAAACTCAGCTCCACCCCTGCAAAGAGGCCTGAGATGTCAAGCAAAAAGCTAGGAAAACTCAGCCATTGGGCCTCTCTCAGCTTTTGCCTTTCAGAACTTTTGCCGGCTATTTCCTCTTTCAGTCCCAGGAGGGAAATAGATTTCACAATAGCTCTCACACACACATGCCTTCAAGACACACAACACTGCTGGAGGAGGCAACCCTCTCACCAGTGGTTGAACCCAGACTTCTATTCATACTAAGAAGTGGGAGGGAGCAAAAATACTTCTGAAACTTAGGAAAGGCAAGTCAGGATGGGTTTGTCCAATGGAAAATGTGTCAGAAGTTTGAGAATGGAAACAGTGAATACCCTGGCCTTTTGCAACGGCTGAGAAAGATGACCTGCATTTTAAATCTCCCCTTTGTTTCATATTTGGTTAGCAGTTCTTGGAGTCTGGGCTAGAATAAGTGGGGCTATTGTGGCCCCTAGGCCCATGGACCCCACTTATGTGGCCCTTGAAGTCCTGTACCAGTTCCTCAAAGCCCCCAAACCCTCAATTTTAGGGACAAAAATGGTATTTTCAGACAACTTTTATCCCCAAACCATGGAGAAAACCCTCAAATGCGTGAAAATGTGTTAAAATAACCCAGAACCCCCTAGAGGAGCCCTGGTGGCACGGTAGTTAAATACCGGTACTGTAGCCACAAGGTTGTGAATTCGATCCTGCCGGCCTCCAGGTTGACTCAGCCTTCCATCCTTCTGTAGGTCAGTAAAATGAGTACCCAGCTTGTTGGGAGCAATTAGCTAAAATATTGTTACTACTCTCCAATGGCTCCCTTTTCCTCTGTGGTCCATCTCAAAATGGCAACAGGAACTGATGTGTCAGCACTACCTGTCACCATTTTGAGAAACACTGCAGAGGGAGGCAGAGGCCTTTGGGCTCACTATGGGAAGGTGCCACCCACAGGAAGGGCAAGGGGAGAAATTTGCCTCCATGCAATTGTGCACCCCAGGCTAAAAGAAGGCAGTGTCCTCAATTCTGTAGGTCACCCAACTCCTATGGTTACCTGTGATAAGTAAGAATTACCTCCAGGCAACCACGAAAAGTGTATGGAAAGGTTTTTATTTTCTTATATACCACCACAGTGTGATGATGGGTAGAATAAGGCATAGATGGACAGTGGACTCCCCAACCAGAAAAAAAAAGAACAGAGAGTGGAAAAGTTACTTTGGGGACTATAATTCCAAACAGTATGGTGCTTATAGTCCCAAAAAGTAATGTTTCAAAGTATATAAAAACATGAACTAGTACCTTTGATCCAAGAATGGGAAGAAATGGAGTGAATTGATGAGTGAATCATTTTCTAAGGTCATTATCTCCAGGAGAGGTTTTTGGTTGCCAGTGGAATGTAAGGACCCAAGAAGACCCTGTTGAATCTGCAAGCTGACATTCAGAGCTACACACTGCCTGCAGATCTGATCTACCTTGTGAGGTTTGGGCAGGCTTTATACTATTACGTGCCTTTGCCACTGCTCTGTTCTTGTAGGGATTTCTTGCTCATTTGGAAAGCCATTATTCAGCAGGAATATGAATAGAAACAGAAATTCTTTCCCTCGTTTTGGTTGCCTCACGCCATCCCTCTCTCCAAAACCATCTTGCAGGCAACATCTGTGCCACAGACTTGAGACAGCCTCTCCACTGTTGAACAGCATTCAGAAAAGTGTTTCTCATCACTGGCAACGCGCATCGGCACAGATTTTTAAAATTAAATTTAAAAAATGCAGCTCTTTTCCTGCCTGTCCTTGAAAGCTGGGCTAAATTATCTGCAATCGACAGAAAAGGAGACGGGGAACGGGTTGGCCCGTTCCCAGTGCCTAGGGCTGGGTCTTTCAGAATGAGACGCTTCGATCCGTTGGGTTTGCAGATGGAGGAGACCAAGGTTCAGCCAACGTGGCTGCCATCCCTTGGAAGTGTGGCTTCCCCCTACTTTGAAGGCGGGCATCCTCTTGCCCTGGTTGGAACCCAACGAACGAGTATCCGTTTGGCTGGAAGCCTTCTTAAAAAGCTTCCAGAACATTTCCAGTCTCAACACTGGCCCAAACACACAGAAGGCTTGAGGTGTTCTCCTTACAGCTCAGCCCCCTACAGTGTCCCTGAGCTCCCCCAATATTAAAAAAACAAAATCTGGCCTAAAAATGGTTAGTTACTTTAAGCCAGTATGAGTGGCCATGTAAAGCAGGGAGTGGGGGAAATGTGATCCATGGGCTACATGTGGCCCTGCTTTTCATTTTATGTGGCCTCAAAAGTCCCCACTGCACTATTTCAGGTGTTTGCTGGTTTGTTGCCTGAAAACTGCCCAAACTGCTTTCCAACCACCCAGAAATCTGACAGTTTACATCTTTTCCAGCTTCTAGGAACTGCCCAGTTAGGCAGCAAACCAGCTGTCAAGAGATGCCAAACTGGCCACTCAGTTGTCCGACCTTGATTTAAAGCAACTAGGTCTTTGGAGGCCACAAACAGCTCTCCTCCCCACCAAAAAAAATACCCCAAGAAGTAACTTTCCTACTGGCCACTTCCATTTTGAGGCCCTTAAGGGCACCTGGAGCATCGCACGATTGTGAAGAGTGATCCGCATGATGCATTCACAATCACGTGACGCTCCAGGCCCTGGCAGGTGCCACTTGGACACAGTGCGCAATCGCACATCACTCCAGGGCCCCACGCACACTTGCTGTGTGTGGGGAGCCTCCAGAGCCGCAGCACTCACACTTCCTGCCCCAGCGCAGCCTGGGAAACTCCCAGGCTGCACTGTGGAAGGAAGAGGCAGGGCTCTCACACTACCTGCTCAGGAACAGGCAGCTCGTGTGGAGCTGAAGCAGCGGGGACAAGAGAGCCTCTCACTGGAGGCTGCTCGTGCGATCCCCGCACCCCAGTGCCGAAAAAAGGTAAGGTGTGGAAAGGCCCTGAGTCAAAGCTGGGTTTGGCCCACCTGATTTTGCTTGCTAATGTGTCCAATATATTTTTTTAGTCTAGTGAAATTAATTTTTATTGTTTGAAATGGATTTAATCATCATCTATTGATTTTGGTCATACATCTCCCTGAGGTCTCATGAGATAGGGAGGGACACAAATATTTTAATAAATAATAGCCGGGATCCTACTTCACGGTCGACATTTCATAACTTCACAGATCTGCAGCCACGTTGCAGAAATGCAAGAAAACCTGGTTAGTGAATTTTTAAGCTGCACATCCAGAAACTGATAGAGGTGCTCCAGTGAGCCTTGGGCACTTATGTGCTCCGACACTTCCTAGCTGCTATCTGGATGAGCATCAGAGAGTGCCCCAATGTGCCTCTGAGCACATTGCACATCAGTCCGTCCACTATCCACTATGGTACAAGAGATGGTTTTAGGCAGATATGTCTCTTTCTGTACTAGACTGCTATAGTGCTATTATTCCACTTTTGACATCCTATGGTTGCAAATCCCAGGATTCCATAGGATGTTGAAAGTGGAAAAATAGCGCTATAACAGTCTAGTGCAGAAATGGATGCTACAAAACTACTCAATTCAAATTTTCCACACACACAAGGCCACTGAATGCCAGCCAATGACTAATATTTTAAAAAGCACCTTTTGGGGCAGCTTAAGGTATCCCAGTGATACAGATGTTGAGATTTTGCTTCTTGTCACCTTCCTTTCCCTTCCACCTTCTCTTGCTGGCTTTTTAAACCACCCAATTTGGCAGGGTCAGTTCCAATTAATCCTCAGTCATCTCACTTTCTAAAATGTCCCATTTCTCTCTCTTCTTCTCACTTTCCCCCTTTTGTCATTGGCTTCCTTCAGTTGCTATAAACTGAATAGTTTGCAGTCCATGAACTCAGCAGGGAGGAGAAGAGAGGAGGGGCAAAAGCAAACGGCTGCTGCCTCCTCCAGTTTGCATGTTCCTCTTCATTCATAACTTTCCCCATCTTCACTGCACTCTGATGTTGCTTGGCCACATACATCCCAGTTCCCATCTATAACATGTTGGAGGGTATGAAGCTGCCCCTCTTACCTCCGGATGGCTTATGTCATGCAATGGATGCGTGACTTGAAAGACCGGTTGTCCACAAGTCACTTCCTTCAAAGCCTATCAAGACCCCTGTTGTCTCCAACAAAAATGAGTCAGCAGTGTGATGCGGCAGCCAAGAAAGCCAACGCGATTCTTGGTTCCATCAATAGGAGTATAGGAGTATGGTGTCCAGATCAAGGGAAATAATGGTACCACTCTACTCTGCATTGGTTAAGCCTCATTTGGAATACTGTGTCCAGTTTTGGGCATCTCATTTCAAGAAAGATATTGACAAGCTGGAACGTGTCCAGAGGAGGGGGACCAAAATGGTGAAGGGTCTGGAAGATGTGAAGCCCTCTGAGGAGTGGCTTAGAGAGCTGGGGATGTTTAGTTTGCAGAAGAGAAGGTTAAGAGGGGACAGACAGCCATGTTTAAATATTTGAAGGGATATCATGTCAAGGAGGGAGCAGGCTTGTTTTCTGCTGCTCCAGAGACTAGGACATGGAGCAGATTCGAGCTGCAAGAAAAGAGATTCCACCTGAACCTCAAGAAGAACTTCCTGATGGTCAGAACTGCACGGCAGTGGAGTAGGCTGCTGCCTCAGTGGAGTGTGGTGGAGTCTCCTTCCTTCTTTGGAGGTTTTTAAGCAGAGGCTAGATGGCCATCTGTCGGGAGAGATTTGAAGTGGGTTCCTGCATGGCAGGGGTTGGACTGGATGGCCCCTGTTGCCTCTTCCAACTCTAGGATTCTATGGGCTTTGTCTGGGTCCAACTTTCAGGGATTGCATGTCCCAGCTGTAAGCTTCTTACAACAGTGGCCAGCTGGATGCTTTCATAGACTCCAAAGGGAGATGAGCTTTTTCATTCAGCTTCCCAGCAGCTTCTTGTCTTGAGTGATATACTGCCTCTCAACAAGGAGGTCCCAATGGCTGCTAGTTTGCCTTCACAGGCGGTAGAAAAAGCAGCTAGGGAGCTAGGTGTGTTTAGCCTGACAAAAAGAAGGTTAAGAGGAGCCATGATAGCCATGTTTAAATATTTGAAGGGATGTCAGGTTGAAGATGGAGCAAGCTTGTTTTCTGCTGCTCCAGAGACTAGGACAAGGAGCAATGGATTCAAACTACAGGAAAAGAGATTCCACCTGAACCTCAGGAAGAAATTCCTGACAGTCGGAGCCATTCAAGAGTGGAAGATGCTGCCTCAGTGAAATGTGGTGGAGTCTCCTTCTTTGGAGGCTTTTAAACAGAGGCTGGATAACCGTTTGCTGGGGATGCTTTGGGTGTTTGTTCGACATAGCAGGGGGTTGGATTGGATGGCCCCTGGGGTCTCTTCCAACTCTGTGATTCTATGAGTCAACTTTTCTGGAGCCAAGTGCAGACTTGTGGGCTGTGCTGTCAAAATACAACATTGCTTGAATCACTCTCTATGAGGCCATTGAGCTGATGTGTGAAGCCCATGGGGAGTTGAGATTGTGGAGATTCAGCCAACCATCTGACCACAGACCAGCTGGAATGGTGACTAAGGGGCCAACTCCGTGTGAGAACCACATCAGTTGCCACTTCCCAGAGATTTCTGTAGACCAGGGCCACCAACTATGGAAGATGGCAAGGGGTTGTTTGTTTGTTTGTTTGTTTTGACCCCCAATGCCCACAGCACATCCAGCGTGGCTGGAAGTGATGTCACATCACTTCTGTTTAAGTTTTTGGCTAAGTGTTAGCCAATGTGGAGGAAGTTTGGAGTTTTAGTTGTCTATGGTGAGCTTCCTGGGGGTGGTTACGATAGCCAAACCCTGATATTTCTACAATGGTTTTGAGCCATTTTTGGTCACTTTGGACAAGTTTAAAAAAAAAAGCCCAAGACTTATTCTGCCAAAATTGGGGTCTGGAGGCCATACCCTCCAACTTTTTGTAGCTGCAAACCAGAACACATGTAGCCAAGCAGCATCAGAGTGTGGTCAAGATAGCCAAAGTAACTAACAAGCAAGAGCAGATATCCAGGACACATTGCCGATGTTTACTTTTGCCTGAGCCCACTGGGAAGGGTAAGATTTTGCCCATGCCATCCTCTCCTTCTCCAAGTCACTTGAGTACAAACTACTTTCATACTTTGAATTCAGTTTGCAGCAGTTGAAGAAAGCTGAAGACCAAGGGGGAAATTCGGAGGAAGAGAAAAAACAGAGTATTTTAAAAGCAGCTGCAAAATGGAACTGCAGAGGATTAATGGGAATCTCCCTGCCAAGACTGGAACAGCAGAGGGTTGTGGAAGGTTTTTGGTGGACTCCATGGGCCACAAGACAGAACCTGTCATGCCTTCGCCCCAGGAACCAAATTTGCCAGACACGTCCCTTCTCAGCAGCCGCACCCTAGAAACATGGAAAGGCAGCACTTACAGCAGCCAGTGCAGGAGATAAAGGGATTGCTCAGGCCTCTGGCAGTGCTTATGTGGGAAGGGCTCGCGAATTAGGACTCAGCTGGCCATGATGCTGAGGCTATATAAAGCCTCAACAACAGATTGTTGCTGGAAACTACTGATGCTCTCAGTGGTGACAGCCGTGCTGATTCTTGCATTCTCTACCTGTGTGCTTTGGACCTCGACACTTTGCTCAGATTATTGGTTTGGCTTTTGGACTATTCCCTTTGTGGACTGTTGTTGTGTTTTACTGAGAGTTTACTTCAGCCCCTAGGCTGTTTTATGGAGCCGCCATTATCTAGCTAACTAGACAGCTGAGGAAGCTTGGTGGACTGCCAAGCCCAGGACAGAACCCACAAACACAAGCCAACAAACAGACAAGCAAGCACAGCCCCTCAAGCCTGTGAAGACATCCTAGACCAGGTGTGTTTACAGGCTTGAGGGGCTGTGCTTGCTTGTCTGTCTGTTTGCTTGTCTTTGTTTAGCCTCCTTGTGCTGGCCGTGTGCTCTCCCTGAGCACACGATCTGACTAATGAGGAGGAGGAGCCAGCTAGGGGGAGGAGCTTTATTAGGAGCTCCCAAGAGCGTGTGCCTTTGGTGCGCACACTTGAAGTCCTCTACTTCAATCCGCCAAGTTTAACCCTTGGCAATCGGTAGAGCAGACGTAGCTTATACAGCTGAATTTCAGAAAGAAAGCACAGTTATTATTTCTAGAATTACGTCCTGTACTACTCTCTGTAGTTTTAAGGATGGAAGGTGAGGGAGCTGCTGCAGTCACCTGTAACACTTGTGGCATGTTCCTTTTCTTGCCACAAGATGTTCTCGGGTACACCTGCACCAAGTGCAAGTTGGTGACCTTCTTGGAGGAGAAGGTTCGCCAGCTGAAGGCACGAATTTCTGATCTTCATCTTATTAGGGAAGGTGAGGAGTTTTTGGATAGGGCGGAGAAGACCTACCGGAAGACCGAATGCACGGAAGAGCTGCCAGATCAGGAAGTCAGCATACTGTGCCAGGAAACGGAGGCTTGGGCGGCTGTCACACGGAGGAGTAGAAGGACCAGGAAGGTAACAGAGACTCTTAAACTACACAATCACTTCAAAGTTCTTGGTCTTACGAACAATGAGGGGTGCCACACGGAGGGAGCAGAATGTCAACAAGAAGGAATCCAACTTTGGCAACAGGAACTAGATCAACGCCCCCAGCCTCAACAGAATGCCCAGGCAGTCCTAGTGGAACATGCTCGTCGAGGAGACCAGGACAAGCCTCAGGGGAGGTGAGTTCTGGTTGTTGGGCACTCTTTGCTCAGAGGAACCGAAATGGCAATTTGCAAACTGGACAAGCTCAATCGAGAGGCCTGCTGTCTTTCTGGGGCCAGGATCAATCACGTAACGGAGAGGCTAACCAGGCTGGTCAAACCCACTGACCAGAAGCCCCTCATTTTGGTTCATGTCGGAACCAATGACACTGCGAGGAGCAGCTTTTACCACATCGCAAAGGACTATGAGCTTATGGGGACAAAGCTTAAGGACCTTGGTGTGCAGGTGGTCATTTCGTCTCTCCTCCCCGTTCAAGGATATGGCGCACATCGGGAAAGGACAATAGCAGAGGTCAACAACTGGCTCCGCACGTGGTGCCGCCGGCAACGGTTTGGGTTTTTGGAACATGGCCTGAATTTCCATGAACGTGGGCTTCTGGCGAGGGATGGGCTGCACCTCACGAAACTTGGCAGGAATGTTTTTGCAAACAGTCTCGCAAGGAGGATTAAGAGGTCTTTAAACTAAGTTCCGCTGGGGAGGGAGACAGTATTATTCAGGGCAGGGACTTGTCGAGCGCAGGGGGAAAAGGCCCAATTGATACTGCACAAGTAGTACAAGAGGCCAATGGCGGGAGGAGTAGAAACAACAGTACAGGATTTGCAGGAAGGGCCCGGGGACTTAAGTGTCTCTACGCTAATGCACGGAGTATGGGAAACAAGCAGGATGAACTTGGACTCCTAGTACAACAAAATAAATACGATTTGATAGGCATCACTGAGACCTGGTGGGATAAGTCTCATGACTGGAATATAGGAATAGAGGGGTATAGCCTATTTTATAAAAATAGACCAAACAAGAAAGGAGGAGGAGTAGCCTTGTATGTCAAGGATGTTTTCACCTGTGAAGAGATCCTTGACTTGAACCCAGTAAGCCAAGTCGAGAGCATTTGGGTTAGAATTAAGGGAGCGAGAAACAATAGGGATATTCTGGTGGGGGTTTACTACAGACCTCCAACCCAGGCTGAGGACTTTGATAATGCCTTCCTGAACCAAATGACTGCACATTCAAGGAGGAGAGATACAGTAATAATGGGAGATTTCAATTACCCAGATATATGCTGGCAGTCAAACTCTGCCAAGACAGCAAGGTCCAGCAAGTTTCTTGCTTGTCTTGCAGACAACTTCATGGTCCAGAAGGTGGAAGAGACCACAAGGGGATCAAATATTCTAGATCTGATCCTGACCAACAGGGATGACCCTGTTAATGAGGTAGAAGTGGTTGGATCTTTAGGGGGGAGTGACCATGCCCTACTGGAATTTGGCATTCAGTGGGAAGGAGAAGATAAGTGTAGCCAGACACTCATCTTAGATTTTAAAAAAGCAACTTACGGAGCTGCTGGCTGGAATTCCGTGGTCAAGAATAGTGAAAGGGAAAGGAGTTCAGAAGGCATGGGAGTTCCTTAAAAGGGAGATACTGAAGGCACAGTCTAAAACTGTGCCAATGAGGAGCAAAAATGGAAGGCATCTGAAGAAACCGGAATGGTTGACCAAAGAACTCTCAGCTGAGCTAAGTGTTAAGAGAAATATTTATAGGAAATGGAAGAAGGGGGAAACCACCAAAGAAGAATTTAAGCAAGTAGCCAGGAGATTAGGGAGGAGGTCAGAAAGGCTAAAGCACAGAACGAACTTAGGCTGGCCAGAGACATTAAAAACAATAAAAAGGGCTTTTTTAAATACGTCCGCAGCAAAAGGAAAAAGAAGGAGACAATAGGGTCGCTGCGCGGAGAAGATGGAGAATTACTCACGGGGGAAGGGAAAAGGCAGAACTGCTTAACACCTTCTTTGTCTCAGTTTTTTCCCAGAAGGATACAAGCACTCAACCTGGCGGTTGGGGAGCAGGTGAGGAAGCCGGGGAAATGAGGCACCTAATAGGTATAGGGGTGGTACAGGAATACTTGGCCACACTGGATGAATTCAAGTCTCCAGGGCCAGATGAATTGCATCCCAGGATATTAAAAGAGCTGGCAGAGGTCATTTCAGAACCGCTTGCTATAATCTTTGAGAAATCTTGGAGGACAGGAGAAGTTCCAGCAGACTGGAAGGGGGCAAATGTTGTCCCCATCTTCAAGAAGGGAAAAAAAGAGGACCCAAATAATTATCACCCAGTCAGCCTGACATCAGTACCCAGAAAGATCCTGGAGCAGATCATTAAGCAGTCAGTTTCTAATCACTTAGAAAGCAAGGTGGTAATCACGAGAAGTCAACATGGATTTCTCAAAAATAAGTCATACCAGACTAATCTTATCTCTTTTTATGATAGAGTTACTAGCTTGATAGATGAGGGGAATGCTGTGGATGTAGCGTACCTCGATTTCAGTAAGGCCTTTGACAAAGTTCCCCATGACATTCTTGCAATGAAGCTGGTAAAATGCGGGCTGGACAGGGCTACTGTTAGTTGGATTTGTAATTGGTTGACCGACCGAACCCAAAGAGTGATCACAAACGGCTGCTTCTCATCTTGGAGAGAAGTGACTAGCGGGGTGCCACAGGGTTCTGTCCTGGGCCCAGTGCTGTTCAATATTTTTATCAACGACTTGGATGAAGGAATAGAGGGTGTGCTCATCAAATTTGCAGATGACACCAAATTGGGAGGGGTTGCTAATACGCCAGAGGACAGGATCAAAATTCAAAATGACCTGGATAGATTGGAGAGCTGGGCCAAGGGTAACAAAATGAAATTCAACAGAGAGAAGTGTAAGGTCCTACACTTAGGTAGAAAAAATGGAATACAGAAATATAGGATGGGGGGCAAGTGGCTGGATAGCAGTACGTGTGAAAGGGATCTAGGAGTCTTAATAGACCACAAGCTGAACATGAGTCAGCAGTGTGATGCGGCAGCCAAGAAAGCCAATGCAATTCTCGGCTGCATCAATAGGTGTATGGTGTCTAGATCGAGGGAGGTACTGGTACCACTCTACTCTGCTTTGGTTAGACGTCATCTTGAATACTGTGTCCAGTTCTGGGCACCCCAATTCAAGAAGGACATGGTCAAGCTGGAGCAAGTCCGGAGGAGGGCGACCAAAATGGTGAGAGGCCGGGAAGCCATGACCTATGAGGATAGACGTAGAGAGCTGGGTATGTTTAGTCTGCAGAAGAGAAGGTTAAGAGGAGACATGATAGCCATGTTTAAATATTTGAAGGGATGCCATGTAGAGGAAGGAGAGGGCTTGTTTTCTGCTGCTCCAGAGACCAGGACAAGGAGCAATGGATTCAAGCTGCAGGAAAGGAAGAATTTCCTGACATTCAGGGCTGTCCGGCAGTGGAACACGCTGCCTCGGAGAGTAGTGGAGTCTCCTCCTTCTTTGGAGGTTTTTAAGCAGAGGCTGGACAGCCATCTGTCGAGAGTGCTTTGAGGGTGTTCCTGCATGGCAGGGGGTTGGACTGGATGGCCCATGTGGTCTCTTCCAACTCTATATTTCTATGATTCTATGAGGTGAGGGCCTCAGGTCACCTCCTCCCGTGCCCCTTCCACCGTAAGCCATTCCAAGGGGCTGTCTCACAGACTGTAGGGGGGCAGGGGTAAGTGGGGCACAGTATGATGCTGGCTCCCAGGTCAAGAAATTGGATTTAAAGGAAACCAGAATTGAGGAAGGGAGGGTGCATGTTTCCTGTTCTGAGGTATATCACTTGTTTGTGAGCAAGTTTGTGAGCAGGCGTTGCTACCCCAAAGCGTCGGTGACTCAGCGGTCCACCCAGGATGTCAATGCCTCCTTGAAACAGTGGGGAATATTAGCTCAAAAGGGAGGCCTGCAACTGGTGGGGGGGGGGTAACCTTATCAGATCTTTAACACCTGTGTATACTGGTATTTGTGCAGGAATACCAGCCAGAGATCCAAGAACATCTTTAACATGTTCTATTGGGGAATTAATACTCACACACACAAGATTCAAGCAATCTCACAATCACACAAGACTAACTGAAGGAAAAAGGAGGAAAGTTTGGATAGAGAGCATTTTAGGTCAGCAGAGAGGCAAATGTGGCTTAAGCTAGGGAACTGGAGCAGCAGAGCGACAACCAGCAACCAATGTACTGTGAGTTGGCTAGTCCAAAGTCTGGGTTTAAATACCCTGTTTCTGCCTGGAGGGTGAATGTGTCAATGGCTCTCCAACAGCATAAACAATAGGGTCCAGAATGGACTAATAGTTTTAGTGTTAGGTGACAAAAGGCTAGTGGGAATCTTGATAGCTCCTTGATTGCTGGGCAGGTGTGAGGACAAAAGGGAAGTTCCAGTGATCAGAGAAAGAGGGGCTAAAACAATCAGTCATCTTGTGAGAATATCTCGGGCGCTATTGTCTCTAAAGGCTGAGTCGTTGAGGGCTAAATGTAAGTCCATTATCACTGGGGTTCCACTGATGATTTCCTGACAATGACCTGGCTATGTCTTGAGGTCTTACCTGACCTAGTTTTGCAACACACGTGTTTGGTCAGTCTTCCTCGCAGCAGCAGTGCATAATTTATATTTTACGCCAATATCAATATATGCCAATTAAACCAAATTGGGGGGGGGCGGGTACAGCCAGCTAACAGCATGTAAGGGAGAGAGAAGAAAGAAGCAATTCCTTTCAGCCAGACAACTGCAACAAGTCTAGGGGCCAATTTTCTGCTCCTTTTTCTGCCCTTTCTAGGGCCACAGGGTCTGCCAGAAACGAACCCAAAAGTGGAGGGGGAAACCAAATCTTTAAACTCCATTCTGATTTTCAGGAGAGCGAGAAATCCACTTCTGATTTTGAAAACCTTTATTTGCTATTATTTAAATTGTACAGGGAGTGGGGGCACTGCAACTGATTTAAAAGATGAATTTCCATGCCTGGAGGCTTCTACATATGTCAATTCACCCTTGGAGGGAACCAGGAAAAAGTTTGTCTGAAAAATCTGGACTGGTTGAGGGCCGTGAAAACAGCCTTAGAGGGCCACATGTGGCCCTGGGCCACCCCTTGCCCCCTCCTGCTTGAGAGGGGCAGACAATGCTCCTGAGCATCTGATGGAAGGAGCCTGCCTGACTCACTGCCTTTGGCCTAGTCCTATCAGAGAAGATGGAGGTTGCAGCCATGTGGGAGGAGAAGGCTGTCATAAGCATGGCCTTCTTCCCCAGGCAGATGGGTTCTAGAGTCCTGGGCAGCATCCCGGCTCAATGTTGACAGCTGTCTGCTAGCACTGAAAGAGTTGTTTTGTGTGCAGTAGACCCTGCAAGGTAGCTTCACTTTAGCCTGGCAGTTCAAGGCTGGGAATAGATCAGGGCAGCACACCTCCCTGTGATCCACCTTCATGTAGTGTCTTCATACCTGCATGGAAGGAAGAAGAGTCACACCTGCACTGTTCAGTTTCTTTTCTTCTGCCCTATGTAACCTTAGGGACCCATTTTGGGTGAGGAAGGGACAGCACTCCAACCGGAGGGCCCCTGATCCTGCCTTGGCGATCTGGAGTCTTGACCTTGGGACAGTCCAGGTGGAGTTCATGGTTTAGGGTTCTGATTCCACCACTTACTGTGAGGGGACGCTGGAAACTGTCAGCCAAAGGACCTGAATGCTTTCCTCTGTTCTGGGCCACCTGCTGCATCTGTTTACCATCAATTACATTCAAGAGCTTATCACAACGTAAATTGCAAGTAAATTGCAACTTGCAGCAGGCTAATGGTGCCTTTGGCTGGGACTTATCCCATAATGTCATTTCTCTTCTGTTGTTCTCCCAGTGGGAGAGCGTTTGAAAAGTCTTTCTTTTATTAACACGAAAAATCAATTAATGACTTTGGTAAAAGGAGGGCATTTATAGATTTTTGGTGCTAACATGAAAAATCAATTAATGACCTTTGTAAAAGGCGGGCATTAACGGATCTTTTTGTGTTAATAAAAGAAAGATTTTTCAAATGGTCTCCCACAGGGAGAACAACAGAAGAGAAGTCATGTAAGTCTCAGCCAAAGACCCCATTATCCTGCTTCGATTGTAATTTACTTGCCTCATGTGATACAATCCTTATTCTAGAGCAGTGGCCGCTTTCTGTATGAAATAAAATTTCATACAGAAAATTTCATACTTGTGCATTTTGAACTCATTTGGTAGGCTGAGGACCAAGGGAGAAAGCAGGAGGAGGAGAGAGAACTGGGGCCATTCTGCACTAGGCTGTTATAGCACGATGATTCCACTTTCAACATCCTATGGAATCCCGAGGTTTGCAGTTTAGGGAGGGGCCATGTGGCCCCTCCCAAAAATGCAAACCCCGGGATTCCATAGGATGTTGAAAGTGGAATCATCGCGCTATAACAGCCTAGTGCAGAAATGGCCTGGGATATTTTAAAATCAGCTGAAAAAGAGGAACAACAGGAATGTCCCTGCCAAATCAAGACAGTTAGAAGGTATGGACTTCTATGGATGGCCTTGCACAAGTACACACAGTCCCGGTTAGGGAGCCAGTCCTTGGCATATGAGGACAGAGAATTATCATACATTTCTCCTCACTCATATATTTCCCTACACCACGATCTCTGTAATTGAACATTCCAACATGTTTTGGAGTTGTTGTTCTGCATGGAAACATATGGGGGGGGTGCACAAAAATCTTGTTTTCTGCTCAGGAAAAAAGATGCAAGAAATGTGTGCAAGAAGTGGTGTTTTTTGTGCAGAAAACAGGGGTTTTTTGTACAGGGAACCACCATTTGGAAAACTTGGAAAAAATTTCAAGTTTTTCAGTACCAAATAATTCCCCTGCAACACTTTGGGATGTTCAAATACTGGAAGAAAATTACAAGATATTCACTCATCTCTTCTTCTCAATGCATTTGAGAAAACTGGAAACCTGTTTTTGGACCTGAGAATGAACATTATTCTTTCCCATCCCTAACACCCGTGCACACTTCCATCAGTTTCAAAAGCAATTTTTACTACCCCACCAGATGCACAAATGCACTAAAGTCATGAAAGTCAACAGCCACCTCCATAGGAAATAAAAATATATATATTTATTGGTAACTGAAGGGTAACAAGAGTGGTTGAAAGCCAAAGACATGATTCCAGGCTGTAGCTCCCTTTGTAAAATTCAGGCTAATGTTTAAATAATTTCAGTCTTTAAAGACTGCAGGACTCATTGTGGCTTTTCATTCCTGGTCAACTGCCACAGCTTTGGACGATGTGATTTTGATCTTCTCAGACTTTCTGCACTGGTTGCCTGGAAACAGAATTTGGTTTTTATGGCACTTTCCAACATTTTTCCACAGAAGAGTCCAAGAGAGTGGTTTTGATTTCAGATTTGGCACCTATCTTCCAAAACTAACACATTTGAACTGTAACCCCCAGCTGCCCTAACTAGCATAGCCAGGGGTGAGGGATGCTGGGAGCTGTAGTCCACCAACATCTGGATGGCCACATGATTCTCACCCCTTAGCTCAGTGGTTCTCAACCTGTGGGTCCCCAGATGTTTGTGGACTTCAGCTCCCAGAAGCCCCAGCCACTATGGTCAATGCTCAGGGCTTCTGGGAGCTGAAGTCTAGAAACATCTGGGGACCCACAGGTTGAGAACCACTGCCTTAGCTAAATGGGCTTTCTTTTTTTCCCAAACATGGGAAGAGGCCTTTCTTCCAAGACAATAGAACTGTTCAATTTTTTCCCAGCAAACAACATGGCTATCCACAGGCGTTCTGCAAGAAAATGATCTTTCTCCTAGAGAATTCATAGTGTCAAAAAGGACCTGCTTGGACTACAACTCCCAGAATCTCCCAGGTGCTGTAGTTCAGAAAAGTGACATCCAGGCTTAGGGCTAGTTCATTGGGCTAAATCCCTGAATCTAAGCAACTTTTTCCAGCCTGGATCCTGTCGGTTATTTTGGCCCGCAACTCCGTTCGTCCCTCACCCCCTGCTACTTTGGCTGGAGGTGAGGGGGGGTACTGAAAACCAAAATTTTGACTAGGCCTAGGATAGAGCAGGGTGTGGGGTTCCAGGTTGGAGCCATTGATGTGGCATACCCTCCAAGATTTCACAGATGAAAACAAGGACAGATGTGGCCAAGCAAATATCAGAATGTGCTCAAGATGGCAAAAGGTATTAATGAGGAAGAACCCACCCCTAGGCGAGGTTGTAGTGGTTTGCTTTTGCCTGAGCCTGCTGGGAAGGGCAAGACTTTGTGCCTTCCTTTCCTCTCCTGCCTGCAGAGTTACTTGAGTGCAAATTACTTTTGCCCTCTGAACCCAGTTGGCAGCAATGGAAGGAAGCTGAGGATGAAGGGGAAAGAAACTGGGACATTACAAAAACTGCTGAAAAAGCAGAAAGTCAGAGGATCAATCTGGATTGTATCTGCCAAACTGGGACAGCTGGAGGATGTGGTTGCTCAGCGATGCAGGAAGACCAGGCTCAGTCCCTAGCATCTTGAGGAAATGCTGGCAAAGAGCCTATCTGAGCTGTTGCTGCCAGTCTGTGTAGACAGTACTGGTCTAGAATCATAGAGCTGGAAGAGACCATAATTGGCCGTCAAGTCCAACCCCATTCTGCCATGCGGGAACACTCAAAGCATTCCCAACAGATGGCCATCCAGCCTCTGCTTAAAAACCTCCAAAGAAGGAGACTCTACCACACTCCATTGAGGCAGCATATTCCACTGCCAGACAGCCCTGACTGTTAGGAAGTTCTTCCTGTTGTTTAGGTGAAATCTCTTTTCCCGAGTCCGTTGCTCCATGTCCCAGTTTCTGAAGCAGCAGAAAACAAGCTTGCTCCATCTTCAGCATGACATCCCTTCAAATATTTAAACATGGCAATCATGTCTCCTCTTAACCTTCTTTTTGTCAGGCTAAACATACCTAGCTGTGGATGGACGCATTCTCTCATTTGGTATAAGGCAGCCCCTTATTTTTTAAACTACCTTCTTTACTGCAGCCTGAAGGAACATGGGACCACCCCACAGTCTGCAACTCCCATCAGGTCCACCCAACAGAGTCAAGGTAGGGTGATGAGATTTATAATCCAACAGTCACCAATCTTCTGGATCAACTACTTAGTTAAGAACGCACCACTAAGTAATGTCTCATGGCCCTAACCACCCTCCAGTTCACCTTAACAGCCGGCAGCCAGGTCAGCTGAAGGTCTGTTCAGCTGCTGTTGGGTTGCAAGGAGGAGGAGGTTTCCAGCTGCCTCCCAGCACCAAACAAGGCTGCTATGATCAGAAGCAGAACCCCTTTGCAATTCCTCATCACAGCATCACTTACTGGCAGGAGGGGACTGAAGACATCATCTTCTCCTTCCTCCCTGATCAGCAGTTGAACAGACTTCTTTCGCTCAGTGTGGCTCCTGGCTGTTAAGGTGGGTTGGGGGGCAGTTGCAATGGTGGGAATAGCACCACAATTGTGACTACATGGTGGTACCGAATACGGAACAGTTACGGATCTGAAACTCAAGGTTACAAATCTGTAACTGCAATACGGAATACCGGCTGTCATCCGAAGGGCTATATTTTCCCCACCTTTGTAGAACTTTGCTTTACCTGAGCTAAGGTGTCACCAAGCTTCTGAAGGCTACCCACCATCTGGCATCTGTTGAACTACAGAGGTGTTTTCCCTCAGGGCTGGGAGAAAATACCTTTGGGTGCTCTTCCTCTCCTGGTGGGTCTCCAGGAGGCAAATGTCCTTGGCAGCAGAGTGACGCTGGCACTTGGGCAGGGAAACAGAGAAGCCGTTTTGCTTTCCCAAAATGCCCTGCACCTACACCTACAGAATTGTGGGAAATAAACATGGTAGCTAGGGCCAGCTACTCCATTCTGCATAGAGGGCCAAGGAGATTCAAGAGTGACCAGCGGGAATCCCATCAGACATTTAAGGAGGCTAGGTGATTTCTTGCCCAACACAAGTGGCGCACAAAAGCCCATGGGACACTGAATCTCCCTTGGACTACCTAGCCCCATGAAGCTGTATGTGAGTTGCAAGAAAAATCAATTTCTATCAGCCAGAGGATGAGTCATTTGAACCCACCTAAACACAATTCTCCAAGAAAGGGGTTGCAATCAACCACAACCTCAATTAACCCACGGCCTTCGAGATGGTTGGATTACAACTTCCACCACCCCTAGCCAACATGGCTGGCAAAAGGAGTTGTAGTCCCAAACATTTGGACAATGCCAGCTTGGAGGTAGAGGCAAGAAAAAATTTGGATTAGACAAAAGTGGTTCTAAGTCATGACCGTCTTGCCTCCGCAGAAGAACTGAGTTGATGGCCAAGGGTCATAAATATTCACAGGACTTTTACGAAGAAGCCAAGAAAAATGGCGGGCCCACTCATTCCCCACCTCCCAGACCTTCTTTCCAGCTTCTTTCAGGCTTGCTGCAAAGAAGATAAGAACATTTGGTCCACAGCAGTCATGCTTACAAAAGTACTCCTCTCCTTACTGATTCTCCCAGAGAAGCAAATGGGCTTGACAGAGTGAAGCAATTCCAAAGTACTTCAAACACATACAAAAACAAGGTTTTAAAATGAGGCATCCCCTTCTCCCTCCCATTTCCCTAACTAAAGACAAAGAACATGGCTTGGAAACACTGCCAGCATATTTGGGAGATGATTCAAGTGTTCCACAGAGCAGTGCATGCCTTTTTCCTCACAGATGGGAAATCCAAAATTCCCTTGGTAGATGAAGACGCTCCATTGGCTTTGGGATTCAAGCTGTGTCAAAGGTCAGTTTGGGAACGGTACTTTCACAAATGATTATCTTTGAGGTTTTACCCACAGGCACGCTTCCTGGAATAACATAAATATCTGGCTATTTCTGGAGTTTTAAATGGGTCACCTCCCTCTATCATGTGCATTTTCCCTACTGTGAGTTGTCCACATGTTGGTTCGAGTGCAAAAATGAGTCGAGGTAATCTCAGATCTTCAGAACTAGTAAGGCATTGGAAGATTCAAAGCCGGTGTCTATCAAGGGCCAGGCCAGAACAGTAAATTCCCTCATCCCCTCCTTCAGGGATTTGAAAACTAGCTCCTGGTAGTGGGACCCATTACAAAGTACAGGTGTGAGAACTTTTGTGCAATGTGTAGGTGGGAGCTGGGTTTCAAACCTACCATCAAGGAGAAATGGCAAGGAGAAATCTGAGGGGTAGTCCTCCACAGGGCTGGGAAAAGTTCCTTTGGGGGACTACAGTCCCCATATTCCCCAAGCCAGCATGATGACAGGCAATTCTGGGAGTTGTGATCCAAACAAGGAAACCCTCCCAAGATCTGATTCTGTAATACTGTTGGTGAGCTCATCAGCAGAAGTTTTAGGACTTGTGTTTGACATCATTCAGAAAGGGATTATATGTGTGTTGGGAGGCAGGGAACAAAAATTGTCAAAGTTTTGGATGTTCAGGTACATGGAATGCAGCTCCGGATGGTGTCCACAGGTTGAGCACAATCAATCTCTAGTTGCAGAATGATGACAAAATCATTCAATCAGGACCTCTGACAAAGATTACTTGGAGGCTGTGTGCAGACTAGGAGAGGGCTTTTTGTGAAATGGGATGATCTGCTTCCATTCAGTATCACTGCTGGAAGGGAATCAAATTGGGTGCCAGTTGAAAACAAGAAACCAGTTTTCTGTGTGGAACATAAGTGTTTTGCCCACAAAAAGCACTGGCTGAAATGCATGATCGCAGCTATGAATGCACAACCCGGAGTTACACATTCATAACTGATTCGTATTCACAATCCCTACATATTCAATAGTGTAGGGAATATAGAGGGATTGTAAAAGTTCCCCAGTCCTGATTTATTGGGCAGCACCCTCTGTGAGCAACAGGGGTCTGGTCTTCTGTCAATCAGAAGCTAGTTGCCTAATGTTTCCACCTCCCACTTGCAAGCGCTCTCTAGTGTGAGAAGGAATTATGACAGGAATCTTGATTCTGACTGTCACACCAAAGATTGCTCACAAGAGTGGAGGGGACATCAGTCAGCTGCATCCCAATCCATAGGAGAACAGATCTCTGTCACTGTCAGCAGCTGCTGCCTGGTAAGTCAGGAATAGAGAGTCAGGCCAGGATGAAATCTATGTAAGTAGCTGGTCTAGAATCTCAGCCCACATGCTTTTCTATGCAGAGTAATTCCTCCACAACACCTCAGAACATTCAAATACTGGATGAAAACTGCACGAAATTTTCACTGGTCTGTTATTCTTCCAGACAGGGCTTCTCAGCTATCAGAAAATCTGTTTTTCAACCTGGAAAGAAATAGTGAGGAATATTCTTTCCGTTCCTACTGTGCAGCACATGCCCTCAGTATGTGCCTTCAAGTTACCTGTCAATTTATGGCAACCCCATAAGGGGAGGCCGATCAGGGTCACACACAGCCATGCTTCCCAGATGGCAGTGGGATTGAAGCAAGGCTCAGGCCAATCAGCACTGTGCTTTGTGCTCCCATGTGGGGCTAACGTGGTGAATGGAGGATGGAGAGATAATACGGCATTTGTGTCCAAACAGCCAACTTATCTCTAAAATTATGCATATCTCTACACAGCTATGACTTCATGGGAAAACTATTGTGGTTGGTGGGGATGGAATTGCCAAAGAAGAGCTAAATGAGAGCTCATACTGTACTGGTTCAAAGGACGTTGTTTCGGCATACATTTAAATTCAAGCCAGGCTGGATTCTCCTTGGAGATGCTCCGTCACCTCAGTACTAGCTTTCCTTCAACCTCATCCTTATCTATCAAGGGACGTCTGGTTGAGGAGCTAAGTCATTTCAATGTAGTACCTGAAAAGTAAAACCATGGCATGCTACTTCTAAGGGGGCTTTCTTATGAGGAGATGTGCCATTTGGCATCTACGCTGGCCAAAGCGTCTCCCACCGTTTTAAAAAAAGAAATATGTCCAGCACAGGTCAAAGGTTGTCAGCTTTCCACACAAGGGCCAGTTGGTGGTCCCTAAAGCAAGGTCAACATTCATTCCCCTGAAATGCAAGTTTCAGGAGATGGTGGAGGACACCCCTCGTCCTTCTCATTTTCCAAGGCTTGTGTGGAGGAGTCCACAGTCCCTTGTGATCCCTCAGGTTCTTCCGGAGAAGGAGGACTGGTCTTGTCCACTTGCTGATCCTCAACAGAAGATGGGGCCTCTTCTCCTTGGATCTCGACAGGTTCTGAGTCTTGTGGAGATATCTCCGCAGGCACCTTGGACACTTCCTGGGGTCCATCCTGTGTTTTAGGAGGCCCTTCTTCCTCTTCTTTTTCCTCACCACCATTTGCCTTCACTGCTTCCTCCTCCTCTGGGCTTGGCCTCTCCTCTCCTTTGGCACTTTCCCCATTCATGGTGACAGCCTTGTTGGGAGATTTGAGGTTTTGAGCAGCTGCTAAGATGTCCGCCTGCAATTGCTTGGTGGAGTCAACAGGTTCTTCTTGCTTGGTGTCAGTGGGCTTCTCAGGGACCTCACTAAAGGCTTTGGCCCCTCCTGACTTGTCATTCTGGTCCACATACTTCTTTTTCGGGAAAGACGATGGGTAGTAGGCTGAGGCCTTGTGTTTCTGGCGAACAATGACAGCGGCACACACAATGAAGAGGAAGATAAAGATCAAAGAGCCCACGACGATGATCAGCAGCATGTATTCCTGGAAGAAGTCCACAATTCCATCCAGGATGTTGAAAGGGGTCGACGTTCCATTGACAGAGCTCACGATGTCAGCGGTGGGATATGGGTCCAATGTTGCACTCGCAGGGGGTGGAATGGAGGACGCCCCCTCAGTCTCTCCGCTGCCTCCATTGTCTTCCAGGGCCGGGTTCTGGATGGACATCAAGGCACACAAAGGAGCCATCAGGACAACCCAAAGGCAGATGTTTGTCATGACGGCCATTTTGTCAATTGGGCATCCAAGGCGGTCTCTGCAACAAATAGACACATGAAGGATTTGTTAATTCCTCCATCTATAGCACTTGGAACAAACTAAGCAAGGTAGAGATGGAAAGCATATTCATTGCTATTTATTTCCCAGTAGAAAAATGGGCTTCTCAACACTCAGGAAACCCAATTGGGAAAGAGAACACAGAAGTGAGAACGTTTTGCCGTTTTTCGCCTGGTATTTGCGTTTTTCACCTGGTATTTGTTTTGAGAAACAAAACAAAGAAAAACAAAAAAAACCCACATATTTATTTTTGTACAAGAACCACTGTTTCCTGTGACTTTTTTTGATGCAAAAATTCTGGTTTTGGAGCAAAAACACAATTTTTGAACAAAAAAAAAGCCATGTATGTTTCTGGAATGGTCAGGAAAGCCACATTCTAATACAAAAATACACTATTTCCAGAAAAACACATATTTTCTGCAAAAGAAAGAAAACAAACACATATATTTCTGAGCAGAAATATTTCCCCAAACACTTCAGGATCTGCGAAGACCCGGCAAAAAGTGCACACCCTTCTTGCTTCTGTGTTATATTTCCCAAGGTGAAAACTGCACCTTGGGAAGTGGGGGTGGGCGTGTCCTACAGAAATGATTAAATAGCCAAAGATTTTCATCTATAAAATAATATTCTTCCCTCTTGGAGAACATTTCTCATTTCCAGTTGGGAGAAGTTGCAAAGGTGACAGTGAAGCTCTTTGCACATGTTCAGGGCCCTCCTCCATCTGTTTCAACAGCTTCCCATAATCCATGAGTGAGGGGCTGAAAATAATTTTTGGACTCAGTTCTCGGGAGCTCCCTACCTCCAACTGAGCCAAAGTGTCAACAATGGGAAACAAAGGCGATAAGAAAAGGAGTTTAAGCCATTTCTACTTGAGTCCTTGCAGGAGAAATAGGCAAAGCTAACCAAAGGAACATTTCCTTTGAGGACTACAACACCCAGGATCCCCAGCTGGCTGGAGGATTCTGGGTGTTCTAGTCCCCAAAGGGAACATTCCTATGCTCTGGGTCTCAGGAGAGGTGATCTTTCAGTCCCTTTTTGAACTAAAACTTGAAATTCCAACGGTTGCATTTCTCAGGGCACCGAGCCTGAGCTGCCTCCACATCCAAGTTGCTGGGACTGTTCAGATTTAAAAGCACCCAGACGCCATCCTGAGCAAACTCCAGCTGGCTGGCCGAGAAATTCCAGAGACTTGAGGCTGAAACTGGAAACTTTCACACAGCCAAGCCGGCGCGGATGCCAGCCCCCAGCCCCTGCTGGTTGAGCTTACAGTTGACTTTAACAACTGTTAATTTGGTCGGAGAAAAGATACTGGTCTTCTTTTGTCCAGAGGACCGCAGCATCCAGCTGTTACTTTGGGAAACAAAGAGGCCCTTTCGAGACCATCTCAGAAGCCTGACCATCGGCCCTCAAAGTCGGGTTGCCAGATCTCAGGGCCTGGCCTGGAGTCTCCAGTTTTCACAGGTCCTGGTAGACGACAAGGGTGCAAATTCTCCAGTGTTGGTGGGCTCAGCTCAAGGCAAGAGGATTGGGCTGTGTGAAAACCTCCAGCTCAGCTAGCAGAGCACCGGCTTGATCCGGTTGGAATTTAAGAGAGAAACCTTCACTAACAGGGCTGTCCGAAGAGCAAAGTGAAATGAGGGAGTTATCCCTTCCCACTTCCTTGGGGAAATGGGAGAAGGCAGGTGGGAGAAGGGGGAAGCATAGCAGAGTGGAAGGTGAACCCTGGCACTGCAAGGACAGGGAGGGAAGGAGGAAATGAACCACATCAATACACAGAGCCCCCTGGAGAGTCTTTGCAACAAGAAAAGGAATCTGAAATTCCAAACAGGAAATATGTTCTCTGCCTGCCTCTGTGTGTTTGAATGACAAGCTATGAGCAACTGTGTTAATGCAGAATGCCCCATGATGACGTCCCCAGCAATCTAGGCCTCAGGTTTGGGTCCAGAAACCTCAGGACTTGGGACAACCCTGAACTAGCAACTCTACCCCAAAGCCCTGCCCCATATCCCAAGCACTGGCCTGGAACAGCCACTCTGCACGTACTCAGAGGCATACTTGTTTCTCCTTGTTTCTCTTTCCTGCTCTTTCCAAAGCTTTCTCAACAGCCTTTCTTTCTTTCCTCTCCTGAAACCAGATGTTCCAAGAGGCTGGGTTTGCAACACATTTTTCACGGTCCATCCGGGCGCAACTCAGCCCATGCAACCTCTGCCTATATTAGATGGCTCCCTGAAAAACTGCAAACAACAACCCAGGATGTGGTTTGGCCATCTGGATTTCCCTGCAGCTGGAACGGCCGGAGATGTCTGGACAAAGCCTCAGAGGGATTTAAAAAGTTCAAATGCTCAACCCTGTTGACTCAGACCCAAGCATCCTGTTTCTAACTGAGGACAGCCAAGACGCTCCCAAAAAGGGCCCAAAAGTCAGTTGGTTGGTCCCTCTCTCCCTCCCCTCTCTCTCTCTCTCTCATGCGCAGGTCCTATCATCTTTTGCATTTGGCCCTCAGGAGGCACACAGCCTTTGCATGTGGAGGTTTCATTTTGGCACCATGGTACCTCCCTGCTGATAGAGATCTCCTTGGAGAACTTAAATGTAATAACCTCATGTTGATCTGGGTCTCTATGGGGCTTCACAAGAGACAATTTGAAATCTCCATAGAAAGGAACATGCTTAACTATTCCACTTGTCAAGCTAGCAGCCTGGATGATTTTGAGAGATATTTTCTTACGGTCTCCCCTGCCACCTACCCTAGAACTCAGAATCAAAGCTGGCAAAAGTTCCTTTTACAGGTGACAGCTTCCAGCATCCCTTGGCCAGCATCAGCCTTCTCTGACTGTTTCTCTCTCCATGCTTGGTATTTCAAGATACACTACCACTAAACATGGAGGCTTCACCGAGTACCAGCAGCTAAGCTGTTGCTATCCCACCTCCCATCCGCAGAACCTGGTTCGAGCTCTGGAAACCTTGCAAGACCTCAGAAGAACATTTCTTCCCACCGGCCAGGAAGGGAGGTTGGAAAAGATTCTCTTTCCTGATAATGATGGCCAACATGCCAGGGGGTGGATTTGGCAGTTTGTAGTCCAAAAAGAACCTTCAAAGCCCAGGCCAATAGGATCTGAGAGCCAGTTTCTTTTAGGGCAATCCAGATGGGAAGCTGTTGTTGCAGGGCAAGAGAGGAATGAGGGAACTGCCCCCTAAATAAGAATTCTGTCCCCCCAATGAAATTTTCCATCGTTCTCTACATTCTTCACACTGCAGTAACTTAAAACTTCAGTTGAATGTTGCCTGCTTCTTTGCTTTGGATGCCTAAACTCTGGCCATTTCCACACTAGACTGTTTCAGTGCTATTATTCTGTTTTCAACATCCTATGGAATCCTGGGGTTTGCAGTTTAGGGAGGGGCCTCAAATGCCATCCTCTGCCGCATCAGAGACTAGGGCCACTTCTGCACTAGAACCCCTCCCTAAACTGCAAACCCCAAGATTCCATAGGATGTTGAAAGCAGAATAATAGCACTATAACAGTCTAGTGCGGAAATGGCCAGAATTTCCAAAAGTCCTACATGTGAGTGATTTTCAATGTTCCACTCACAGCGGGAGGAGGAAGGAAAAACCGGGACATTTTAAAGGCAGTTGAAAAAATGGGACAGCAGAATATTAACCAGGGCTCTCCCTGCGAAATCAGGACAGTTGGATATGTTATCATCCACTTTTTGTGTGTTACCTGACTGAGCAAAACTGCAGGGGACCAGGCTGTTGGTCTCTCCAAAATTGCAGGCAAAGATGGGCACATCCTAGATTTCCGTGGGCTCGGAGCTCCCATTTGGGAAACGGCTCCAGGGCCCCAACCCCATGCATTCGGCCTCGGTGGCGCCTGCAACCTCTGTTTCCCAGACTGCAGTGACTTTGTGCACGCTCCAGTCTTCCAGCTAAAAAAAAAAAATTAAAGGCCTTCCCCCCTCCACTTTCCTCCTCCCCAGATGCATAATGCATTCCCTAAATCCACTGGAGTTTTAAAAGCTGTGTAACTCGAGCCTTCCCAGGTCTCTTCTGGAGAAGAACAAATCAACTGGTAATTAAATCAACCGTCCAGACCTTGGCTCTGGGAGTGCGCAGCAAAACTTCCCCAGTAACCCAGCTGCAAAAACTGGACAGAATGCAAGCTTGGTGAGTGGAGCAGGCAACAGTTCCAGATTCACACCACGGGGGGTGGTGGACTACAACTCCCAGAATCCCCCAGTCGGTAGGGACGGGAGACTGCCAGAATTCCCTCCACCCTTTCTAAATTCAATGCTGTTGTTAGGTATACGCAAGGTGTATACCTAAGAAGGTTCTTCATTAGTCACTGTAACAGTAGAAGCAACAGTGTATTTGGAAGTTAGAACTTTTATGGAGGAAAAAAACAGATACCAATCGACCAACTGCATGAGAAACCAGGAGAAATTTACTTTGTACTCCTTCCCTCTGGACTTCTAAGCTCAATTCCTGCTCTAGGTTGCAAGCCCCAGTGGTTTCCATTTTCTGGCAGTGTGCAGAGTAGCAACTGAGCATGTGCAGAGTGCATTCCACACCCCTGACAGATGCCAGCTGATGAGTGATACGCCCAGTGCTTATAACCAGAGCTTGGGAAGGGTAACTTTTTGGACTACAGCACCCAGTATGTCCACACAGCTGAGCCAGTGATTGGCTAGGGGATACTGAGAGTTGTAGTCCAAAAATATTTTTTTCCCCAAAGTCTGCTTCTGCTTCTGTTCTAGCATTAAAAGAAGCTCTGACTCACTCAAGCCTGATCCAACCCACTTCCTTGCTCCAAATAGCCATCCAGCACCAGGCAGAAAGTCCTATGGTAGAAGCTATTATTAGCTTCTCAATTTGCCTAGATTTTAAGAATATCTGGGATTTGTAGGCTAAGAAGAACAAAGAAGAGGGAGGGAGAAGAGTAACAAGTTTGTTTCCAGGATCTGCAAAATGCCCTTCCCCATGGAGCCCCAAGTGCTGGTTGAGTTCAACTCGCCTATGGTGAGCAAATCCCCTCAACGAGCAACTCACTCTTTTCTAACCTAGCCTGCCCTGTTTCTTTTATTTTGGCTTCCCGACTTGCCATTTCATTTATGAGTTCATTTCCCCCCCGCTTCTGTTTTGTTTTCAAATGGGCTTCCTTTCGTTGTCTGATCCACTGTCTCTCTTGTGGCTACAGGATTGTGCTGCTTTATTGATGTTATTTCAGTATTTTTACATTCTCCTCGGAAGCCACCTTTGGCCCAGGTTTTTCAAAAAATCCTCTTTTAAAAAAAAAAAGAAAAAAGAAAAAAGTATATCGCAGGGCACAGGGCAAATGAATCACATCCCGAAGACTCAGCCAACTTCTAGTTGACTCTACAGTGAGACCAGGCCTCGAAAAATGGCAGCTTGAATGGTATCAGAAATGTTAAGGGCTCCCACTTCTCCTACAAACACATGCAATACTTGCAGTGATGGCACAGAGGAGTGAGTGTAGATTTGGGTCTGGAAACTGTGAGTCGCACATCAATGGGTTTTGCTCGGCCTAGGTGAGCCAAACTCAGCTGTACGTAGAACAAAGTCCAGTCAGCAGGGCACAGCACACAATCAAGTGATCGTTTTTGGACTACAACTTCCAGAATTCCCATACTGGCTGGGGATTCTGGGAGTTGTAGTTTTAAAAAGAGCTTCCTCGAGTTCAGATGGGAAGGAAAGACTGGGCAACCACAGGGAGAATGGGATGCTTTTCGTATTTGTGTGTGTGTGTGTGTGTGTGTGTGTGTGTGAGAGAGAGAGAGAGAGAGAGAGAGAGAGAGAGAGAGACTTTATTTTAAAAATCCAAGAGTTTATTTTAAAAATCTACAAGTCACATCCTTAAAAAGGTAGGCAAATTGCAGGGTAGGGTTCCCATCAGCCTCTGCAGCCACGTGGCTGCGGAAGGGTACCACAGCTCTGCAAATATTTCTCACTCTGCTAAAGACTGCCAAGTTTACCATTTGGGGAGGCAAGGAGCAGAAATTGCCCACATCTGACTTCTTTCTTCATATACCAGGACCTCCACCCTGAACCCCTCCTGGTTGTGTGAAAGGAGTTGTCCACCCCTCTTTTTTTAAAAAAGAAACTTTTCATCACCCATATCCCCTCTGAGCATGTGCAGAGTGCAGAATCCCCTATGCCAGATACAGCACCTTCTCTGTGGGAATAAGTGATGGGGAGATGCCAGATTGCCAAAAAGGAACTTGGCTAGTTGTAACAGAGTCTCTCACCTTCAGAAACGAATATGCCAAAGAAATTGTAGTTTCCCACGCAGAGGAGGCTTTCCGGACACGCAGGGATGGAGGGACCCGGAGAAAGCTGTAGTACACATGGTCAGAGCTTGGAAAAGGAACTTTTCCTGGGGGGAAGTTCCTCCTCCAAGCCCTGCGTGACAGTCCGTGTCGGCTGAAATGACTGAGGATGCCTTAAATGCACTCCTGTTTCAGTTTGAAAAATGTCTCCGGAGCATATAATCTAAAATGTTATCTCAGTTATTTCCAGCGAGAGACCTTTTTAACAATCCCATCAGAGAGGTTAAGACCAGGCCGCCTTGCCCAAGGCTGGCGGTTGCGGATAGGGGATGATGGGTGTTGCAATCCGACCCGCCTGGAAGGCTGTGGGGAGGGGGCTGCGTTCCTCGTTTTCACAGACCCGCCGCTCTTGCGAGCAGAGCTCGGGAAGGAAGGTGGCAGTTTTGGACGACAAAGCCCAGAATCCCACCCCCGCCGGGGCTTCTGGGCTTTGCAGTCCAACCGATCCCCGCGTCTCGGCGAGGGCATGACTCTCAGAAGGGCGAGGAAAGCTCTTCCCAAAACTTCTGGGAAATTCAGTCCCAGAAATTCAGCCTTTACAGAAAAAAAAAGTCTTTTCTTTCGGGGATGCTCATTGCCCAAATCCACCGCCTCGTTTTCCCCTCTGGCCCTTTCATCCCAGAATCAGGGGGCGTGGGGCGGGAGAGTGGTTGGCCATGCAGGCGCACGGTGGATGCTGAGAGTTGCAGTCCCCCTCCCAGAAAAGGGAGCTTTCCTCGGCTCTGAGGCAGAAGGAAGAAAGGAGTGAGAAGAGAGGAGAGCAGAGGAGGGGAGCTGTGACTCACCAGTGGGGCCTGGCGGGTGGATCGGGCCCCCCGTGGGTACTCGGTTCCCGGGCGATGGAGCGGCGTGGGCGCTGGGCTGGGCGCGCTCGGCTTCCCCGCTTCGCCGCCTCTTCTCGCGGCTCTGCGCCCGGCCGGCCCGTTGGCATTAAATCTGGTTTCAGGAGGGGACCGGGAGAGAAGGAGAGGAGGGGAGGGGAGGGGAGGGGAGGGCCCGGGCTTGGCCTGCCTCCTGGCCGCTGGAGGGGCCCGTGCCCTCCCCAACCAGAGAGAGAGAGAGAAGGGGAGGAGAAGGGGCCAGGGAAGGAAAGGAGAGAGGGCTGGGGGAGAAGAGGTCCGGAAAAGAAAGTAGGAAAGCGGAGAGGAGAGGAAGAGAAGGGACATAAGAGGGGAAGGAAGGGAAGGAGGAAGGGAGACAAGAGGGAAAGAAGAGAAGGGAGAAGGAGGGAAAGAGAAGGGAGAAAGCCAAGAGGAGAAGAGAAGAAGGGACATAAGAGGGGAAGGAAGGAAGGAGAGGGAAGGGGGAAAGCCAAGGGGGAAGAGAGGAAAGGGAGAGAAGGAGGAAGGAAGGAAAGAGAAGGGAGAATGCCGAGAGGAGAGGAAGGGAAATAATAGGGAAAGGAAGGAAAGTTGGAGATGGGCCAGCCAGGGCAGGAGGAAATCCAAGAGGAAAGGAAGGAATATGGGAGAATAGAGGGAAAGAAGAGAAGAAAGAAGGAGGAAAAGAGAAGGGAGAACACCAGGAGCAAAGGAGAGGAGAAGAAGGGACATAAGAGGGAAAGGAAGGGGAGGAGGAAAGCCAAGAGGGAAGGAAGGAAGAAGGGGGAAAGGAAGAATGGGAGAGAAGGAAGAAGGAGGGACAAAGAAGGAAGAAAGCCGAGAGGAGGGGAGAAGAAGGGACATAAGAGGGAAAGGAAGAGAAGTTGGGGATGAGCTAGCCAGGGAAGGAAGAAAGCCAAGGGGAAAAGAAGGAAAATGGGAGAAAAGAGGGAAAGAAGAGAAGGAGAAGGAGGGAAAGAGAAGGGAGAATGCTAAGAGGACAGGAGAAGAAGGGACGTAAGAGGGAAAGGAAGGGAAGTGAGGGATTGTAGCCTCTGATGTAGGAATTTGACCAATATATCTGCACTGGAAAACAGCATTTTCCTGCACTTTCTACTCTGCTCTGAAGATGCAACCTATTTCTGTGCAGAAAATGCTGTTTTTTACACAAAGTAACCATATATATATATATATATATATGTTCGGTACAATACTTGTTTGGTGTTCTCTGTGTGTGTGTGTGTGTGTGCACAAGCACACACACACACACACAAAAACATATATATAGGGCACTGAACAAGTCCCAAAATGCAGGTAGTCTTTGAACACTGCATAGTTTTCAAAGACTTTCTAACAGTGAAAAGAAAATTGCTAAAATGCCTTCTTTTTCCCTTTGAGAGGAAAATTGGAAAATCTAGCAGTTACATCCCTGCTAGAAATCTGGGGACTAAAGTATAGTTTTGCAGGGGGCAGAATTCTTATGCAGGGGAAAACTCTGATTCCTCCCCCCTCCATAGCTATACACCTAACCATTTTCCTGAGAGATCCTTAAGGGCTGAGAATCCAGGACAAGAGAAACCACAAGGAAACAGACCACAAAGGGTTAAGGGTTTCCTGAGAAAACCCAAAATCAGAAAAATCTCCCCCATGCCCTATCAGCCTCAGCCAAGGGCTGCTGTCCAGTCCCACGTCCTGTGGGACCCCCAACGACCGAGCGCATCATTTCCCACAAGAAATGGAGATGAAAAAGGGGCAGAGCGGGAAGGAAAATATTTCAAGGAATCTCTCTGCATTGGGATTTTCCAAAAAGAATAATTGTGTTTTCCACCATTTCCTGGGGGAAAAAACCCTCCACAGAACCACTGTAGTAGTGTATGGGGCAGGAGAAGTTACTTCGTAGGACTGAGATGCTGTTTGCCAAGGGTAGAGCAGCTAGGGTTGAGTAACCAGCTCCGGCTCACCATCAACCTTGAAGGACCATGCTGCGGTAACCTTGGCATCACACTGTTTGTGTGTTGCTGGGTAGGCTAGCACAACTGCCAAGAAAGCACAACAACAGCACAGATGTCCGGGTTGCCTTTATCTATCAGATCCGACAATGGCCCCAGCTTCCTCGACAAGGTGCTGCAAGGAGTAAATCGGCTGCTTGGTATCCAGTGGAAGCTGCATTGTGCATACCGGCCCCAGAGTTCCGGGCAAGTAGAAAGAATGAATCGGACTCTCAAATCACATCTGGCCAAACTATGTCAAGAAACAAAATTGAAATGGGTGGAGATGTTGCCCTTGGCTCTGTTTAGAATTCGGTGCACTCCTCACAGAGTCACCAAACTGTCCCCCTTCGAATTAATGTACGGGAGACCCCCTCAGATCCTTTCGGGGTTAAGGGGGGACATTCAGGAACTAGGAAATGTCAGTCTACAGCAAGAAGTGCAGGCGCTAGGTAAAACTTTGCAGTCGCAGCGCCGTCATGCAATAGAAAATAGGTTCCCCATCCCTATCACTGAGGTTCACCCTTTCCAGCCAGGGGATGAGGTTTGGGTTAAGGACTGGAGATCTGATCCATTGACTCCCCAGTGGAAAGGACCAAAAACTGTCATTCTTTCCACCCCCACAGCTGTAAAGGTGGCTGGTATAAAACCTTGGATACATTGGACACGTGTAAAGCGAGCAAAAGGGGGGTGGTCGGTAGCTGGGGACCCTACTAACCCACTCAAGCTCACCTTGAAGAAGCGGCAGGGAGATTCAGGCTGAGTTAACTATTACCACTCCGGAAGCTGGTAATTCCACGTACAACTAAGCCTGCACCTGGAGAAGGAAAGAAGACGGGGGCTAGGCTTTATCGCTGCTGTCCAGGATTCCAGCAGCCCTGCATACAACCAGACCCCAGGAAGCCCGGGAAGGCACGTAATACTAACATGCATTTTATATTACTCTTATTATTCTCTGTGTATATGATATTTGTAAGCAATGCTCAAGGGGCTGAAGAGATAGCATCCCCACGTTTGGCTGATAACTATTGGTTACACCTAGCTAATATAACTGGGGTAGATCATTTCTGTTTGCCACAGGGAGTTCCTGCCAATAGACTCATTAATTCATGTCTGATACCGATGTGTAGGCAGCCAAGCCAAATCCAGGATAGTACCCACTACCGGAGTTCGATCTTTAGCCACTTAGACATGTCGTATGCTCGCAGCACAGATTGGGGGGTCACTTCAAATTCTCTACCCCTAACTGAGTTCACTTTAAGAACTCCTATAGTAGCGGGAGCCAATACTACCTGCGTGCGCATGATAAATTGTCGGAGTAAGAATAGCCAATGCAAGGTTGCTCCAGGACCTCCGATTCCTTGCAAGGAGACCCAAAATATATCTTATTACCAAGGTCGTGTTCTTTTACCTCATGGCTGGTTCTGGACCTGTGGGTCTCGAACCTGGTCATACATACCAGCCTATCTGTCTGACACTCAACCTTGCTGCCTTAGCCGTCTGGTAACAGTCCTTCCTCCATGGCCTCAGAAGCGAGACCGTAGAGCTCGAGCCGCCCCTCTAGATGAGAACTGTGACGGCCAATCACACTTACGGTCGGACGAGGAGAAAATAGCGTTAGCATCCTCCCTGGTTGGAATAACAGGATTGGCTCTGGAGGACGGACTAGAAATAAATAGATTAGCCTGCACGCTAGTCAAAAGCATAAACGCTACTTCCAAAGCATTATCCTTGCTTAACAAAGAACAACGGGAACTAAGGAATGCTGTATTGGAAAATCGGGCAGGCGTTGACTATGTCTTCCTTCTCCATCATGTAGGATGTGAAAAGCATCGGAAATTGTGCTGTTTCAACTTGTCTGATAACAGCAACGCGATCGAAGCACAAATTAACAAACTGCACGAAGTAGTAAAGGATATAAATGAAGGGGATGATAGCTGGTGGAAGTGGCTCGCATCTTGGTTACCAAACCTGAATTGGCTAAATTTTGTTGCCAGTAGTGCTAATATTCCTGTTTCTGTGTATATGCTTTCCTTGTTTTATACAATGTATAAGTAATATGCTTCAAATTATTTCCAGTAAGAGAGCAGCTCTGTACGCTTTGATGGCTCAGCCTGACGCTGTTTTATGATACAACGTCATGAAATGCTATAATTGTTTAGAAATTATGCATTTAAGGGGGGAAATGATATAGGTATGAATTAGAAATAATAAAGTAGAAATAAAGTAGAAGCTGGGGGCTTAGGTCAGAGGAACGGAGAAAGATTTAAGAAGGGTGAAAAGGTCACGAGAGCCAATGTATCAGGTAGCTAGGATGTTGATCACGTAGCCAGGGTGTCGTTTGCTTATTGACTGGCTGCGGTAATTGCAGATTGTAGATAAGCACTTTCCGGGGTCTGAGTGCAGGGGTAATTAGCTAGTAACAGCATGTGGTATTTGTGACCCCGGAGGGGCGGGCCGAGACATGCCTGCGATCTTTGCCTGTGATCTTTGTGTATGCTGTGAACCTTGTCTATAAAAGAGCAGTGAAACTTGAATTCAGGGCTTTTGGTCTTTTGGAGACATCCAGCCAAAAGCCCGCGCGTAATAAATTATTCTTTTTCTTGCTCTGTGGTCTCTGTGTTCTCTAGGCTCCTGCAACACAGCCATAGACAACAACTCTACTGGTTGGGGGATTCTGGGAGCTGTTGTCCCAGAAAGAAACATTTGCAGGCTCTGAATGATGATCCAACCAACTCCAGTAGAACAGCAAAAGGACAGAGGCTGTGAAAAGTGAGCAGAGAACAGGGAGATCCTGCAAGGAGCGGGTAAAGTGTAGCAGGCAGTGAGGGACTTCCTGTAACCCAGGAAGCTAAACTGGCCTAGGAAGACCCAAAAACATGGTGAAAATAGCCCCCATCTGCCCCAAAGAGTAGGTGCGGAGAGGAATGCACCCGCCCAAGGTCTTCCAAAGGACTAATTCTACCATCTCCCCTTCTACAGTTGCCTACACCCATCCTATAGCAAAGCCCCCCCCCAATGTTCACTTCCAGCCTCTCTTTTCAGAGGCACCACAAGAAATACACAGCATTGTCTTGCTCCTGATAGTACTCTGGCATAAGTTGCCCTACACAAGCAGAGTGGTTTTTCTGGGCAAAACACAACAGTCGCATGCAACCAACAGTGGTGTGAGTGGAGTTGTGCATGCAGGAGCACATTCAGCTACACAGAGGAGCATGTGAAGGCACATAACCTCTATGGCTTGCCATTGCTACTGCAGTTCCACAACAGACTGTCAGCCACACGTGTTGAGCATCGATCCATCTACGTTGCACTACTTTGTATTCACTCCAAAGGTTGTGGAATGTCACTCCACCAGCAGGTAGTTACACTAGGTTGAATCAATGGCCCTTTCCACACTAGATTGTTATAGTGCTATTATTCCACTTTCTTTCTCTTTTTTTTAAGTTTATTAATGCTTTATTAAAACACAAAATAACAATCATCCCCCTTTCATACCCAACCACAAGAATTATACATAGAAATATTTACATACCTACAAACCATACAATCGTCACATCTACATACATCCAAATTGTCGTTTCTACTACGAAGATTCTTCTTATCTTCTTTTCCATCTTCTTTTCTCAATTTCACTTCCTAGGTTCACCTATCCCCAGTTCTTTTTACGTAAATCATAAACCCTTTCTCTTCTTTACTACCCTATAATGGTTACCCCAATATACATTTTCATTATTTTATTAGTCCATTTCGCTTTAATTCCGTATCATTCCATACTTTTTACCTTTATTCTTAACAGGAATATGTCTATCTTCTAATTTCGGAGAATCCCTTCTCTTCTCTCAATTAATTTCCAACTTTAGCTCCTTCTAAGTACTCCTCAAGTTTTCTCCATTTCTCTTCAAATTTTCCATGCATTTTTCCCTGAATCATCCCAGTTAATTTATCCATATTTTTCATCTCTACAACTTTTAACAACCATTCAACTATTTGGGGTGTATCATTATTCTTCCATCTCTGGGGTTTGCAGTTTAGGGAGGGGCCTCAAAGGCTCAATCCCAGGATTCCATAGGATGTTGAAAGTGGAATAATAGCACTATAGCAGTCCAGTGCGGAAATGGGCTATGTAACATCTTGGCATAGGGGCATAGGATGAGACAGAAGGAATTTAATAAATCAATAAATAGATATAAAGTGGTAACTTTCCATCACCCCCTATTTACATCACTTGACCTTCTGGGCCAAGACTTGGGTGAAGGGATTTCAGCACCTTGGACAGGGATCACTGCCAACTTAAAGTGGGAAATAGGCAGGAAGTTTGGAACAGAACCCAAAGCATTTGGGAGACAGTGGCAGAGCCTGGAGCGCATTGGGGGGCAGGCAGAGGGAGGACAGAGGGGCAGCGGCATGGCCACAGCCCATGGAGGCAGGGCTACAGTGTGTGGGGGCGTGGTTACAACAGACGGGGCAAGGCTACAGCATGCGAGGGGGGGCTACAGCACATGGGAGAGGGCAAGCAAGGAGCCACAGCACCCCAAAAAAATGCTGCCAGGGGCGCACCACCCCGATCACTTTCCCATCCCTATGCAACTGTTGGCAGGGTATGGGTTGCCTTTTTAAATAAGCCACATTCGAGAACCTCCTGCTCTGTCCCTTTGCCATGACAAAAGCTTTAAAACAGCACAATTTACAGAAGGAGTGAGTCATCTCTCACTGGAGGCATGTAGAATTTTATGCCCAGTAAAATATGATGTGTTATCATAAATCACCTTCTGGCTGTGGATGACTTTGGCAAAGAGAGTAAAGAGCCAATATAATCACCCTGAGAAGGGCGTTCCACAGCCAAGGAGCAGCCACAAAGAAGGCCTTCTCCTGTATTCAGCGCAGACATACCTCTGAGGGTGGTGCGAAATCAATCAGAGAAATAGAAGAAGAACAAGAGAGACCTCTTCCACAAGATCCTAGGAATTAAACGAAAACTTAAACCAAGAGCAGGGACGACCAGCAAGGGAACACATTGCATGACCAAGTAGAAATAAAAAGACAATGGAAACAATACACAGTAGAACTGTATAAAAGAGATGAAAAGTTGGCAGATTCATTCAATGAAGAACCATATGAAGATGAATTTCCAGTTTTAAAAAGTGAAGTGAAAGCTATACTCAGAGCTTTTGGGAGAAATAAATAGCCAGGAATGGATGACAAACGGATAGAGATGCTTCAGTCTACAATCTACTCTAAAACCTGTCAAGAAATATGGAAAACAAAAGAATGGCCCAGAAATTGGAAATGCTTAATATACATTCCAATTCCTAAGAAAGGGGACATCAGGGATTGTAGTAACCACTGGATTGTTGCATTAATTTCCCACACATGCACAAAATCTTACAACAAAGACTTCTACTGGCCAGAAATGCCTGATCTCCAAGCTGGGTTCAGAAAAGGGAGAGGTGCTAGGGATCGTGTTACAAATATACATTAGATAGCAGAGCACACCAAAGAATGCCAGAAGAAAACCAGCCTGTGCTTTATAGATTTTAGCAAAGCCTTTGACGATGTAGATCATGAAAAACTGTGGATTGCTCTTTAAACGATGAGTGTGACACAACATCTGATTAACCAACACTAGGGGCACGAGGCCACTCTTTTGAAATGTGGAGTTGGAGGAGAGTTCTATGGTTACCATGGACGGCTGAAGGACAAGTGAACGGGTTCTGGAGCCAGGGAAGCCTGAACTCTCCCTTCCGGGCAGAGGCCGGGACTCAATGGCCACCGAGGTCCATTCCAACCCCTGTGATTCTGTGGCTCACAAGGACCATGGCCTGGCTTTGGAGAGGCCGGGGGTGCTTGATTGGGATGTGGGACCATCAGGCTGGTCAGACTGGGACTCCCCCAGACTGACCCAGATGGAAGGACCCTGGCCAGAGGCCTTTGTGATGCGGGAGTGACTCAGAGAGACAGAGGCCAATCCGGGCACAGACACTCTCACAGCCACTTTGCTCTTCAAGGCGAAGGTGTGCTTCAAACCATGGAGGTGACTTGGACCTTTCTGGGCTTCCTGGGCTTCCTTATCTTATGGGTGGCCTCTCCTTTCCTGGTAAGAGAAAGGGCTTGACGGGATTATCTGGGCGGCTCCTGAGCTCCAGGCAGACCACCCGAGAGTATCAGGCCTTGCTTCCACTTCAGCTGCCATGGCTCCCTCCTCTGGGGTCCTGGGATTTGTCGGTTGAGGGTGGGAATATTTAGAATTCTCTACAAGAAACTCCTGTTGCCTCTCCCGGCTGGAAGTCCCAGAGACCACAGGATGCAGCCATGGAGGCAAAGCAGTGCCAAAGTGCTATGATTTTGCTCCGGGGGTCCCTGCATAGCAGGGGTGGGCAACTGAAGCAAGGGCGGGAGCCAGGCCTCTTCTTGTAAGCCGTGGGACCTATGGAGACCCCGCCGCTGGTGGGTGAAGCCAAAACGAAGGTGCCCAAAGTTGCCCTTCCAGGTTGTCTTTCCAAAATCTGATCGAAGCATGCGTGTATTTATGATAAGGTCCACAGGGACTGTGCCCCCTGTTCTGTAGCAGAATTGGGGTTCCATGGTCTTACTGGGAGGATACAGCCTTTATGTATTTATGTATTTATTTATTTTTGGTCCCCCTGCCAGCAAATGCTGGTGGTGGAGATGAGAAAGGACTACTAGGGGTTGTGAAGGCGGGCAGGGAAGGGAGCTTATGGGGGCTTTATGTTGCCCATCCAACTATGGCGGCAGCACCGAAGGAGACTGACTTCAATGTATGGATTAGTGCTGGATCTGTAAATCCCCCCATGAATAGGTCAACCATTCAGCAGATTCCGTAAATTAGGCTGTTAGGTCTCCCAAGAGGGAATTCCTTAGAAGCAGGGGGTGAAGTAAGGGCGGGGCTTGGTGGAAGAGGGGCGGGGCCTGATGAAATCTTGTGCCATTGAGACTCATGGAAAATGGGATGCCCATCTTGCTCCGTCTCTTTTTCCCTCTCCTCCATTCCTTCTCCAATTAATCAATGCTTTCTTTGTTGTCCTTTTGTGCAACAGGCGCGCCGCCACACAACCACACCTGGGAACATACATAGGACATGGACTGGTGAGCAGATGGTTCCTTCGTTCAGGGGGGACGTTGGGCAGTGGATTTGCCTTTTTGGCTTCCACGAGCCAGGCTCACATGATTCTTCATCCCTTGCTTTGCAGTGTCCTTCTCCGTGACAACTGAAGAGAGAGACACACTCCCACCTTCCCAAACTCAAATTCTGGACCTTTCACACCAAGATTAAAACCTCACTGAACAAATGATGATGTTCAAATATTTTTGAATTAAAAGCAGTGTTTTGTCTTTGCATGTGTGTGTGTGAAACAGATACCATTTCATCACAGTGCAGCACTCCTCCATTAATTTTCAATGGTTCTCTCTCCCCTCCCTCCACAATGTGTAGGGAGTCTCTTGTCTGACGCTGGATCATTCCCATTTCCTCTCCCTAGATTTACGGAACCTGTCCTTTTGTCACAAGGGAGTAAAACAAAAAAAAAGCAAGAAGATTCAGAAAACATATAGATGCAGTAAGATATTGCAACTACAGAACTTGTTTGAATGAGTAGAAACTGAAGGGGACAAAATCGGCAACACTGTTGTTCCCCAAGAGACCATGTTCCCAGGGGAGCGTGTGGGAAGGAACCACAGCCTTTCCCTGGGGACGCAGCACAGGGCCCCATTCTTGATCTATAAGCCGTGGTTTACATAGAAATCATCAATGCTGAGAACCCCTCACACAACAGTTGCAGGTACAGTAAAGATTACGTAAGGCACTGCATAGATATTGGATGAGATTTGAATTACAGTCCTTTGTGAGGATAGGTTGAACTGTCTTTTCGCCAGAGCTCAGTGCTGGAGGGAAGTGCTACTGGGATTTTTGTGTAGCACCCATCATCCACCATCCCTCTGACATCCTTTGTTTTGGGGACTTTGGTACTCTTACTTATACATTTGGTTGCTCATCCCCTTGTCGCCATTCACGAAGGAGGCCATGTTCCACAATTCCTGTATAACTCTGGGAGCTGAAAGTTACTGTCTGTCTCTTCAATGTTGAATCTCAACCGCTGCATCCTATGGGATAGCTGGGTCAAATCATCTGCTGTGAACTGATGAAAAATCATGTGGATTCCTAAAGACTGAGAGTTTTCTTCTGGCACAATGTCAGCCCAAAATGGCACAATACACACCAACTGGAGGCACTGGCAGGACTGGGGGAAACTCAAAGTTTGAAAACACATACATACAGAAAAATGAAAAATTGGGGCAGAAGGTTGCTGAGCAGGAATAAGACCTTCACAACAGACTAATAAAGATTGAATGTGTTCAGTGGTGACAGAAAGCTGATGGTTGTGGGGGGAGTGGGAAACAGGAGATGGAATGGAGCAGCTTCGAAGAGGGCATGGCTGACTGGCTGGCTGAGCAGATGTGCTCCAGATGTCATCCTTTAGTTGCAGGCTCTACCTTGTAAGAAATATGTCTGCCTTTTTGGTACCACAAGATTTTGTTCTTAGTACAGAAATGCCAACGAATTCAGAGAGATACCTGGTTCTTGTCAGGTCTTGCAACTTGCTCCTGTGTTATTCCACAGTTTGGATCGCTCTGGGTCCCACGCCTTTGAAATAGTAGATGGTGGCTCCCTCATCAGTGGGATGCAGTGAATTTGCTTTTGGCTTTTGTTCTGAACCAGAGTGCAGAAGCCGGTCCCTACAAGCATGTTTAAATACAGAGGAGATTCACTGCACAGCATAGAAGCATAGAATCATAGAGTTGGAAGAGATCCCCGAGGCCATCCTGTCCAACTCCCTGCTATGCAGGAACACCCATCAAAGCATTCCCAACAGATGGCCATCCAGCCTCTGCTTAAAAACCTCCAAAGAAAGAAGAGACCCCACCACAGTCCGAGGCAGCATATTCCACTGCCGGACAGCTCTGACCATCAGGAAATTCTTCCTGAAGTTCAAGTGGAATCTCCTTTCCTGCATCTTGAATCCATTGCTCCTTATCCTGGTCTCTGGAGCAGCGGAAAACAAGCCTGCTCCCTCCTCAACATAACATCCCTTCAAATATTTAAACATGGCTATCATGCCCCCTCTTAACCTTCTCTTCTGCAGACTAAACATCTCCAGCTCCCTAAGCCACTCCTCACAGGGCTTCACGGCTTCCAGACCCTTCACCATTTTGGTCGCCCACCTCTGGACACGCTCCAGCTTGTCAATATCCTTCTTGAATTGAGGTGCCCAGAACTGGACACAGTATCTCAGATGAGGCCTAACCAATGCAGAATAGAGTGGTACCATTACCTCCCTCGATCTGGACACCATGCTCCTTTTGATGCAATCAAGAATCACATTGGCTTTCTTGGCTGCCTCATCACACTGTTGACTCATGTTCAGCTTGTGATCTACCAAGACTCCTAGATCCCTTTCACATGTACCGCTATCCAGCTACGCATCCCCCATCCTATATTTGTGCATTCCATTTTTTCTGCCTAAATGTAGGACTTTACGGTTCTCTCTGTTGAAATTCATTTTGTTAGCCTTGGCCCAGCTCTCCAATCTGTCAAGGTCACATTTTGAATTTTGAACCTGTCCTCTAGGGTATTAGCAACCCCTCCCAATTTGGTGTCATCTGCAAATTTGATCAGCATGCCCTCCACTCCTTCATCCAAGTCATTGATGAAGATGTGGAATAGCCCTGGGCCCAGGACAGAACCCTGGGGCACCCCACTAGTCACTTCTCTCCAGGATGAAAAGCAGCCATTGTTGAGGAGCACCCTTTGAGTTCGGTCAGTCAACCAATTACCAATCCACCTGACAGCAGCCCTGTCCAGTCCACATTTTACTAGCCTCTTTTCAAGAATGCCATGGGGAACTTTGTCAAAGGCCTTACTGAAGTCAAGATATGCCACATCTACAGCATTCCCTTCATCTATCAAGCTTGTAACCTATCATAAAAGGAGATAAGATTAGTCTGGCATGAGTTATTTCTGAGAAATCCATGTTGACTTTTAGTGGTTACGGCATTGCTTTCTAAGTAATTATAAACTGACTGTTTAATGATCTGTTCTAGGATCTTTCCTGGTATTGATGTCTGGCTGACTGGGTGATAATTATTTGGGTCCTCTTTTCTCCCCTTCTTGAAGATGGGAACGACATTTGCCCTCCTCCAGTCTGCTGGGACTCCTCCTGTTCTCCAAGAGTTCTCAGAGATTATTGCATAAGTGGTTCAGAAACGGTCAGCACATGGACTGCAAGAAAGGGATCTGGACACAGGTCCAATTGCACCAAGAATCTTTTGGTGTCACCCTGCAAAGCAGGCCTCGGTTGATGTCATCTGCCATCAAGTGGGCTTCAACTTATGACAACTCTGTGAATGGCAGATCTCCAGGAGATCCTGTTTTCCACAACCCAGCTCAGGTCTTGCAAATTCAGGGCACCCGTGGCTTCCTTGATCGAGTCCATTCCTCTGTTATGTGGTCTTCCACATTTCCAGCTGCCTTCTACTTTACCAAGCATTGTTGTTTTGATGAGTTCAGGGAGTTGCGTTATTTCATGACGCACCCAAAGTACAATAGCATCTGCTGAGCCAGTTTGGCTTCTGGAGAGATTTCAGGCCTGATTTCCTTTTGGGCCCACTTATTGGTTCTTATGGCAGTCTGTGGAATGCCCAGAATTCTCTTCTAGCACCACACTTCAAATGAATCGACTCTTTTCCTGTCTCCACTGTCCAGATTTCACAACCAAGTACATAGAACTCAGAAATACGATGGCCAGGTTAATTCTGGCTTTGGTATTTACTGATATATCTTTGCACTTGAGCAGGGGTGTCAGACTCCATTTCATCCTGGCCAGCATCAGCATCATGGTTGCCCTCAAAGGGCCGGTTGTATCTGAAAGACTACATAAATATATCTACTCTGCTATTATATTAAATAATAGCCTCTGTATTCAATTATTACTGGTTTCAGTAATAACTAGCACTGAAACTAGAAGTCTAAGAAAAATAATGGCAAGCAGATATTCAAGTGTACAACTATTGTACAATTTATTGAAAAATGAGTTTTGAAAACAAAAAGTTATTTTTTTTAATCATCAAACAAATATTACCAAGCAATGTTTATTACATTAACTTTGCTTAACTTTTTGGTTCCAGTTGAGACCCCCTCTGTGCTTCTTTCTGCCCCCAGACCCTCTCTGTGCCTCTTTCTGCTCCCCCCTCCCCTGTGGTTCTTTCTACCCTTCTGCCCCTTTCTGTACCTGGCGCTCCAATCCCCACATTGTGAGCCCCTGGCTGCTGATATCCTGAAGAGGGCCCAGCAGCCAGCACTGGAGATCTACTTCTATTTTTGATTGCTCCTCTGTTCAATTCTTGAGAGCCGCGCAGAGCGTTGCCACGGTAACCCATGGCAATGCTCTGACAGTGAGACTTGGACAGAAGAGCAGACAGAAGTAGAAATAGATTGCAAGTGCTGGCTGCTGGGCCACTCCTCAGAATACCAGCAGCCAAGGGCTCACAATGTGGGAATCAGGCTCACCAGCCAGAGGGAATGCCACAGCTGCGGAAGAGGTGCAAGGGCCCCATGAAATTGCCTGGTGGGCCAGATTTGGCCTGTGGGCCTTGAGTTTGATGCATGCGCACTTGAAGATCTTGTCTAGTTCCTTCTAGGTCTCACCTTTCAAGTCTTAGTCTTCCAGTTTCTTGGTTATAGTCTCCATTTTGATTAATGACTGAGCCAAGATATAGTACGAAATACACTTGAGCATCTTATTTCTTCATGACTGCTTTTTCAAGTCTTAGTTGTCTTCTGATTTCTTGACTGTAGTCTCCATTCTAATTAATGAGAAAGCCAAAGTACAGAAAATCTTTTAACTATTTGGATGTCTTCATTGAGTTTGTGTAAATCATCTGTGGTCATTGTTTTTGTCCTCTTAATATTCAGCTGTAGCCCTGCTTTCTACTTTCATTTTCTTCAATAGTCATTCCAAGTCTTTGCTTTCTTTCCACAAGTAATACAGTATAATCTACATATTGTAAACTGTTGAGGTTCTTTCCTCCAGTTTTCATACCTCCTTCCTCCAGGTCTAATCCAGCTTTCCGTATGATATGTTATGCCCATAGTTTAAACAGATGGGGTGATAAAATGCACCTTTTGTCTGGCTCCTTTGACCTTGGGAAACCATTCTGTTTCTCCATATTGTGTCCTGACAGTAGCTTCTTGTCCAGGTTGTACATCAAGCCAATCAAAGGTTGTGGCACACACATTTCTTTTGGAGTGAATTATGACTTCTCATGATCTACATGCTCAAAGGCTTTGCTATAATCTCTAAAGCATAGGATGAGTTTCTTCTGAAATTCTGTGGTGCATTCCATTATCCAGCATACATCTTCAATACAAAGAAGCGAGTCTTCCTTCCAGGGAAATGGGCATAGATCTGTCTTCTGTGGATGGACTGATAGATGTCCAGCCTTCTTTATCTATCTCCTCTCGCTCTGGTGACTAACAATGCAAAGCAGTTGTTTCCCCAAAATGTGTTCCTGCACTTACCTGTCCTGTGGAAGAACAGGAAGCATGATGGCAGTACTTCCTGTCCTAGCACAGCCTGGGAAAGTACCCAGCTATGGTGCAAAAGGAAGCAGCATGTCCATCGCGCTCCCTTCTGCAGGGAGCCAGTCTTATGCGGAGAGGAGCGCTACCATTGTGCTCCCTTCCTTACAGAGCTGCTCCAGGATTGCCACTAGACTTTGCTGCAAGAAGGTAAACTGCAGAAAGGTCCTAAGAGTCTATGGATAGTACCAGAATGGGAATCATACTACAAGCTATGTGGCTCAGAGCCAGGGTTTAAATACTCTTTCCGCCCAGAGAGGAAACATGTTAATGGCTCTCTGGCAGAGTAGACTGTGGGGGCTACAGTAAAAAATGAGGTCCAGAATTGAAAGGACCGGTGGGAATTGGGATAGCTCCTTAATAGCACGACAGGCGTGGGGACAAAAGGAGAATTTCAGTGGATTGAAGAAGAGGGCCAAAGACAATCAGTCATTCTGAGGACGTTGTTTTGGGCACTATTGTTTCTTAGGGTCAAGTAGTTGACGGACAGTTGCAAGTCCATTGTCACTGGAGTTTCCCTGACTATGATCCAGCCATGCCCTGAGGTCTCATCCTGACCCAGTTTTACAACGCACGTGTGCAGCCAGTTCCTCTTTCTCAGTAGGCTTCCTAGCCATGGCAGGATATAATTTATAGAATCATAGAATCATAGAGTTGGAAGAGACCCCAGGGGTCATCCAGTCCAACGTTCTGCTATGCAGGAACACCCATCAAAGCACTCCTGACAAATGACCATCCAGTCTCTGCTTAAAAACCTCCAAAGAAGAAAGGAGACTCCACCACATTCCACGGAGGTAACATTTCATGCCAAATAATTTTTGCCAATTAAACCATATCATGGAGTGAGGATGTACCGCCTGGTAACACAGTGGTAGGCTCCTAATATTTTTGGTTTACATGTCCCATCAACTGTAGCCCCCACAGCTAATAGTGAGGGGACAATAGGAGCTGCAGTCCAAAATCTTCTGGAAGGTCACCCATCCCTGTTGTACAGGAAATCTGTCTGGGAACTGGAGGAGGAGTTAATGAAGTTGATCAAGGAATAAGCACTCTGAACATGGGCAGGGACACTGATGTTGTATCACGAATTCCTGGGGTTAAATGCTGACACTGAAAAAACGGGCCTTGCTGATCCACTCCCATATGCATGCTTACTCAAATTTAATGATGTTTTTGGCCCCTGTGTGGATAAAACTTTGCTGTCTGGAAAATAATTTCTAAATATCAATAGAGCAGCATGCCTGCCCTTGCTTTGTATCAATGAGGATAGAGATTCAGTTTCCCTTGCAGTGCCTCGACTCATATAAACAGCTTTCTGAACCCCTTGCACTTTCTGGACACCAACTCTCATCTTACTGTTAAGCTGGCTGGGGACCATGGGAGCTGTAGTCTGAGCCATCAGTCAGGAGGGAAGGTTGCTATAAACCTCTGTTTCTTTTCCTTTCTCTGGAAAGTCTCCGAGCTCCAGGAGGGATGGAGTTAAGAAGACCAACAGGAATGGAGGCAGGGAGCTGGGGAAGAGGAGGAGAAGTAATTCATAAACTTTATCAGATCAAAATTCCTTTTGGGATGTCTCCAGCAGCTGGCAGGCCTCCAAAAGCCTTGGGGGAGGGGGGAACGATGAGATAGATGGAGGGGAAAACCTGGGGTGGGGAGGAAGACTGTTCCCCCTTCTCCCAGTTTTCCAGCCCTGTCAGCAACTTTTTAAAAGGAAAAGCACTTCAGATCCAGGATGGTTGGAAAAACAAGATGTGCATTCAGGGGTTGGAACTAAGCAATTAAAACCAGCTATCAACTCTGTCCACCAACTACTAACGAAAGGGGGAACTCAATTAAATTTACCCATTTTTTAAAATTTGAGTGGATTGACTTCAATTGGAATTTCAGCCTAAACTTAATTCCATTAGGAAGTTACTAATTATTTGATTAATTAAATCAATAACTAGGCACATGTCTGCACTACATAATGATACCATTTTCATAGCACTACAATTGCCCTGCCTTTCTGTACTGAATCCCGGGATTTGTAGTTTTGTGTAATTCTTCAAATTCTCTACTTGAGAGCTCTAATGCTGTACTTCACAGAAAGGCACTGAAGAATTTTAAGTCCTTTGCCCAGGCTACACATTCCAGGATTCCATGGGATGGAGCCAAGTTAGTTAAAGTGAAATAAAACTGCTATCATTGCAGAGCATGGTCCCACTGAACACATATACCCTGCTATCACCAAGGCTAATGAGCTGACAGACTTGACATTTCCTAGCAGATTCTTTCATAAATGCAAATGGCCATTGGAATATTCCTCTGTGTTTGTTCAGGATCAGAATACGGCCATTTCCGCCCTACACTTTTGTAGTGCTATTATTCCACTTTCAACATCCTGTGGAATTCTGGGGTTTGTAGTTTCCTGAGCCCAAGGAGCTCTCTGGCTGAGGATTCTCAATGCCCCTCTCTAAACTGCAAACCCCAGGATTCCATAGGAGGTTGAAAGTGGAATAATAGCACTATAACACTGTAATGCAGAAATGGCCATAAAATGTAGATGTCACTGTCATATCAGCGTTAATAAAACTTTAATGTCACAAGTGCCATTTAGAAGAGTTTTTATTGCCACCCAGTAATCATAAGAACAAAAACTATCCCCTTTGTAGGCGTTGTAACATTACAAGAACCGGAAAACACCTCAAATCAGTCAGTTCATCCCAAAAGTAATAAAACCTAGGGGGAATTAATGACTGAAAAATCAGGGAATGTTACTTTTGAGGAAGAACTCCCAAGCTAGAAGAGTCTGGCCATTACTATCCAAGGTTACAGTACATCCACACTGCACAATTAGGGTGTTCTGATACCACTTTAGCAGCCACGGGATCACCCTACAAAATCCTGGGATTTGTAGTTTTAGTGTGGTACTCAACATTCTGTAGCGCAGAGCCCTGAAATACAGCATGGGGCTCTCAGGCAAGTAATTCTAAATACCGTGTAGAACTACAGATCCCAAGATTCCATAGGATGGACTCAAAGCCCTTATAGTGGTATCAGAGCACTGTAACTGTCTACAGCTGAAGAGTACCTCCTGGAGATAGCAAGCATGGAGACTTGGGCCGGGCCTCTCAGCTTTGTTGCCATCACTCTGTAATTTAGCCCTCTGATGGGAACGCTTTGGCAGAGCTGCAACGTGCAATTTGACAAACCTTGGGCCTGGCTCTGCTTGTAATTTGGATTGTGTGTGGGTTGTGTGTTTTTTTTGTTTTGTTTTTTTTTATTTTCCTTTTTCCTGCACGGAGCCTTTCGCTGGGTCAGCAAGTATGCAGAGACACCCAGAGCCAGACAATCCCTGAACGGCTGCAAAGATGGATGAAGATTGTCCCAGATTTTGGGGGTAGGATGGAGAGACTTTGCAAACTTCAGATTTTGCAAATCAAGAACACAGCAGACAGAGCCAGGGTGCCACAACCTTTCCAAGATTCCATTACCTTCTGAGAAACCCACATTTTGCACCAAGAAAAAGAGGTTCTGCAAAAACTTGGCATTTCTGCTGCTGTCATTTGTTTTCTTTTCAAAAAAGCAAGCTGCTAGGTCTCATGGCTGAAAAGATTGTGCTTGAAAACAGAGGTGCAAAAGCTGTCTTAGAAGCCAAATAGGTGGCCACATACATTTGGACAATATTTCTTATTTTGATATAGGTATGAATTAGAAATAATAAAGTAGAAATAAAGTAGAAGCTGGGGGCTTAGGTCAGAGGAACGGAGAAAGATTTAAGAAAGGTAAAAAGGTCATAAGAGCCAATGTATCACGTAGCTAGGATGTTGATCACGTAGCCAGGGTGTCGTTTGCTTATTGACTGGCTGCAGTAATTGCAGATTGTAGATAAGCACTTTCCGGGGTCTGAGTGCGGGGGTAATTAGCTAGTAACAGCATGTGGTATTTGTGACCCCAGAGGGGCGGACCGAGACATGCCTGCAATCTTTGCCTGTGATCTTTGTGTATGCTGTGAACTTTGTCTATAAAAGAGCTGTGAAACTTGAATTCAGGGCTTGTGGTCTTTTGGAGACATCCAGCCATTAGCCCGCGCGTAATAAATTACTCTTTTGTTTTGCAAAATCCAATCAGCCAAATTTAGCCTTCTGGGACTCATCCCATGGACAGCCAAACTGCTACGGAGGGTACCAAAGTGTCATCCACAACCATTAGGAAGATTTTTCAGCCTGCTGCTTGGCTTCAAGTTTCAAGCCTGGTAATTATCCACCATGAGGCCTAGAAGCTTGGTTTGGTCCAAAGCAAAGGAAAGCTGTGGTGGGAAGGAAGCTGGACTCTGGCAAGCCTAGCACAAATGCCAGAAGGGCAAGGACCTGAGAGAGGACTATGGAGAAGGGATGGGGGCCCTGTAGTCCTTCAAATGGCATGGGATGGGAACTAGGGTTGCCAGATCCCAAGGCCTGGCCTTTCTTCTCTTCTCCAGCCTTTGGAGCAAGAGGGAAGAATCTCAGGATGAGAGCACTGCCTTGCAAGGTGTGAGCTGAAGTTTTGGTCCTGAAATCTCATGGCCTGGGCTAGTCCCCACCGGGCAACCTTATTGGCAACACTCATCATTCTACACTACCCGCCAAGTTGCCATTTTAATCACCCTAGGATGGAGAAATTGGCTATGGTCTTGCTGGTGTCAGTGAGGTCTATTTCACATGACCCAATTATAGCTGTTGGATCCCGCTTTGACCTGCCATGGCTGCATCCTACTGAATCACAGAATATTTGGAAGGGATTGCAAAGGCCATCTAGTCCAACCCCTGCCTTGCAAGAACGCATACTTAAAACACTCCCAAAATGTGCCCATCCACCCTCTTATTAAAGACCTCCAAGAAAGGAGGGTCCACAACATTTCGAGGCAGTGTGTGCCATGGATCCTAGGATTAGTAGTTTGCAGAGGCACTACAGCTCTCTGGAAGTGCATTCTTGTGACTCTTGAAGTTACAAAATCCAGGATTCAGTTGGGATTCGGATGCACAGCAGGTTCCAGTGGTGGAATTGGGCTGTATAAAACCAATCAATAACATCCATTAGCATCACCATCATTATACAGGTGTAAGTCACCAACAGGATGTCTCTACCAGTGTTTTTCTTCTGATTTTTGGCCTCTGTTGGGAGACACTGATCAGGACCATCCTCATTTTATGGTCAGTTTGGGGCTTGCAGAGTGGAACTTGTCGTGGCTTTTGGCTTTCAGTGCTGCAGCTTTGCCAATAACAACTGTCCCACATTCTTCTTTGGAAGACAAAGCAACTCAAGGCTACTTTCTCTCCAGACCCAACATCCCCTCCCATTGCTAGGAGGGGACATTCAGTGAGAGAATCAGCAACAAGGCGGGAGGAATTTTTAGACCACTTGGGGAATTTTCTGTTTGGCACCAAAACTTCCAGAATCCCTCAGCCAGTGAGTTGTGGTCCCCAAAAGGAATTTTTCTAAGCACTTGGCCATACAGGTCCACTAGTGAGATGGAGTTGAGGTAGGGACCCTTGTGGGTTTGCAATGTGGTGGCTCTTTTGTGACAAGTCCCAACCACAAAACTCAGCTAGGTGGCTGCCTCAGGTGGCAAATTTGGAATATGTGCAAATCTAGGGCCATTTCTGCACTAGACTGTTATAGTGCTATTATTCCACTTTCAACATCCTATGGAATCCTGGAGTTTACAGTTTAGGGAGGGGCATGTTTGGCCTCATTAAACTACAAACCCCAGAATTCCACAGGATGTTAAAAGTGGGATAATGGCACTATAACTGTGTAGAGTGCAGAAATGGCCTAGCTTCCTTCCTATCTTCCTTTCTTCCTTCCGTCCTTCCTCTGGATTTTTGCCACAGTTAGAGGAAGAGGTGTTTGTAAGATTTTCTCTCTCATGTACCAGAACAACATGGCCAACTTTGGAGGATGACAGCTCCCAAAAGCCCCAGGGATTCAAAGGATTCTGAGAGGCATAGTCCAAAAAGGAACTGTTCCAAGCAGGGGTGTTGTTTGGAGCTCCTTTTGGGGTGCAACCCTTGCTGTGAAAGATTGGAAGAAAGGATTCTTTTTCAAAAGCCTGCTTTCCTCCCCCTCCAACCCATTACCTGCCTGTGAAGCTCTGACAGCGAGACAGTTCTAAGAACAATGTGTACTTTACTCCAGGCAGTTTGTTACTTTTGGCCACGCTCATAGATGTGCTCAGGTTTCTCCGGTGAGTTCACATGCATTTAATCCCATTGTCAGCTTGGCCTGAAAACTGGCCACAGACCAGAACTCAGCTAATGGGAGGGCTCAGGAGGAGAGAGAAACTGGGACAATTTTAAAGCAATGGAAAAAGTAGGAGGGAAGAGAATTAATAAAGAATGTCCCTGCCAAATTGGATGGCGTTTGGGTGGCCTGGGGTCACATTTTTGTGGCCCTTGACTCCTTCAATCTTCCAAGACCACCTTTCGGGGGGGCACAAAAACAGATGAATTTCTTCTCTGAGAATCCTTCATGAGCAACCATTCACCTTTTGAAGAGGTTATGGGGTCCTCCTGCAATGTCTAGCAACAAAAAACACCATGGGCTGATAAATACACTCAAAGTTTTAACAATTGAGACAACCATTTGCAGTTTTTTTTAAAAAATAAAGGATGTTATTGTTACCCTGACTTCTGGGGGTCCCCTGGGGGACACCTTGATTAGCTCCAAAAATGCAAAGACTGGAGAAATTAGCGAACCGCTGGCAATTGCAAAAACAAGGGGCAGAGTAACCCAGCAGAATCTTGTACCCAATTTTTATGGAGTTAGGCCAAGCAAAAAGCCAGACAATTGTACCAATAATTGGATTTTATTAATAAATGTGTTCTCACGCACCAGCGCAATCACTCATTCACGCACACAAAGGCTATCGAGAAGGGAAAGAGGTGAAAATTGATAGGGGATATAGCGGAGAGGGTGTAAAGGTGGTGATACTGCACCTATCCAGAAGTCTTCAATCGGGGAAGCAGTGAGGACAGAACTCAGCAAAGAGAAGCGGCTGAGGGGATCACTCAACTAACAGAGTTCTGGTCTGCTAGTGTGGCGGGGAGTTCTCCAAAGAGACCCTCAAAAATGGGGACTACTTGTAGGGCAGAATGTACCTCCAGGGCAGGCCCTCTCCTGGGAAGAACGATGGCCAAAAGAGAGGGGAAAATGCTGGACAATAGCAACTTGATAGTTTGCATGATTGGATCATGTAAATGGACCTTGCCCTTGTAGGATTTTCCAAAGTCGGAGTTACTCAACCTGGAGAAAACCCGGTAATCCCCTCAAGTTGGCTATTCATGGCTGAGGACTCTTTGTTCGTGCGGATGTGTCTAGCCTGAGGTGTCCTTGGGGAAACAAACATGACTAGGGGTTTTCCTGGCTTTGACCTAGTTTCAGTCGTTCGACCTATTAGTCTACACACCCACCCGGGTGACCTCTCTGGCGTGGCAGGCACATTTGATATTAATTGTATATCCCCCTGGGATGGGGTCTGCCACTGGGGCAACATTATGGTCAAAATAATATTAACCTGTCTGTCAAATTAAAACTGTATAAAACATAAATTTGAAAGCATAAATTAAAAACAGGACAGCACTAAAACGGAAAACCCGCTATATGAAATAGTCAGTTTGTGAACTCTGTTGGAATAGGAAGATTTTAATTGCTGGTGGAAGGAGAGGCAGGAAGGAGCCAGGCCAGCCTCCCGTGGGAAGGAGTTCCAGCGTGTTTGAAACAAGAGCTTCCCCTGAAGATCTTCAGAGTTCAGGCAGGCTCCTATGGGAAGATACCATCCTTCAGATAGCCCAGACCCAAGCTGTATAGGGGCTATATAGGTCACAGCCATAGCGGAGGCCCAGTAGCAAACCAGGGGGCTTCTGCACGCAAGCAAAGATTCTGCCCCTAAGCTACAGTCCCAGGAAATGCAGGAAAGAGTGATGAAGAGAGAGACTGGAGGAAAGAAGACTGAGGAGAAAGCTTACTACACAACACACACATACATCTCCAAGCCCTGCTTGGAAAGGAACCCCCAAACTGTTCTGCTCAACACCACAAAAGTATATTCTGCACAATTTTGCCTTTTTAAAAAGACACAAAGTTCTAGACCTCATGGTCCAAAAAAGCCATGCTTGCAAACTGATACTTAAAGCAGAGCTTGGGAAGGGGACGTGCTTGGACTGCAGGTCCCATCATCTCCCAGCCAGCATGCTATTAGCCATGTTGGAACCTCCATATTCAGAAGTCACTCAAGACAAGGAGCTGCTGGGTAGCCAAATGAGAAAGCAAGTTAGCTGACAGTTCAAAGACGTCAAGCTTGGAGAAGTGACTTTGGGGACTACCATGTCCAGAAGCCTGGGAGTTCCATGAGCTCTGGGAAAGGAGCCTCCCTTCGTGATGCCTTCCCTCTTGAGCACTGTTGCAGGGCAGCTTTGGCTGTAGAAGGGAAACAGCTGCTGCAGTAGTTTATAAGGCAGATTTATGTGCTGCCCTTTCTAAGCGGAGGGCCCGTCAAGGGAAGGAGGGAGAGACCAAAACTCCAAACGCCTTCCCTACAAGGAGAGGCTGAGGCCCTGGGACATTTTGGGTGGAGGGGAGAGGAGTGGAAAGAGTGGAAAGAAGAGAAGATGAAGCCATTGAAGAAAGAGCTTGAAAAGTAGATTTGGGGGGACTATCAGGCCCAGAATCCCCCAACCTGCTGAAGGATGCTGGGCACTGTATTCCAAATGCCCGCTTTCCAATTTGCTGTTCCAGATGCCACTAGACCCCCATTTTCAAGCATCGCCTCTTTGACCGAGAGGTCTAGAAACTTGTCTTTCTTAAAAAGCCGACATATTCCAGGATTTCTTTTGCCTTGGTTAAACAGATGTCTTTATGAGATCCTTTCCGAGCTGGGATTTGGGGATTTGGGGTGTTGTAAACCACAAAAGTCCACCTCTCCAGAGACTAGAGCTCAGAGACACTCCCAGCAACAGTATTTGGAGAAAGGACAATCATGAACTCATGGCTTCCATCACGGAGTGCTGCTGGTGGTGTGTGTGTGTATTCCATGAGGTTACCAAAAATTGGTAGGCAACTCGAAGGCACATACACACTTATTGCCAGTTGCATCCAGCTCTGCTCTTGCACTATGGCTGTGGGATAGCAAGTCCTGTTTCTCATCCTCAAGTTTGGGAAGGCCTTTCACCACCACATCACAGCCCCCTCACTTCAGTACCAGGGCCAGTGCATCTTCAGTCAACGATCTCTTTCCCAGATCTTCAATCGCACTTTTGCTGGGTTTGTACTTTGGGGAGGTACTAGAGCTCTCTGGCTGAGAGTCCTAAACATCCTCCTCTAAACTGCAGATCCCAAGATCCCATGGGATGTCCCCAGGACAGATCAAGTAGAATCATAGCACTGTAATTGTATTGTGTGGAAGGCCCAAGGTTTAGCTATGGGAGAGAGGGCAAAATGAAGGCATTGCTCCATATGTAAGAATCTTGCCCACCCACATGAAATGTTTCCTTTAGTCCCCAAATTTCTAGCATTGCAGCAGCTTAAAACTTCCGCTGACTGTTTAGAAATACAAATTAGTCATACAAAGAAAGGAGGAGGGCAGGCGGAGATACCAAGGAAATATTAACATAGAACATACAAGCGCTATAGGTGTGAACAATTTTCGGTGTCTCATTCTCCACAATGCTAGAAATGTGGGAATGGAAGGAAATTTGCTGGGTGGAACAGACTTCTTTTTGGGGGGCCAGTGCCTTCATTTTCTTCCTTTTCATACCTAACCCTCAGGAAGGGCCCTGATGCCACAGACTTCATGTTTTGTGACTCTTAGCCCATGATCGCCTTCTCCTCCGTGAATTTGTGTAACCTCTAATAAAGCTGCCCAGCATGGTGGCCATCACAACATCTCATGGCATGACATCTTGAGACATGTTCTCGGCATGTGTGCGCATGCTTGCCTGTTTTCCTATGTACATACCACAGTCCACGCAGGGAGAGTTTCCAAATCCATCGGCTTGGCTCAAAATGAAATATGAACCCCCTCCCCTTTCTTTCTCCCTCCTCCAAACAGCAACTGTTTAGCTGGCCCATACATCTGGTTTATGGCTCTGCACATGTGAGGTTGTGGCAGCAGCGATGGAGCCGCCTGTCAGTCTAATTTGGGGCAGGAGCCCCCCGGAGGGAGGGAGAACAGAGCTGGAGCCAAGTGAGAAATAAATCAGGTTCCTTATCTATGGCACCAGTCCCGTCCTTCCTCCAAGGAGCTCTGAGAAGAGGACCAGCTAGGCTTTGTCCCCCTTGAGAGTTGAACTGTTATGGCTGAGCAGCTGACCAAAGCCAGCTTGATGCAGCGGTATGAGCCTTGGACTATGGTTCTGGAGATCAGAGTTTGAGTCCTCGCTCAATCATGGAAACCCCCTGGGTGACTTTGGGTAAGTCATGCTCTTACAGCTTCATGTCACGAGCAAGGGGTTGGATTAGATGGCCTTTGGGATCCCTTCCACCTCTACAGTTTTATGGTTTTCTATATGGAACTCAACCCTCAAATACCTTACCTCTGGAGTTCTGAAGGCTTAGCCGTTGGCCTTCTGGATGGTTTGGACTCACAAGCCCAGAACCCCCAGAGAGCAGAACCAGTGGTCAGGAATGATGGAGGCTGAAGTCGAAAACAGCTGGAGGAGGGAAATAGGGTTGCCAGGTCAGACTTGTCCCTGGCCCCAAAACTTATCGGCCAAAACCTGAAACCTACCAGTGATATCATTGAATGTTATATGTGAAGCACCAACCACATGTACTCAGAGCTTGTCATTCAAACAGAGAGAGACTGAGAGAAAGAGAGAGAGAAAGAGTATATTTTCCAATTTGTAAATTAAGACTTAGCTGAAGGGGCTTTTCCCAGACCAAGGTGAGATGGGAGGATTATTCAATCTCCTCTATTGAGGGAAAGGAGATGAGGAACATTTAATCCAGCTTGCTTCCTTATAGCCAGAAGGTGCCTTCAGAGCAGAGTGGAGGGTGAGCCCTGGCGCCACAGTGACTGGGAGGGAAGGAGGAAGCTGAACCAGTAAATGCATAAACCCCCTGGAGAGTCTTTGCAAGTTTGCAGCAACCCATCCATGAATCTTTGGAAACTGTAGCAAGCTGCTGTTCTCCAAGTTGAGATGGAGATCTTCATCCAGCCCTTTCCTTGTGCTTGGAACTGAGTCTCCCAAAACAGGAGAATGTGCTCCTTTGTCTCCCACCTGGAGGTGACCTGTAAAAACTAGAGACTCGGGGCAGGCTCTGCAATCTGGGAAGCCTAGGAGGGACCAAAGGACAAGAACTACACCTTCCGAGGATTCTTTGGGGTGCACAGGGGGAGCTCATCTGTTTGTGGGTGGCTTCCTAGACTCCGAGGATCCCCGTGTCTCTGTACATGGCAGGAAGCTCCCCGTCCCTTGCCCCCCCAACGGTGAGGAGGAAATGAAGCTGATGAGAACAGGCTGTCTGGGCCCTGACGTTCTCCAGATGGCCCTCGGCAGGGGCAAGAGCAACAGAACAGAGAACTGGAGAACATCTGGGAATAAAATGTAACTACATTTCTGGAGGCCCAAAGACTTTTTTAAAAAAAAGACTCATCAATCAATCAGTATCAATCACTTAAACAGCAGTGTTACAAGGGCAGATTAATAGCTGCTCAAGTCTGAAGCAAAAAGCAGAGCTTAGCATGTTCCCTAAAGTGATAGCTTGTTTTCATTAAGCAATGTCCACACTACACAGTTATAGTGGATTGATGCCAGTTTAACTGTTGTTGTGGCCAGAAAAGAGACGAAGACCAGGTTTCCAGGGAAAAATCAAAAAGCCTTTTTTATTGTTAGCAATTTACTTGCGCAAGGACAACAGCTATTTCCAGGACTGTCGCGTAGATTAATTAAAACACCTAAACTTTATACCTTTGGTCAACAACATCAGCAATCAATCACATCTAGAGCTTAGCCCAACCCAGAACAGGAGAACAAAGACTTCATTTACTAATTGACACAAAATGATGCATATGGCCAAAATGAGGTAGCAGGGAGTACGCTTGACTCCCTTAGTTCCCAGACGCCTGAGTGAGTGTTGCAAGGCCATTCCTAAAATTGAGATAAGACTAAGACATCTGCTGTTTCACTCAGAGACTCAACTCAATTCGCTTATTTTCCTATTCAAGTAGCAATTCCCTGGATTTAACCCCTTCATTCCCCCCTTCATGCTAAATTCAAAACTTTGCAATTTCAAGCATGTACTATTTCCTATTTCCTTATAGCACAAGTGATACATAGCAGCAGAATACATAGCAGCATTAGGATTCACTAACACACATTACACGCTGTTCCCAATAACGGAGGGGGTCTGATTTGTGCGTAGAGAGGTTAGCTTCCTGGGGTAACCCCAGCAGAAATCTAGCCCCAATCTTCTATTCCTCAGCAGCTGCTGGGTCTGATATACGACGCCTGGCAGCCTCCGGAGTGCCAGTTGTATCATCTAGCCCAGAATCCTTCTTTCCTCAGCAGTTGCTGGATCTGACATGCATTGCCTGGCAGCCCTGGAGTGCCAGTTGCATTGTCTAGCCCAGAATTCTTCTGACCCCCCTTTTCTGCAATCACCATTTAGGCATACACAACAGCTTTCTCCTTCCATTGACTTGAGCATTACAGATTAGAAAACACTTTAACATGCAGAGTAAAGACAGGCAGATTTAGGAAGGCCATTACGTTAGTACAAAGTACTTCTGCATACAGTGCCTTTACCCATACTCACTTAGGGAACCCAATAATCATGTCCACATGCCTGCAGACCACTAGAATGATCTTCTAATATTGTATACTTCAAAATGCATTTTCCCTTTTTGCATTCAACTCATTTACATAATGACAACAGGTTGTATTTAACCAAAATACTGAGTACCCCTTCACAACTGAAGAGATAGTTTAAACCTATTTCATGCTGGGCTGACAGCCAACAACGCATCTGCCCTGCATGAAAACCAATTCCCTCCATGGGATCATGTGTTGTCCATATTGTACCTGTTACTTTTTGTGAATCCTTTTCATTCTTGGCCAGCCAAACTATATCAATTTGTGCACTGAGTGAAAAGTGATTCCCTCAGTGGCCAAATCAATTCATCCCAGAAGATGAACCATATACCTATTTACCATTATAAAAACTGGTTGCTTTCCAGAATTGACTATGGAGGACCAACCCCCCTTTTCTCACACAACTCAATAAAACCAATGCTATAACTGAAAAGAAGTTAACATTGAGACATTTCCCTGGGCATGCCTGTTTGCCATATACACATATCTTCCAATCCCTAGTGATAAAATAGGTAAACCAGACTTCCTGCCCTTCCTATACCTGCCTCAACCCATGGTATTTTTTTTCCACATTCAAAATCTGATCATGCATAAAATGATGCATGTGTCCCGAGTTGCAACCACCGCATCCTGGCCACCTTTACCACAGTGGGGGTTGTCACTACTACCTGATAGGTCTCCTCCACCCATGTCCAGGTTGCCCCCAATCCTTCACCCATGTCTCCTGGTTTGAGAGGGTGTGCCTGTGCTTGTAGGGAAAGAAGCCCCTGTTTTAACATTTCCTCCCTTGTCGTACTCAGAGCTTTCCCTAACGCACTAACTCCTTCCTGTAGAGTTATGTTCCCTTAATCCATCCAAAAGGGCTTTTGCTGAAAGGTGACAACTTTATGACTCTGTGAGGTGTGTACTGCATCTTCTTCCCCATCATAATGGGGCTCTGGGAAAAACAAAAACACTCCTGGTTTCTCTGTTGTGGGCTGCACATGGAATGAGAGTGAGAGGTTTCTATAAAATGGGCTAAGAAGATGAATGTGGTATCATGCCACTTGCCCTGTGCTGGCATCCAGGGCTGTCGTTTGGCCGTTCACGTTGAACTACTGTATTTTCGGGACTTTGATCCCATCTCCTCCACTTCTCCTGAGTTCTGAGGACTGCAGGTACAATGTGACTCCTCCAGGTGATTCCTAGAACAGTGGTTTAATCTTTGATGATCTTGTGGACAAATGCAGGTCTGTTGTTTGAGCCTGTATGATGTGTGGGCTTTTTCAGGGCTGTTGTCGGTTGTTAGCTGTCTCACAGTTTGCATCTCTCTTTTGCTTCTCCTCTGCCTTCTTCAGCCAGAGTCCCTTAACTGCAATTCCCCTTCCAGACTGGAGAGGCGCTCTATCGCCCCTCAGAGATGCTCCCTTATTTTCTCCCTCCCAACTCAGAGGTGCGCCGCCACCTCTCCTCCCAGCTTGCTCGTAGGGGTGCTCCATCACCTCCTCCATCCTGCTGGGACTGCGCCAGGGAGCCTTTCCAGTTTCCACCTTATCGGTGAGGGGGCGCTACTTTGCAGTTCTGACTCGGCCCTTTCCCGTATTCCCCATACTTCTGGTGCCAACGTTTCTTACCAGAATGTCACAACTCCGAGCCCTTGCCCTGTGCTGTTTATGGGGTGAGGAACAAAACTTTTCCTCTTAACTGCTGACCACTGACATTATTCATGGAGTTCTGCTGTCGTCTTCCACAAAAGGATTCTCACCATGAAGGAGAAAGAGGCTAGAATGCTGGGATTGACAGTCAGTGAAAGTGTTAACTTCCTCTTCTGCAAAGGCTGCAAGCTATAGAAGATAGGTGTGAATTGCTCGTTGCTTTCCCCTTTGTTCTCCCTCCAGAAAGTGAAAGTGCTAATTGAGCTCTCTGCAAAAGTAACCTTGAGAGCCATCCAAAAGGCTCGCCTGAGCGCTCGCTTTTTACTTTATCTGCTGAGAAAACTTAGGGAGGATTACTAAATCAAAGGCAATAATTTGTATCACTCTCTGGACTAACTCATTGTTTTTCTCTATATACGTGTATACTCAGTGATGTAATGGAAAGTTAACCAAAAATCTTCTTTTCTGTGATAGGCTGGCTAAAATGAATAATTAATTGCTGACATAGAGAACTAGAGGTATATAATGATGCTGCCTTAATTAATTGGTACGACATCCCCGAATTTTTGTCGTCCTTGCGCAAGTGATTGTTAAACAATAAAGGCTTTTTTGATTTTTCCCTGGAAACCCGGTCTTCGTCTCTTTCCTGGCCACTACATTTCTGGTGCATTGGCCGGGAAACGGGGGAAGGGGCTATTCTGTCCCCCTTGGCGGACTTTTGGACGTCGGGGATTGCGGCCCCCCCTTGACAAAACCCAGGGCGCCCTCAACCTTTAGTCGAAGAGGTTTGGTTGGGGAGTGGTGGCATCCCTGGCGACAGCGATCCAGTCAACGGACCTCGGGTTACAGCTGGAAACCAATCCTCCCATGGCCCTTTGGTGAGTAGACCCCCCTCATGTTTGGGAGGGGGGAGGGGGAACCGATCACTCCCCGAGTTTCGACCGAGTACCTCTCAGCAGTGGAGAGCGAAACCCTGAAAACTCTTGGTATGGCAGAATAATAAATGAGACGTCTCAATTGTGGTTTAATGGGCCTGATGGGAGGTTGTTTGTCTGAATGAAAGATGCGTGTGTGAGTTGCGTGAGTATCGCACTTCCTACATCCATGCTGTTGATAGTCCAGGTGGCTAGGTCGATACTAGAGTGACTGGAGTCGAACCCCCTTTGTGTGGGCGCACGGGACCCCCTTCACCCGTGCGTCAATCCCATCCCCATTGTGTCTTGTCTGGAACTTGGGAGGAAATGGGTGGGGGAGAGAGTCGGCAGACTCCTTTGGAGTGTATGGTAAAGAATTTTAAAAAGGGTTTTAAAGGAGATTATGGGGGACCTCCAATGTTCCCCAAGAGACTGCAGAATTTGTGTCAGGTAGAGTGACCATCCTTCAGGGTAGGATGGCCGCCCAAAGGGAGTTTGGAACCCGCCAGGGTGAAGGCAGTCTATTCCGTAGTGGTTGGGAACGCTGCCTACGCAGACCAGTATCCATACATAGACTCATGGGACACTGTGGTTACAGAAAATCCCCAGTGGTTACAGAAGTGTCAGGAGCAGATTTGTAAAGCAATGTTGGTCAGGCAAGATAAAATTCAAAGGAAGCTTGGTGCCAAGCTAATATTGCCTGACTCGGCTTCAGAGGAACCAAGTGCTCCCCCTCCTCCATATATGGCCCCGCTGCCGGCGGCAGGAGCGTTGCAGCCCTCGAATTTAGCAGCGGTTCCTGTGCCAGTGGTGTCAGCGGCACAAGGGGTGGAACCCCAGAGTTATACAGTGCCAAAAGGGGCCATGACTGGGGAATTGGGAAAAGTGGAACCAGTTGTCCGGGAGGGGGAAAAGCCTGGAGGGCTGCCGTGGGACCTTAGACCCAGGGTTACACAAGGCAAGCCGGGAATCGGAGAAGACGCAGGTCCCAGCGGAGAAGTGGTGGCGTCCTTAAGACAGGTTACACAAGTGCTGGTGGATCCGGGTAGGGAGGATGGATTTCGGCGAGTGCAGAGCTATCAGTACACTCCTTTCACCACCTCGGACCTCCTAAATTGGAAGTCACATTATGCCACGTATACAGGAAAACCTCAAGAGATGGTAGAGTTGTGCGCAAGCATCATGGCTTCTCATATCCCAAATTGGCAAGATTGCCAGCAGCTGTTGATGACTTTGTTTGCGGTTGAGGAGCGGAGGCACGTGATCCAGCAAGCAGAGCGGATAGCAAAGGAAAGGGCTCTGCCAGGGGTAGCAGACCCAGAACAGTGGATGAGAGGAAGAGTGCCACTGACGGATCCTAGATGGGATCCAAACAGTTCAGATCAATTGGCTTTATTAAACGATTACCAGGCTCTATTGGTGGAAGCAATGCGGGCAGGAATGAAGAAGCCTGTGAACATGACTAAAGTGATGGAAGTGGTACAGAGAGCGTCGGAGTCCCCGGGAGATTATCTGGAAAGGCTCCTTAATGCATACCGATAGTACACCCCTGTGAATCCAGATGATCCGGGAAACCAGCAGATGGTGAATATGGCATTTGTAGCACAGAACCAACCAGATATAAGGAGGAAGCTACAGAAGCAAGAGGGGTTTGCCGGAATGAATTTGAGTCAGTTGTTGGAAATTGCCCAAAAAGTGTATGTTAATAGAGATCAAGAAGAGAAGAGGGAGAAAGATAGGAGGATGCATAAGAAGGCAGAATTGTTGGCTATGGTACTAGCATCAAAGAAAGTCCCCGTGCATAGGGGCTGGGAGCGCAGATTTGGCGGAGGAGGAGCCCCGTTGAGGCAAGATGAGTGTGCCATATGCCATCAGCTTGGACATTGGAAGAGAGAATGCCCAAGGCAGAGGGGACCGGGAAGCAGGGAGCAAAATGCAAATAGAGGAAGGGGAAGAGGAGTGAATAGGGGAAGAGTGGTGAATGGAAGATATGAGCTGCCAGCGAATGAGAGACCTAGCAGGGAATTTGTTGGACTGGCAGCTTTGGAGCATTACGAATAGGACAGACCGGACCCCCTCCTTCTTGGCCCTGGGGAGCCCATGGTCACAGCCCGAGTGGGGGGCCGAGCCATTCCAATGATGATAGATACAGGGGCAGCGCGATCAGTGATGAACTTGGGAATAGCCGCAAAAACAAAGAATGAAGTCGCAATTGTGGGGGCTACTGGAAAGACAGAACAGCATCCTCTATTGGAAAATAGAATTGTGGATTTGGGAAGACACCAGGTGACTCATCGGTTCTTATATTTGCCTAAGTGCCCAGTACCTCTCCTGGGACGGACTTGCTGTCCAAATTAAGAGCCCAGATTTCCATTGAAGAAGATGAACAGATGGAAGTAGACTTCAGGGGGCCCAAGAGAGTTACGGTGACATATCCCATGGAAGAGGATTGGCGGCAGTATTTAATAATAGTTCAACAGGAGCAGCCAACAATGTTTGGGCCCCCAGGAGTTTGGGCCGAGGGTAACCCCCCGGGGTTGGCAAGGTTTGTAGCACCCGTAGTGGTAGAACTGAAGTCCCATGCAGAGCCAGTAAGAATAAAACAATATGATGTGCCAAGAGAAGCGCTAGAGGGAATACAGAAACATTTGGAGCGATTGAAAAAGTATGGCATAATCCGAGAGTGTCATTCCCCATGGAACACACCGTTGCTTCCTGTGTTAAAGCCCGGAACCAATGAATACCGTCCAGTCCAAGACTTGAGAGCTGTAAATGAAGCCACGGTAACTCTGCATCCGGTGGTACCAAATCCATATGTTTTGATGGGACTGATTCCATCCACTGCCACACATTTTACTGTTCTGGACTTGAAGGATGCATTTTTCTGTATCCGGCTAGCCCCCCAGAGCCAGGAGATATTCGCCTTTCAGGTGGAGGACCCCATGACAGGGTGGAAAACCCAGATGTGCTGGACGAGGCTGGTGCAGGGGTGGAAGAATTCTCCAACGATTTTCGGAACGGCTTTGGGACAAGATTTAAAAAGATTTAGATCAGAACCTGGGAAGCGAGAGAAGTGACTAATCTTATCTCTTTTTATGATAGAGTTACTTGCTTGATAGATGAAGGGAATGCCGTGGACATAGTATATCTTGATTTCAGTAAGGCCTTTGACAAAGTTCCTCATGACATTCTTGCAAAGAAGCTAGTAAGATGTGGACTGGACAGGGCTACTGTCAGGTGGATTTGTAACTGGTTGACTGACCGTACCCAAAGGGTAGTCACCAATGGCAGATTCTCATCCCGGAGAGAAGTGACTAGCAGGGTGCCACAGGGTTCTGTCCTGGGCCCGGTGCTGTTCAATATCTTCATTAATGACTTGGATGAAGGAATAGAGGGCACGCTGATCAAATTTGCAGATGACACCAAATTGGGAGGGGTTGCTAATACGCCTGATGACAGGATCAAAATTCAAAAGGGCCTGGACAGATTGGAGAGCTGGGCCAAAGCTAACAAAATGAACTTCAACAGAGAGAAATGTAAGGTCCTACGCTTAGGCAGAAAAAATGGTATGCAGAAATATAGGATGGGGGACACGTGGCTGGCTAACAGTACGTGTGAAAGGGATTTAGGAGTCTTCATAGACCACAAGCTGAACATGAGTCAGCAGTGTGATGCGGCAGCCAAGAAGGCCAACGCAATTCTTGGTTGCATCAATAGGAGTATGGTGTCTAGATCGAGGGAGGTATTGGTACCACTCTATTCTGCATTGGTTAGACCTCATCTTGAATACTGTGTCCAGTTCTGGGCACCCCAATTCAAGAAGGATACGGATAACCTGGAGCAGGTCCAGAGGAGGGCAACCAAAATGGTGAGGGCCTGGAAGCCATGCCCTATGAGGACAGACTTAGAGAGCTGGGTATGTTTAGTCTGCAGAAGAGAAGGTTGAGAGGGGACATGATAGCCATGTTTAAATATTTGAAGGGGTGCCATGTCGAGGAGGGAGTGGGCTTGTTTTCTCCTGCTCTTGAGACCAGGACAAGGAGCAATGGATGCAAGCTGCAGGAGGGGAGATTCCGCCTGAACCTCAGGAGGAATTTCCTGACGGTCAGGGCTATCCGACAGTGGAATGTGCTGCCACAGAGTGTGGTGGAGTCTCCTTCTTTGGAGGTTTTTAAGCGGAGGCTGGATGACCACTTGTCGGGAGTGCTTTGAGGGTTTTCCTGCATGGCAGGGGGTTGGACTGGATGGCCCTTGTGGTCTCTTCCAACTCTACATTTCTATGATTCTATGATTCTATGATTCTACTCCAGTATGTGGACGATTTATTGCTGGCAGCCGTCGACGAAGAAGAGTGTAGAGAGGCAACACAGGAACTGTTACAATTATTGTGGGAAGCTGGTTACAAAGTGTCCAAGAAAAAGGCTCAATTGTGTCAAGCCAAAGTGCAGTATCTGGGATATCGGGTGGCTCAGGGAAAAAGAGTGCTAGGTCAGGAGAGGAAGGAAGGCGTGTGTGCTCTACCCGAGCCCTGAAATCAGAAGATGGTGCGAGAGTTCCTGGGCGCAGCTGGATTCTGTAGAATCTGGATTCCCAACTTCGTGGTAATGAGTAAGCCCTTGTATGACTTCCAGAGGAGAGAGCAGAAGGTAAGCTGGGTCTGTGAAGACAACTTTGATAGGTGTTTTTGCAGGATTGTGGGGCTGAGTTTGTTTGCTTATTCTCTGTGTTGTTGTTGTTTTGTTTTGTTTTTTGCTTGCGCTGGCCGTGTGCTCTCCCTGAGCTCACAGCCTATTGTCAGCTAATTGTTTGTTAGTTAGTCAGTTAACTGTCAATCAAACTAGGGAGAGTTAATCAAGCTAGGGGAAGGAGCCAGCTAGGGGAAGGAGGCTTTATTAGGAACTCCCAGCAGTCTTCTTGCTGACTTCCAGAGGAGAGAGCAGAAGGTAAGCTGGGTCTGTGAAGACAACTTTGATAGGTGTTTTTGCAGGACTGTGGGGCTGAGTTTGCTTATTCTCTGTGTTGTTGTTGTTGTTGTTGTTGTTGTTTTTTGCTTGCACTGGCCGTGTGCTCTCCCTGAGCTCACAGCCTATTGTCAGCTAATTGTTTGTTAGTTAGTCAGTTAACTGTCAATCAAACTAGGGAGAGTTAATCAAGCTAGGGGGAGGAGCCAGCTAGGGGAAGGAGGCTTTATTAGGAACTCCCAGCGGAGTCCCATTTCATTCATCTACTTCAATCCTTCAAGTTCAACCATTCAAGTTTAGGAACAACCGATCCTTATAGCGACTGAACAAATTTAGGAAGAGTTCAACTGAGCTTGGTAGTTAGCTGAGCAGACATAGCTTATACAGCTCAAATTAAGAAAGGAGGCCCAGTTTTTGTTTTTGTTTTCTTGTTCTATTCTCTGTATTATCAAGTATGAAAGGTGAGGGAGCTGCTGCTGTCACCTGTAGCACTTGTGGCATGTTCTTTTTCCTGCCACAAAATGTGGTTGGGTACTCCTGCAGCAAGTGCAAGCTGGTCACCTTCTTAGAGGTCAAGGTGCGGCAGCTGGAGGCACAGGTTTCTAATCTTCATCTTATTAGGGAAGGTGAGGACTTCTTAGATAGGGCAGAGAGGACCTTCCTGAAGACCGGATATGCGGAGGAGCTGCCTGATGAGGAAATCAGTTCCGTGACCCAGGAAAGCGATGCTTGGAGGAATGTCACACAGAGAAGTAGAAGGGCCAGGAAGGAAACAGAGACTCTCAAACTACAGAATCGCTTCAACATTCTTGGTGCTGTGAATGATGAGGAACACCAGAAGGAGGGAACACAACATCAGCAAGAAGGAATCCAACTTCGCCAACTGGAACTTGAACACCAACAGGACAGCATCCCACATCGGGAAGACCAGCACTCCCGGCCTCAACACAATGCCCAGGCAATCCTGGAAGAATCTGCTTGTCGAAGAACCCCGGACAGGCCTCAGAGGAGGCGAGTTCTGGTGGTTGGGGACTCCTTGCTCAGAGGAACCGAACCGGCAGTTTGCAAACCGGACAAGCTCAATCGAGAGGTCTGCTGTCTTCCTGGGGCCAGGATAAACCACGTAACAGAGAGGCTAGCCAGGCTGGTCAAGCCCACTGACCGTAAGCCCCTCGTTTTGGTTCACGTTGGAACCAATGACACGGTGAAGCGCAGCTTTCACCACATCACAAAGGACTACGAGCTTATGGGGAGAAAGCTTAAGGACCTTGGTGCGCAGGTGGTCATTTCATCAATCCTCCCTGTTCAAGGATATGGTGCACGAAGGGAAAGGACAATAGTAGAGGTCAACAGCTGGCTCCGCACATTTTGCCACCGCCAACAGTTTGGCTTTTTGGATCATGGCTTGAAATTCCAGGAACATGGGCTTCTGGCAAGGGATGGGCTGCACCTCACGAAACTTGGCAGGAACGTTTTTGCAAATAGTCTCACAAGGAAGATTAGGAGGGCTTTAACTAAGTACAACTGGGGAGGGAGACAAGATTATTCATGACAAGGACTTGGCAAGTGCAGGGGAAAAAGGCCCAAATGATATTGGCCAGGTAGAAATAGCATCCAATCGTGGGAGGGGTGGAAACAATGCTGTGAGACTTGCAGGAAGGGCACGGGGACTTAAGTGTCTCTACACTAATGCACGGAGTATAGGAAACAAACAAGATGAATTTGAACTCCTAGTACAGCAAAATAAATATGATTTGATAGGCATCACTGAGACCTGGTGGGATGAGTCTCACGATTGGAATGTAGGAATAGAGGGGTATAGCCTATTTTGTAGAAATAGACCAAATAAGAAAGGAGGAGGAGTAGCCTTATATGTCAAGGATATTTTCACCTGTCAAGAGATCCATGACTTGAACACCAGAAGCCAGGTCGAGAGCATCTGGGTAAGAATTAAGGGAGCGAGAAACAATAGGGATATTATAGTGGGGGTTTACTACAGACCTCCAAGCCAGACTGAGGACCTCGATGGCACTTTCATAGACCAAATGACTGCACATTCAAAAAGGAGAGATACAGTAATAATGGGAGATTTCAACTACCCGGATATATGCTGGCAGTCAAACTCTGCAAAGGCGGCAAGGTCCAGCAAGTTTCTTGCTTGTCTTGCAGACAATTTCATGGTCCAGAAGGTGGAAGAGGCGACAAGGGGATCAAATATTCTGGATCTGATCCTGACCAACAGGGAAGACCTTGTTAATGACGTAGAACTGGTTGGATCTTTAGGAGAGAGTGACCATGCCCTATTAGAATTTGGCATTCAGTGGGGAAGAGAAGGCAAGTGTAGCCAGGCATTCGTCTTAGATTTTAAAAAAGCAGACTTCTGTAAACTGAAGGAGCTGCTGGCTGAAACCCCGTGGTCAAGAATAGTCAATGAGAAAGGCGTTCAGGATACATGGGAGTTCTTTAAAGGGAGGTACTGAAGGCACAGGCTAAAACTGTGCCATTAAGGAGGAAAAATGGAAGGCATCTGAACAAACCGGAATGGTTGACTAAAGAGCTCTCAGCTGAGCTAAGTATTAAGAAAAACATGTACAGGAAATGGAAGAAGGGGGAAATCACCAAAGAAGATTATAAGCAAGTAGCCAGGAGATGTAGGGAGAAGGTCAGAAAGGCTAAAGCAGAGAACGAACTTAGGCTGGCCAGAGGCATTAAAAACAGTAAAAAGGGCTTTTTTAAATACGTCCGCAGCAAAAGGAAAAAGAAGGAGACGATAGGGTCACTGCGCAAGGAAGATGGTGAATTAATAACAGGAGGAAGAAAAAAGGCAGAACTCCTCAACACCTTCTTTGCCTCAGTTTTTTCCCAAAAGGATAAAACACTCAACCTGGCGGTTGGGGAGCAGGTGAGGAAGTGGGGGAAATGCAGCACAGAATAGATAGAGAGGTAGTACAGGAATACCTGGCCACACTGGATGAATTTAAGTCTCCAGGGCCAGATGAATTGCATCCTAGGATTTTAAAAGAACTAGCAGAGGTCATTGCGGAACCTCTTGCTATAATCTTTGAAAACTCTTGGCGGACAGGAGAAGTTCCGGCAGACTGGAGGAGGGCAAATGTTGTCCCCATCTTCAAGAAGGGAAAAAAAGAGGACCCAAATAATTATCGCCCAGTCAGCCTGACATCAGTACCTGGAAAGATCCTGGAGCGGATCATCAAACAGTCAGTTTCTAATTACTTAGAAAACAATGCCATAATTACGAAAAGTCAACATGGATTTCTCAAAAATAGGTCATACCAGACTAATCTTATCTCTTTTTATGATAGAGTTACTTGCTTGATAGATGAAGGGAATGCCGTGGACATAGTATATCTTGATTTCAGTAAGGCCTTTGACAAAGTTCCTCATGACATTCTTGCAAAGAAGCTAGTAAGATGTGGACTGGACAGGGCTACTGTCAGGTGGATTTGTAACTGGTTGACTGACCGTACCCAAAGGGTGGTCACCAATGGCAGATTCTCATCCCGGAGAGAAGTGACTAGCGGGGTGCCACAGGGTTCTGTCCTGGGCCCGGTGCTGTTCAATATCTTCATTAATGACTTGGATGAAGGAATAGAGGGCACGCTGATCAAATTTGCAGATGACACCAAATTGGGAGGGGTTGCTAATACGCCTGATGACAGGATCAAAATTCAAAAGGGCCTGGACAGATTGGAGAGCTGGGCCAAAGCTAACAAAATGAACTTCAACAGAGAGAAATGTAAGGTCCTACGCTTAGGCAGAAAAAATGGTATGCAGAAATATAGGATGGGGGACACGTGGCTGGCTAACAGTACGTGTGAAAGGGATTTAGGAGTCTTCATAGACCACAAGCTGAACATGAGTCAGCAGTGTGATGCGGCAGCCAAGAAGGCCAACGCAATTCTTGGTTGCATCAATAGGAGTATGGTGTCTAGATCGAGGGAGGTATTGGTACCACTCTATTCTGCATTGGTTAGACCTCATCTTGAATACTGTGTCCAGTTCTGGGCACCCCAATTCAAGAAGGATACGGATAACCTGGAGCAGGTCCAGAGGAGGGCAACCAAAATGGTGAGGGCCTGGAAGCCATGCCCTATGAGGACAGACTTAGAGAGCTGGGTATGTTTAGTCTGCAGAAGAGAAGGTTGAGAGGGGACATGATAGCCATGTTTAAATATTTGAAGGGGTGTCATGTCGAGGAGGGAGTGGGCTTGTTTTCTCCTGCTCTTGAGACCAGGACAAGGAGCAATGGATGCAAGCTGCAGGAGGGGAGATTCCGCCTGAACCTCAGGAGGAATTTCCTGACGGTCAGGGCTATCCGACAGTGGAATGTGCTGCCACAGAGTGTGGTGGAGTCTCCTTCTTTGGAGGTTTTTAAGCGGAGGCTGGATGGCCACTTGTCGGGAGTGCTTTGAGGGTTTTCCTGCATGGCAGGGGGTTGGACTGGATGGCCCTTGTGGTCTCTTCCAACTCTACATTTCTATGATTCTATTTCTATGAAGCCACGAGAGGCCCCGAGAAGTCAGAATTCATATGGGGAAAGGAACAAAGGAGGGCATGGGAACAGATCAAGAGAACGTTAATGGAAGCCCCAGCGTTAGGATTACCAGATGTGACAAAAGAATTTTGCCTCTATGTCGATGAAAGAAGTGGAATTGCTGTAGGAGTGCTAACGCAAAAGTTGGGGTCGTGGCAACGACCGGTAGCCTATTTGTCCAAACAACTGGATCCAGTGGCTAGAGGATGGCCAGGATGCCTGAGAGCTGTGGCAGCAACTGCGCTGCTTGTAAAAGAAGTGGACAAGCTAGCTCTGGGACAGAATTTGGTTGTGAAAGTCCCGCATTCAGTACAAGCCTTGATGGAGTATAAGGGAAACTATTGGTTCACCAACAGTCAGATGGCCAAATATCAGGGGATGTTGTATGAAATCCCAGGGTTAGATTAGAATTGTGCACCACTCTGAACCCGGCTACATTACTTCCAGTCGCCAAAGAAGGAACCCCTCATGATTGCCTTCAGACAATGGACGAGGTATATTCTAGCCGGCCGGACTTACGGGATGTTCCCTGGCCTGATCCAGATGTCACTTATTTCACAGATGGGAGTAGCTATGTGCGGGATGGGAAGCGAAGAGCGGGCTATGCCATTGTGACAGAGGAAAAGGTGGTGGAGGCTAAAGCATTGCCTGTGGGTACCTCAGCGCAGAAGGCTGAACTTGTTGCTTTAATCAGAGCCTTGGAATTAGCTGAGGGATTGACGGTGAACATATATACAGATTCCAAGTATGCTTTTACCACCTTACATGCACATGGAGCATTGTACAAGGAAAAAGGATTAATCAATTCTGCCGGCCAGGAGCTGAAATACGGAAGAGAAATAGAGCAATTGCTGGAGGCAGTATGGGCTCCTCGAAAAGTTGCAGTTATACATTGTAGGGGACATCAAAGAGGACGGGATCCAGTGATACTCGGAAATCGAAGGGCGGATATGGCAGCCAAAAGTGCAGCAGAGCAAGGATTGGGAAAAGAAGACCTAATGATGCCGTTGTTCCAAATTTCTTTAACCGACCAGAATCCACGATACACAAGGCAAGAGGATGAAAGAGCAGAATGGGATTTAAAAGCAAAAAAGGATGAGGATGGATGGTGGGTGTTGCCAGATGGGAGGCGGTATGTGCCCCGTTTCATGGGATGGCCAGTTGTACAGAAGGCACATGAAGCAACGCATTTAGGTAAAACAGCATTAACACAATTGTTGCAGAAGGATGTGTTTATAGATGGAGTGAATCAACTCGCAGTACAAGCTTCCCTACGATGTCAGATTTGTGCGCAAAACAACCCACGGCAGGGGCCAAGATTGGAAGAAGGGATACAATACCAGGGGTCGACACCCTTTGAGTCCCTAGTAGTGGACTTTACAGAAATGCCCAGGGTGGGGCAATACCGGAACATGCTGGTGATGGTGTGTACATATACAGGCTGGGCAGAGGCATACCCCACCAGGACGGAAAAAGCAAAGGAAGTGATGAGAGTGTTGCTGCGGGATATAATACCTAGATATGGATTACCCCTCCATATCGGATCTGATAATG